>JAEAOA010001643.1:387500-1060000 GCA_016746295.1 Potamilus streckersoni | reverse complement strand
CTTTTCTGTCTCTTTTTTTTCTTCATGCACGTGCTTGTTATATGATTTCCTCTTTATTTTAACTGTTACTGGAGGCTGCTTTGACATAAATGCAATCTTTCTTTTAGTTCATGTATGAAATGCATAAATAATTTGATATTTAAATACAAAACCTTTTGACATAGTTTTATTTTAATGGAAGCAAGTTACTTTCTCTGGTATCAAATTCCTTAAAGATACTCTTGCTTACAGGTGCAGCTTTAGTTCTACATGTAAGAACAGCTGTAATAACATAATAATGTTTGTGGTTAATAATTATTACAATTTAAACTTGAAAAAATTAGCTGTAACTTTAAGCAGTTCATATAACGCAAACGTTTTCCATATAAATGGAAACAAAGTTAGAAAACATAACATGTAAATTGTGCTTGACACAAAATTAGCATGTTTGGTTTTAAATAGATAACAAGTTGATTAATACTTCAATGATGTGGATTTTTTTAATTTATTTGTATTCATATCATTTGGCAGTTACTGGAGTAATAGTGTTTTGATTTATTTTAAACTCATCTTGTCAATTATCTTGTTGTTATGGGAATTCACACAATTTCATAATAATTAACTCTGCATATTATTATCTTTTTTTCTAAATTAAATAGTTACACTGAATGTTTTCAAATTTCACTATAACAACTAATATGAACCATATATATGAAAGTAAACAGTTTAAATTATGAGTTAAATTAAATTAAATTAAAATAAATTTATTTATTTTATACAAGCTATATTTTGCATCTTATGTTAAGGACGTATACATGCTTTTGATTCGTCCATGAAACAGTCTTACATCAATCTCATTGCGTCAGTGCAAACAGAAACTAATCTTCGGAAAGGGCTTTAATAAGATTTGAGCTTTATATTTTACAAGTTTTATGACATCATGTGACTAGAACATTGATCACACACTGCAAGAACAGCGGCGGCAAAGCGAATAGACAGCTATACAAATAGTTATACAAATCATAACGAATTGCAAGAAATAAATACTGGAACAATGTTGTAACTATTATTTACAAATGTTGTCAAATCGATAAAGTCAACTTTCCGCTTTCTGCAAAAGAAAATGGAAAAGAAACAGGAAGAAACGGCGACGAGTCAAAGTCATAAAGCGATTGAAATTTTGGGAGTAAGGTGAGCCTTTTGAATATGTGTTGAAACCATTTCTTAAAATGTTTAAAATAAGATTTATTATTAACATACAATACATCTTTGGTTATATAAATTTAATGCGTATCTAAACTTTAGAATGCTTACATTGGCAAGAAGTTTTTTATCATTCTAGGCCTTTTTGTAATATAATGAATGTTGATTTCGGTCGGACGTCCTTTTAAACTTTTATTGGATAATGGATGCTTATTTCGATTCCCATGTCCTTCAAAGCTCTTCATTGGATTAAAGGTTTGTTTTCGATACGATGTCTTTCTAAGCCTTTCTATTTTACATTGAATATTATTTTCGGTAATCTGTCCTTCATAGTCTTTTAATGATATAAATGATATTGTTTTAGGTCAGATGTCATTCAAAGCCTATTTTAGATTAAGCATGTTGTATTTACTCAGATGTCCATCTAAGCCTTTTTAGTTAAAATATCATTCAGGTGTCCTTCTAAGCCTCCTAACAGAATAAATGATGTCGTTTTCAGTCAGGTGTCCTTCTAAGCCTCCTAACCGAATAAAGGATGTTGTTTTCAGTAAGATGTCCTTCTAAGCCTCCTGACAGTATAAAGGATGTTTTTGTTTTAAATCAGGTGTCCTTCCAAGCCTTATGACAGTATAAAGGATGTTGTTTTCAGTTAGGTGTCCTTCTAAGCCTTTCTTAATTAAAGTGTATTGTTTTCAGTCAGGTGTCCATCTGAAACTGCTAACAGAATAAGGATGTTGTTTTCAGTCAGAAGTATTTCTAAGCATTTGTAATTAAAATATGTTGTTTTCAGTCAGATGTCCTTCTAAGCCTCCTAACAGAATAAAGGATGTTGTTTTCAGTCTGGTGTTCTTCTAAGCCTCATAACCGAATAAAGGATGTTGTTTTCAGTAAGATGTCCTTCGAAGCCTCCTGACAGTATAAAGGATGTTTTTGTTTTCAATCAGGTGTCCTTCTAAACCTTATGACAGTATACAGGATGTTGTTTTCAGTTAGGTGTCCTTCTAAGCCTTTCTTAATTAAAGTGTATTGTTTTCAGTCAGGTGTCCATCTGAAACTGCTAACAGAATAAGGATGTTGTTTTCAGTCAGAAGTATTTCTAAGCATTTGTAATTAAAATATGTTGTTTTCAGTAAGATGTCCTTCTAAGCCTCCTAACAGAATAAAGGATGTTGTTTTCAGTCTGGTGTCCTTCTAAGCCTCATAACCGAATAAAGGATGTTGTTTTCAGTAAGATGTCCTTCTAAGCCTCCTGACAGTATAAAGGATGTTTTTGTTTTCAATCAGGTGTCCTTCTAAGCCTTATGACAGTATACAGGATGTTGTTTTCAGTTAGGTGTCCTTCTAAGCCTTTCTTAATTAAAGTGTATTGTTTTCAGTCAGGTGTCCATCTGAAAATGCTAACAGAATAAGGATGTTGTTTTCAGTCAGAAGTATTTCTAAGCATTTGTAATTAAAATATGTTGTTTTCAGTCAGATGTCCTTCTAAGCCTCCTAACAGAATAAAGGATGTTGTTTTCAGTCTGGTGTCCTTCTAAGCCTCATAACCGAATAAAGGATGTTGTTTTCAGTAAGATGTCCTTCGAAGCCTCCTGACAGTATAAAGGATGTTTTTGTTTTCAATCAGGTGTCCTTCTAAGCCTTATGACAGTATACAGGATGTTGTTTTCAGTTAGGTGTCCTTCTAAGCCTTTCTTAATTTAAGTGTATTGCTTTCAGTCAGGTGTCCATCTGAAAATGCTAACAGAATAAGGATATTGTTTTCAGTCAGAAGTATTTCTAAGCATTTGCAATTAAAATATGTTGTTTTCAGTCAGATGTCCTTCTAAAACTTATTTTAGATAAAGAATGTTATTTTATGTTAGATGTCCTTCTAAATCTTTTTATTGTGTTCAGGATTTTGTTTTCGTTCAAATCTTATTTTAAGACTTCTAACAGTTTAATGGATGCAGTTTGCTAAGCCTTGTTGAATATTTATGGATCAAACGCCAATCTGAACATGCAGAATTAATCGCATGAATGCATACTTCTCAATTTGCTTATAATTGTCAGAACGTTAGAATTTATGTACAAATACTACCCCACGCCTACATAATGAGATAAAGTAATTACGTCTTGTCATAAAGATTAGTATATACAAGCATATCATATTCTGAGCTTGCTTTGAGATGTGTGGAAATAAGTTTCTATGGCAACATTCCATTTAATTCCACGCATTAAAATGGTCTCATTATGCACATGATGTTCAAGATTTTTCCTGATAGCACAAAAAATACACTTTACTTGATACACGTATTCAGTCAACCAAAATTGTTTGTATCTGATAATTAATATTTGTCATTAGGTTTTGAGAGTCCATGATCTAAACCCTTCATACAGTTTTGATCGTCTCCAAATATATTAGTCATTAACAGTGGCAAATGAACTTTATTATTCCTCTCTAGAAGAACCATAATGTGTACTAACTAATCATTGGTATAATTTTTAGAACGGCTTCCCCGATGAAGGCACAGCTCACAAAGCTTTATTCTTGATATTTTTGTCAGCGGAGTTGTGTAAAATGGCTGATATACGTTGACACGAAGGTGAGACTTCATCCAAAGAGTCATTGTCGTTCTTTAAAAATCAACCTCCAGTTTGATAAATGTCAAGTATCATAATTTAGCTTATCAATAAACAGTCATAACCACTTAATATTTTATAAATTAAAAAGAGTATTGCAGCCAAATGTTTGTTTTTAATTATATTCTTGTTTTTCTTGATTATATGCTTCATCATTATATTGTCGTTAATGAAATAATGGAGAAAAATTAAAACAAACATTCTAAATGAAATCATTGGAGTATGCGACAACGTTATAAAATGACCGTAAAACATTTATTGCAACTCAACAGTGAAAAGAATTAAAGAACATTTATCACAAATTTACACTTCAAGATATTCCAATGTTAATATTTAATCACAGCAGTTTAGACCATTCACTTGATTACATAAATTTATGCTGCCTCAGCGTGATAGCATCTTGCATGCCATCTTGTGGTTATATCTTTGCTTAGCATGTTGTATCGATTAACTCTTAGTAATTATGAGCTAGATTTGTATCGTCAGTTAACCTGAGAATGACATAGACATTGCCATTTCATCCAGAAGTTAGTTACTTGCTACACTGATCCTCTAAAGCGATGAGATAGCGGAAAGTCACGCAATGTTAGATCTGATCCACGACAATCAAATGTCACAATCTCTGAAAGTAAATACTTTTCAGTATAGTTGGTGTGCATTATAATGGGAGTTGAAGTAATTATCTTTACATATAGCAACTTAATGCACAAAATCAAAAGGAATATGTCTAATGATAACATATCACACACACATACGAGAAAGACCTGATTGCGGAGGCAATCCAAAGGGCCAAACATACAAATCGTGATGACCGACTCAGATATGGACAGAAAGAAAAGGTTGATAGGATACCATTTATTCTGACCTATCACCCAGACAATCCCAAAGTAGGTAAAATCATCGCAAACCACTGGCCAACCGTGCAATCATCAGACATACTAAACCTAATACTTCCGAACAAACCTGTAGTAGCTTACCGGAGACCAAAAAAACCTAAAGAACATCCTATTCAGGGCAAAGCTAACGCCAATCGCTAATCAAAACCAACCTAGTCAATCTGGACCCTGTGGCGATAAAAGATGCAAAACCTGTCAACATATGATAGAGACCAAGACATTCACTAGTACAGTGACTAAAGAAAAACTAAACATACATGGTCCAAACAAAACGTGCAAAACAGAGAATGTGATTTATCTCATCACATGTAAGATCTGTGGCCTTCAATACGTCGGAGAAACTGAAAAGCTACACAAAAGGATAAACCTTCATAGATCTGATTGGATGACAAAAAAGCTGTACAAAAGCCCGGTCGCAGAACACTTCTCCTCCCCTGGCCACACTTTCAGTAATATAATACTTATCGCTATTGCCAACAGCCACAGCTGGAGTTCCGAAACCAGGAAGGAAATGGAATCATACTGGATACGCCGCCTTAGAACAATGACACCAAGCGGACTAAACCAAGAAGACTAGAAAATGAAACTATGCACTAGTAGAATTTAACTTTTTCTAAATCTTCTTATTATCCTTTAATTTTTACTTTAAGAATAACCGGTATAGAATCAAATATCCGGGCTATAATCTGCGTTACATATGTACAAAAAGTAAAAATAGATGTCGCTTTGGCTCGTAGACTTTTAGGGAATTATACAACGTTTTCAGTATCCGCAAGTAGTCTATACAAGCTGGTTGTATTTATAGTTTTAGCACATGTGAAGACAGCCATGTAGAGGTTTACAAACACAACGTTTTTGTGTTTATTTGTTTGTCGTATATATGTTTTGTATTTGCCTTTGAAAAAGACTCATTAAGAGTCGAAAGCGCTTAGGCTAGTTAGTTACTAGTTTCGTACTGTTCTTCGTCAGTTTATTGCATCTATTTTAATTAATCCCTGACACACGTGATCCCTTATATATATATATATATATATATATATATATATATATATATATATATATATATATATATATATATATATATATATATATATATATATATACACATACATACATACATACATACATACATACATACATACATACATACATACATACATACATACATTATATTGACGATCATGATTTTGAATTTTTGGTGCCATAACATTAATTTTAGAAAGAAGCATTGCTAAATGAAATATTTGAGATCATTATTAATCAAAATATAATCTGAAATTGAGATAATTTTGAATTGAGTAATTACAATATTAGCGAGACTTTAAAAAACAAATCAGCTAGTATGTGATTTCGGATAGTTGATTTTTAAAATTAGACTATATTAATTTATTTTGAATTCTTTTTCTATATAAACTTTAACCTTTTAAGACTAAAAAAATCGTGATACAACCATTATTAGATAAAACCACTGGAAGGAAATTCATCTTGGTAACGTAAATCAACCTGATGTCGATTTTAACGAGAATGCATTCCAAGATTGAAATGCTGCAACGGTTTAGAAAGAAAGAAAGAAAGAAAGAAAGAAAGAAAGAAAGAAAGAAAGAAAGAAAGAAAGAAAGAAAGAAAGAAAGAAAGAAAGAAAGAAAGAAAGAAAGAAAGAAAGAAAGAAAGAAAGAAAGAAAGAAAGAAAGAAATCATTAAGATGTTAGTGTTAGCACTGGTCGGCCTTGTGTCCGAATAATGTGCTAGACATCAATATACAATGCCACACTGCAGACATCGTAGCGATATGACTTAAAAATTGTTAAAACTACGCTAAAAAATCATAATCACATTAAATCAAATCAGTTACAAAGGTATCCATTTATGGTATTGTTATTGCTTATTTACCAGTCTGATAAACATTTTCTTCGGTCCAGATATTACGGTACTGTCTTATATGTCGAATCCCAATGAGTCTATGCAGATTGTTAGGAGTATTTGGTATAATAAACATCATAGATCCTGATCTACAGGTGCATCATGTTACAACAGATTAGATTCTCTGTTGTTAGCAGTCGGATTGGACATATATATGACGATACAGTATGTTTTAAAGTTTAAAAGATCTTGGGTTTCCTTGTGATGCTTAATTTCGAATTTTACTTCACCCGTTAATTTGGAATTTCAGTTCATTCCTTAATTTGGAATTTCAGTTCAATCTTTTCACTGTATGATAGGCATTTATCAAGTCCGCGATCGTAAGTGACAGGTAAAAAAATTAATCTGGTCAATCACATGAACTATAGAAAGAGCTTTCAATGCTAAATATTGTACGTTTTTCAAACGTGAAATCCAAAAGCTGAAAAAGGACAAGTGACAATTCTTCGGCGTGGTCTACCTCTCGTCCACTTGTAACCTAACATAAAACTTGTTACATTAAAAACGTTAAGAAAGGCTGGACACGAAAACAAAATTAGAGAAAACAATAGATAGCAATAGGAGTATTCCGACCTATTGAAGGCAATAGATAAGTTGAATATTGTAACTTAATTGTCACCGAAACAAAAAAGTCACCACTACTGTATGTTACGTTGTATAATATCATAAATTTTGATCGCTAAAATTATATACCCTATAATTTACTAATCATCATGGTAGGACAGTGACGTCATTTTTGCACGTCTTTTTGTCATACATAAAGTCTTAAGTCATACTCAAATATCCAATATCGTAGTTCATTTAATAAATTAAAGTGTTTATCTGCCTTCAGATGTTATCTATTCGATTCTTTAATTACATATCAATATTGTGCATATAGACACATATATCTTCCGTAATCTAGGACATAACATGCGTATAACAAGTTAGGAAAGTAGGTGGGTAGCCTCTTATCTATCTATCTATCTATCTATCTATCTATCTATCTATCTATCTATCTATCTATCTATCTATCTATCTATCTATCTATCTATCTATCTTTCTTTCTATCTATCTATCTATGTGTAGTAAAAACTTACTTAGAAGAGACATATAGAATGAAACGCACATAAATATATTTGTTCAAAATTGTTAGCTCCGTCCTATCAAACACATATAATGCAATATTCAACAAAGATTGAACAAAATCAAACTGATAATGTTTTGAATTTTCTAATGGAGTATTTATGAATCGTTACAGACAATAAAAGTAGATGAAAATCATATCATTAATAATAATAATAATAATAATAATAATAATAATAATAATAATAATAATAATAATAATAATAATAATAATAAAAATAATAATAATAATAATGATAATGATAATAATAATCATCATCATCACCATCATCATCATCAATCCATTTATCTATCGAGTCATCTATCCATACGTACCCACATAAATAAATTGATAGATAAATTGATACATACATACGTACGTACGTGCGTGCGTGCGTGCGTACATACATACATACATACATACATACATACATACATACATACATACATACATACATACATACATACATACATACATACATACATACATACATACATACATACATACATACATACATACATACATACATACATGATATTGACGATCATGATTTTGAATTTTTGGTGTCATAATTTTAGAAAGAAGCATTGCTAAATGAAATATTTGAGATAATTATTAATCACAATATAAGCTGAAATTGAGATAATTTTGAATTGAGTAATTAGAATGTTAGCGCGACTTTAATAAACAAATCAGCTAGCATGTGATTTCGGATAGTTGATTTTTAAAATTAGACTATATTAATTTATTTTGAATTTTTTTTTCTATATAAATTTTAACCTTTTAAGACAAAAAAAAGTCGTGATACAATCATTATTAGATAAAACCACTGGAAAGTCATATTGGCAACGTAAATCAACCTAATGTCGAGTATTACGAGAATGCATTCCATGATTTAAATGCTGCAAAGGTTTAGAAAGAAAGAAAGAAAGAAAGAAAGAAAGAAAGAAAGAAAGAAAGAAAGAAAGAAAGAAAGAAAGAAAGAAAGAAAGAAAGAAAGAAAGAAAGAAAGAAAGAACGAAAGAAAGAAAGGTTGTCAAATTAGAATTTTTAAAGACGGCAAAAAGCAAATGAACTCTAAATATGTTGAGATTTAAAAAAACAAATATTAGCAAATTATGTAGAAGATATGAAAATAAAAGTGCTTTGGTAATTTACAATTATTATGGAATAGGATCAAAACCAATCCTACTCATATGGCCCTGCATCGCCATCTTTTCGGGAGTTTGCCGACTGAAAGAGGTTGGCACGTTACCTGACTTTTTTGCTTGAAAATCACAAATTCCAGTCAATTACCTGCTCATGTTGTAAACCAAATAATCAGTCGCACAATACATTAGTCAGTTATATATAATATATAAATAAACAGGTTTCTAGCTAATTTGACATGTATTAAGATATGATATTAAACATAATGACATTACTTATACGTAGATATAACTACATATAAACAATCACATCTACATGTAAAAGTGATATATATATATATATATATATATATATATATATATATATATATATATATATATATATATATATATATATATATATATATATATATATATATATATATATATATATATATATAATATATAAGTGATATATATATATATATATATATATATATATATATATATATATATATATATATATATATATATATATATATATATATATATATATATATATATATATATATATATATATATATATATATATATATATATATACACCAGAGACAAATTTTCTGTATACCACGTAACAAAGACAATTTATATAGTAGAATACAGTTGATAACTTTCAGAAAACTTTCTAAATTTCGTTAAACTATAAGAAAGGGCTGACCAAAAGATACTTGAAGCAATCAGCCATTATACAGGACATGACATTAAATCCTATATGAGGGTTTTAGATAATCATCCAATGAAATTCCATGTATTCGCTCGCTCCTCCCATAGAACCACTGACAATTATTCACTGCAGGTACTGTATCACGTGATTTCGTGATCAGTCGCACATGAACGACCTCAGAGAAACACTCGCCTATTTATTTGAGACGAGACAAAATAAAACAACACTGTGGGTTTAAATGCACCGGGAGAATGGAGATCTGTTCTGGATTACCAAGAGCTTAATGTTTAATAACATAAAAGACACCAGACTGCCATAAGAATGGATGGTACTTTATTTCATTCCCATCTCCCTTTCAGGTGAGTATTTCGTAACAATTTCGTTAGTCTTTACTTTACACCTTTCCTATTTCAGGTGAAATAATATTATATTTAGTGACTTCCTAATTATTTTATCTATACAGATAGCTTTCTCTTAATAGAAACCCATTCACATGTCTCCATTTATTTTCATTATTCAACCATGATGTAAAGGTTGAAGAGACATAAATGCGTATAATTTCGAACTCATTAATTAAATATCCCATTTTAAAACACAATGTTTTAGTGACTAACTAATCATTACGAAGGATAAACTATAAAGATACAACGTCGAATTGTTTTTGGAAAAAAAGCAACCAGTATAAAATTCAAGAAGGAAGAAGAATGAGTGGTATACCATGGAAAATTAATCGGTACTTTCTTTGGTCAAAAATGTTCTTTTTAATTGAAACCATTCCTGATACTATCAGAAACAAATTATTAAATTTGACGCATCATCATATACATTTTTTATTATTTCATACTACTTTTATTTCTTACGACACACCTTTATACAATCTGGTGTTAGTTTAAAGATAAGGCCGTTCATATCATATGCTTAAAGTCGTAAAATGTTTGTCAAATAAGGAAACGCAACATTTGCTGCTTTAGGTACAAGCTTTATATACTTTACATTTGTGGAATTTTGCTAAAATTCTTAAGGTCTTTCTAATTATGACATTACGCTTTTATGACCAAATTCAAGTCCCAAAGAAAAAATAATTAAAATAATTTAAAAGTAATTTGCAAACAAATGATATTTAAAATTTCTAGGCTACTTTGAAATTATGGCAAAATGAACGAGCTATTATTAAACATTCAGATTTGTACTCTTTTAGTTTAAAATGCTTAAAATACTAGGGTAGATGCGACATGTTCCAAAATTAGTCCCATATGTAGATATTGTAGTGTATGAAAATTAAATTACAGAATTAGCATGGAAAATACACATTGCGTAATGATAAGAAAAGTAAAGAAAATTGATAAATACATAATATATAATAATTTTAAAACGGTTGAAAATAAACTTGACATCTTTGCCATAATTATAATTAAGAACGTAATTAATAACATAATTAAGAATACAATTAAGACCATATCTTAATACAGTATCATAATCGATGTAAGTAAAATTGGAACTGGTTTTATTGTATCAATAATGTCTTCGCATTGAAAAGCAAAATATAAAAATGTCAGCCTAATATTCAATATAACTTTATTTCCCATAATGGGTACATAAAAAGGTTTGAAATATCTAACAGAGAAATAATTATTTTATGTCAGATTTACTACTGATTTAAAGTAAGATAATCTTAACTTATAATGCAATCTGATCCAAATAAATAAAAGATTCCACAAGTTAGATCCCGTTGTAAATCACCCAGGCAATTCATATTTCATTACACATTTATCAAATTCTGGAGGTATAAGTACTCAAAAAAGTAAACATGGAAGCAATTTAGATTTTGGTGAAAAATGTGCACAATAAGCATCCTCTGTTTAAACAATATGATAATAATAATGTTAATAATAATAATAATAATAATAATAATAATAATAATAATAATAATAATAATAATAATAATAATAATAATAATAATAATAATAATAATAATAATAATAATAATAATAATATAATGGGTACTTTGCAATAACAGACTTGATTGTTAGCAAGGAAAATCAGATATGAGTGAAACGGCAGGCCGACACACATGCGTATAGATGGATAGATCTCCGGCGATATGTGTCCTCTAACAGTGTGACATTCTGTCTGTCTCTCTCCGTCTGTCTGTCTCTGTCTCTCTCTCTCTCTGTCTCTCTCTGTCTCTCTCTGCCTGTCTCTGTTTCTGTCTGTCTGTGTGTGTCTGTCGGTCTGTCTGTCTCTCTGTCTGTTTGTCTGTCTGTCTGTCTCTCTTTTATTATTTTTAGACATTTCAGCTAATAAATAGATGGAATACAATTATGAATGACATCACATTTTCAAACCAAATATCACCGACAGTTACATGGAATTTTCTAGGCTTCTTTTCCAACGATTTTTCCATTGAATCCAATTAACTTGTACATTTTTAAAGTAATATTCACGTTCGCTCTTATCAATGTTCTCAATATTTTCTTAAACACAAGTTATTCTTTAAATTTATTCTTGAAAACGTTTTTTTGGCATTTTAGTTACATGATTTTGACATGTGCACCCAGGGTTAGAGTTGATAATAAAATAATAGTAACTGATCTGTAGCTATGATGACATCTAATAAATCTTCATCTTGAGAGTCTTTAAATAAGTAAACAAGTGTTTAATATGGGGTTTAGTTAGCTAGAAGAAATATAATATAATAATTCTCATAATGCCGGGAGTGCAGAATATTTAGTCCCAGTTATCTACTATTGTGTGAATATATGTGTTTAAGTTATGTGCAACATTTTAATTCTTTGATATAATTATTTTGGAGTTTGACGAACAAAAACAGATTACAGCCTAAATTAATAAGTTTATCTTAATTGGATTACCTACTAATTAGTGAGCGTATTTCAATAGGTTACTGCTAACATTATTGACAGTATCTTCATTGGATTACTGGATTGTTTTCGAAATACTCAATTTCTGTGTATTGTTATCAATTATTTTGTACTGTTTTTAAAAATATTTCGGAATATTTCGTGAATACAGCCGTAGATATCGAGAATGTTTGGTGCTCGTAATGATTTGGTAATAAGACACCAAACACTGTAAATCATTAAGAAAACCCAATAATATTTTAGTCGTCTGGTTCTGAAACTTAACATTGACATGTGTGCAGATAATGTGACTGAACAGAATATTGCGTTAAAAAGGTGCACCTTTAATTCCTTTAGTGTTTTAAACACGTCTTTGAATGGTGTCAGTGGTATAGCGCAGATGGCTATATATATATATATATATATATATATATATATATATATATATATATATATATATATATATATATATATATATATATGCAATAAACTGACGACGAGCAGTGCGAAACTAGTAACTAACTACCCTGAGCGCTTTCGACTCTTAATGAGTCTTTTTCAAAGGCAAATACAAAACATATAAGACAAACAAATATACACAAAAACGTTGTGTTTGTAAACCTTTGTTTTTCTTATAATGTTTTGTATTTGCCTTTGAAAAAGACTCATTAAGAGTCGAAAGCGCTCAGGCTAATTAGTTACTAGTTTCGCACTGTTCGTCGTCTTTTTATTGCATCTATTTTAATCAATCCCTGACACACGTGATCCCTTGGTGGATCCAGTGCGCTTGAAAGGGTGTTATTCGCCATATGATTTGTATTCTTTATATATATTTATTCCTACATAGGATATCGCAATAGTGCAATAGTTCTAATATATATATATATATATATATATATATATATATATATATATATATATATATATATATATATATATATATATATATATATATAAGAACTATTGCACTATTGCAATATCCTATGTAGGAATAAATTATGCAAACGTTAGGTTTAGAAGGGATTAGAAAAACATATTTCAGTTTGATAGTTAATGAAAAATTTTAAATATAAATTAGTCTACGCAAATTTAAATTATGATGGATTGAAGATACAACACAAACCAGTTGTAACAAGAAAGTACCAAAGTTCGCATTTATAACTATAGAATAGAAAGTTTGCATTTATAAATATAGAATATAAATAAGAATATGAAATTCCTCAAATAAATAAATAAACGTTCTATATGCAAGGTTATTATTTTATAAATTTGTTTCTATAGCAATAAATATAATACAGGTTATATTTTGTTGTTTGTAATATCTTAGAACATTATGTGCATTTTAATAAGACATATGTTGACATAAAGGGAAACATTGTATGGGAGAGGATATAAAAGACGGTCTTGTATCTACTAGTTTCTACTGGTCGTTTTTAATGCATTAGAGGCTAAAGAGGTAAAATTGAATCTCAGCCAAACTTGTTAAATATCTTATCATTTTATATTGGCCAGTTATTGGTCTGAATATTCAAAGAATGTGTAAAACATATACACACACGTAAGTGTGTGTGTGTATGTGTCTGAAATGCATTATATTCCTGTAGCATGGTGGCACGTTTATTGTGTTAAAGACGGATTGATTCTAACTAGTGTTCATTAACAATTTTTCTCATAACGGAGTAATAATCATTCAGCTTAGAATCCTTAAAGAGATGAATTACGTGCACTTAGGATCGACTTATAGCTGTCCTTATATCAGGAACAGTTTGAAAATGTTTGCTGATTTAATAATTCAAATATGTTGATTTTCAGGCCTATTCCAATATATGGACAACATCTACCAGACCAATTCAAAATTATGCCAACATTGGACGCAAGATATCAGCTGAAGAAAACAGAAGAGAGTCCTAATTTTGTCAAAGATCTTTCTGTTATTTCTCAGATGTCAGGCTTGCAGGCGTTTGGTGAATGTCCCCTTGGGCAGATTCATCCCCTTCGAGACCATCGCCTGAATAATTTTTACCAAGGACTTGCCAAATACTATAATATTACTGAATTAAGTCAGGATGGGAAAAGTGCCACCAATAACGCAGCTGGAGATCTAAGACAAACGACTGACGTCCCTCTGACAACCAAATCAACATCATCTTCTCAGAATACAAGTAGATTGTCCGTACCGATTATCATGCCCTCCAATGATCCTTTTCAGTCCCAGTATGGCTATGGAAGAAAGATATTTCCTTGCCCACATTGCAGGTATACAACAGACAGAAGGAACAATCTCAAACGTCACATGTTGACAATGCATCAGACGTGCTCAAAAATTTTGGAGTGCTGTGGACTCTTGTTCGCTACTAAGGCATCTTTAAGGGAACATGCCATGATTTTTCATTACCATGGATACACGTGCTTTTATTGCGGAAGACGCTTCTGTCGAAAGGCATTGCTGAAGCGCCATCTTTCGGTACACAATGGACAAAAAGAATTTGTGTGCTCCGTTTGTGACTACGCAACAAGTCACAAAAGCAATCTGGAGCGACATCGAAAAGTTCATTGTCGAACAGAGGACGAAAAAAGCGGCAATGAAAGCGAATGTAATTTGGACAAGGTCTCCACTTCCAATGATATGTGGAATCCTGATAAATGTTCCGCACTCAAGCAAACCAGTGATGAAAGAGACTTTTCCTCAGGTGAAGAAAGCGAAGAAATAAACGTTGATTCAGATGACTAACTGACTATATTTGTAATAATTACAAATCATGAAGCGGATTGCAAAAGTAATGTTTCCATATAATACTGGATTACACAGAAAGACAACATTTGTTTTTAGATAAGAGGATGCTAGATTTGTGCTTACTATGAGCATGGCTGGCGTGACGAATGAATTTATCATACTAAACAATAACATTAATCTTTCCTTAATTTGAAAGTTAAACTTATCTGATTTGATTATATATATATATATATATATATATATATATATATATATATATATATATATATATATATATATATATATATATATATATGTATATATATATATTTTTTTTCTCATGCGACAAACTAAAAACAGATGTCACAAAGTTAGTCACATGAGAATCATGTGAAGAATCTGATATGAATTAGACATCGAATACGTGGTCAATGATGAAAACAGAAAGCAGTGAACAGATAACAAAGATACATTATATTTCCTGTCAGATGCCTGGAAAATTTATTAATAATGATCAGTTGAAACAAATATGGTTTCGTTTTCAAATGCATTTAAATTTATTTACATATCTAATGGTTTTTATGATGCTATTTCCTATGATTAGACGGGTAAATTAATATATCAATCAGAAACATTAGTTGGGTTTTGGTTCTTCATCCTCGTGCATTAATGTCATTACAAAAGTATGCTGCACGAGCATTCTATCCTCCATACTTTAACACATAATGCATCTATATATATATATATATATATATATATATATATATATATATATATATATATATATATATATATATATATATATATATATATATATATATATATATATATATATATATATATATAAAGAGAGAGAGAGAGAGAGAGGGGGGACTATAACACTATTCACAATCGTCTCAAAGTAATAATTATGAGGTGTCATAGACAGAACAAGGTAAGGTGATGTGGCAACGCAACTGGAAGTTTTGTTTTATCAAGAGAGAATAATTTAGTAAATATTTTCCTGTCGCGGAGTTCAGTAAACCATCAACAATCAATACGAAATCTAACGCAACACTGTGGTGTATCCTTAACAGATACAGAAATTATCATTAAAATGAACAGCATGAGTATTAGGGGCAAAGATTACTGAGAAAATTATCTAGCATTCTCCCTACTGATTTGACTTGCAGGTCCTTCAATTAAGTTTTTGTTCTGAGTTTTAACGACGATCATCTTTGACATCTTGGAATGAGCAGCTTGCTCCATGTTATTGAATCTGCTGCTTTTATTTCGTTATAGGCATATACCTGTCTGCCCTCGTCGTATTTACCATGTATTTACCAGTTTGTCATCTATTGATACATACATTAATCCCCGCATCAATATGGACCTCTCGGTTGCCTATTATTTCGCGAATCAAATTTGGATGTGGGAGGCAGCAGGTTCGAACCCAGGTCACCTCATACCAAAGACTTATCAGGATGGTACTAACAGCTGCCTTGCTTGGCGCTCAACATTAACAGGTTCATGTTAGGACTAACTAGCCTAGTGTCAGGATAATGTGACTGGGAGGGACATCATGCTACATGTCTGCGGGATAATGCTTTAGTGCTTACATCACAATAAATTGCCACACTGTAGATAACGTAACGATATGGCTGAAAAACAGTTAAAGCTACGGTAAAAATTTAAAGTGCACTTACATGCACACGCAAACACACACACACACACACACACATATATACATATATATATATATATATATATATATATATATATATATATATATATATATATATATATATATATATATATATATATATATATATACACACACACACACACAGAAAGAATAGTAGTAGTTATTGTTTTGGAGCAGTTTGGTTTACAGAAGTAGTAATAGCAGAAATATGTGTTGAATCAGTAGATATTTAATAATTGTTGATAGAATGCATCATATTTTCCCATAATTTAATGTCGAATTCTTCTGGGGTTTCTTTTCTGAAACACATATTTATTCCAAATTATAGAGTGTGCCGCACAAGTTGATTCATGCAACTTATGACAAAGAAAGTTGAAACCGGTCATCAGCCTAACTTGAAATTTTTTAGCAGGAATATTTTAAAATTTCGTAAACGATTCTGTGCTCGCTTAATGATTGTGTAAACAAAGATATTTAGGTATTCACAACGTAGCAGCGATATTATTGTGCAATGTTTGCATTAGATGATGCAAGAGGCCCCAGCCATAGAAATGGAAAAATTGGACTTGTACCAAATGGAATGTATTGCACCGTCTGCTTTTGATGAAAGCTTCCTAAACACAGTCCGTTGATAAAAAGCAGCTTTATTAATGTAAATTTGAGTTTATGTAAAACACTATGCTTTCATAGGTACTTATTTTAATGCATTAAGTATTATATTGGATCCTTTAAAATTGATTTTCCTCTGTCTTTGTTTTTTTTTTTTCCTTTTTCGCATTAATTTCGGTTAAGGCCAGGGTGCGATAATCAATTTCACAGATTTGGACAATATCGTTTAAATTTATTAAATAATAAATGTTAAATTTGCTACTACCACTACTACTACCTTTACTTCTGATATTAAAAACAACAAAAACAACAAAAACAACAACAACAATAATAATAATAATAATAATAATAATAATAATAATAATAATAATAATAATAATAATAATAATAATAATAATAATAATAATAATAATAATAATAATAATAATAATAATAATAATGATAATGACAATAATAATAATAATAAACTTTATTTATCCTGGGTGATAGAGTTAGAAAATATTTTGTTTGCAGGTGTGCAGGGTTATCTTTTCGGCAAATATAAGCATAGATACGTGCAATTAACCAACGTGAACAAGGGTATCATCTAATGAATAACAGAAAATGTACAACTGAATAAAATTATACATGGTCAACACTTTGTTCTTGCGAAAATAAACCACAATTGCCAATTACTAATTTGATGCGGTCATAAAAGCAAGATTATTCATTTAGATATCTATAACTTCTTGCTTGATATCTTGTTACCGACTATTCCATAAAAGACACATACAAACTGTACCAGAGGATGCAAAAGTCAACCGTGTACTCCATTGCACTAAAGTTTATTTTGCAAATTTTACAACTACTTACGATATAATCTTTGAATAGCATCAGTCTAAACGTGCCAGCAAGAGATGATGTATGTGATAAAGAATGTGATATTTAATATCAACTGACTTCTCTTTTCTGTACTCTGCAGTCTTTGCATATAATAGGAATTAAAACTCATCCGACATGAAAAGTATAAACATTCATACAATTGTTTTAAAAGAAGCCAACTTAAATGAATAGTATTTTAAATTTATTGGATCAGAAATAGAAAGTTATCAACAAGGATATTTAACATTTTGAATTTCAAATTTCAATTTTATACATTGTGTCTCCTCGGTGTCCTGAAATGGCTAGAATTAACTGGGTTCTTTTGTTTGCCCTGAACAATGTTAACATTTCTATTTCCAACGTATGGTGATGTATCTTGAGCATACATTATTCTCACAAGTCGTTAAATTCATAGATCTATATTATGAAAAATATAGGCTATAGAACTGATTTATTTTGCATTTCAAGAAAATGTCTTTAATCTTTATCTCACAGGTAGAAATGTACCACTGAGATAAGGATGAAAACCACCGCAATTAACTACATTATATGCTGATATGTTATGCAATACAAACGCGAGATTAAGAGTATGAAAATCTTTACGAATGGATATACATATAACTCAAGTTAATTTTCCGGCATCAATATTCAGTCAAACCGGGATGATTCTGATATACCGATATTAATAAAAGGTAACAAATGAATTAAATGCATGTCTTTATAATTTGTGTGACAGAAGTTGAGTAATCTAGATTCTTCCAGTCGTTTAAGAAAAGTATTTGCGACATAGGACATATTAAATAAATAAGTCAGTTGTTCAACAATGCTGTTTATGGACAAGATTTAACTGATTGGTAATTAATTGTTGTAGGTAGCAGCTTACTATAATTTCCTTTTGGAGGCAAACCAATCGGCAATTCCAGTTTGCATACTCCCGCGATACGGCGGGAAGTATGATGATTTTTATGTCAATACGTCAGCAAATTTTATATCTGTCCTATTTCTCGTTCTTGCACAATAGCTAGAGTTAGAGTTTACTGTTGGCTAACTTTGTTAAAAATTCCTGTATTTCGGAAAGGAATAAATATATTACTATCCAGGAATATAAAGGTCAAGATCTCTATGACTGACATAATAAAATTCATTTTGCAGAATAAAATTAACTATGCATTACAGATCCATGCCAAACTTTTTGGATGGCTCTAAGCGTTTACAACATGTTTATTGATTATGGAGTCAAGTGGTGAAACCTCAAGGACACCATGACCGAAGGAAGATTAATAATGGCTTGCACAAAATAGCCATTATTCTACATCACTTACCTGGCCCAAACTTTTAACTAGGCGTATGTTTGGATACGGCAGAAGCTTACTGGTGCATGGTCAAAATGTCAAAATGTCAGATCATTGTGGCAGAAACATGAAGAAAAAAAAACATTTTCTGCCAAAACTTTAGTTTTCGACCAATTACATTAAGCCATTGACAAATTTGTCAAAAACGATGACTTCTATATTGACGGTTCAAAGGTTTAAGGTCAAGGTGATTTGAACATAAAAATTAATTTGAAATAACTTTTGTTTTCGATCATGCATCCTGATCAAAATTTGAGCTTCAGGAGATAAATGGGTCTATTGATTTAAGAGTCAAAAGGTCGAAGGTCAAGATTACAATGACTGGAATAAAATTCGGTTTTGAACACCATTTCTACTAAAGTACTTGACCAAACTTTGTGGATGGCTTGCACTAAATTTTCGAAATGAACCTGTGGAATTTGTAATCTGAAGTTCAATGGCGAAGGTCATTGTGAGTCAATAAAGAACTTTTTTCACAAACACATTTAGTTGAAGATCTTACATGCACCTCATGACTAGGCAATTGAGACCCATTGGTCAAATATCTTCAGAGACACAAAGTCCCTGCTTGTATAGACATACCAAAAGCCCAACAAGAGAGCAAAACATAAAAGCAAGGCGGAGAAATACTACTAAACTATTACTACAGACGATATATTCAAAATCACCGTCACCTCTGTTATCTTGAAACATTTGGTTTCTACATCTACACAAATAGTGACAATTGTTTAGAAAGAAGCTCTTAGGACGAAATTGCCGACGTCATATCTGAAAATATGGCAAGAATTCAGAGAGTAACTTTAAAGTCAAGCTTTTAACTAGGTGTAAAGTTGATGACCCTAAAATACACATTTTTTCCGTTTTCCTATCTAAACAGTTTGTGTGAATATTCTACATGCGCAGATTCAAGTTAGAGACAAAATATTATGAAAGTGAAATTTTTGAACATTTTATAACATATTGTATTTAAAAACTAATTGAAATATAACCTATCCTACGAAATTTATAAATAATAAATTGTAACCAAACTGTGCTCTTATTAACAGTGGGACATTATTATTATTATTATAAATAATCAAAGCTGAACAAGACTCTGTTTAAACGAAACTTTATATGTTTAAATTCTATATGTTTCAGGTGTGCTGCGTTGGATAGCACACACGAAATGTCCCGTCGCCGTTTTACTTTTGCAGTATTGTAAGTGAGTGTATTGGTGTGAATAACACCTACAACTATATTTACATTTTCATTAAACAACGGACTTAATGCAGGATATTTAATCTGGCCTAACCACTCTTAAATGTATCTAAAAATTCCTGACATGTACATACTTTTAACCAGACGCGGTATTGTATTGCAGACAAACCTCATTTTATTACGATTTTATGGCTAAAATATCTAACTCGATATCTACCCAGGTGCTTCGACTGCTCACAGCTGTGAGATAGGTGCGGTAGATTGATTTATACTCTATCTTCCTGGGTAAGAGTTTGCCATTTTAGTACTTTCCTCTCTTAGATGGTTAGAACGTATCGACTGAAGTTTGTTTTCTTCAGAAACTACCTTTTTTGCACAAGTTTGTAGAGGTAAACCATTGTCACATGCCACAATTTTGAATTTTAATTTATGAGAAAGTATCTAAATTGAAAGGTATTTTCGAGATAGAAGCAAAGTGACTTCCATATAAGTATATATATAAGAACCATTCCATTGATAAAATCAAAAGGATGAAGTTGACTTTAATAAAACATGTACAAAAGAAGAAAACGTTTCAGCAAAATGTAATCAAAGCTTTAGAACAGGAAGGAGGAAACATAAAAGCCATAGTTTTCAGTGAAGATAGAGGCACATTCCTCATATAAATTGTTCAATTATAAACACTACATGAACTATTGAATATTGCACATATCACTCAAGATGAAACAAGTGTTGAAAATCATTTTCTGAATTTGATAAAAACATACGTTTTAGTGACTGACTGATAAACATATATTAGTTACAGTGTTTCATTGTAGAGTAGATTTGTTTCTATTCTAATTGAACATACCAACTTTAAGGAAATAAAGAACTAAATGCAGGAGATTATTTTGATTAATTTCATTGCAATCTTTGAATCAATGAAACTTTTTTGAATTAGAAAATATCTCAACAACTTAACTTTAATGAAGTTATTAAACCTTTTCTCGAAATATAATTTAGAAATCTTGAAATTCTTTTAGTTGTTTTTTACTTCAGAAATTACCAAATTAAGTTAAAATACATTAAGAAATTGTACCTAATTCACTTTGTATAAACAAAAAAGTGAAAAACATCAGGCATCTTACAAATATGAGAAAGCGCTGTTTTGTCCGTGTGTTAGTTTAGATTTTTCATTGTGCTAGATAAGCACAACATTTGTGTCCGGAACCATACAATTAAATCGTTTTGTGAAGTTTTGGAAATGGTTTGAACCATTATCTAATAACTTCATAGACAAACCTCACTTACATTACACAACTATAAATTTATGACGATATAAGTAGGCTGAATGACAGACAAGCAGGGAAAGAAACGCATCAACATACATAACTATATATTGGAGTAGATGAACAGACATATACAACACATTTTAATGTTTGTTTTTATACATGTCATATAAAGAAGACTTGCGAAAGAGACAAAATAGTTTCTTATCGCCATATTATTTCTTTTATGTGTCAGCAGGTGTCCCCATGCTTTTGAAGGACACAACGATGCAACTTTGCATGTGCACATGGTTACGAGAGTAATGTCACACATCTTTTTCTTGTCTGATTTAATACATTGGGATATTAACGGTCATAGTTTAGTTTGCAAATCTTGGCAATGTCCCACTGTTAATGAGGGCACAGTTTGGTTACAATTTATGTTTGTTGAAAATATCATGTTGAAAGAATATTGTCTACATTAAATCCTATGTGTAGAAACAAAACAAATACACATAGATGATGAATATTCTCATCTTAACAAATACCAAATATTTTAACAGGAATCACAATGTCTATGAATTGTATCTATACATGACTATGAACGATGAAGTATGTTTTCGAAGACGGTTTGTATTTGGTGTCATTGACAAAATGTAGTATAAATATTACATCAAGATCATACTTGTGTGTGTGTGTGTGTGTGTGTGTGTGAGAGAGAGAGAGAGAGAGAGACTCGGATTTTGAACGTAACTTTGAAAACTGTAGTAAGGATATTTGATGTTTTAAAATCAAAGAGAGGTTTCTGGTCAGAACCCTCACCACCTTTAAAATAAATATATTCTGACATATGTTTACCACCTCAGAAACCCTCTCTCTCAGAAACCAACTTTCTCCAAGTTGTTATCTCCAAAAGGTGATGAAATTTTGAAATCAAAAGAGGATTCCAGACCTGAAGATATTTTTATATTAAACAATAAAATGTGAAATATAAAATGTCTTTTTCTAAAAAAAAGATTACGTGTTGGATTTGATCTAACGATTGGGGCAGCCTCATGCTATACTGGCATAACAACTACAATATTAAGCAATTGTATCAAAAATGTTGGTTATCATATATAGCCAAAATATGTATCTGTATGGTTATACGCGACTGAAATGACGAACGAAGAAGAGGTTGGGCAGAATATGCAATGACATTAATTTGAATATATAGTTGATGCTTTATTTGATAACAATATTTATGTACAAAAGCTGTTCAAAATTAAACATATACAATTGTTTTAACCCATATTTATGAGATTTTTTCATATATGCTGAACCTAAATGGCAGATTATATGTTAACATACTGTCAGTAATACAAAACTTTCATACTAAATCGTCCATATATTTTATACCATGTAACAAAGATCATATCAAATAAATTTTATAGGTGATACTTGCTGTTTACAAGCATATTGTTAGTCGCAAGTCAAGGTTCAATGTGTTTACACGTCGCTGCAAGAGATACACCGACATATGTCATTATCAACAAAACCTGATTTAATGATGTTCCACTTAAAATTATACAAGAGCTAGTCATTATCATTGGTAAATATGATATTACTCGAAGTATTTGTAACATTTCCTTTTCGCGCACAAAAGCTTATTAAGATAATATCTGAAACAATGCATTAGTGTGTCCACATCTTGGTTTTGAATTTTATGTGAAATATGATTAAAATAAACTATACCTTTTTCATTATATATTATTTGTTTACAGATTTTATGTAATATCAAAAACTCTAATGTTAGTTTCTGGTTTTGATAAATTATTGATAATGACGTTGTCATTTATTTAAGTAATTAATTGGGGAGTTTCAGCTACAAATTATCAGAAATTCAGTAAAGGAATTTCGTACACTTATATCCAATATTTTATGTCGATGTCAGTATTTATAGCAAGCGAGCTGTCGACATCACAGCTGATATTGAAATTACTTAGACACTAGAAGCAGTTTCAGCTGTACCATTTTATGTATATGCGTAAATAATAAACGATAGATTTGTTACAATTGACTCTGCAGGAGGTAAAATGACAATCCAAGTTTAAAGAACTTTAATGTATTTTGTAATCGTTATATAATGACAAAATATAATGTAAAATAAATATATTTGACTGATGGTGAAGTCAAAAAATCAGAGACGCTAGCGTCGCGACATTCGTGCATGATAATAACACAAGATTTCAATGACGAATACACATTGAGTAACTGTTATGATAACAATTATTTTGACTCGTTCGGAATTACCAAGTAATTAAGTATTAAATATATGAGTAGAATTCAAGAGACTTCGTTTCTAGAGACAATGTCTCTAGCGACAATAATAAATTATTCATCTAATCAAATTCAAATCAGTTGGAACTTCTTGTGGATACTATTGCGTAAGGTTCATTAAACAGATGCCCATAAATTCCGATTTTTTTTAAGTTTAGTTTGCAATTTAACAAACAAACTTCTCATGCTAATGATAAGGCTTCAATTAATTTCATCTAAACTCACTGATAAATAATGTCGAGATATTATCTTAAGTGTAAAACTAAACCATTAGCAACAAAAATTAATAACAGTAATAGTAAAATGTATAGTAAATGTATTTGGGCAATCTGTTGAAAAAGAAAAAGTATGTTGTTACCAAAAAAAAGTTGTTCGGAGCAGGTTGTTCAAAGATTGTTTTAATAGATGATAAATAATGACATGCGAGTGCGATTGTCATAGAGATTTCTGTCTGACATATTGTTGGAAATGCAAGAACAGAGAACTAATTGGTTTTGGTATAGATGTACATACATTAATTGGCAAATTGCCGATACCAAAAGGCGGTTGGACAATTCAGAGCCATATATAGACTGGGCCTTATAATTCTCTTGATAAACAACTTGACGAAAACGATAATCAGCTGCCAGGACAAGAATTTTACAATCAAGTTGATACCATGTCAATGCGCAATGATATCGGCTACAGAGACGACATTAAATGTCCAGACATGGAACAAAATAAACACAGCTGCTATAAAATAATGTTAAACGAACTTTGTGATATCATGCCTGTAAATATGCAAGAACGTGTTCACTGAAGGCAGGTTCATGGTTGTATTGGAGCAAAATATAAATTAGGTTTCTGTGACAAAGAATTATGTGATGATATTGCATCAAAGATGCAAGCATCTCAGCTACACAAGCCTAAAATAAGTTTCCATGACGTCAGACTATCGCAAATGCCATTGGTGATATCTGAGAGATATATGTTGTTGATATCTCAAATCTTGCTCAGTTTAACATTGGCGCTGATGGCACTCCAAAGAAATATATTTGTAATGTTGTACATGTTTCTAGCAAATACGCGCTTAATATACCCGTTCCGGATAGAAAAGGGACATAGATAACTGATGAATTAAAACAAAATAATTTTTAATACAAAAAAAATGCCAAATTGTTTCTGGACTGATGATGGAGCGGATTTGTTTTAAAAAAAAACGTTTGAACAGTTTTAGAGCGACAATAATATTGGAAAGTATGTCAGAGAAACAGAGAGAAAAATACGTCATCGTTGAATGAATTAATCGCACGCTCAGCGAATAGATCGAGAAATATCTAACAGCTAAATTTACGAGTGAAAATATTAACAATTTACAAACAAATTGTTGAGGACAATAATAACACTAAACATTGATCACTTTTGCTAGGCAAAAGAAAAATGTCTCCAAACAACGCAATTGCAAATCCAATATTCGCAAACGAATGTATGTACCGGAGGCATAAATTTAAAGTTGGCGATAAAGTAGAATTTCTCTGATGAAAACCAAAACATTTAAGAAAGTATATACTCATAAATGGAGCGAAGAAAGATTTGTTGTTGATAAAGTACTTTTATAAATACCAGTTACATACTCATTGAAAAATTTGTTTTAGGTGAAAATATGACTAGCAGTTTTTACTAGCAAGAACTTCAGAAGACAAACCAAGAAATATTTGTTATTGAAAAATTATTAGAAATCGCGGCAACGAATGTTTAGTTAAATGGAGATGATATCGTGATAAAGTTGATAGTTGGGCGAAAAGTAAATAAATGATGATCGGATAATAATATAATTTTGTCGCATTTTATTAGTACAGTTTTACATTTTACTGATTTATCTAAAGAAATTAAATGTAATTTCCTTGCATCATCTATTGGGATTAAACTAAATATTTTAACAAAAATTTAATCGTAATTTATATTTCCTTGATGTCCAGTTTTTATGTTTAAAAAGGCTTTATAAATTGCCAAACTATTTGTTGCTCTGTGACAGTAAATTAAATTTATTACTTTTTTGTAGCAAAATGGTATTTGACGTCATATCGCCCACTTGCTAGTCTGCTTAAATTATTTTTTGACAACATCATCTTCATCTTTGTCGTCGTCGTTATGCAAAATATCATTTTTAGCGTAGCTAGCAAATCCATTATGAACACAATTTCTAAGGCAAAATTTGAAACAGAAACAAAATCTCCAAACTATAGTTTAGCTAGTCTCTCAGTTAAGTTCATTATCATAAAATATATTTTGTCTTATGAATTAATCATAAAAAAATGTTTTCAGAATTTGCCGAAATAAAATATCATCAGAAAGTTAATATACTAAGATACAGAGAGTTAACTGAGTAAATTCGAAATTGTTTGTTGATACATTTTATTTTGTTGATGTTATTTTAACATCAGGCGAATATAACAAACATTTATTAACAACAGCAGAAAAAATAAAAATTGACACAAAGAAAATGATGACATTATGATTAAATCGCGAAGATATTATAACATATTCTCACAAATGTATTACTTGAAATGATCTAGAAGATATCATTAGTTATCGCATTTCAAATCTATCAAATTTCAGCATTGACGTTGCAGAGTCTCTTTTGCCATCAGCTATTTATTTTATTTATTTTATTCTAGCTGTATTAATTTTAGGGTGTTTTGCAGCAAATGTTATTGATTTAAAATTTATTTCTTCACAAGTTTCAAGAGTTATTGAAATTTTTTGCCTAGTTGGATTCTTAAATTATTACCACTAGTATTTTATTTTCTAAATTTCAAACCAATTATCTATTCAATACCATTTTTGTGATCGATAATTAGACCAATTGGAATAACATCAAAAGTTTCAAACACAAATCTGTGTGATTCATAATTAACAAAATTTGTTTGATTCCTCTAACTTTCATAAGTATATATCCATCTCTATCCAAATTTCCAACAACATTTTTGCTTGTTTTTGTCAAATAATTTCCTTATCATTTGTCACATGCATATAAAATACTCAATGAAGACGAAATGCATTTTTTAATGCTAAATCTTCAATATTATCATCACCAAATGCGGAATTTACTCAGTATACTCTCTGTCCAGCTGAAATGTCGTCGCAAAACAAAGTATAAACAAAATCATTTCTAAACATTTTAATTCTTTCTGTATTATCATCTTTTACTGAACTTAGCATATCAGCTGATGTTGCTGTGCCAACATAGTATTTTTTATTCTATATTACTAACATAACTTAATGCATTTGCGCAATAAGTTGTACCTTAGGTGTACAAGATAAACTTTCTGTTCTTCCACTGTCAATCTCAGATATCTAAAAAGTTTGTCATTATACTATACGAATTTCATATCTCTAATAAAAAAAATCCAATTACATATAAAATAGATATGTGCAGGGGTTTTCTGGCGATGGAATACTACAAGAGCATATCAAATACTGTGCCAACCTTCAAAGATTAACTATACCTTGCTATAAAGGAAAAGAAGTTAAAATTTAAAAATTATGATCATAAACTAAATATTGCTTTGTTATTTACGCTAATTTCGAGCAGGTACTGACTCTTTTGGATACGAATAAATCCAGTACAGGAAAAATACAGCAGCATATTCATTGATGAGTAATTTATAAAGTAAGACGATCTACTAAAAACAAATAAGAAAGAATTAAATCTCTTGACATATGTTGATATGTTTAACTTTATTGAAAAGGCCTTAGAAGAGGAATTAACGTTATAAAAAATATGCAGTAGCAAATTATATATATATATATATATATATATATATATATATATATATATTTGCTTAGCAATGTCAGAACCAATGCTTTGTGGTGGATTTCATTGAAGAACTCCATATTGCTTTTTCTGAGAAACTTTAAAAGATCTACCTAGAAAAATGAATCATGATATTTCCGATATTTCATAATTTTTTAAAGTTGATCTAGATTATCCTAGCTCGTTACATTATCTACATAACGACAACCTGATTTTTGCAGAGTCAATGATTATTGATTATAGTTTATTATCACCTGAACAACGAGCAACGACAACAGCAAAAATTTCGATTGCTAATACATTAGTTCCAAAGTTGTTAAATAAAATAAATTACATTATTAATGACAAAAAATAAAAACAAGCAGGAGATGTAAGACTGATCCTGAGAAAAAGTCTATAGCGTGCTAAAATTTATCAGCCGAGGTGGATGGCTGATGATATTGAATCAAGTTCAAAACTTCGTGTTGTGGCTAAAACAAAATTTGAGCAAAACGTTTTCAAGTTAATGGAAAAGTCGGTGTTCGGTATAGCCGATGGAGAATATTCGAAAGCGAGTTTCGATAGATATTTTTAATTATGTAAATTGTAGAAACAAATCAGTTAATAAACATGGTTTGTTGGTTTGAAAATATTTAATAGAAATGTTGATGCAATGCAACGACGAAAAGCTAGTTTAATATTAAATAAACCGATTTATGTTGGTGCAGCTGTACTTGATATATCAAGGTGGTTATGTACGATTTTCACTATAATTTTACCACAAAGCAGCGGCCAGATTCAGAGTTGACATTTACTGATAGACTCACTAGTTTATAATATAATATGTGAAGATTTCTATCAGTATATTTACAATAATAGAAGTCTGTTTGATTCATAAGTTTTTCCAGCATGTCGTGGCTTTCAATATAATTCAAATAAAACAGTTACTGAAAAATGAAAGATGAATTTATGTTTATGCCAGTTAGGGAATTTGTCGGACTAAAGAGTAAAATGTATGCTGTCATATTAGATGGCAATAAACTTACAAACAAAAGTAAAAGGTATTCCGCGAGGATATATGCAAAATGACGATTTGTGACGATTTTAAAGCAGCGCTAAACAATAGCGTCAGATTTATCCAAACGAATGTTACCAGAACAAATTGTCACAAACTTGAAAAAGATACAAACAAAAAGGGTGACTAAGTATTTTGGATGATAAAAGGTGTTGCAGGGACGAAATTAATACACTAGTACTTGGAATTATGCTAATAATTTTGTCTTAAAACCCAGAATAATGTTCAAAAGTTTAACATTATTCGGTGGAGTTAATAGCGAAATCATAAAAGGATAATAACCAGCAATTATCATTTGAATTAAAAGAGGAAATTTTAGGCATTACTTTTAGTAAATTTGACAATCAAACTCTCAGTTATCAGATGAGACTATAGCAAATATTTTAATTATATCGAATGTTTGCGAGACAAACTTGCACTAAAATATGACAATTTTCATGATATGATCAGACAGCATCAATACACGAAATTAATATAGACTTAGACCAGTCAAAGGTGTTTGTTAAAGGTGGTAGTTTGCATCTTCTCAGCAATGAAAGAACTATATGAATGTCGTCGAAAAGTAACCGGTAAAAATGTATTTTATTTGTATTATTATGACTATTTATCATACTTAATAGCGACTTTTGAAACATTGTTCATTGGTTAAGAAATATAACGCTGTATGTCCTAACTGTTTTAAAAGGGAGATAATATTGTTCCAGCTAAGTTTCTTTTTTTCTAGTTATCGAGCAAGGTATATGCTGTAACATTTGCTTTGTATTTTTATTGGCTAATAAATGTTTTGATATGTAAATCTAATAGTAATTTTAATACCTAAATCCCGGTTGGAGTTTTGCAATTCCTCTTGCATAAATGTTAGTAAATAGTCTTATAAACCATTATGTAAAAACCCATTCTTACATATCATTGATTATTCCTCTGGGAAGAGAGAGAGAGAGAGAGAGAGAGAGAGAGAGAGAGAGAGAGAGAGAGAGAGAGAGAGAGAGAGAGAGAGAGAGAGAGAGAGAGAGAGAGAGAGAGAGAGAGAGAGAGAGAGAATATATCCATTCAACCCACTCGTTGACATTTATTAGTATCCTTGGCAACGGCTGATCTATATACAGCCAATATTAAGATTTCGTTTCTCTCTACAAGCAGAATTATATAGGAAATATTTTTAATCAAAAATCATATTTTCTCGATTTTTTTATAATAACGCTTTCAGAATCAGAAAATGTAATGCAAAAACACATGTTTTCAGAATCAAAATGTAGTTATATTTGGTAACTACATAAATTTTTGAATGTGTACATATAACTTAATTTCAGAGCTCAGAATTAGAATGTTGGATTCTTAAACTGCCGCCTTAAGATCAATTCCCGTTACGGACAAAGTCGTTGGGTAGTCTCAGTATGCCATTTTTAAAAGAGTGGGGGTCCGGAGAAATCCTCGATATCCGACAAAAAAAACCCACACTCTCCCACCATGTCAAAACGTGGTTGGTGCTTTTTTGGTTTTTGACATGTTTGGAGAGTCTACAAAATTTGGTGGACGAAAATAAGGCCCTGTAAATACGTTACTGTAAATATATGTAAATAAGTTATTGTAAATATAATTGCTGTAAATACGCTACTGTAATTAAGATTATGTGTTTTATGACGTCCTTAATTAAAATAAAATGTAATTGTGCAGTCTACAAAAAAACTTATAGATCATTGCTGTAAATACGCTACCACCAAGCACATATGCTACAGCAATTAAGATTATGTATACAAATGTTATATATATGCTTACTATAAATACGTTACTAATACAGTTTTTTTTAAGGACCATTTTTTTATTGTTTTAAACAAATATTTATAGTTATGGAAATATCGTTATCAAATAAAGCATCAACTATATAGTCAACAAATTTCATTGGATCATCTGCACGACATTGATTCGTCATTTTCAGTCGCGATGAACCCTACTAATCCATATTTTGAGGACATATGATGACCTCAATGTTGACACAAATGCTTGTTATTTTAGTTGTTATGCCAGTTTAGACCGAGGCAGCCTTAATCGAATTAAATCTCTTACAAAATTCGTTATCAGATCAAATCCTACATGTCTCTTCGATTGACCAAAGAACATTTTATATTATTATTTTATAATTTGATATAAAAGATCGATAGATCTATATTCCTCTTTGGGTTTTATTATTTCATTCTTACTTTTTAGATAAAAATTTGGAGAAGGGTGGTTTTTAGAGAGAGAGAGAGAGAGAGAGAGAGAGAGAGAGAGAGAGAGAGAGAGAGAGAGAGAGAGAGAGAGAGAGAGAGAGAGAGAGAGAGAGAGAGAGAGAGAGAGAGAGAGAGAGAGAAGGGGGTAGAGTCTCTCAGTTGGTAAAAATATGTAAGACTATATTTATTTGTGGCGTGAGAGTTTCTGACCTAAACCCCTCTTAGGGTATAAAATCTCAGCTATCGTTTCTACTAAGATCTTTCAGTCATATAGCTATGATGTCTGCATTGTGGCAGCTAATACTGATATCTAGCACTGGGACATCACTTCGCAGACAAACAACATGATGGATGGTGTCCTCCTGCCCAGTCGCCTTGTATTGACACCAGGCCGACAAGTCCTAACATTAGCCTTTAAATGCTGAGCGAATAGCAAGGCAGCTGCTATTACCATTTTTATAAGTCTTTGGTATGACTAGGCTTGGGTTCAAATCCGCGACTTCCACTCCGATGAGAATTTTCTAGTCACTAGGCCACTGGATCGGTATCTCGGTGAAGTGAAATTCCTTGAGAATGTAAAACCAGTTCAGTAACTGATATATAAAATATGTCTAGAGCCCTTCCGACGAGCACGTTCTTGTACTTTATCCAAGTTTGTATACTCCAATGAAAATTAAAAAATAGAAATAATTCATGTCTTTATTTGAATTTATGTACTTTAGCATTCAGTATAAAATTAGAATTTTAATGAAAATGGAAGACAGTGAAGTGTGCAAATAAACGTTGAATTTTCATTGACTTTCAAACGTATACCTTTCAATACTTTTAAAGAGCATGACCGATAATGATCTAAGCTGAAACTATGCAGAATAATATTGTTTAATAAACATCAAATAAAGCAATAGTAGGTATTTAAATAACTAAATAAATAAAGAAAATCAATCAATCAATCAATCAATCAATTGAAGCAAATTGCAAATCAATACACCAAAATCAATAAAAGATACAAGTTTAGCATGTTATCTTCCATTAAATTAAACACAAAGTAAATGTGGCAACGTTAAATATCACAACCTGTATGGCTCGTGAATAAATGCAATGAAATGGTAGATAATAATGACTGGCAGTTTCTCACATTGGTAAATTTGGAGAAGGCAAATCTATTAAATACAACTCAAAATCATACATAAAAGAGCGATATAATGAAATTGACGTCACGTAATACAGATGAAAGCACATATATGTATAAGCATTATACTAGTATAACATTTAATGCGTACTGTTGAAAATGTAAGCTGACTATAATTAACGTTATATGCAAGTTTTATCAGTTAAATTGATAGTTAAGACTGAACAACTAGAGTTTGATTTCATTAAGATAAAAATAATGTGATTGGCGAATGATTCGAATACATGCTTAAGTCGAAGAAAGACCGAGTTTAATTTTGCTTATCCTCGCAGGTCAAGAAGGTCTGGATCTTATTCAGCGGAGTAAAACATTCAAGATTACAATTGGTGTGACATATGGTTATGTGTATCTCGTTTATACGTCCCTTCCGTTAGGAATGAATGTTGTGGATTAGTAGACATAGAGAAAAATGGATTCAGCATTTATCTATATAATACCAGTATTGTTTAACACACGGTTCACCATCTGTGTTCCAGATAATTTCTGAAAGGAAACAAGTTTCAATTTTAAATTATCTTTCGTATTTGTAACAAACGGACTGTTTTTGACAAAAAAAGTAGACATCAAAGATGTAATTTCAAATAAGAATTGAAAGTAGGTATATACTTCAGGCTATTTTAAAAGAATAGTGTACGAATAAATGATATTTCGGATTAATTATGTAACATTGTTGCAAAACACAAATACAATTTTGAACAATAATGATAAAAAGAAGAAAAGTATTAAACTAACTGGAAGATAATTTTAACAATGTAATTCTCTTCCTATGCCTGTCTGACTTAACTTTCACATATAAAATGTTCAAAGATATATTAAACTCCTTATCAGTATGAATATACTTTACAATATCAACAACAACAACAACATACTTCATGAGAATTTAGTAAAATGCTTCAAACGACCTAATGACATGATATATTGCGATCTATATTTTGTAAAACACAATATATATATATATATATATATATATATATATATATATATATATATATATATATATATATATATATATATATATATATATATATATATATATATATATATATATATATATATTCATTCAATATGTCTTACTAAACATAGATGAATAAATAAAGATAAACAGTTTTATTTATATTTTTGTTTTGTATAATGGACATTTTAAAAATGATAATATATTTTATCTTGATATATTATTGACCAATATTCAATATTTCATCAGAACTCACATTATATTAAAAAAACAATTATGGAGTATATAATACTTAAAAAACATAAATAAGTATTTTATGAATAATTAATCATAATCTATTAAGAATTAATTTCAAAATGCTCTTTCAATTTTTAAAACTTATTTTAATGATATTAATTTGTACTTTGACTAGTTATATCATTCTGTAAATTAAAATAATATAAAGCTATTCTTAACTAATTGAAAACGGGACAGAATTTTTAAAAAAAAGTTTGATTAATAAATGTCGTATAGAGTTTTAGAATTTAGACCTTTCGAACATATCGCTTTAAGACGGTGAATCCGCGAGATTTTCATTTAACAGACGTTCCATCTCAGAATCGGCTATTACAATAGGTTGAAAGGAGAAAGCTTGGAAAATGTGGAACTCTATAAAATGTGCGGCAACATGAGATGAAAATGATTGATCGATATAATGCAACATGAGATGAAAATTATCGATCGATATTATGCAACATGAGATGAAAATTATCGATCGATATACTGCAACATGAGATGAAAATTATTGATCAATATAATGCAACATGAGATGAAAATTATTGATCAATATAATACAACATGAGATGAAAATTATTGATCGATATAATAAAACATGAGATGAAAATTATTGATCGATATAATGCAACATGAGATGAAAATTATCGATCGATATACTGCAACATGAGATGAAAATTATCGATCGATATAATGCAAAATGAGATGAAAATTATTGATCAATATAATGCAACATGAGATGAAAATTATTGATCAATATAATACAACATGAGATGAAAATTATTGATCGATATAATGCAACATGAGATGAAAATTATTGATCGATATAATGCAACATGAGATGAAAATAATTGATCGATATAATGCAACGTGAGATGAAAATTATTGATCGATATAATGCAACATGAGATGAAAATGATTCATCGATATAATGCAAAATGAGATGAAAATGTTTGATCGACATAATTGTTAAAATAACTGATCAGAGTTGGTTCATAATTAAGACATGTGTTGCCTGGTTTGTATAGTTTATTAGATCACACATTTTTTGCATGTGATCAAATAAATAGCATTTGATGTTGCACAATGAATATTAAATGTACCTTTCATATTATTACTAATGAATAAAGTATTTTCATTAACTAAAGAACAGTGCTAATATCAAGATCTATAACGTTGAGTTAATCTTTTACTAGTTTAGAATTAATTAGGAAAACTTTAAGAGTTTTAGTCCCTTTATAAGCAAGTTTGGATTTGCTTTCATGTAGCGACTTAACACCTGCTTGACCTGATAGTTTTAATAAATCCCACTATTTATTTGTAATATGACCTATATTAGGCAAACTTTGATTATATTTGATAACAAAAGGCATGATATATTTATTTATATTTTTGGTGTTACGTAGTAAAGATTTAAATTGTGTAAGAGAAGGTACATTTTGTAAAGCAGTATTAATGTTGTCAGTACTTGAATTCAAAAGTAATATTTTAGTCACAGAATATTACCGAGTACTTTTGTATTTCAACTGATGCTAGTCTGAATAAATAATTGGATTCAAATTACAAATTGAATATAATGGTGTGGCCGATTCTGCTTCAGATGTAAAGGCAAGAATATATAATCCTAATATAACCAATATGAACTCAAAAGTATTTAAAGAAAAAAATATGAGGTATTACTCTGGGACGATTATCATTTATAGGTAGGTGTATACACACACCCACACATAAACACACACACACACACACACACCCCAAACACACACACACACATACACATACACACGTGCGCGCATATACATACGCACGCACACATCCTTATTTACCGTATATATATATATATATATATATATATATATATATATATCTATATATAGATAGATATATATATATATATATATATATATATATATATATATATATATATATATATATAGTGATAGATAGATAGATAGATAGATAGATAGATAGATAGATAGATAGATAGATAGATAGATAGATAGATAGATAGATAAATAGATAGATAGATAGATAGATAGATAGATAGATAGATAGATAGATAGATAGATAGATAGATAGATAGATAGATAGATAGATAGATAGATAGATAGATAGATAGATAGATAGATAGATAGATAGATAGATAGATAGATAGATGGTCCTGACATGTATAACTAATTTATTGCCAGAAAATTGTGCATGTGTTTATCACAATTTAACCTAATTGTTCCATTTATGGCTCAACATTTTGCAAAATGATACTTAAGTTTAAGGCTTGCAATATTATAATTTTTAAAGGAATATGAGATAGTACCATCAAGTCTTGAAGAATTATTAATTACAACAGATTAATTCAATGTTGTTTCAGTTTGTTCCAAATTGCCTGATAATGTTTAATGATAATGTCAAACGGTTACACAGTCATAAAATAATGATAATCAAAATATTGTAATTTTACCAAATGATCTTAACATTATTGAAAACAAAATGCCATATGATATTTCAGTATGTAAGAAATGACAATTCGATTTATGCTAAATGGTGCTTTCATTTACATGTTTAAGTAATGTCAGATGCTTCAATTTGTGCTCAGTGATATTTCAGCCGATGTTTAAATTAATTAGAGAAATAAAACTGTTTTATTATGCTAATGATGGGTTGAGTCAGACTTTTGTGAGATAATACCAAAAGATACTGCACTCTAGAAAACAATAATGTATAAATTTTAATATGATTATAAATATTGTCCATTACTATCTGTGTCACTGGTGCCTATAATACATTGATGATATACAATAATGAGGAAATATTCACATACGAGTAAGAGTTTCAATTTACATGTTAAGCGATAATGTTAAATCATTGGAATATATATATATATATATATATATATATATATATATATATATATATATATATATATATATATATATATATATATATATATATATATAGATTCATTCATGCATGCATACGTACGTACATACGTACATACATACATACATACATACATACATACATACATACATACATACATACATACATACATACATACATACATACATACATACATACATACATACATACATACATACATACATACATACATACATACATACATACATACATACATACATACATACATACATACATACATACATACATACATACATACATACATACATACATACATAGTTATTACTAGTAATACGGAAATCTTTAGTAGAATATGTTTTATACCAATATTATTGAAGTATAAAATACGTATATTTCAGACTGATTATTGAAAGCATGTGTAGCGCTCTCGGCAAAGACCTCAAAGTGCGTTTCGTATTATTGTGAAACTGATTCAACATCTTTTACTGTTATATCTTTACCAGCAAACTAATTAACGGACGAGGTTCTAAAAATTATTATTTAAACATTTGTCTAGAGATATAAGGAAACAAAAATATTTATCACAGATAAAGAAAAGAAAAAAAAAGATTTTTTTAATGCTAGTAAATTATACAAGTTACTAATGTTTTCCGGGATGGGTAGTGGTAGAACAAAAATAATTAAGCTTGTAATTAATTGTTTTATTAACGTGCTATATAATGACGGACCGTGAAAATAATGTGAGACTACTTTCACCTTTTCTGATCGCTATTGTATATCTAGGTATTTCAGATAACATCCTATTATAATGTAAATCGTACAATAAATCTTTAATTATGGAAGCTAATTATTTTACGGCAGAAAAAATGTCGTAAACTGAACTGTTTTCTCTGCGTAGATTGATATTGTATCAAATATGTCTCTATCATTATCACCACTGCTGTTACAATCTTTGTTAGTATTCAATGAATTATTACTGCTGTTTATTATTCCGCAAAAACTTTGGAAATAACCGCATTTGTTATTTACAAGCATGACTGCATATGGCTAATGCGGTAAAACGTTTATATTTATGCATGGGTTATCCTAGCATAGAAATTAATTTGACAGAACCAAATAAAAATGTATGCATTAATTGATTACTTATGGTTGTTATCTATTTTGATTTGACCATTGTTCAAAGATTACTTTAACCACTGAGACCCATGCATGTTGTACCTTTTCTAGCAATGGGTCATCAATGTACAACATCCTACAAAGTTCTTTTGTATATGTGACAAGTCGAAAGAATAGTTTGAACAAGCGCCCTCTTACGTAAGAAGAGTTGCTGTACAGAGCAAGCAAAACGAAATTCTACAACTAGAGAATTCATTGACTGACAATTTCGACCTTCAGTGTGAAGACATCCTTGATGACCACAGTTTGTCACAATTATAAGAGAATTAATGTGAGAAATTTGCATGCTACATGCGCTTTTTCAGAAGCTGTTAAATCTTTCAACTGCATCCAACCAGAAAGTTAAAAAGCAGACACTATTTTAGGTATATATATATATATATATATATATATATATATATATATATATATATATATATATATATATATATATATATATATATATATATATATATATATATATATATATATATATCGAGGACGTTGTAGCAGCTGCATCCACTTCTATTATTAATACTACTATAAATAAGTGGAAGTTAAAATTGAGTAACTATTTGTTATACTATTAATAGGGAATTGTAATATTTTCGGGACATAGAGCTGCTAAAATGAAGTACACCTTAATAAGTGAAGGATGAAGAATACACAATCATGTGAAGATAAATTCAGAATAAAAGAAATGAAAGGGATAGGTTGCTACACAAATTAGACGAACTGCATGTCATTAATTAATCACTCAAACTGCACAATATTGATCGAATTAGATCCGCTGTTCTGGACTAAAGTTTTGTCTTGGATACAACCTCGTTAACTCCAATGAAAAGAACACTCGAACCAGTATTTTGGGCAAGTGTAATTCGGCATTTTGAACGTTCTGTTGTAATAAAGTATTGTGCTTAAGAAATACAAAAGTACTACTACTGCCGTGGAAAATGATGGAAAAATGCAACCTTATATATATATATATATATATATATATATATATATATATATATATATATATATATATATATATATATATATATATATATATATATATATATATATATATATATATATATATTCTGACTACATTATGTAGAAATATGCTTGATATGATATGAATAGGTTAATGGACTGTAAGTTTCAGATTAAACCAAGATTGTAATTAAGAAGAAATAATATTGTCAAGAAGGTGACTAATTTAATAACCATAATATATATGAAAATCATAATTCGATAATAACAAAAGATCAGTATTGTGTTACATACGTTATATTTGGTCTGATGTTGTTGGTGCTTTACAGCACACCAACAAAAGTGCATTATGTAATGACTAGTGACACTGCACGGTTGCTCATCCAGGCTGATAGATTCGAACCTGCATCCCCTCTGTCATAAGTCAGGCACTGTAACAACATAGCAACCGCGGCTCGCTTGAATACATGTTAAACAGTCTAAGATTCGTCAGTTGAAAATATTAAAAATGACATGTTAGAATTCAATTCAAGGATAAATTTGTTATCATACTATAAGACCTCTAATGTGAAATAAAAGACATGGCATCAGTGTAATATAATTTCTATTATTCAATGTTTAGCGACTTAGTATTTCACTGGAAATATTATGCTCAATAATTGTTCCACATTTGTAAGGGTTTTTTATTCTCCATTTTCGGGAATATATCATGAATGTTATATTTGCAAACTTATTGAAGACAATATGGCATATTTATGAACTTCATCACTACGTTTTGTTTTGAAAATTTCCACTCTGCAAAATTAATTGATCTCGGGGAATTTTCGATAGTTATCGGTGGGAGGGGACGGTGTTATTTTATAGGATATGAAATTTTAGGACTTAATGATGAACGTAGGTTACAACCATTTTGTGTCTACTTAACTGAGATGTTACAGTATAAAAATGGCTTAGATGGAGGAGATAAGTGCAGTATTATTTGTCATAGCTCATCCTCCCCATTCTGATTAAATATTGACTACTCCCTGATTGAGCATGTGCAAATTTAACAACACGATGCATTTAATTGCACTTATTTGATGTTTATATATAACACTTATGTCGTAATCTTAATTTTGGTTTTTGAAAGATTAAATTTGTTATATCATGCATAAACTGCAAGGTCGTATCTAATGATACAGGCTCTTAGATTAGGGACACATCAAATCTACAACGATGACGATAGTTCTATTCGTTATTGATTAAATGACATAGGAAAATAGATCGATGGATACACGGTTTGATAGATAAAGATAAAGATATTCTGAAGACAATTCATTTCGAGCTTGCGGTACACTTTAATTAATTATATATATATATATATATATATATATATATATATATATATATATATATATATATATATATATATATATATATATATATATATATATATATATATATATATATATGGCAAGATTATGTTATTAAAAAAAACTTCATACCCAAATTTAGCATTACAATGACCAATGCAGAAATGTGAAGTTCAATACTTTCAAACTATGGTAAGGATAGAAGGTATTTTAGTATAAATGCCTGCAAAGCCCGGTGGGAAAGGATGGTATTTGAAGTACATTTTCTTCAAACCACCGTATGGATAGACGATATTTGAGGCATGATACCTTAAAACCATTGTGGGGATAGAGGGTATTTTGTGGTATAATACTTCAATTTACGGTAGGAATGGAGTATAGTTGAGGTACAATTCCTTTTAACCACGGTCAGGATTTATGGTGTGAGCTTAGACAAACTTAAATGGTAAAGAACAAGTGAGATGGACCGCATCGTATTCAATGAAATGAGAAGCTCGCATATCGCATACAAAGATCTTGTCAATTTGAGGGTAGTCAAATCAGAAAAACACGGAAGCTGTATACTGAATATTGACACATCGTCTTCAGCCGTATAAACAAATGTAATAAATCAATTGTTCGTGCCTTTGATGTTACTAAATGTCGAGATAGTTTATTTGCAGTAATTCATCATTTTTATCTGTCAACTTCATGTTTGAACTTGAGGACATTATCAACAGAATCAGGTAAATTCCCATAATAGAGCAATTCGCTACAGAGAATAAGAAGGACAGTTTCCAAAATGTTCTAATTTATTACTTTTTATATAATTTTATGTTATCATTTTTAAGTAATGACTTTCATAAACAAATCGTTTATATAAGTGAGGAACATTATGTCTTGCTGCGAATGCATAGTTGTATTTCATAATGGAGTCCCTTATTTCGACGGTAACCCTTCTTAATTATATTTTATGTTTCAATGCAAATTTCAAGCGTATAAATCCATCTATAGTATCGAGAGGACGACGTTGCGTGTAAGAAATGTCTACGCACGAATATTAAACAAATTTATAGTTACAAAAGAATACAAATAGATGCTTTAAGTTTTATTTTTTGTTCCAATCTACTAGATTCTTTCTTCTTTTTATTAGTTGTCGAGTTCCATCTTATAAAAATGTATAAGACTGACATTTGAATGTAGCGTGATTTGAGCAATTAACATGAACTAATAAGAACATGCAGAGCAGGGGTCATTAAAACGGTCTGATATCAAGTTTTAATGTTCAGGTGCTCACGGATGCAGATGTCAACCGGTATAACACTGTGCCCCTCTGTATAAACATATTTGAAGGGTAACCCTAAAGTGAGTGATAACTGTGTTTCAATGCCTGATGAAATTAACACGTAATATAAAACAAATACTTTTCTGCTGCGACATCCTGGAATATGTGGTAAAATATGAGTAAATTGTTCGTAAATAAGGTGCGTATCATTAGGAACAAGGATAAATCTTACTTTTCAAGAAATACTTTGATGTCAACAGCATACCAAGCGATTATTTTTATCTCTATTTTTATTTCTTCTTTCTATCCCCCTTACGTGCTAAGTATCTTTAATTCTTTCTTTCCGTTCCTTGTTTTACTTTGGTTGTTTCTTTGCTTCATTGCTAATCATTGTTTTTAATTAGGGATACACACATATCGTATTTTTTCATTCAATCAAACACACACAAATATATATATATATATATATATATATATATATATATATATATATATATATATATATATATATATCCCTCTTTTCATATTCATATAATGATTTATATTAATATAATGACACGCTCTTGTTTGTTTATAAACCTGAAAAACAATTTGTGAGCAAATCAGTCCGTATTGTACTTTATACTAATTTGCATAAAAGATCAGCACTGGCGGCTTTAGAGTGTGCCTAGTCAGATGATGGTCTATACTACTATATGTATTGATAGCTGATGCAGTTGCTTGAGAGATATTTTGATGACAATCTCGAACTGGACTTTAACTTAATATTTCAGTTTCCGTATTTTTACATTCTGCACAGGTGTCTTAAAATGCAGGGGTGGTTATGTAGTTTACATACATACATACATACATACATACATACATACATACATACATACATACATACATACATACATACATACATACATACATACATACATACATACATACATACATACATACATACATACATACATAAATACATACATACATACATACATACATACATACATACATACATACATACATACATACATACATACATACATACATACATACATACATACATACATACATACATACATACATACATACATACATACATACATACATACATACATACATACATACATTACAGTCGTTAGGATAAGTTTTTTGGCTAAAGTTATTTAGTTGGAAAATATAATTGGCACTTTGCAATATTAGTGAATATCTGAAACGAATAAATCCTCTTAAGTGAAAAAGTGAAGTCAGCTAAAGAACTGATTCCAACCTTGCTGTTATGAGAGAAATACAGATTTTATGTTTACATTTACCTCTTATTAAAACCTAAGTAACTAAATGAAGGCTCGAGTAAGGATCAAGGGCGTGTTTCTAGAACATTCAAAGTTGTCAACAATAATAGGTCTATTACTATAGAAAATGGCAAATAGCTGGAACACATGGAATTCCAGAGTGGAAAACCAGCATCCAGAACTCAATCCAAGTAAACATGTTTGTCCACAAGTCATAATAACTTTAATATATAATCTACAATCAAAGATATGAATTAGGTATGAAATATGTTGTGTATAAAAGTAAATTAGTCAGGTAGCCATATCTCCAACCCCCAACTTTGGACAAAGGTCAGTCACACAATACAATTAAATTCACATGACAATGCAAATCCTTTTGATGGATCACTTCCACCTTTACTAATATGTCCTGCATTCATTTCAGACGAAACACAAAATATATGAATTAAGATATTTAGCTTCTTTTGAATTTTATTATTTCTTCACACATCGTTTCTCTATTATCCGAAAGCATGACATGATTAAATTTAAAGAGATGATTCAAAATTGTATTATTGTTACTACTACTACTACTACTACTACTATTGATAGCAAGAAAATATTGCTGATGCCCATGAAGATAGTGTTTTAAAAAATGTTGCATATACAAAGAAGCCTTACAATTACACCATCTAGACGTGACACTTACACCTTCTCGAAAATACATTGACATCATCTGGACATTAAGAGATAAAGTTTTCTATTTCGTCTCTAATAAATAACATAAAAATACATATTTGCCCTTTGGACGGTGTTAGGATTTACTGCAGGCATCTGTTTATGGACCGAGTGAATGAACTCCTCACATCCACGAGTTTGACCGATACAAATTGAGTTCTATGCCTTATTTGGCTAATCACATTCACTTTGACATATTGATAATTTGATAGCTTTCTGTTTTAGTTTGTAATTCCTTCACATTGATTAAATCAATATATACACACCTATAATTTAAATATGAAATATAGTGTTAATAATAAAAGTAGGGTACTACAAACACTTGCTTAGCTACGCCATTCACATGAATATAAAACCATTCACGTACCGGCTCACAGATCTTAATGTGGAATAGAAACTACGCGAAATGACGAACCACCAAGAGGTAATTAAAATATTTTAATACATTCAAAGTTGATTCAACTCAATATTCTGCTTTAGTAACAGTACTACCGACCATAAACACACACTCCCTCCCGAGAGAGAGAGAGAGAGAGAGAGAGAGAGAGAGAGAGAGAGAGAGAGAGAGAGAGAGAGAGAGAGAGAGAGAGAGAGAGAGAGAGTCTACCTTTGGCCTTTGGAAATTATTGTATTTAATTAATAATATTCCATTTTTAGAATATTATATTACTTTAAGAAACACACATCACAGCATGTGTACCACGTAATCGAGGAATTTACTGTATTATGGCTACATAGTTTGCAATTTTGTATCATTAATAAACATTGTAGATAAATCCCAATGAAATGTCACTGTAATCGAGGAATTTACTGTATTATGGCTACATAGTTTGCAATTTTGTATCATTAATAAACATTGTAGATAAATCCCAAAAATGACCATTCATATTCTTGAAAGTTATTTGGTGTACTTTCTATTTAAAGGTTTAAATCCAGCCGAAATTAATTTTCTCTCTCACTCCATATTTCTGCGTAGTTTGTCCGTTATGCAGGAGGGGAGAGGGAATTACTAGTGAATAAAGTGTGGCAATCATCATTGATCTAGCCTGAGCTGCAGACGGTCGCTAGAATGTTTATATATGTGTATTATTGCGCCATGGGCGGAATACAATTTGAATACAAATAGTATTTGTATATCAAATTGCATAATACCAACATTTTAAAAGCCATGTTATTCTTAATGTATGTATGTATGTATGTATGTATGTATGTATGTATGTATGTATGTATGTATGTATGTATGTATGTATGTATGTATGTATGTATGTATGTATGTATGTATGTATGTATGTATGTATGCATGCATGCATGCATGCATGCATGTATGTATGTATGTATGTATGTATGTATGTATGTATGTATGCATGTATACATGCATATATATATATATATATATATATATATATATATATATATATATATATATATATATATATATATATATATATATATGGACAACAACCCGTATGTTGTACAAGAACTTCTATCATAATTGAGCTTCGAACACAATACAAGTAATGACGTGGGCAAACTGATACTCGATCGAAAGTAATATTTTAGGTGAAAATCAGTAAATCAGGCTCCAGTTGGACACATCATTTATAAAGATCACAAAGCGGATACAGACGAGTCATCCTGATCCAAAACACAAACTAGGGCCGTATCTTTCTGAATAAAAAACCGCCAGAATGTCTTAAACCAAATGGCATCTTGTTTGGCAACATTTTGTGTTTTTCGAAATTTGTCTTTAATATATAATAATCTTTTTAGCAAAAAAAATAAAAATAAATAAATAACATTTTAATTTTTCAATCGAGGACCGTGGTGCTGATGAAGAATTTTGATATTGAACATGCATAATAGCGCTATCGTATGTCTTCATACAACTTTTTTCAGGGAAGGAATGTTTCAAAAGTATAGTAAATTTGGTTGAAGATTCTCACAGAGGAAAATCAATAGCTACTAGTGAATCAAGCAGTATTTTGAAACGGATACTTGAGTAGGTATTCTGACCCGAAGTGATCTTATAAATGCTTCAATTATGCAGATTTTATTCTATCCTCTAATTATGTACGTGGGAATTATAATGACAGAACACCTTAATCCACTGAACAGAGAAAAAGAAGATTCTATATTAAGGATAAAACATGTTGAACATCTGAGATATTCCAGCAAGATAAACTGAAGGGAGATAATATAATTCTGTCGAGACAACCTTTACATATACCAGCGATAATTAAGATCTTTGAGACAATACCGTCTCCGACATACAACTAAATGAAACGTGTAAACTTAAATGTAAAAACTATTCTAAACCAAGAAAAACTGCATTATTTTCTTTTTAATTTCAACAGATAGTACAATTGTAGACATGTCTATTCAAAACTTCAACGATTCATGACATAATTTACACACACACACACGCACGCACTCACGCCATACACCATATATCGTCTCATATTTCGAAAAATTAAAAGAACGTGAAACAGAAACATAGCCAGAAATAAAGCAAGGAATATTAAGTGTGCTGCGAAGAAATATTATACAATTTTCCACGACGGGCTTAGAAAAATAATACAAATATTCTTGTATTCCTTATGTATCATTTCCTACAGTTAATGTCGCAGGATTTTTTTGTGTGGCTTCATTATTTTTATCATGAAAAGCGGTAAGGTAATAATTAAAACCTAGTCAACCTTCCTATCGCTTATTCGTATCACTCTCGTGATCTTATTAGGTACAAATCTTTGTATCGTGAATCAATTTGACTTAATAATTCTTATATCACATGGCTGTCGATCGAATTAGTTTCAGATTAGTATAGTTTGTAGCCGTGTCTGTAAGTTTAAGGAGACACTTTTCGCTCAGTGCCACTTGCTGAAAAAGGTGTCATTTCTGATACAAAGAACCGATCAATTGAAACTTTTCCTCTCTGTTGACCTTGGGTCAAAGACTCCCTTGTGTGTCAAAAATTGAGAATCTCTTCCAGGCTGAAAGAAGTTCATCACAAGCTTTCAATTTTAGTTTCCTAGCCTTTTTTGTTCGCTCCATTTGCTCAAATTAGCAAGAACCTTAAACCTTAAACTTAAATAAAAATTTTAAAAAATAGAAGGTCCAGAATGACAGAGATACATTGGGGTGTTTTCTGTCAAAAATATTTATAATTCCTTCCAAATGACGAGACAATAACTTGTAAATATTGAATAACTGTGATTTGTGTTTTAGATTTTTAACATGCTTAAAATTATTTTAGCAATATAGCTACCATGTCGGCAGTGTGACAGTTTATAGTTATGTCTAGCACTTGGCATCATGCCGCTGACATGTGGCATACTGTCCCACCCAGTCAAATTATCATGAAACCAGGTCGCTCAGTCCTAACACTAACCTCTTAATGCTGAGTGCTAAGCGAGGCAGCTGTTGTACCGTTTTTTAAAGTCTTTGGTAGGACTCGGCCATGCTTCTTTCCGCATCCAAGGCAAACGCTCTAAGAACTATGCCACCGGAGCTGTCCTGTTAAATACTCATTAAGTATTAGGGGTGTACGATACAAACTTGGAAAATTATCATTGTGTTTAGAATATTATTTATTTATATTTTACATTTTCGCCAATAAATACAGCATCATATCACCGCAGATAACGAACATGGCAAGCTGAGAACTCTAAATACTACAGTAAGGATTTAAGATTACAATAGATTTTAATGAGTACCAACTAGTAATTAAAGTGATTATTTATGTAAAACTTGCAACATAATATAAACTGGGATTGAAAGGATTCGTAGAAAATGTTTTCCATTTTTTAAGAATAAACGCATACAAAGTATATTGCCGCTTAAAGTCCGAATCTTTAGAAACCCCAACTTTTGCCTTTTAATGGAGGTCACAAGTTTAAAGGACGTTCGAATAATGATGGAACGGCTTTATTGTAATAAAAAATGTTATGCAGTCTGCAAATGATGCCGAGATACAAAATAAATGATGTCAAAGAGGTTTCATTGTTAATGATCCATTTGGATCATGAGTAAAAGGAATGCACTATCCCTTGTGCTTAGGTAATTTATCTTAAAGTAGTTGTTGGCGGGCTTTCTTGTCACATTTTCCACAGTTCATAATTGTTTGATAGATAATGTAAATACTTCGTTTTAAGTCATACTCAACTGCAACCAAGTTTGATATTGATTTATTGTGGAAAAATGTTCGAACAGTTCAGGGTCTACGTTGCGCGTTCTACTGATTGCACCAAAGAAATTTTTGACACCTAAATCTGTCTGCGCATTATGCAACTGTAGATCTGGGTCCGTCCAATGTGCAGTTAGGATTGACCGTTAAAAGGGTATATCGAGTAGATTAATAGACTGGATGAGACACAATTCAATAATGGTTAGGTATATCGAGAGGTACATTGACCTTTAAGGCTGAAATGAGAGAGAGACAGAGACAGATAGAGACAGACAGAGACAGAGAGAGAGAGAGAAAAAAAGAAAGCTGTATTTGTAAGTAGATACATGATTATTTCATTTAATTCTGTTTCGAGAACGAACTAGCAAGCTAGAAAGACAGACAAATGATTGATATTTAACAAGACCAACTGAGACATAAAAAATAAATTTATTCTTCAGGAATTTTAGAGAGGATCAGATTTCTCTGAGTTATTAAAACATTTATTATTGCTGCTAAAATATGGATGATTGTATTTCTATATTCTTTTTCAAGATGTTTAAGGCGCTGAAATAAAACCCCAGATCAACATTATATCATGAGTTAAGACCCAGTGCTTATTGTCACCAATAAACCTGAAAATCTCTTTTAAGTAAAGGGGAGATCGTTGTGAATGTTTCTGTTTATTTATGATAATCAATTTGTTTGCAAATTACTTTGTTACGGCATCAAATATATTGAAAAGAGAAAACAAGTATACAATAATAATTTTATATTCGATCATCAATTCTCACTCTTCAAAATATACATCCCGTCGAAAACATTCGTGATATTTAATTCCACAGAAGAAAACGTCGGCGCTGTGTAATAAACTTGTGATCATGGGCCACACCTGTTACATTCTTTACTGTATTCGTGTTCTCGGTTGCTTCTATAGCTAGTTCAGTTTCTCATGTGCATATTGTCGACCGTGGGAACGTACCCCATTGGGCCTCACAACCGGAATCGTAACATTACAGACTCCTGATTTATCAGGCTAAAATTTTGCATTTTTTCATCCCATGTAATATTGATGGTGTAATTGTAATGGCATAACACGCCAGTTTACCGTAGGCCCCTTCCTTTCGAGTGATTATGCCTTATAAATTTATTCCTCAAACGTACGATTATCATTCAGTGGTCAGGGGAAAAATGTCCACCAGATGATCTAATATAGGTCACTGCAACACTTGCAGCCCATTTGTGCATGTAGTAAAGAGCACTGGATTGTGTTGAGATTCTTTCGAAGCATAAAAAGTAATAAGAAATCCCCAAACTTTAAATCGATAATAATATCAAATCGCCAAACTAATTTAAGAGCAGCATCAAATAGCAAAACTAAATTAATGATAATATCATATCAGGAAAGTAAATTAATGACAATATCAAATACAATTGCAAGAAATATATACCCTGATCTGCCCCAGCAAAATGCACTGGCAGATCAAGTCTGTTTTTTTTGTTTTTGTTTTGCTGATCACCGTATAGAATACCGTATAGATACATAACTGCCGTCACTCACATTTATCGACTGCAGATTTTTGGTCTGTACAGTGTGCAGTTGGTCTAGGTTTATAAGTGAGTATAGACGGTCTGTTCGACCTTAGAATAATGCTCTGTATATTACAGATACGAAGATCAATTGCAATATATATATATATATATATATATATATATATATATATATATATATATATATATATATATATATATATATATATATATATATATATATATATATATATATATTGTAGATCTTCAAATTATATTCAATTTTGTAGATCTTCAAATAAACAATTTTTGGAGTTGGGGGTGGAATTTAAAACAAGAAAGAGTTAGTGTGAAAGAGAATATGCAGATAAATTATAGTGGCACTATTCGAAGAGAAGAGATTTTTGTCGATTAAGAATCTCTTTTGCAAGTGTGCCAACAATGCAAATTGAAAAGAAGATAATCTGATAGAGTTTTATTACGTTATATATGATGATAAATAAGACCGAGTTCATATTAACTGGCATTAACCCCACTAACAATATAAATAGCAGAGTTGAATTTATCATAAGGCTAAACTTTGTTTCGTTTTTGTTTCCGGTTTGAATCGCATGGCATATATCACGAAGACAGATGAAAATGATTTTGCGTCAAATAATGTCGACTGGACTCGGTCCATCTCGAAACATATTTCATAGTGGCTCACTCGTATGGTTTCATATTATATTTTTAATGTTTTGGGTCAGCAGCAATGCCTCATGAGAAAAGACACCTGCACTGTACACACCTGATTACAATAATTTGATATTAGATGTTTTTAAATAAGTGCACGGCCTTGCTAAAGGCAGCAAAAAAATAAGTCGTTAATGTGCACTACGCACGCAATGTTTGAAAATGCGCATGCTCCGCTGTGAAAAGCTGGAAAACGATTCTTGTTTTTTAGAGCGGATTAAATGTCATGTAAACGTTGTTTAGCCATTATTCCACACATTATGTACACTAGCTACAAGAATTCATATAATAAAATAGGGGTGTGACGAAACAGTCTTCTATAGACCTATATAATCGATTTCAATCGATTCCCACTAGATCGTAAAAGAAAGGTGTCTCAAAGAAATCAGTAGTTGAAGTATAACCAGTGAACATATCCGAAATACGTCTTTCATAAAACGCAGTGTCCTTATTTTAAAATCTACTCAACATTTAGAAATGCATCAGTTAAACATAGTTATCGTTAAAATGTTTTCTATATCCATTCATATGTGTTGTTTTTGAAGAGTGGGTGGGCATGCACGTTAAATCTAATTGTATTAAAGATCAACTGATAATCAGTCTGTGTTTGTTTGAGTTTGCTATCAAAATACAGATATACATAACATCTTTTATTCTACAGAAAATAAATATTTATGCGATAACTCTTTTTTCCCATTTCCCATTTAATTAAATGATTTTAATGACATTACCATGGATGATGTATAACAAATATATAAAATTGTATAAAATTAGAGCTCTGGGTTTAAAATAGTGTTTCCCTTGATGGGCCGAATGTCGATGCTATATTCTAGCAACATTAAACTCCCTGTCAAACATCTTTAAACTTTATTGATGAAAATAATGAGGTTGGTGACCACTGAATGCAATAATAGGAACAGAATGAATACACATTTCAAAGCATAAAGCTAACATTAAAATTTAGCCAGATATTTCTTCTCCATAGTGGATTTTATCTGGTGACTGTTTAATTTCGTTTAGAAAAACTGAACACTGGATGAGTCACACCTCATCTACCTTCCTGATCATCTACTCCACCAACCGCTACCTCGTTTGCATTAACACACATCTGAAACGATTGTATGAAATCTGGAGCTAAAAGAACTGGCGCACCTTTGAGTATGGACTTTAAAACGCCTGTGAATATTTATCAGCCCAATAAAACGTGGTCTTAATCCTCAATAAATTGGTTAGAGGCTCAGCAATTATGAAGCAATTTGAATATCCAACCATAGACAAATAACGGATTTGTTGATAGGCACATGGAACTTAGAGATAGATTTTAATCTTAGCTTCTCTCCTAATATGGACCCAATATTACAACTTTCATCATATCCCGAGTGACATATCATAGAAACGCGAAAAACCCAACCAATGGAATGTTACAGAAATCCTCTAGAAACGTCGTAAGCCCACAATCCAATAAGAAATGAATCCTAAAGCGCTATTAAGTGTTATTTTTAAGATTATTATTACAAATCTTCAACACATACGTAAGATTCTTCTGATAGATATTATGTGATATTGACAGACTCAGTTCACGTAGGCAAAACAACTAAAGATATCCTGTACAATTTGCATCCATGAATAAAAATTATTAAAATGAAATAAAATCATGTGTCAGGATTTTAAAAAAAAATTCGATATACATAAGGCAATGTTAGCGTATACATGACCACTCACTCATTCGCATTGGCTGCTTCTTTTGTCTATATTTCGTTGTTCCTTTTATCTCACCTTGTACAAGTACAGAGAGTCAGCTAAACACATACAAGTTTGGTCGGTATGGTGTTATACGAAACTGCAACACATAGTGAATCAAATCTGCAACAATTCTCTTCACGAATTCAATACTTTATCCACAAAGTAATCAATTAAATTACAGGAAATGTTTATATATGTTGTCGATATCTATAGTTTATATAACTCCGGGTATATAATGCTATTAAATTTGAATAATTGTTATAATTGCTACTCCTGGCTGAATAAATTTGCAATTAAACTTTGCCTAAATCACAAGGTTCTCTTTAAGATTGTTAAGAACATAAATACACATAGACATACATAAACATACTCCTAAGTATGTGATGACAATTATTAATAATAACCTTAATACGAAAATTTCATGCCGAATTTTGGTTATTATCTCATTGGCGGATCGAGCATGGACGGTTCTAGATGAAATCAGTAATTTCCCATTGGTTGGACTAGGTCACATGAGTAAGTAATAATGAGATAAATTGAGTAGTAAGATCTCGCGCAATGGGTATGATGTGAAATATAGTCATAATAGAAGATTTTTTGCAAGACAAGACCTGAGAACATCACATTAATTCCTATTTTTAGAATCATTCTCATTTCTTTTGTCTATGTTGTAGGCCTGCAGAAGTCTGTTGATTTGTGTTAGATATTATTTCGAGAAGAAAACATTTGTTTAGACTGTTCATGGAAATAGAAATTACTCATTATTTTGATTATATTGTTATTTTGGAACTATATAACTATATAAGTTCATTTAAATTTTATGGAGAGACAAATAGATTTTTTGTGAGCTAAAAGGTTTTGTATTACAATCGAAATGTGTTTTCTGTATTTATGTGCAATTCTTTGTACCAAATTTCAAGTGGAGCAAATGATGCAAGTAAATTACCATTCGGCTGTAAAGAGGAAGGGTAATAAAGAATTTGAGTCTAATTTGAATGTATATTTTGTGTAAAAGTCGTTAAATCTGACTTGAAATAGGCGTATTATTTAACATAATCACAAACTAAACACGGTTGATTGAAAAGATAGTAAGATATAAATATCAAAAGAAAGCCGTAACTTCTCATTGTCAAACCTTCCCTATTCTTGTATCTAAATGAAGAAGTAATAATCAAAACGGCAAGTTTATATTGCTGAAAATCACTGAATCTCTATATTCCCTTGAACAAAACATATTTTCATCAAATTAACAAGCATAAAATACAAAAAAACAAAAACTAAAAACAAGCACAATACATTGCAAGTTGTTAAAAAAATCTAAATTGTTTAAACATATTTGAAATTACAAATTGTATTGACCGTCATGTGTGTACATTAGGGTTCTGGTGCAAATGATACGGACCGTTATGCGTATATATAAGGGTTATAGCCCTAATGATATAGACCGCCATGTGTATAGATAATGGTCCTAGTTCAAAGAATGATGTGCACAAGCGTCATATAATCGGATGACGAACATCTCAAAAGACATTCATGGGGTCCCCACGATCGAAGCATTGTTTGTGGAAGGAAATTTGAGAAGGAAACATTTGCCCCCAAAAGAGCTTACAAATGTTTAAATTATGCACATTTGAAACCTCAAGTATGTCCTATTTTATAATTATGCACGAGAGGGTCATAATATGCCAATAAATGTGGATGGCAAATAAGCAGGATGCAAGGTAGACAATTGCGTCCTGTTTAACACTCTCCATGGAAAAGGCTAAAATAGATAATTCAGACAAATCAGCATGTGAAGGAGACAATGTATTGTATGGTGTCAATACTACAGTTGTAATATAATTCTTTAAGTGAAATGACCGTTGCATATACAAACCTCAGTTAAAAGAAAATACATTTTTATTAATTCAAGACCTCCAATAAATGTGAATTACGAACGGTAATTATCTGCAACTCAATATTTTTAACTTTCTCAGTATTCATTACACTTTAATACCATAGAAATAACTCAATACTCAATTCAAAACAAAAATCTTTGCTATATAGGTGTATTTGATTCAAGGGGATAAAAATGAATGAAAAACAATTTCTAGGTCAATTTGATGTATGCTTGGATTCCAGAATATATATATATATATATATATATATATATATATATATATATATATATATATATATATATATATATATATATATATATATATAGTTTAATTCAAACAATACTATCACACAGGTTAGAGAAATTAAATTCGTACTCTACGGATTTTCGAACCCCAGTCCGCGAGTCCTGGCTTCGTAACTCCGTAGAGTACGAATTTAATTTCTCTAACCTGTATGATAGTATTGTTGCTATTAAACTATTATTTTGCCCACTAATATCAAGATTCTACTATAGAATCCAGGGATAGCAATGTCTGTTCTGTCTAGTATATCTCTCTCTTTTTCTCTCTCTCTCTTTTATATATGGATGGATGGATGGATGTCGGGACGGACGGACGGACGGACGGACGGACAGACAGACAGACAGAGATAGATAGATAGATAGATAGATAGATAGATAGATAGATAGATAGATACATACATACATACATACATACATACATACATACATACATACATACATACATACATACATACATACATACATACATACATACATACATACATACATACATACATACATACATACATACATACATACATACATACATACATACATACATACATACATACATACATAAAATAGGTATAGTCCGACTGCATCACACTTTAATTACAAACAATAACTGATGGGCTTCCCAAATTAGCTACATGATTTACCAATTAGTGATTTATTGTCAAAAACATGGTAATATCAATTCTTAGCAAACTGCAAACAGATCATATAGGATAGATAAATTAATTGTCACAATTCTTATCAGAATAAAGCCTGAAATTCCATCAATACATGATTTTTATTAAGTACTTACCAGTAAATTCGAACACATTTAATCATTGTAATATTGTGTGACATTATTACAATACATGAATCATGTAACTTTCAAGAAAATGAATGCATATTAATTTTTGACTACAAGGAAAATATGATGCTTGACTTTAAGACGAATAGATTTAACAAATAATAACCAAGTTACATCAATGAAAAATATTGCACGAAACTGAGAATAACAATTTCTTGCTTTTTCAAGACTCTCTCTCTCTCTCTCTCTCTCTCTCTCTCTCTCTCTCTCTCTCTCTCTCTCTCTCTCTCTCTCTCTCTCTCTCTCTCTCTCTCTCTCGTTTGCGATTTATAATAAAACAGTCTGTATGTGATTTCGTAGTATTTTTGATGGCCAAGTCCAACTGTTTGACACGTGGTTCATGTTTTAGAATGTTAAGGATATATAAGGATAAAACGTCTTCTGAGATTCTTCCAGTTTTGCTTTTTCTCCTTTATGTTATGCAGTAGTACTCATGTAATTATTATGATAATGTATCATCCATTGAATTTGTGATAATCTTTTCTCCATCAAAATATGCCTGTTTTTTATATGGATAAGCACGCCTTTGGTATGCATTTTCTACCTGATAATGCAAGAATAGATTGTATGCCAATCCAGGTATAATAGTCATCGTATTATGTAGACCCTTATGTAGGACTGTGGAGACACTTCTCGCTCCAAATTTCTCAGCGGGAAGGAAGCTATTGAGGACAATAATGAACCGATTTTGCTCATAAACCGTTTGCTCTTTTGACCTTGGGTCTCATACTACCCGTGTGGTGGATATTGAGCCTGACTTTCATGCTACGAAAGACTAACGGGTTTTCTTTTTACTTCTTAGGAAACTATCAATTTTCTACGCTTCACTTATGAACTGTTTTAGGAATAATTCCAATCAAAATAAACCACAATTAATGAATAAGGTTAAATAATTATCTTTGCGGAAAATGTTTCTTTTTGCACATTTCCTTGTGTGTAGCTGGCGACAGTAGGCTAGACAATTATAAAGGTGCAATGTGTCTGTCTTGCTAAAAAAGCATTATTAAAACAATTATCAGGTTGAATTTTTACATTGACCCTTATAATTATACGGTTTTCAACTTTAGAATATAGTCACTCACGTATATTAAGGTAACAACAGGGGATGAGAAAATTCGATAACTTCAAGTTTTAATAGACTATGATCTATTTTTGTTTCAATTTATTTGCAATTAAAGAAATAAAAATAAGTGTATTAAATATCAGGAAGGAGTTGATAATTAAAAACGTGTTTGCATACGAAGCAATTTCTTTTAATGAAATAATACTGAGTAGATAAATAAGTAAAGATACGAAATAAAATGAAAGGTTTCCAAAATTCCAAGCAAAAAGAAAATTGTCATGTGCATTATTTGTGCACTTTCTTAAAGATATGTGGCTTAATACTTTTTACAGCTATTAAAATTGAACTGTTAAGAAGTATAATTAATTAACGGTTTCCTTTACAATTTTACGGTACTGGCAAATAGATATCTGATTTAAGGCTCAACTTATTCAAAAAGCATACGAATTAGTGCAAGGAAAAGTGATGCATTTTCGCCAGCCAAGACTATCAGGCAGAATTTTCAAAACTTTTACGGTTTTCAGAGAAAGAGAGAGAGAGAGAGAGAGAGAGAGAGAGAGAGAGAGAGAGAGAGAGAGAGAGAGAGAGAGAGAGAGAGAGAGAGAGAGAGAGAGAGAGAGAAGTCTAAACAAAAGAGCTGCGCATACAATTTTGCAGCTGGAATATTTTTCGTCAAAGGTTCTCAATGTAGTTCTATTGTAGATAACGAAAAAGAGGCAAGACTTTTTAAAACTTAAATTCTATAGCAAGAGCTAGTCCTATATTTTTGTTTTTATATTCATTTGAAAGGTATATCACTATGGGGCAGAATGAATTGGTAAACTGAAATATCTCTGCATTTCTGTCTTGATGTTGATGATGACGATGACGATACGATTATTATTATTATTATTATTATTATTATTATTATTATTATTATTATTATTATTATTATTATTATTTAATTTACATTGGTTGCCTAACCTGGTCTTTGGTTAGGGAAAAACGCAATCTACCATAATTTCAATTATAGTGAATGGTTCGTCCCATGCGGGAACAGGATGAAGATGAGACTTAAAGGGGACAAAAGCCCTAACCTGCAAAATTTTATTGTAAATAAAAGGATATGTAGTAGTTTGTGTATATAATCTATCCTGACTATTTTTTCTTTGCATTTATTGTATTTGCACAAACATTTAATAATAAATACGGTGTTGAATTACGAGATCAAATGGAAAGAACCTACCCCTCCCCCCGAGTTGTTATCTCCCTTTCAAACAAGGAGGATGTGACGTCATTTTAGACTATTCCCGTATAACAGGTATATTCATAATCAGTGTCAAATAGAAACGATGTTTCAATGCGCAGCTCTGAATTGTGTGAATAATAACAGTTGCGGACAAGTTTTTTTTCCTTCACATTTCCAAAGGACCCTAAAAGGTGATTTGTATGGGCGATCAAATTAAAGAGAGAAGGGATTTGTGACCGAGACATTTCGAGCATGAACGTTTTTCAAAAGACCAGAGACTCTTCAAACTATTGGGTTTGAACCAAAACGTTAGCGTTTGAAGCCTGATGCAGTGCCGACTCTTTTTTTTAAATACTTTTCTACTCTGATAACAAGACAGAAGACGGTAAGTACGCCGGCGAGTCGTAGTCGACATAGGCCAGGGAGCATAGCTATACTGAAGAAGAGAAAGCTTTAGGTAATAATCATTTCTTTTTCATGGAGTCTTGTTTCCCAAGTGCTTACATGACTATGTGACAAGAAACTGGATCAAGTCAAGCTAGCTAATTTGTTGTACAATGTATTGATAATGTTAGATTTTAAATGATGCAAACATATTACCGTTTAAAGTATACGAGTAGCCTATCCATCTCTCATTGATATAGTGGGTATTTGATGACTCAAGGCATACACTGATCTAATATTTCTTTATTGTGTATGCTCTTAATAAATGCCATTTATTAAATCATATTGAACCTTGATTTATTAAAATTGACAATGATTGTATAACTTTCACTTGGATGTAATAAACCAATTTTTTAAAGATAATGAAATACATTTTGTTCTGAAACATAGATCACACACACAGAATATATAATACTTTGACATTCTCTCTATTCATCATGCATCAGCATACAGTATGCAATAAATTACTGACAGTGTGCAATTTCCATTTCTTTATAGGCAGCAAGGCGCACGAGAAGGTAGAAAATTGTCCGTGGAAGACTGCTGCACAAAGACATACAGAACATGTCACTTGCTCTATGATTCTAATAATACTCATATTTTCAGATTATGTCCTGTTACGTGACAAGGGCTCGTACTCAGTAACAAAGAAAAGGGTGAAAGCCAACAAGCTTTGTATATTTTAACAAAACAATTTATTTTTTAGACCAAAATGTAAAAATTCGTAAATAGGACTTACAAACTGAAAATAATCCAAAATGTGATTCTAAGAATGAAAACACAAGTCTTATCACTAAATAGTCCTTTAAGAATCCAGATTCGAGTCCCGACGACGTACAAAGCAATTTAATCATATATACGTAACAGTAAAAAAAAACTGATGGAGGAGGTTGTAATGCGGCGAGAATTATACAGCATATATCACACAGCGCATGAAGCTAGGGCCCATGAAATGAACCATTCACCACCAGCCGTACCCTCTTCATACAGGGAGAATTTGGTTTTCATGATAAGGATTTAATAATTCAGGAGCACCGTCAACGTTTCAATACCTGAACGTATAATTTCAGCCAATAAAATTTAAAACCTCAGTAGCTTCTGATATTTTATTTTGCCATTATACACATACATTCACACATATTTCTAGAACTGTCATAAGTTTTCAGATTCATCGGTCGGAAGCGAGAATGCATGAAACCTGTGCAGGTTTCAGATGAGAAGGTCTTGCGAATCGTGCTTACTACACATGATGGTAATATTTTTATATTTCTTTTACCAAGTATCTTCCACACCCAGCGGAAAAATCGTCTATATAATATGTGTAGGTAGACTCTGAAAGGACAAAATGATTTACTGAATAGTATAGTTATTACACATAATTTCACACCTAATTCAATCACTGAATACATGGCTAAATGGTATTTATTTTTATTTTTTTAAGATATTGGTTTATGGAGCTTTGGAAGAGGTGGGGGTATAACATGAGCTCTCTCTCTCTCTCTCTCTCTCTCTCTCTCTCTCTCTCTCTCTCTCTCTCTCTCTCTCTCTCTCTCTCTCTTACACACACACACACACACACACACACACACACACACACACAAACACACATTTACTCTTCGGAGAGCCACTGAGATTGGCAACAAATATTCCATTCTTGGTTGGACATTAGAACACATTTACTACACAAGCACCTATGTGGAAAAAAGGCAAAAGTTATTTGAAAAACTGTTGCCTGTTTGATATTTTAAATGTCCATTTCTTTGACGAGCATTCATCCAATTATGACATGTACAAGTCCATATCAATAACTGTTGGATTAATCCAGGCCATAGAAAGTGAAAACCAATTTCAAGCCCCCCCCAAAAAAAAATAACTGGCAAGAAAAACTCTGATCTGTAATATTAAAGTGTTTTGACTTAAAGTAAAATGAAAAGAAAGAAGAGGAATTAATGAAACAAAACAAAAAATGAATTGTGAAAGAAATCGTGATCGGTAGAAACTTTTACCCTCTCCCGACCCGGTTTTTTTAATTAGATTTTGTACTGCTATTCATTTTGGTATTTAAAATTAAAGGTAGTTTATAAATAGTATTTTCAGATTTGTTCAGACTAGGATTACTTACCAATTTGCGTTTTAGAGCAACTGTGCTTCTTCTACACCAGGCCGACGATACTCCAAATCATCGTCATTGTCAGGACCTGACAATTCCTGTACATCTTTGTCACACAAATTTGTCTCAGGCTCATACATATAATATTCTACTTCTGAATTGTCATCCACATCACTGTAATCACTGACAGTCGACATAATTTAAACATTCAAGAACTGCCAACTCATAGAATGCTTGACTGTATTATCATAGGAGTCTGCAGTTTTATCAATAAAGCACAACGAAATTTCAGACTACATGAAACTACCTTAACGGTAATATAAGATAATTATTGTATAATACCGTTAGGTGATTTCATGTAGTCTGAAATTTCCTCGTGCTTTATTGATAAAACTGCATACTCCTGTGCTATTATCAACAATGCCAGTGTGTAGTGTCTCAAATGACGTCACATCCGCTAATTGTTCAGAGGGAGGGAAGTGCGTTAGTTTATTCAAGACGGATCGGGAGAGATGATCGGTTTTTCAAAAAAATTTTCGTAACGAGTAAAAAAGAAAGGTACAAAATTTCAGAAAATGAAACTTATATATATAGCAAATTATATACCGAGTTTGCGCGAATTTCAGTTTTGCATGTTTGTCCCCTTTAAGAATCTTTTATCATATATTATACGGCTCAGTCGTTGAATTTTAGCAGCTTTTGGGAAATCGTAGAACTAAGCGGAGTTCATGTGACCCATATGCTTCTCTGTCTGGTGACGTACCTTCAGCAGCCTGGAAGGAGCAGAACTTGTAAAATTATTTCTTGATAAATTAACAAGGGCTGGTAAACTGGTAAACCAGAAATATCTCGTGATCGTCGATTGAGCGCCACTAGAAAAATAACAATTAGATGATTATTGTTTTTGAATATATATAATTAAATTTCACTAAATATGTGAAAGTTTGATACAATATATCTGTCAGTGAAAATCAATAACACTTGCGTCGTACTTGTCTATGAAGCATTCCTTGTTCTTATTGTATATAAGTTCTAAATATAGATCATGTATGACTAATATTTTTGTAAGTCCCATACACCGATTCGTGTTTGCTTATTTGATTTAGTTCCTTGCTCTAATTATTTCCATTTAGGAGCAATAGAATTTCCTTATAGCCTTTGTTGAACTCTGTGTAAAACATTCTATTAAATTCATTGTTTGATTTTTATGCGCACGATGAATGATGTTCGAATTATCACATTATAAATATACATCTCCTCCACGAAGTTCCATTTTGTGTCTTCAAAAAATGCAAACATAACTTATTTTCATACAGTTACACTCTTTGTTTTAATAATTTAGAACGCGTTATCTTGCGTTTGGATATGTCGTCTTCACATGATCCTATCGTGAAAAGAAACAAAAGCGACTCCTTTTCAATCGACATCGAGACGATGTAAAACTTATTTTTTACTTTTTGCTTGCACAATTTGTTTCAACCCGTAACAGAACTAAATTTGTTGAAACTGACGAACAGGATTATCGTTCGCAAACAATTCTTCATACTCAACGTCACCTTCTACTGTTACAAAAATGTAAGGGCCATTGTGATGAATATTGAATTAGCATTTGCTGGGAATTCAAAGGTGATAAACATAGTAATAATGAAACAGGGCAAAACGGATCGTGTTTATCACTTTGTCAGTAAAGAGATGCAACAAAGTTTAAAGTGCAAGTTGTGCATGGCACACAAATTACTAGAGCTGGAGAATGTTTTATAAGCACAATGTTTCAAACTCACCTAAACAAATCAATCATGTTGATAATTTGTAATTTGTTCTTTGAACACTAAACTAATCTAAATCACTTGGTTAATCCTATCCTTTGTTTATTTTAATGCACACTTAAACCCTCCCTAAAAAGCATCTTACAATTTGAGTGTAATATTTTTGTTTATCTTGCACAGTGCTATAACTGGTTATCAGACTGCTGTTGTAACTATCTACTGCAGTGTTTCTTGAGAATGTAGAAATGTTGACCAAACACCCAACACAATTGTAGACCAGTATACTATTCTCTAACATAAACACTCAATGATTTCAATTAGGTTCCTGCACATTTCGTGTTACGCATGGAAAATTCTGAGGTTTATCTTGATGTATCAAACATTTGTTTCACAAACGCATTGCTATTCTTTTTAACTTCAAAATAACTAAATCTTTGTTTGTTTTGGATAGTTTGAGGTAGCTCGTTTCTTTTGTTTATGCACGAATATATTCATTTGTCTAAAACAAAATCGTGTCCAGCTAAGAAAGTCAAGCAACTAAGAATGGCAATAATAAATCATAAAAGATTTATTGCAAACAAAGCATTCGAGGAAACTAAACATTTAAATATATTTGTGAGTTTCAATGTGTTGATTCATAACTTCATTTATGCTAGTATTGCTATCGTTAAGTAGATTAAAAAGATATTTGTATATTCCATGCTCAGTGATTATCCACAACTATATTTCTTCATTTACAGATCTTAACTTTTGATCAGCACCATGTAGCCGTTAATGTACTTAACTGCCTTAAACGTATCACACACACACACATACACACACAAATTGTTACGTATCGGCTCTTTTTCTTGTTTAGTGAAGGAAACCTGTGCTTCAGATAGTTCATACTTTCTGGCAAGTTCAAGTTCTCGAGTTGGACTAGAAAGAAACCTCTGCACTTTTGACATTCTAAAAAAGCCAGTTGTTTTCAATAAAATTTGAAGCAAAATGAACTAAGAGAATTTAAATTTCAATTTTTGTTTACCAATTTCATATATCACGGACGAGCCGCCAATTTATAATGTGACGTATCAGCTAGTTCAAAGTAATACAAGGAAAGAGTGAATACAACAAGCTTTGTAAATTTTAACAAGAATAATTTACTTCCCAAAACAAACATGGAAAAAATGTAAATATGTGAAACAGGACTTATGATTTGCAAAGGAGATCCAAAATTTTGTTCTAAAGATATTCAAAAACATCGGTCCTGTGAACAGTTCTAAATTGACAGAGGCTGAATTCCAGTTCCATTCCAATATGGCGGATGATGATGTCAGACGAAGGCTAACACAAAAATCCCAGAATTTTCACAGTGATGCACAATTTGTATTATTCCGTTCCAATTTAGAAGAATTTCAGAAAATGTCTTTGTCAAAAAAGTAGGCAGTGTTGTTCTACAGGGACAATAATTATTTAGAAAGTAGACGACGTACTATTATTTCCACTAACAAAATACATGTATTTCAGACATACGAACAGACAACTTCTTTCAGCACCAAAAAACCGTTTTTTATGGTAACAGAAGCTATGTGACTCTCTAAGATTTGCAAACTGAAATGCACTTATGGCAACGACTGAATTTTCTTACAGATGAATAAGCATATAAAAGACACAAACACATCGTTTAATGTACACATGCACGAAGGACAAGTGTAATTTCGCAACGCATCTGGACATCAGAGAGCCTGAACAGGTATCAGCCAATCATTTACGTAGCTACTTCTGAATGTTTACTTGCGACGAATTTACTACCATATAAAGCTCGTGCTTACATGAGTCACATTTATGATTTACGTAGACACGATGTTCCTAACAAAATATTAGACCCATGCTAATGATAATAATAATAATAATAATAATAATAATAATAATAATAATAATAATAATAATAATAATAATAATAATAATAATAATAATAATCATAACCATATAATAATTTTAAATATGAAATAAAAATGAAATTAAAAGATTTCTACAGAATTCATTCTTTAACACACAAAATTCAACTACAGAGTCGTAACAACATACATACATACATACATACATACATACATACATACATACATACATACATACATACATACATACATACATACATACATACATACATACATACATACATACATACATACATACATACATACATACATACATACATACATACATACATACATACATAAATAAGATCAACTAGATTTACTCAGGTGAATTTAGTATGTCATGTTACTTAGCATGGTACTGAAAAAATATCTCCCTTACATATTTCCTTGCCTAATAATATATTTTAAACTCCGGGTAGACCATTATGAGAATCGTACATTACACCATCGTCTTATTTAAGCAAAGACATTATAAACCGCAATAAAGCATAACTTCATTTTTATTGTGTAAACTTGACGTTTAAATATTGTACATGATCCGTGGCTAGTAGAATTTTTTTAATAATTTGAAAGTAACGGAAAAGAAAAAACCAAAGAAGAAAATATTTTTCAGCTATTGAAATGTGATTAACTTTAATTATTATCAGAATATATAACAAAGAATTAATATTAGGATATGATAATTGATTTGCTTTAAAAAATACCCATCTGGCTTCTATTTAGCATATACGATCTACACCTATTTAATTATATGTATATCATCAAAAATGTCAAAACAATTTTGCACGTATAACTTTTAATTTTTGTTGCATTCTAGTTCATTATTTAAAACATATATAGACGCGAATAAAATCACGATGCAGCCTATTCTTATTGGTTTTCTTTCCAACTTGAAATTGCACTTAACGCAACAATTACTTTATTTTTTTACAAGTTATTATTGGAAATGCAGGATAATTTTGCCACAAACAGTATTCATTAGATCGTTTTGATGTTTCCTTCACTGAGGCCAACTTGCAGTAATTGTGTATTATAAAACTGTATAATTTGACTGCAGTTGTAAGCCATAAGCAGGCTTCACGTTTCCCATGCATTGCGCACACCGGATGACATTAACTTTGTATCAAGACGTTTTAATACTGTTTACGGTTTAATAAAGGGGAAAAAAGACTTCAATATGCACTAAGCACGAAATGTGTGAACCAGCTCGTTCTGTGGCTAGGGAAGATTGAACACATTCATGAAAGTGTTCTTTTTAGAACAGGCTGCGTGTGGGTTACAAGTCTGTTTAACCGTTTTGTGAAGGTTATATAAATACGAGTTGTAGTTAAACACATATGTACAAGACAGTCGAGATAACATCAGATCTAGAATATCGTGCTGATGAATAAAACATTGACAGACAAAGCACAGACAGACTTTACCTCTGTTGGAACTATTTTGTTTCATTTCATTTAACTTTCCCATCTGCCATGGTGAATTTAGCGTCTTCCCATTTACGAAAGACTAACTGTTTATCTGCTTATTGCCCAATTTCCATCAATCTTATGTCTACATGATCGATAGAACGTTGCGTGTTTCATTTATTTGAATTAAATATCAGGACATATAAAAGAATAAATCAAGATTTGCTTTTGAAGCTTTGCAGACGGACTCTGATAAAACCCTATTCTAAACGTCAAATTCGCTCAGTGACATACACTGAAGTTTAAATATTATAGTCATACCAAAGACTTTAAAAAATGGTACTAACAGCTGCTTCGCTTGGTGCTCAGCATTACGAGTTTAGTGCTAGGACTGTTTGGCCTGGTGACATGACAATGTGACTGTGTAGGACTTCATGCCATATGTCTGAGGCATGATGTCGCAGTGCTAGACATCACAATAAAACTGTCACACTGCAGACAATTAGCGATATGACTGAAAAATTGTTAAAGTTACGTTAGAAATCTAAATCAAACGCACACTCAAATACATACATACATACATACATACATACATACATACATACATACATACATACATACATACATACATACATACATACATACATACATACATACATACATACATACATACATACATACATACATACATACATACATACATACATACATACATACATACATACATACATACATACATATAATATATAAAGATATTGCGAATCAAATCTCAACTAATGATATAATCTCTAATACATATCCTAATAAATAATGTTCTTTTGTGGTATTCCAAATAATTTCCAAAGTTAAAGGTAAATGATTTCCACTCAGGTGTTATCGCTGCAATTACTCCTTTTCAAGTAAACAAGATTTATTTTTGTTTAACAAAAATAAAGGAACACCCATGATAAGGGACATAAAGTTCATTTCTAGAAAATTCTTAGTTATCATTGGGAGGTATGCGGCTAAAATTATTAAATAAAATGCATCAAGCATAAAGCAGACCCAAAATTTCTTTGGGAATTTCCAATGTTTTGGATTAAGAATAGGATAAGAAAAATAAAAAAAGTTCGGTGAGGTAGAAATTGAACATGAATTTGGTCAAGGTCAAATAAAAAAATACAATTTTATGTAAAGGACAACAATTAATAAAAGAACTACCTAACAATGCAAAGCAAATATACCTAACATAAATCGGATTCATTATGAAGTTGTGAAAGTAGATCATTCCTCAGATGCATCATGTGATAAAGACTGTATTTCTATGGATTACAATGTTGTGTATTTATGTGTCAGGATGTTATTTTCGGAACAAACATAAATCGTTCTGGTAATTGGTCATTAAATGCATGTAATTAAGCCATAAAGATTTGTCTTCATTTTCTGCATTCTTACGCACAAAAAGATATTATGCTCTCATAATTAAGTTCACTCTATCTCTTTCACACTCTCGTTAGATAAATGCTTAAATAAAGGACTTCGTCACACCCGTATAAACGTAAGCAAACGTCAGAAAACCGAATTTTGTTGGGATACAAAGGAGGTGTCATTTTGAGGGGTTTCGTTTCATACATTTGTATATATATATATATATATATATATATATATATATATATATATATATATATATATATATATATATATATATATATATACCGTTTTACTACATCACTACAAAGGAAAAGTGATATTTCCTTTGTGTCGTACTTTTGCTGAATCGGGAACCAAGACTACCCTTCTCAACACACAAAGAACGCGCCTTGATAGGATGGTGGGGATCAGCGTGGAATTGTTTAAACCTCTGGACCTTGGATACCAAATGTTACAAGTGTACAAAATGTACCACTTTCCTAAGACAGAAAAATACCACAAGGTCTACTAGCCTCAAAAAGGCATTTTCGCAGACTACGTGAATTCTGTTTTGAATTAGAAGCAAGAAGCCAGTGGCTATCCTTCCTAGTCTCACTCTCCCGAAGATCAAATCAAATTCAAAGAGAAATACTGGGAGCCGAAAAAGCATGGCTTTAAACCATATGGACAAAAGAGAAGAAAGGCGATCGTTTGCCAAAGTGATGTGAAGTGTTTGTGGTGCAAAATGGCACAAAGCCTGTCTTTACCCAAGACGGAGTATTCGTCGGCTTTCACAAAGTGTCTTGAATCATTTGGAAGTAGCGGGAAGGTTCTGCCAAATACACCATCTTGGGTAAACACGAGCGTTTGCCCCACAAACACTTCAAATCGATAGATGTAGATGCAACTCTCCGTATAAAAAACAATACAAGATCTAACAGTTTTAAAACTTCATACAGTTTTAAGAAAGCATGAGCTGTCTCGTAAGGCGCAATGACTTACGTGACAGTCAATGCTCGCGTACAACTGTACGAAGCTTTAGAACTGTTAGGAGGTCGCGTATTGTATTTTGACACAGACAGTTGAATCTACATCGATTATCTGGGTCACCGACACCTTAAAATCGAAGAAGACCGTTTAGGGTCCTGGACGGAGGAGTATCACGATAACAAGATTCTAAGTTTTGTAAGTAGCTGTCCCAAATTTACGGCTAGGTAAAATACCATAACCCTCAAAGAGAAGTGGACACGGAGTGTAAAGTGCAAGGATTGGCTCTCCATTATCTCACCAGTCAAGTGGTAAACTTTGGCCTACTTAAAGTAGCCTTACAGTCTGGACAGGATGGAATCTTTAAGGTGACCACTTACCAACGAAACAAGATTGTAGGGTTACCCACACACAAAATCTTCAGCCGGCCCTTGGAAAAATGTCTATCAAATGGTATACCAGAAGCGAATACGGCTTCCAAACCACTTCACTTTACCTTACGGTTACATCGTCGATATTGGTCACCCAGTAGAAAAGAACAACGTCTAAGATCAATAGTTCATTGTCAATACAAGTTCGAAGTGAGAAAGTTTAATACTTTCAAATAGCAAGTATCGAGCATAAGACTCGAGTCCAAATCGATTGCGATGCTGAGCCTCACAATCACATCACTAATGCAGTACCATACCTTATTTGTTTATATACTAACGCCATGGATAACTATGTGCAACCATTGCGATCAGTGAAACTTCAAAACTACAAGACTATTGGACATGCTGATATCACCCAGTATAAAATGGGACAACTTCCAAGAACAACACTTCATTGCGAGGACAAATGCCGAGAAAGATGAATCACTCAACGCAGATGAAAAAAGAGAAGAAACAAACATGCCGAGAAAGACGAATCACTCAACACAGATGAAAAAAGAGAAGAAACAAACATTATTGGCTTCTTTCACCACCATACCGTCACATCAAAGTGAGTTCAAGAAGGAAAATGATCCAATTGATGTTAAGGAATATTTTAGCATGCAAATGATTCAGACTGCGACTTTGAGAAAATTTAGGACGTCAGCTTACACCTAAAAGTGAAATTTAAAGACTTTGCGTCTGACGTTCGCTTGTCGGTAAGTGTACCTAGCACAAGGGACATAACAGCTGATTTACGAATGAAAGAGAGTATGAGATGGGAAACATCTACGCTAATCACACATGTTGTTGTTGTTGTTGTTGTTGTGGGGCTTAACGCCATTTTTCAGCACACGATACATGGCGGCCAGTATTAATAATGGAGGAAGAAACCGGGTAATCCGCAGAAAGAACCACCGACTCACGAGAAGTCACTGGCAAGCTTTCTCACATATCCACATTCGTCGAATCTTAGACTCGAACCACGCAGACAGAGGTGAGATGACAGTGAACCGTAACTGAGAGCGCTTTAGACCACTCGGCCACTCGGCCACTCGGGGTCCCTACAAAAGTTGTAGCTTACAAGATTTAAACATTGTTTGTGACGGATATAGAGAGAAACATGAACTTTGTGCTATTTGATTGTTTGTTACTTGTTTTGTTTTAGCTTCATATCAAAACGGATATTGATTGTAATATGAAATATGTCATTCTTTAATTATATATATATATATATATATATATATATATATATATATATATATATATATATATATATATTGGATGTTCTTTTGAAGGAATGAACTTTAATTTTAAAAAGTAGTTTACTAGAACCAAGAAATAAATAACTTGTAAATAGGTTTGTTCCATGTCCAAAATTTGCATGTTATTAAATAGATAGTATTTATCATGGGCCTTTGGCACAGGCCAAAGACTCCATGTATATTATTGAACAAATATTTTGTATTCATACAATAAACTTTTCTTATTGGTGTATCTATTCTGTTTCTGTGCCTGTATCTGGAATTTCTTTGTCCTCTTTTGTGTGCCTTTATGTGCATATGTTTGTTTCTGTAGGTCGATATGTGTCCCTATTAACCGTTTATCCTATAAATACATACCACCCTATAAATAATTTTCGCCCTATAAACCACATGATGCCAATGATGTGCAATTCCTTTTTTACCTCCAGGCTACATTCCCTTGCTAAATTTCCACTGACACTAATACCGATATACCCATTTTTAACGCTAAGCTGCCATTGACGCTAAATTGGTCCCGTCCCTTGTCACTATCTTAAATTCCCCATTCACTCCATGTTAAAATTTTCCCATGATAAAATCACAGACTTAAAATGTAGACTTTCCAAGACAGGAAAGTAAACTTTAAACGTTGGGTATAGCTCGTTTTAAACTGACATAAATGCTTAATAAGTATTCATCAATAATTGATCTCTTGGAGTACCAAAGACGTCAACTACTCTATAAATTAAACAAGTCAAACCTGGGTTGGGAGCATTATTTAACGTTTGTCGAATGAATAGACCAGTCTTATTTTGGTATATTTTATTGGAAATTAAAAATGAATAGACCTGAGTGAACTATAAAATATATTTAGCACAATACAAATATCAAATGTCTTCTCTATATAAGGTCTTGCCTGTGAATACTTCTAGAAAAGAACAATGTATCAGTATGAAGTAAAGAGATATGTGAAACTGAATAACAAACATGTCGTCTCAGTTCCGTTGTTACTTCACTGTATTATCCACATAATGAGACAAATACAGTGGTGATTGCTACCTATGTTTATCACTTTTATAACAACCAGTCAAACTGTCGAGGATGAATTATGCAAAATTTGTAATGATAATTAGATCCTCAGCTCCCATAAGACAAAGAAAAGTATTTCTCATTTTAATCACACATGAGTATATGCCGAATAAAATATCCATTGTATTTCTTTAATTAATTTACATTACATTGATTAAAAGTAATCAGAGTTGCCAATTTCTCACGTATTCTATGGTAATGCTATTCTTTGCAGGCAACATTTAAAGGCTGTTTGGACACAAATCAAGTAAGTAACAAGTGCGCTAGCTTTTAATTATTTCTTTGTGGAACACATTATGACTTTTCACCGTGTCGATTGGTAACTAAAATCTGGAGAACACTTACATTTATTGCTGAATTTTAAGACACACTACTTTAGCAGAAAAAGCAGCAAGATAACTTATTGCCATTTGAAGTTATATTCACTGCTCATACGCATGAATTATTTCCCCCATAATATAGAAAAAAGCATTTCTAACTAATTATATAATACAAAGGCTGGGATTTTCGAACAATTGTCTAATAAATTCAAAGACATCGTTTCAGCCAACTCTATTTGTAATAGATAGATGTGAGTAAAAACGAAACCCACATTCCTTAATTGACTTAAAACAGAAGCTCATTTCATGCATGTAATAAGCACATGAAATCTCTTATTTTCATTATTTTTGTTTGTATAATTGGTCGATTTTATTATGTAAGCTGGCAGATTGATTTTCACACTGGAACACAGAAGACGGCTTGTATGATCACTGTATTATTTTTATATTCATCTCCTTAAAATTAAAAGCAAGGTTTTGCTAATTTTTTAGGACAATTTATATTCATAAGGAATCAGATAAAGTATGAATTCCAGGGGTACAACTGTATCAATTTGGTGCTAATAATAAGACTTGTTTGCATCCAGAGTTCTCCAACAACTGCACTATTGAACTGCCAACTTTTGTAAAAGAATCGATTCAGCCACATACTTTTAAAATATGATTAGGTAATAAGACACGATTCAGCGACAAGATTTGCAAACAAATCTTTGATAAATGGGAGCTCCAATGTTGTGTACTTAGTAACTTGACATCACAGGTAGATAGTCGACAATTGGGGTGTATAAGGTCAACATAGTTAGATGGAATCATATGCCCTATTTTGTTTTTTGGTTTTGTTTTCTGTTGGGCATGTCTCTGAGTTATATTAGGGTTTTGTTTATTAATCACAAGTAATAAATGTGTTACTGTGTAAGTGTTTTTACATTTTGTAGTTTTACTAAATTCATAGATCTTGTCAAAATAGTTATTTTGCATTCAAATTTGCTTGTAACATTGAAATGCCCACTGACGTTTCTTTCTGGGATTAATTACGTAGTTTGTTAGAGTTCAAAATATTTTGAAGAAAAATTAAAACAAATATAGCATATGCATATACATTTCAGTTTGCTCTAAAATTCCACGTGATATCAGTTTAAACATACTGTATCAATAATTATAACTGAGAATGTTCATTTCGTTACCAATCAATGAAGAATGTCGTAAGGGGTTGGTGCACGCTGGTACTTCTTGCCCTCGTCAAAGTAACGTTATGACAGAAAACGTGCGGTAGCTGATGCCCATTCTACATCTCACGGTCAAATAAATTAGTCTTTAAGTCACCAGTTGAATGTATTGAATGTTTATATAAATAATTACATGTATCGTTTTTAAGAATGATTTATCAAGGACTCATTTAAAACGTTTTACAATAAAAATGAGACATGAGGTCAATGGTTTAGTTTACTGTTATGCTTTTGTTTGTTCTTCTTTTAACAGACTTTCAGATCAGTGTGTCCTCTCATGCAATGGATCCTGCATTAAAAATCAGTCACTGCAAAATTAACATTATACTCATGTTATCTATCGTTGACCTTTCCTCTGTAACAAGAAGTCTTTGGATTTTATTCGTGGATCTTAATCTGCTACAGAAGTTGAAGCAATAATCCTACTTAATTTCTTAATTAGAGAGGTACAAATGTCTCGTGTAAGGACCAATCGCTTTACAAAACGATCAAATGCGCAATGAACGTCTCTATCCATGCGTTTACCATATTTATCAACTGAGCATTATTCTGATATTAATGATTTTAAAGAGGTAAGTTTGCAAGCTGATAGCTGATTCAAATATTCAGTCTCATTTTGTTACACATACCACCTGTCAGTATATACGCGGGTAATATTCATCATAGTTTATGAGGTCTGTGCACTAATGAGAATTAAAAGACTTTTTTGTCAGAGATTATTATTTGGGAAATAAAACTGTTCTAAGAAAACCCACCACATTATTGTAGCCTATTTAGTAATGATCTCGCTTCCATTCAGGAAAAAAGGCTATTACGAATTAATATAATTAATACTGAACACCTTAGATAACAATTATTTAGTAAACAATTTGGCACAACCTACAACAAATTGTCCCTCTCAATTAAGTTTTATTTCGTTTATGTATAAACGTACTTACGAGGAATTTGCATGATAACACTTTATGGATGATGTTATGAAATAGAATGCTAATGACGGAATATGGGACTTTTTAAAATTCCCCAGATCAACAGTAAAGTTTTCATCCAAAAACTGAGAACGATGGCCATATTGAACAACACAAAGAACCGTCTGTTTATTTACCAACACCAGGTAGTTAAAATGTCTGGACCCGTAAAACTTTTGTAAACATTTATCTTCATATAATACATGCTAAAGCACGATGAAGACATGGGTCGAGTAATGTTCTCTCGATTTTTTTAAGGTCCGATGACTCTGCTAGATCAATAACTTGCATGTTTATTGGCACGAATCGGAACATAGTGATAAATAATGAACTACAATGCATAACACTCATTAGTAACTAAAGAAAAATTAACCAGAAATGATTCCTTTTTGTTGCGAACAACTTTCAAAGGAACACGAAAGCTACTGATCTTTTGTAAAAGCAAATGTTTTGTGTCCTTCAAACAGCATCTCAATGCAGTACCTGTCCATGCAAATGAGCATAAATTGAATTTATTGGAAACAAAAAGCATTTTATATTTATTAGCCCTTTAGAAACCCTGATTAATTTATCTGACTTAATAGTTGAATTATATTACTTTTATAATCTTCATGCATCGTACTGGCCCAGATTGGCCAAGTGGTCTGAAGCGCTATCCGTTAAGGATCACTGCCATCTCATTTCCGTCTGCGTGGGTTCGAATCTCTGGTTCGTCCAATGTATGTGTGTGAGAAAGCATTAAAGTAGCTTATCGTGGATTGGTGGTTCTTGCCGGGGTTACCCGAAATTATGCTCCGCTATTAATACTGGCCTCTATTTATAGCTTATCGTGTGCTGAAAATTGACGTGAAAGCCTACAACAACAATCCAAGCATTATATAATTTGAGATATATTACATAAATTGAAAGATGAAGGGATACTTAACAACAATGAGCACTTGATTATAGTTTAACCGCTAAGTGTATGATTACTAATTTATATCTATCTACATAATGAATTATTAGATCCAGAAGAATTTTAGGAACAGAGGTTTGTTCAACACGGTTCAGGGTACTGAAGTATCAAGATCAGGAAGGATTTTAAGACTCAGTCGTTTTCAGCTGGAAAGGAAGGTTTAATATTAATCAATATCCATGATAGATCTATCAGCGGAACCACTCCCCACTGGAAAACACAGATTTAATGGTACAAAGGTCTTCTGCACAAATGCAAGCCTTTGTGTAAATGAAACATGGACTGGCCTAACACGAGGGTTATTAGTTTATCCCACATGGTATATATTAGAGATGCGTACAGCAATTCTTACCACGATAAATTTCAGGTAGGGACCAATAATTCAATGTGCTGGTGTTATAACACGACACTTTTTAAAACAAATTGCGTCTGACAATAACAAAAATATCTTGCTCTGATTAATAGGAAAACAACTTCATATTATATTTAAGATATTATCAAGAAAAATGTTAATTAATTTGAAATAAAAAAGAAAATATCTTGTCAGAAATGAACATCACACCAGCCTCGATAATTAGATGGCAATTAGATTAAATTGCTATCTGCACGTTGATTGATGCAATCTATTAACTTATCTAAAATGAAGGATCAGTTTACACTATAGCTGATACAGTAAAAGGCATAGTGATGTCATTGGTCAGCCTATTGATTGAAACATGTAGTGATACTGAAGCCTAAAATATTTTATCTGCAGTATTGATAAGAGGGGAAACTTTGAACGGAATTCAAAGTTCTTATTAGAGAGCTAGTAAACATTAAATAATCGAACCCCAATAAAAGAGAGAAGAAAGAGAATGTTTTGGAGACTTGAGAAGGTACATATATTATGGAAAGAAAACATGTACTTCCCTAAAAATTTAAGGGATATTCGCAGTCTTACAAAAAGAAATACATAAACTCAGTACATTCATATACACTAGTAAGTGACTAGGATACGACATATGTTTGCAGGAGAGGGGATTATTTGTTTTTATACGAAATTTTCCTGAAAGTTGGATTTTTCCGCAGTTGTTTTAAAAATTAATTTGGAAATGTGCTGACATACTTTTAATGTACAAAAGATGTGATCAACAGTTCATAAATATAATTATATTTAGGACCATTAGTTTGTGACCGATCGAACAGTTTTGTTAAAAAAAGATATATTTTTGAACAATTTTGTCATGAATATTGAAAATACACTGTTAATATCTTTAAAACCGTAACAATATTATTCGGGAATTTCCGTACATTTCTTATTGATAAAATTTGTCGACCTACGGGGACAGTGAAAATGTATCGTGTTTCGTAAAACTGCAAAAGAAAACCGCGGTAAATCGGTGTACGGGTCACAACGCACACCTCCAGTATTTATGCACTAATCCGCAATACCAAGTGCACATTAAAAGACAGATTTATTATGGATATTGTGCACTAATAGTACAACAGTTCTTTTTGTGACTACGTGAGATTTTCTATTTGTTTCACAACCCAAGTCCCCTAATGACGAAAATTGATCTTATCCATGTTATTGATCAATATCCATTGATATTGATGTCAGACAATACCTACAAGCCGTGGTAGCAGAAAGCTAACTACCTACCTACACACTATCTCAGAATTGGAGAAAAAAATCTACAACTCTAATGTTCTCGTTTTGGAAAACTTGTTGGTGCATTCTCATCCAAGCTCATGACGTTCTTTACAGAGATTTTTGTACCATTCTATTAACCAAGCTTTTGAATGCTGAGATTACATCAAGTCGTTGCTCAAATATTTCAGAAGTCGTTAACTGGCGTTAACGCAAAAACCTGAAGCTGCTTGAAAGTCAACCATCTTCAGTACGAAGAGTAATCGTACTTTATGATGTTTTATTGATCCTGGTATTAGCTTGACAGATGCATGAGTATACTATACGTTTGGTATTCATTATGGTTTATGTATTTTAACAAGTGAACAAACGTATGTTCGTTTTACATGGCGGGCATCCAAAATTTAAAAACAGGAACGATTTCCTCACAAAACTATTAAAGTACATACACATTGTCATATTCTTTCTTTTCTCATTCATCAAATGTATAATGGTAAACATGTTCACTCTAAATCTGCATTTTCTAACTTACATTTACAAACTAATGTTCTATTTCTAATCAACGGTTTAGATAATTGCATAAATATAGAGGCCAAACATATGCTTTAAAAGAACCCTCTCTTTTTTCCAAACTTCCCGCATTTGCTGTTTTTATTATTAATATAAATAACTAAAACTAAATTAAAATTATTAACTGATCTCGACGAGCATATTTCTTTACAGAAAGATTTTTCAGAGGTGGTATAGCAGTGATTCAAAATATTTATGCTAAAGCCTAAATCCAGATTAGCAAATATTATAAAAAAGTAAACCTTATACATGGATCGTATACCTAGTTTGAAATAATTTTTACGCACATCGTATGGTTCTAACGTTACAGTTGTCTGAATATAAATGGATTTTCTCAGACAAATTACATGAAAATTTTGGCAAGGATTTTTACAGGAAGTTGTATGGGAGGGGTTAACTTAGATTAGTTGACGGCTCAGCACTATTCTCATAAATGTTACCTAGAAAACAGATTAAAGAAAAATGGTTAATTGAGTACCATATTATATCAGCATAAACATTCGAAAATAAATGTGTTACTCATTATAAATTAATGCAAAATTTAATAAAAGCGAAAACATACGTATTGCTAAACTCAAATTCACGATTATATATATATATATATATATATATATATATATATATATATATATATATATATATATATATATATATATATATATATATATATATATAAAGAATACAAATCATATGGCGAATAACAACCCTCTCAAGCGTACTGGATCCACCAAGGGATCACGTCTGTCAGTGATTAATTAAAATAGATGCAATAAACTGACGACGAACAGTACGAAACTAGTAACTAACTAGCCTAAGCGCTTTCGACTCTTAATGAGTCTTTTTCAAAGGCAAATACAAAACATAGTTACGACAAACAAATAAACACAAAAACGTTGCGTTTGTAAACCTCTACATTTCTATCTTCACATGTGTTAAAACTATAAATACATGTGAAGATAGAAATGTAGAGGTTTAACACATGTGAAGATAGAAATGTAGAGGTTTACAAACGCAACGTTTTAGTGTTTATTTGTTTGTCGTAACTATGTTTTGTATTTGCCTTTGAAAAAGACTCATTAAGAGTCGAAAGCGCTTAGGCTAGTTAGTTACTAGTTTCGTACTGTTCGTCGTCAGTTTATTGCATCTATATATATATATATATATATATATATATATATATATATATATATATATATATATATATATATATATATATATATATATAGAATCCAGGGATAGCACAGTCTGTTCTGTCTGGTATATATTTATAATTATTTGTAATACAAAAATCCTATATACCTTGATTTCTTTCATAGGAATCTGGAACGACTGTGTACATATATATGAGAATTAATTACTAGGTCGTCATGCGAGTGTGTCTGCTACGCACGAGCTTATATAACACCGATTCAGTGCCATCATATTTTTGGTGATGCGTGCTTAGTCGTGACGGTATATGGGTTGGTGCGTGCAGGCAAGGCGATGGGTGCCATTTACTCGCGGACCTGGGTTCGAAACTCGGTAGAGTACGAATTTAATTTCTCTAACCTGTATGATAGTATTGTTTGTATTAAACTATTATTTCTGCCCACTATTATCAAGATTCTACTACAGAATCCAGGGATAGCACAGTCTGTTCTGTCTGGTATATATTTATAATTATTTGTAATACAAAAATCCTATATACCTTGATTTCTTTCATAGGAATCTGGAACGACTGTGTACATATATATGAGAATTAATTACTAGGTCGTCATGCGAGTGTGTCTGCTACGCACGAGCTTATATAACACCGATTCAGTGCCATCATTTTTTTGGTGATGCGTGCTTAGTCGTGACGGTATATGGGTTGGTGCGTGCAGGCAAGGCGATGGGTGCCATTTACTCGCGGACCTGGGTTCGAAACTCGGTAGAGTACGAATTTAATTTCTCTAACCTGTATGATAGTATTGTTTGTATTAAACATATATATATATATATATATATATATATATATATATATATATATATATATATATATATATATATATATATATATATATAAGACTTTGTAGAGCGGTCGCAAATTCGTCGCTTTCTCCACTTTAATGAAGCGAAAGCAAATGTTTCCTAATTTTCAGCTAAAATATAACCCATGAGCAAAAATTAAAAATGATAATGAACATGCTTATTTCAACTAACAAACAATTTTCTTTTCAATACAACATCAAAATTTCAACTTACATGGAGTCACTTTAAATTGGCCATGACTACTTAAATCCATAAAATAAAACGGTTAAATGCCGATTCTATTACAATTTTAAAACTTATAAAAAGAAAATTCAAAGTTTAAAAAAAAACAACAAAAATTAATTTTTTTAAAAACAAATATCTGTAGCATCCTAACTCGTACAAATATCTAATTATTTGCCCTTTAAGACTTAAACAAACCATGTTTTACCGTCTAACACGCAAGACGTTGCTGTTAATTATAAAACATTCAGAAAACCCCTCTTACTACTTCTTGTGTTGTTACGTTGTTCATTCTACCTTTCAATTAGATGAACTTATTTTGGAGATGAAGGGACTCTGCCTTACTTTATGCAGCCCTACATAAATTCTGAGTCCATAATGCTGTTCTAGTTTTCTAAATTACATACTGCTAAAAGAAAAATGAAATGTATCGCTTCAGCAAGCTTTGTTATAGATACCTTTATGAGATGAACCGTTCATGATTTGATTCATACACTTGTGACCTTGCATTGGTCATGATTTAATCTTTAATTGCATTTGCATGATCGAGATTGTTTTCTCAAAACATCTTCTTTTCAGGTTTTTGGAAAATATAAAGAAATAACAAAAATATACAATTCGTTTTATTGCCATGTGAGCATCCAAAGTTTGCTTTAATAAAATTGCCCTTTAAATATCTTTCTTCGTTATTTAGTTCCAACATTAACATCTACAACTATCAATCTGCATTAAGAAAAACATGCCATGAAAACTTAATAATGTAATGCATCATGCAGAAGCTTTCCAGTATTCTTATTGTGCAATCGATTTATCCTTCTTAACTCGTATGTGATAAACAAGAATTAAGCTGATGGTAGTACTAGAATGGCGTCCTATTGGTTGATCTTGCCACCGAGTTTATTAGACTGCTCATCTTCTGCTCTCACTCAGTCGTATCCCTCTCATAATCGGACTTAGTAAACATACTTTTCAGTAGCAAATTGTACATCAATTTAACTTGACAATACACGTATAAAATAGTTGACGATCGAGTTAATTAGATTCAGATTGTACTGTTTTGTAGCCTATTGTATAAACCGAAAGAGACACTTTTCGCTTGGAGCATCTCAGCTGGAAAGGTGTCAGTGGAGAGACAGAAAACTAATCTAGCTCTATAGTTTTCTGCTTAGATGACCCGAGGTCACGGCCCCTTGGGTCTAAGATATCGAGTCTTGCTCATAAGCCTGAAAATGTTTTTCTCCCATCTTTGATTCCCCAGAAATTGTAATTTTTCAGCTTTTCGAGTTAGATATTTTTTTAAAAAGACAATGTCAATCACAAATGTACCACCCTGCATGAAGATTGATGACAGTATTGCCTGTGTATTTAGTTTGGCAGACGTGAATTTCGTTCTTATGGGCTCCTGTGGTTTGTCGGCGACAATGATCTGAAGGTGTAAAATGTCAAAAAACCGTAAAACTATTCAAAACGATAGTGATGCTAACTTTATAACAAAACAAAAGATACTGATACTGATTTTATAAGAAAGTATGTTTTAATTATAACTGATATACTGAGTGAAACCACAAATATGAAAAGAAAAGCCATACATTAAAATAAGGTCTCGTAGACATATATCTAAATATTTTTTAAATTACATCACCTGTATATTAACAACTCCTCCATGAATTGTTAACTTTCCACAATTTTGCAACGCTTTAAGACGATTTAAACTACATCATATAAAACAACATTTCAGAAGTGAAATCAGATTAAATCTAAATACGGATAATAAGATAATTATAAATGCACATCCTCTTAACAGCCTTACACCCACCCACACCCACACCAGGACACATACACAAACATATAAATATATATTGCATTTTGAAATTGCAGGAAAATATATATTCTCATTTCCCGTACATCGATTCAGTTCAATACACCTTTTTGTTCCTAAACCTGTCAGCAAATAACTGTATATATCTTTTTAATGAAATATATGCTATTTTCAGCAAATGCAGAAAGATAACAAAGCAAAGACACATATATGTGTCATTAATATACCACGAGATATATCATTTTATCATTGAAATGAAACGAACGGGCTATAAAAGATACAAGGTATATACTATACATATATTTCATTTATCTCACATACTAATACACACCGTATTATGCGTATGCCTGTTCTTCTCTATGTTGGTTGCTGCCATGTTCAACATCAAGGTTAAAACTGATACACTGGTTAAGGGAGCACTCACCTAGAAGCATGCGGAATAATAGCTGAGACGTACATGTTTGTCTCCAAGCTCCCTCTCCCCGGTAAAAAGTTCCTTTAATACTGGTTAACAAACCGACAGAGAGGGTGAGGGTGCCTTTAAAGAGGGAGGGTCTGTTGACAGATTAATCATATTGAATAAGCAGCCAACACAGACGGAGAAAGAAAGACTGAGTGAGAGAAAACTTCATACATTTTAAGTTTTAAATTTATCCGTTTAAAAACCTCGGTATTATCTAGGAACTAAGAACTAAACAATGAAGAACGTGAAAGTATGCAAACAAAAGAACATAAAAATTAACTTCAAGATCTTAATCGAGCTAACATATCTTTCCGCTCTTACTGCTGTCCCTAACAACATGAGAGAGATAAAATACGGAAAGCAGTGGGAATTTAGAAAAATGTATAACATGTTATACATTTTTATATATACGTATAATACACACATACATACATACATACATACATACATACATACATACATACATACATACATACATACATACATACATACATACATACATACATACATACATACATACATACATACATACATACATACATACACACACACATACATACATACATACATACATACATACATACATACATACATACATACATACATACATACATACATACATACATACATACATACATACATACATACATACATACATACATACATGCATGCATGCATGCATGCATGCATACACACATACACACATACATACATACATACATACATACATACATACATACATACATACATACATACATACATACATACATACATACATACATACATACATACATACATACATACAGACATACAGACATGCATGCATGCATGCATGCATGCATACATACATACATACATACATACATACATACATACATACATACAGACATACAGACATACATACATACATACATACATACATACATACATACATACATACATACATACATACATACATACATACATGCATACATATACATGCATACATACAGACATGCATACATACATACATGCATACATACATACATACATACATACATACATACATACATACATACATACATACATACATACATACATACATACATACATACATACATACATACATACATATAGACAGACAGACAGACAGACAGACATGCATGCATGCATGCATGCATGCATACATACATACATACATACATACATACATACATACATACATACATACATACATACATACATACATACATACATACATACATACATACATACAGACAGACAGACAGACAGACAGACAGACATGCATACATACATACATACATACATACATACATACATACATACATACATACATACATACATACATACATACATACATACATACATACATACATACATACATACATACATACATACATACATACATACATACATACATACAGACAGACAGACAGACATACAGACAGACGGACAGACAGACAGACATACATACATACAGTGTGTATCATCCTGTTGGAACATAAACTGTATAATCCTACTGAGAGTAGTGTAACAATTCTTTTAAAACCTAAATAGAGCTTTCTCCGCTTGATTTAAATAAAAAAAAGAATGCGGGGGCTTGAAGAACACCAGCGATGTTAGTGGACGAACGTATGGAGTGAAGCCTTCAAATAGTGCCCACGTATTTAATATATTCTAAACCAGCTTTGTTTCGACTAAAAGGGTATTAGGTGATATAGCTTTGTTTTTTGGAGAGAGAGAGAGAGAGAGAGAGAGAGAGAGAGAGAGAGAGAGAGAGAGAGAGAGAGAGAGAGAGAAAGAGAGAGAGAAACATTATTACTTACTGAAATCAAGAAGCAACGATGAAATTCTAATGAAAATAATAAGGGTTATTTAAAGTAGATAATTAGTTTATATATATATATATATATATATATATATATATATATATATATATATATATATATATATATATATATATATATATATATATATATATATATATATATATATATATATATATATATATATATATACAAGGGTAGCGACCGGGTACTATCGGTAATGCACAGATAGTAGACGCAAGCGCTAAAAATGGTCCGATACAAACAGAGGTTAAGTAAACACTTCATGTAAAAAAGAAGGTGGTGGTAACATTGAATTTCAGTGTAAATAAGTCCCAAATTAGCCAAATCGTATATTAAAGAACTACTTCAAGTATATTACACATTAAACATCCATTCACTATCACCATAGAAACAGCATAAAAACAGTATAAATCATATATCATGATACAAGAATAAAAATAGTGTGTATCATCTTACTAGAATATAAATAGTGTGTATCATCCTACTCAAAATAGAAACCGCATCAATCCCCCTCCTCAAAATAGAAACAGCGTGAATAATTATACTAAGAAAGGAAACACATTGGGTCATCCTACTAGATTAAAAATAGTGTGTATCATCTTACTAGAATATAAATAGTGTGTATCATCCTACTCAAAATAGAAACCGCATCAATCCCCCTCCTCAAAATAGAAACAGCGTGAATAATTATACTAAGAAAGGAAACACATTGAGTCATCCTACTAGATTAAAAATAGTGTGTATCATCTTACTAGAATATAAATAGTGTGTATCATCATACTAGAATATAAATATTGTGTATCATCCTACTAGAATGGAAATACTGTTTATCATCCTACCAGATTATAAAAAGTGTGCATAATCATACAAGCATATAAATAGTGTGCATCATGCTACTAGAATAGAAATAGTGTGCATCATATTACTAGATTATAAATAGTGTGTGCCATCTGACAGGAATAGAAATAGTGTGTATCATCCTGCTAGATTATAAATAGTGTGTATCATCCTACTAGAATATAAATAATGTCTATCATCCTTCTAGATTATAAATAGGGTGTATCATCTTACTAATATAGAAATTGTGTGTATCATCCTACTAGATTAGAAGTAGCGTGTATCATCTTACTAGATCATAAATAGTGTGTATCATCCTACTAGATTAGAAATAGTGTGTATCATCTTGCTAGATTATAAATAGTGTGTATCATCTTAAGGAATAGAAATAGTGTGTATCATCCTACTAGAATAGAAATAGTGTGTATCATAAAAGAGAATATAAATAATGTGTATCATCCTAAAAGAATAGAAATAGTGTGTATCATATTATTGATTATAAATAGTGTGTATCATCTTACTAGATTATAAATAGTGTGTATCATCCTACTAGAATATAAATACTATGATACTACTAGTTTAAAAATAGTGTGTATCATCCTACTAGAATATAAATTATGTAAATCATCCTTCCAGATTATAAATAGTGTGTATAATACTAATATAGAAATAATGTGTATCATCATACTAAATTATAAATAGTGTGTATCATCTTACAGGAATAGAAATAGTGTGTATCATCATACTAGAATAGAAATAGTGTGTATCATAGTATTGAATATAAATAGTTTTTATCATCTTACTAGATTATAAATAGTGTGTATCATCTTACTGGAATAGAAATAGTGTGCATCATCCTACGAGATTATTAATAGTGCGTATCATCCTACTAGAAGATAAATAGTATAATCCTACTAGATTAAAAATAGTGAGTATCATCCTACTAGAATATAAATTATGTGTATCATCCTACCATATTATGAATAGTGTGTATCATCCTACTAGATTATAAATAGTGTGTATCATCTTACTAGATTATAAATAGTGTGTATCATCTTACAGGAAAAGAAATAGTGTGTATCATCCTACTAGAATAGAAATAGTGTGTATCATATTATTGATTATAAATAGTGTGTATCATCTTACTAGATTATAAATAGTGTGTATCATCCTACTAGAATATAAATACTATAATCCTACTAGTTTAAAAAATAGTGTGTATCATCCTACTAGAATATAAATTATGTAAATCATCCTTTCAGATTATAAATAGTGTGTATTATACTAATATAGAAATAGTGTGTATCATCTTACTAGATTATAAATAGTGTGTATCATCTTACAGGAATAGAAATAGTGTGTATCATTATACTAGAATAGAAAAAGTGTGTATCATAGTATTGATTATAAATAGTTTTTATCATCTTACTAGATTATAAACAGTGTGTATCATCCTACTCGAATAGAAATAGTGTGTATCATCCTACGAGATTATTAATAGTGCGTATCATCCTACGAGAAGATAAATAGTATAATCCTACTAGATTAAAAATAGTGTGTATCATCCTACTAGAATATAAATTATGTGTATCATCCTACCAGATTATGAATAGTGTGTATCATCCTACTAGTTTATAAATAGTGTGTATCATCTTACTAGATTATAAATAGTGTGTATCATCTTACAGGAAAAAAAGTGTGTATCATCCTACTAGAATAGAAATAGTGTGTATCATATTATTGATTATAAATAGTGTGTATCATCTTACTAGATTATAAATAGTGTGTATCATCCTACTAGAATATAAATACTATAATCCTACTAGATTTTAAATAGTGTGTATCGTCCTACCAGATTATAAATAATGTGTGTTATCTTACTAAAATAGAAATAGTGTGTATTGTATCGTCCTACCAGATTATATATAGTGTTTATCATCTTACTAGAATATAAATGGTGTTTATCAACCTACTAGAATAGAAATAGTGTGTATCATCCTACTAGATTATAAATAGTGTGTATCATCTTACTAGAATATAAATAGTGTGTATCATTCTACCAGATTATAAATATTGTTTATCATCTTAATAGATTATAAATAGTGTGTATCATCTTACTGAAATAATAATAGTGTGCATCATCCTACTGGATTTTTAAGTGTGCGTATCATCCTACTAGAATATAGATAGTAAAATCCTACTATATTAGAAATAGTGTGTTTCATCCTACTAGAATATAAATTATGTGTATCATCCTACCAGATTATAAATAGTGTGTATCATCCTACTAGATTAAAAATAGTGTGTATCATCTTACTAGATTATAAATAGTGTGTATTATCTTACAGAAAAAGGAATAGTGTGTATCATCCTTCTAGAATAGAAATAGTGTGTATCATATTATTGATTATAAATAGAGTGTATCATCTTACTAGATTATAAATTATGTGCATCATCTTACTGGAATAGAAATAGTGTGTATCATCCTACTAGATTATTAATAGTGTGTATCATCCTACTAGAATATAAATACTATAATCCAACTAGTTTAAAAATAGTGTGTATCATCCTACTAGAATACAAATTATGTGTATCATCCTACCAGATTATAAATAGTGTGTATAATACTAATATAAAAATAGTGTGTATCATCCTACTAGATTAGATATAGTGTGTATCATATTACTAGATTATAGTGTGTATCATATTACTAGATTATAAATAGTGTGTATCATCTTACAGGAATAGAAATAGTGTGTATCATCCTACTAGATTATTAATAGTGTGTATCATCTTACTAGAATATAAACAGTGTGTATCATCTTACTAGAATATAGTGTGTATCATCCTACTAGATTATTAATAGTGTGTATCATCTTACTAGACTATAAATAGTGTGTATCATCTTACTAGAATAGAAGTAGTGTGTATCATCCTACTAGATTATTAATAGTGTGTATCATCTTAATAAAATATAAATAGCATAATCCTACTAGATTATAAAAAGTGTGTATCGTCTTACCAGATTACAAATAGTGTGTAGCATCTTACTGAAATAGAAATAGTGTGTATCGTCCTACCAGATTATATATAGTGTTTATTATCTTACTAGAATATAAATGGTGTGTAACATCCTACTAGAATAGAAATAGTGTGTATCATCCTACTAGATTATAAATAGTAGGTATCACCTTTCTAGAACATAAATAGTGTGTATCATTCTACCAGATTATAAATAGTGTGTATCATCTTACTAGAACAGAAATAGTGTGTATCATCCTACTAGATTATAAATAGTGGGTATCACCTTTCTAGAATATAAATAGTGTGTATCATTCTACCAGATTATAAATAGTGTGTATCATCTTACTAGAACAGAAATAGTGTGTATCATTCTACCAGATTATAAATGGTGTGTATCATCTTACTAGAACAGAAATAGTGTGTATCATCCTAGTAGAATAGAAATAGTGTGTATATCCTCTTTAGAATAGGAACAATGTTCATCATCCTACTGGGAACAGAAACGGTGTCAATCAAACTAGAATCGTATATCTTGTCACATAAATCCCTTTGTGGCTGAGTATGTTTCTATGAGACTATTTTTAATTTAAAAAACAACGTATGTGCCCAAATAAGTGATGCTTACTAATTAAATCTAACATATAGTAGATGGAACACGTATGGTGTAAATTAAGGCGTGAAATTTATTCATACTATATATGAATCTTCGATAGTCTAAAAGAGAAATTTTAATTTTCATTGTATTTTCTCATCATTTGAAAGTAAATAATTCTCAATTTCCTTTTATTCTGATAAGATCTACGTTCTGTGCCATGCTAGAGATAATCATACGACAATTGGGGTTTTTTGGATGAATTATGAATATGATTGTTTCCTTTTGATATCTGTCTTATTTCGTTCCAAGTCAAATGGTGTTTATTGAAGTCAGACAAAACGTATAAATGGGCAGAGTTCTCGTGAAATCTAATTGCTCTTTGGACCTACCTAATTTGTTTTTAATAAGGACAAGTGACCTGTTTTATATTTGCTACAGACTACAAATTTCTTGTCTTGTTTCATTCCGATGCTGACAGGTAAAAAAAATAACTTCTTTGTTATCGAAGGTGTCTTGTGTAATGTTCCACATAAATATGCTATAAGTTATTGATGTGTCGGGATCGGTAATGACTTCGTTAAACATAAAACCAGGGTAATCTATTTAGTTTCATCCATGAAAACTCTCGAGTGTGAAAAGCAATTATTTTGACTTTTATTTTTGCCCGTCTCTTTTCCACTGGCAACAAAAATACGTATTTTATTTCCAGCGTAAATCAAGAATATCATTCTACCTATAATGAACTATCGAGTTTGTTAATTAAAACATGGTGGTATCATTGAATCAAATTTCTGGTCTTAAAAATATGGTGTAAATTCCATCTATCATAAATGTATTTTTCCTGCTTTCGGTTCTTTTTTCATTTTATTTGTAAATAGATAAATGAAACTTTAAAACACGAGTGTTCTGGAACAGACTTCGTGTTATTTTGTAAGTATTTCTTTTCCCCAACTCTAAACATTTGAGTGAAATAGCTTTGTGCATATTGTTAAATAACTCCCAAGTTATTACGAAGCCCAAAGTTTGTATGATATTAGAAATGACATATCAAAGTCTACTCTTTACTGTAGTTGCTATAGCCAAGGATAATTGTTTGCAAAATTTGTAAAAAAAAAATATTGTCACTCGTAACAAAATATGAAAAGAAACCGACATTAATTCAACGCACATGCACACCACGTCTTTTTTCTACAATAGAAATTCCATAATTGGAATTGGAATTCCATAATTGGATTTCCTTAACTGGAGCCTACAAATACATGCATAAATAATAGTGAGTGACAAGCATACTATATTTCCACTAAAATTCAGTACGGTAAGATAGTACAAGATATAATTGTCTCTAATGCATGTTGATCCGACCCAAAAGAATACATGTATCTAATCTGGTTATTTCGGTAATGGAGAAATCTAGTTAAAAAAAACCATGGAAAATTTTACATCTATTTTAGAGAATTTCAACATTTTATTTCAATTAGCATATGATTGTTTTACAGCAAGTAAATAATACCCCATTGTTGTGAAATGTAAATTGGTCTGTGTGTCACTTCACTGTAGCCTCGACCACGATTCGGACATAGAAATTGTAATCATTCTATTTTTATTTCAATCTTGGTAAATTAACTCAGTGTCATTTCCGATTTACTCCTTCAAAAGTGACTAAATAACAAGCTGGACATGCATTTCACAGACGTAGCGAGCGCTTGTATCCTTTGCAAATTGTGACAATAACGTTGACGACAACAGTCAAATTCCAGACTATGTTTTAATTTAAATGTGTTATTATGTTCTAAAAATTTTGAGATTACTATTTTTCTTACCATAAACAATTTTGCGCATATAGGTACAAAATATTTATTCATTTTAAGTAATTTTATCATTATTAGGCATTGTTTCAAGTGGACAAATGAATGAAACATACCATCTATTCCTTATCTATCTATCTATCTATCTATCTATCTATCTATCTATCTATCTATCTATCTATCTATCTATCTATCTATCTATCTATCTATCTATCTATCTATCTATCTATCTATCTATCTATCTATCTATCTATCTATCTATCTATCTATCACAAGATGTATGCATATTTCATTTAAAGAAAATGAAACTTGCCGAGTTTCATTTTAATGGAACATTATACAATGTGTGGTATATCATTAAGACAGCGTACATACGGTACATAAATTTTATTTATATCATATACATATGCATATATTTGCCTTTGAACGGAGTTTAACGTCGACTGCAGGCAACTATGTATTGTCAAAGTTAATCCACTCCTTACATCCATTCTGAGTGTTGTGTCTTTTGTTTCTATTTACGATCGCCTTTGCACAATGATAAGTTGATTGGTTTTTTTCTTTGCTTGTTTTGTTATCCAGATTGATTAAATCAATATAAGACACACTTACGACTTAAGCATGAAGGATTTTTTTTATGAAGAAAGTAAAGCCTACAAACACATTATTTAGCATAGGCTTTCACATGAACGCTTAGCCATTCACGTAACTGGAAATTAGTGTGGAATAGAAACAAAGCTAATATATTTATAGGTAATTTAAGTCTTTATTTTGCTTTAATAAAAGTGCCCCCCTCCCTCTCTCTCTCTCTCTCTCTCTCTCTCTCTCTCTCTCTCTCTCTCTCTCTCTCTCTCTCTCTCTCTCATCATATTTTTGTAGGTTACTTGATGTAATTTCAATTTCAAGGTTTTCGTCTAGCCCAAATTATTTTTCCCTTCATTCCAAATTTGTGCATTTTGTTCCTGATGCATGAGAGCGGAGGGTAGCGGCAAGCAGAAATGATTGCGATGAATTCCTTTACCATTTCAAATTCATTTAGGAAAAGTGGATTAATAATAGCTTTTACTGTCATTTGCATACGGCACTAATGATTAATGATTAAATTACTCTATACCAACACTTTAAAAGCCATGTTAATTTTAAGTAAGTATATATATATATATATATATATATATATATATATATATATATATATACTCATTTTCGTAAAAGAGTCCTCTATTTTTCTATTCCTGATTTATTTTGTTTATTTCTTCACGAAGAGTAAATGCTAAACCAGCTTGGTGCCATACTGGTATTTCACTCCTACCACACACACGGCTCAGATCCAAACCAATTATTGTCACCTTTTTTGATTTGTTTTCTCTCTCTTTTTACAGCACAATATTTAGACTCACACGTGGCTGTGTTAGTAACGTCTGATATCGCATTCACGCTGGTTATTATACTGAAAATATAATTGCACCTACCCCAGTGACTCTTGTCAGAACCGTGTGAATAAACACGTTAAACCCCAGTTTGTACTGTTGCGATCCAGTCCATCTAGACTGGTTGAGTAACAATAATTTAATTGCCCGAGCACTTGCAGTTTGCCAAGGTTGACATTTAGACAGATACAGTGGTTTTGACACAAACATGCAATTTTACCAGCAGGTCTTTTCTTTATTGAGAGGCTATAAATTATATATCCGAGAGTGATTGTTGATGCCACCGACATTTGTACCGCCATCGACCAATTGTTTGAATCGGCTCCAAGAGGGCATGATAACTTCCCGCTGATTTTAATTGGCTCTGTGAGACGCTGATCCATCATTCATGCACAGCAAAATAAACAGTGGTTTTTGGTAAAGATCCCATCGTGTTGAAAATATTTAAACTTAGGATATCAAGTCAAACATTTTTTCTTAAATCGTTTAAAGGACGTGATAGGTTCCGAAAGGAAAAGAAATAAAAATACTTCTTTGTTGTTTCGAATTTTCAGATTCATTTTAAAAAACAACAAAAAAAACAATGTTCTTTTTTTGTTGCGTCTTACACGCTAAGAAGTACACAATTACTGGACTTTTTTGTACTGTCAAATTGCCAGTCAAAATCCGATTGACCGCAAGACTATAAACCATAAAGCATCATATTATATATATATATATATATATATATATATATATATATATATATACATATATATATATATATATATATATATATATATATATATATATATATATATATATATATATATATATATTTATATATATATATATATATATATTTATGGTTGGTTGGCTGGTTGGTTGGTTGGTTGGTTGGTTGGTTGGCTTCCGTTAGTCTCGAGAAACGATGGAAATGCGCCCATGAATGTTGTCCTGGTTTGCCACGGGAGTGGCAATCCTTGCTGCAGTTGCTACACTTGAAGTATGAATCAGGTCTTGGTTGGAACTGCATCCTCTTCCTCTGAGATCTTTTGTCATCAGCGAGCTGTCGTAGCTTTTCCTCGCTGGCTTTCAGACCTGTGTACAGAGCATGTCGCCAGCTGGACTTGTCGAGGGCAAGCTCTTCCCAGGTGTTGACCTCTATTCCAAGAGCTTTCATATCCTGCTTGCAGACATCCTTGAAGCGAAGATGTGGCCGTCCTATTGATCTTCTGCCTGAGGCAAGATTAGAGTAGAGAAGGTCTTTGGGGATCCGTCCATCATCCATTCGATGCACATGGCCCAGCCATCTGATGCGACGTTGGCGGAGGAGTGTGACCATGCTGGGAATTTTGGCCTGTTGAAGCACCTCGTTGTTTGTCACACGATCGCTCCAGGTCATCCCAAGTATGCGACGGAGACAACGCATGTGAAAGACGCTTAGTCGTTTCTCCTGACAACCTCCCTTGTTTGACTAAACTGGATGAGAAACATACTGAGACAGAAATAAAGCTGGCATTAGAGAAACTGACCACAGGTAAAGCCCCAGGAAAGGATGGCATCCAAGCAGAAGTCATCAAATGTGGCGGCAGTGTGCTGTTCACACACCTTTATGATCTTCTCTGCCAGTGCTTGGATGAAGGTGCAGTGCCTCAAGACATGAAAGACGCCAACATCATAACCCTGAATATATATATATATATATATATATATATATATATATATATATATATATATATATATATATATATATATATATATATGACTGTAAATTATATGTCAAGATAATTATTACTTATAAGTAAACAAGTGTTCTTTAATCTGAGTTCAGGACATTATTTCTCCCCTTGGACATTCCAATTCCATTTGATATTTGATATGTTCTTAATGAATATTTTAGAAAAAGACCTGACTTTGCTTACAGTTTAGAATGTTCTGAAAATGATATTTCGACCCTCATCCTGTTTCTCATATTATGTCTTATATTTTTATTTGCCGATAGTAGGCTTTCTTGTAAAAGTTTGTTTGTAGTCATAACATTGAATAAAGTTCTAAATAACTCGACAAATGTCAAAATTAATCAGATCAAGCTGTGAAGGATTGTCTATACCTAGGGCTGCCATTTGTTGATATAAATAGTCAAAATTTATTTGCATGTTGCTATTGACATTGAGTCTGAAAAGGTTTTGATTATTATGTTCTCCTATAAGAACCATTCAATAAAATGAGTAATTAAATATTCTAAATAAATCATTGAATCACTTTGCTATCTAGAACAGTATTACAAAAATAGAATTTGGGAATTCTTAACATTGATTTTATATTTTTCCATTCAAGAAGAAATAAACTTCTAAAGTCTTTAATGAATTGATGACGTAGTTACATTGCTATTTGTTTACACGGTGCACGTAATTAAATAGAAAATAATGGTAAAGTATTAGAACAAAAATCAGCAATGGACCTTAAGTAATACAACGACTGAAAAAAACTTTTCTTCTTTAAGGCCTCTTCAGTGAGAGAAAATATGCTTTTGAACTGGACATCTCACGTCCCTGTCTTAAATGCATACGAAACATAGCTATTGCGGTATCATTTGTAACAGTTTCGAGGCGTTTCCATTGAAGAAAAAGCAGCTGTCTTTTAATACCTATTGATCACTAAACTAAGATTGTGTTTCGCTGAAGAATGTTCCAAATAAGCATGTATCTCAATGTAACTCATAGTATATGCATTGTTGTCGATCATTATAATTAATAGAGATTAATAGTGGTTTAATATATTTGTGAAAACAAATAAGGTTATAATGGTTTCTTTCTATGGACCATAAAAGTGAAACAATAACAGTTTTACAGGTAGAGCCACATTCAGTTCCCAAACCACACAGAGAATGATTTATCTAAACAAAGCAACTATAAGGGACCGTCAGACAAACTAAACACTTAACACACACACACACACAAACACACAAACACGTCTATCTATCTATCTATCTATCTATCTATCTATCTATCTATCTATCTATCTATCTATCTATCTATCTATCTATCTATGTCTGTCCATCTATCTATCTACGTACGTACGTACGTACGTAGTACGTACGTACGTACGTACGTACGTACGTACGTACGTACGTACGTACGTACGTACGTATGTATGTATGTATGTATGTATGTATGTATGTATGTATGTATGTATGTATGTATGTATGTATGTATGTATGTATGTATGTATGTATGTATGTATGTATGTATGTATGTATGTATGTATGTATGTATATATGTATGCGCTTTCTAAACAAAGATGTCGCTTGAATGAAGAGTTTTATTTTGTGCAGAAAACATGAGTTAATATGAATCAAGCAATGTCAGTCGTCTAAAATGTTGAGAATTGTTTTGGGCCAATAAATTCAATTCCGACTTTCAGTTACAGTGATATCCTATGTGCGAAATCTTGACAATAGATTCATGTGGGTCGGTGATGCTCACCTAGATTTTCCTTAGGTCTCCCTTCACCAGTTATAGGCCTACTGGCCACCATGTATCGTATTCTTAAAGACAGTGTTGAGAGCACAATAACTTTCTGTATGAGGGCAACAGTCAACAGATTATGTGAATTTCCGCGTCATATATACATCAGCATAATACACCCAAGAATGGAGAAAGCACATTTGTAAGGCAGAATTTATTCATTAAAAACTCTTTCCCAAAGAAGTAGCACAATTTTGATGTGCAAAAGGAACGCAAGGTCTCGTCACAAGTGCAATACCGGAGGAACGAAAACCCTAAACCAAAGTTTGCAATTCTTCAAAGCAGTTTTATGTTAGTATAATATGGATTAAACTTTTTACAATGCAATTAATCATCCACATTTCACTGGTCTCTTTCATTTTCTTTTGGTTGGTATTTCTCTCAAGTCTCATTTAGTAATTGGCAATGTTTCTATGTATGCATAGGTCGATAAATTGTGATATATGTACTATATTAAACACAATTTTCAACAAAATTATCAAGTGTTCATGTTGCCAATAAACCAGTTTCATTTGGTCGGTCTCTACAATCATATATACACATAAGTAACCGAATAAACAACTCATTTTTCAATGCTTTATTGTAGTTAAATGTACTTGTGAACAGTGGTTACATCAAATGTAAAATAAACCGATTGTGCTGTGATTATGCCTTTAATTTTTTTTCAGGCAATATACAACGATGATTTCCCCCAATATATATATATATATATATATATATATATATATATATATATATATATATATATATATATATATATATATATATATATATATATATATATCATTACCTGTAATAAATCGGCATCATCATCAACGTTTATCATTACCAAACATTAAGTGTTTTATCAAATAGCTGGCATCGAGCACGGTGCAAAGCATTATGCTATACATGGTTGCATTTCCACAAACGCTCATTAATATGCACAAGGTGAGCGGGTCGTTGAAAATTCCAACTTCAATTATAGAGTCGATTCCATGCAATTTCCTTTTGTCAAAGCACGAACACCATAATTACACCTTTTCATCCTCTCTGGCAACCCTAATTGATGGTTTTGATTCGCTGAAAGCTTGTTTGTGGTTAGTATTCTTGTATCTGTGTCAACAAAACATATAGCTACATGGACAGATGCAACTTTATCTATTTCAATGTTCCTGCAAACTCTTTGGTAAAAAATAGAAGGAAAATAAAAAAAAATAATTTAGATTTTAAAACAATGCAAAAATATACGATTCATGTTATGTATGAACCATAGAAAATAAATTTAGTTCACACACATATTACGTCAACAATGTGCTTTACATTTATCAGCATAAACTGCTAAAAACTATAGATATTAAGATGGATTGATAAGTAACCTCAATAAATATTTTTCGTACTACTTCTATGCATACAATACAATTATTTTATTATTTATCTTTATTTATTACTTTTCCAATCGCGTTTCGTGCAAAATCGTCAATAGAAAATACGTCAAAGCAAATTAATTTTCATATAAGAGAATGGATTCACATTTGGTTTAACGCTGTTTTGAAATATCTATAAAAAAGATCTTGAGATATACCTATAGGTTAACAATAATACTAACAAGATTCAATGGAATAGGAACTAATATCAAAACTGAATTATTATTATTATTATGATATATATATATATATATTTATATATATATATATATATATATATATATATATATATATATATATATATATATATATATAGATAGATAGATAGATAGATAGATAGATAGATAGATAGATAGATAGATAGATAGAAAGAAAGATAGATAGATAGAGAGAGAGAGAAAGAGTTGATGGACTTCGGGATTCCAGTAAAAAGTATTCCATTATATATATATATATATGTATATATATATATATATATATATATATATATATATATATATATATATATATATATATATATATATATATATATATATATATATATATATGTGTGTGTGTGTGTGTGTGTGTGTGTGTGTGTGCAGATCGTTATAAATCTTAGAAGGAATTCTATGTTTTTGCTGAAGGGTGATTTATTTTAAAATGGCGTGGACTACAATGTGCCTATTTACAAGCCAACTCGGTCTCTGTTGAATATGATTAAGACTTTAATATTACCAGAGCAAACAATAACTGTGCCCGATTCAGGAATCCTATAGTTATTAATAGCCCGGTCTGATCTTGCCAATATCTCATTCAGATGAGTCCGAGGCCTGCATTTTCTTTTCTCTACTTATGGGCCTTAAAATTATAATTTACAATGTTTCTGTCCTTAGAGAATGCTGTCGTACGGTCGACAGCATTCTTAGTGTCTTATATTTCACTTGGAAAGAGATTTAAGTGAGTGAACAAAATTTGTTCTTGTCACAACCACTATGCTACCATGGTGCTAATATGTATTAGAAAATAGTTTGATAGATATATTCAGAGCATTAATGAAATGTACTTAAATTAAAGAAAGAGTTTCGGTAAGTAAATAATAGTCTTAATCTTGCTCTCTGGAAACATGACAAGTATTAGAATTTAGTCGATCAAACTGTGTCATTCGATCGCTTGCATTTGAGTTCGCGTACAATTGTAATGTTTTGTGAACCCAACGGACTTTGCAAAGAGAAATCCTTTTCAAATCGAACAATGTAATGCTAGTAAAGAAAGATAAGGCTGTGATTTAAATTAATGCCCCAAAAATATATTCATCACCGAGATTAATAGTTGTTTTTTCTTTAATTTGATTTGTCAGACGTTATATAATGAGTCTATTCTAAAATTAAAGTTGAACAACTATCAAGTGCAAATTTTCATTACAGGTTCCAACATGTATGTGACTACAATTTTGTTGGTTTCTCCGTTGGACGATCTTATTACTCTTCTTAAACTAATGCGTGGAAGTTTTAAAAATTATTCGTGTCTAAAAGTGCATTTTTAAAAAAAAAAGAAATTAATTCTCCGATAATGTTATCATTATTGATTTTTCGTATCATGATTTTTACTTGCTAAATTGTCATTGCCTAGAGCAATACATACCTGCTTATAACTCGAATACATAACTAAGTTTCAAGTCAACATTCAACTTAATCAGATATATTATATGATTTTATCTTTTTTTCTCATTGACTGTATGTTAGACAGTCACTCAATCTAACAGATAATCATTAATCAAAACATCGGCATGTGATGGATAGAAGTTTTCATGTCTGAAAACACATGCAATTAAAAAAAGATTTAATACAAATTGCCTTTATGTTAGATATACCCACCATGTTTGCTAATCCTGCGTGTCGAGTAATTAAGCACAACGATATATAGAACATATTGGATCACGTGTTGATCTTGGTCAAATATCCAATTTTTATCAAGAAAGAACGATCGTCTTTTTCTTAATGAAGTGACAGTTATAAAGTTTACAAAATAGCCCATATATCCACCCTAAATGAGCACTAAAATATGATTTATAAATGTCAACACGAATACCCACTCCATGGCCTTCTTGAACTTGTAAACCCAGAAAATCATTTACTATATATCTTTTAGAATCATACAAACAAATATAATACATAAAAGATAGAAATGTATACCTTAAACAACACTGTATTTTAATCCACGTTTCCCGTTTTGCAAGAACCTGTCCCACACGTACAAAATCGAATGTTATCCAAAATGTCAACTTGCCGCTAGAACGGAAATCTCACAAAATTACCCTGCGTAAAGTTGTCTTTCAATTTTAAGTAATTGTTTCCCCATACACGATACATTGTAAACACATTTCATCACATTCATTGTTGGTTCTCTTCAGCATAATAGCTTATTTATTTCATAAAATGTTGAAATTAACTGAACATTTTTACAAAATCAGTTTATGTTGCCTAATATCTCTTGCCATTTATTGGCATTGTTACGAGGAATTAAGCCTGACCTAATTACTTGACCGAATTGTTTTGTACTTGTATTTTATTTCCATAGCCTGATGGATAAACATTATACATCGTGAGTCAACAAAACACAGAGGAATCCAAAATTAATATTATTTTGAACAGAATATTCTATGACAATTGTCTCTTTTCAAATGATAAGCATTACAGTATTTCGTCAATCGGTCGAAATGCATTTTCCCTCTATGTTGGTGAACGGAATCCTTAGGTGCACAGAAATGCACGACTTCATTGTATATAAATGCTTTTGTCGGAACAAATATTGTATCTCACCGTGACATTTCAATGGGAATGAAATGATTTTTTTTTTTCAGGATTTAATTTTCAGTACATGGTACCGACAGGCATTTTTTTCACATGTTAGGTTTCGTACATGTGTTCCACCGTCGATGTTTTTGGAACGAAATTTTGAGCCTTCTCCTAATTCCCCCATACTATTAGCCATCATACGCAATGTTACGTACGCCTGAAAAGGAAAAGGAAGTTTAAGGGAAATAAAACTCGTAACGGATAAAGGGAGACAAGCCCAAGATACACAACCTTCATATTTATTTTCTTCAAAGATATCACTGATGTTTCCTATTAAAATTCTCATTTTCCATTCCTATTAAAATTCTCATTTTCCATTCCTATTAAAATTCTCTTCTCATTTTCCATTCCTATTAAAATTCTCATTTTCCATTCCTATTAAAATTCTCATTTTCCATTCCTATTAAAATTCTCATTTTCCATTCCTATTAAAATTCTCAGTTTTCAATTCCTATTAAAATTCTCATTTTCCATTCCTATTAAAATTCTCATTTTCCATTCTTATTAAAATTCTCATTTTCCATTCCTATTAAAATTCTCATTTTCCATTCCTATTAAAATTCTCATTTTCCATTCCTATTAAAATTCTCAGTTTTCAATTCCTATTAAAATTCTCATTTTCCATTCCTATTAAAATTCTCATTTTCCATTCTTATTAAAATTCTCATTTTCCATTCCTATTTAAATTCTCATTTTCCATTCCTATTAAAATTCTCAGTTTTCAATTCCTATTAAAATTCTCATTTTCCATTCCTATTAAAATTCTCATTTTCCATTCCTATTAAAATTCTCATTTTCCATTCCTATTAAAATTCTCATTTTCCATTCCTATTAAAATTCTCACTTTCCATTCTTATTAAAATTCTCATTTTCCATTCCTATTAAAATTCTCAGTTTTCAATTCCTATTAAAATTCTCATTTTCCATTCCTATTAAAATTCTCACTTTCCATTCTTATTAAAATTCTCATTTTCCATTCCTATTAAAATTCTCAGTTTTCAATTCCTATTAAAATTCTCATTTTCCATTCCTATTAAAAATCTCATTTTCCATTCCTATTAAAATTCTCAGTTTTCAATTCCTATTAAAATTCTCATTTTCCATTCCTATTAAAATTCTCATTTTCCATTCCTATTAAAATTCTCAGTTTTCAATTCCTATTAAAATTCTCATTTTCCATTCCTATTAAAATATAACAAAACAATCCACCACACTCTTCCCCATCCCCCAACAAACCTAGTTATTATTCTTGTTGATGGAATATGAAGAAGAAAACTGAAATTGGTTTCACATGATTGAGTAGTAAAACGATTTATCTTGACACCAAATTCTCTTACTATATTATCCACTGCTCTGAGTCGGTGGTATCAGTTTTATAAACTAAGTGGATAAATATACCTTTCAAAACCAAATTCCACGTCAATTTAATATTAAAATTCCTATGAGTGTAACTTCAGATGTAGCAAATTGTATTCAAAAATGTGTGTTCTGTAGCCATTTGTATAAAATGATGGATACGTGGTCATTTTTTGCTCGGTGCATCGCAGCAGGAAAGGTGTGATGGAGGAAATGGAATCGGTCATGCTCAAAAGCTTATTGCTCTTTCTGTCTGAGATCAACAACCCATTCTGTCAAAGATCAATAATATAGCTCATTTGTTTGAAAATATTTATCTCTGGCCTTTGACATCTTTTGATCAGTGATTTCTTCATTTAGAATTTTACACGATTTGAATGGAAAGCAGGCAATCAAAACGTGGCATCTCCCATAAAGATCGATGACTGGGACATTTAGAATTGTCTTTAGGAAGACTTGATTTTTTTCCTTCTAGGCCTCCCTATGGTGTCTTGGCGACAAACGTCTTGAAGAAATGTGGGGTCTAGAATGTCATCTTTTCAAAAATAATAACTACCTTTCAGACGTGATCAATGTAAACGTTACACTGATGCTTACGAAAATAAGGGTTTCAATTATTGCTGACATAAAAGAAGCGGCTAGGTGAAAACGGAAGATATTATTGTAATGGTCAGAATTAAAAATTCGGAAAACCTATCACACACTGTTAGAATGATTCAGCACTTAAATATTCAAGAATCATCACTCCAATATCTTTGCACTTTTGATCATATTTGGGCTACGAAACGATATCATATTTGAACACGTGATGATTTAGAAGCGAAAGTCTCCTAAATATTGAACTGGAACTAAGATAAAATAAATAATACTTGTTTTAGCCTCTATGATTAATATCTATAATTACATGATCAGAATTAAGGCATATACGTACCTTAAACATAAAGATATATATGTTATATTAAAGGGTAGATATACAAATACACCTACTGACTGCTTCCCTCATATAAAGAACATAGCAATGTAAGACACTGAAAACGTTAATGCTACAGCTGTCAATAAATCTTCTTACTATTAGAATTTCCTGTCATCGTCCAAAACACTTTCTTTGTAATTAATTCTTCAAACATAAACACACTATAATTAACAATATCATAAAATACGTATTCTATTTGTGAAGAACTAAAAGTAAATGGAAACTATTCTGAAAACAAACTTTTCATAGAGATGCGCAAAAGTGACCTACTCGATAATCACATGATAACTCTTCAAACATAAACATACTATAATTAACAATATGATAAAATACGTATTCTACTTGTGAAGAACTAAAAGTAAAGGGAAACTATTCTGAAAACAAACTTTTCATAGAGATGAGCAAAAGTGACGTGCAGCAATACCATTTGAGTAATATATGTCTGATAGTCACAACATTTTTTTGCATATGTAAATGTACATCAAATCATGATTATTTGAACAGACAAAATTCTGTCAAACATTATCATAAACTTCATTGTTGTATATCCTAGATTTTAAAATAGGACAAACATATAACTCTATATATTTCGAAGAGCATGATCATTAAGCAAGAGAAGTAGGACACATACATTTTTAAAACGTCGGTAGATAAACCATGCGCGAAAAGTTTTATCATGTGGTTTTCGAGTACGTCACTTTTGCAAAGTAAAAAGATAAACTGTTTTGAAAGGAAGGAAGGACTCAGCAAAATTGTATTACACTAAGAGAGGACTCTGCATAACTTTATTACACTTACACATCGAGATATGTTTATAGTTTTGGTCACCAATCATACGATAAAATGACATAAATCCAGTTGAAATACAATGTGAATTAGAGCTAATATCCATAATGACGTTGACTTATTGTTTGAAAGTCGTATCTGGTACAAAAGCACAGTCCTAGATTTTGCATTTCTGTAATAATTGATATAATTTTATGTCCCTTGCTTAATTATCTGCATTCAGTGTTTTGATAAAGGTGCACATTTAATTGGGCCAACGTTACATCTTCGATTGGAAACTAAAGCTAATTGGGACGAGTCGTTTTATTTGAATGCTATGAATTAACTCCTGTGATTATGAATGGTGAGTAGTAATTTATTACCATATGGGTCCGTCCGTCCGTCCGTCTATTAATTGTCAAACGTTTATGCTTCAAAAGCAGCGCAAAAAGTAGACATCTTTGGATTGGATCAAACTCGCTAATCAGTAGAAAACATACATGATGTTCTGCGTACAGACTCCTTAGTTTGGTATGGTCACAAAGACATGCTATAACATTTAGCTGGATATATCATTACATACAAGATCATACAAATACAAAAATAATAGGTACAGCCTAATGAATGATGTTGACCATATCCTTGTTTTAGTAGCCTGTGATGGGAACTTGACAATGCATACACTGCAACTTTTATTTCCTAAATAGGTTGTACGTATATAGGTACAATTATATCTGAAGGAAATACTTGCAATACGGTATTGTATTCTCATCCAATATAGCACTTAACGTCAGGAAAAGCACTTTGAATAAAACTATACTGCATTACATGTTGCTTATCTCTGGAGCATAATGCAACAGTAGTCACAGCCTCCATCGTAAAAATGAAATAAATGTAGATCCATTTATGGAGTTTTTTTCTTACGAGTAAGGTGTGTAATAATGTAAAGAAAAGGATTAATTGAACATTTATTACACTCTCTTGAATTCAACAAATCTAGTCCATTGCACTTGTGAAGACAAAATTATATATATATATATATATATATATATATATATATATATATATATATATATATATATATATATAGTTAAAAAGTTAAATAAGTCAAAATTAAATAAAGACCAAATAATACGTGCGACGAGTAAATAATATGTTCTATACATATTATTTGTAAAGGTGGAATTTAATATACAAATGTAATCAACTATAATTGATGACCCTAATGCCATGACAATAGTAATATGCACTTTTTTCCAATGTTCATTGTCACTTTTATTATTTAGAGATTACCGCACCGGTGGCCTAAGCGGTTAAAGGATACGCCTAGGATACGTGAGGTGGAGGGCCCAAACCCCAGCCTAGCCATACCAAAAGCTTAAAATAATGGTAACAACAGCTACCTTTCATTGGTTCTCAGCATTAAGAGGATAGAGTTAGGACTGGTAGGCCTGGTGCAAATAATGTGATTGGGCGGGACATGATGTTACCCGTCTGCGACGTGATGCTCTGATGCTAAACATCACTATAAACCGTCTCTCTACATATATCTTAACAATATGACTGATAACTTGTTAAAGTATATGAAAAGTACAAATTTCATACACATTATTTGGAAATAAAATATTATATAATTTAATCATTACTTCTCATTATATAATTTGATATATTTTCTTCTCATGGGAAAATCCGTTTTGTGCAATACCTAATGATGAACAAATCTTTTAAATGAAGCACAATGGCTTCATGGCGGATTGTCTTCAATGCATTTGATCGATGGCTTACTCTCATCCAACATATCGACCTTACAGAAGACGGTATTAGAGTAAAGCACAATAGGAAAAATAACTCCTTTTGATTGTAATTTCATTTTGTTTAATGCCTGCATTATTAGTTTTTAATAGGAAGAAGAGATCTATTTTTCCGCAGTTTAATGAAGGTAACCGTTTGTCCCACTCCGTAAATCCGTTTAGTGACAAGTCAAGTAATTGACTCTCTGTGCCATCAAGAACGGTTCCTTTGATGTTTGACTGAACGATACTAAAGTAGCAAATTATTGATGCATCGGGATAATTAGGAACACTCATTAAAGCATTTAACAAGTGAAATCGATTTAGTTTGAGCCATGAAAACTCTTGAGCAGGAAAAATAATGAATAATTTGCTCTTTATTTCTTCACTTGTCTTGGCATATAGTGTAAGGCAGCAAATAGGTTTCTCATATATTATTTTGAGAGCAGCTCTAGAATAACATTCTTGAAGGAAAGAGTTATCAAGAGATTTAATTAAACCTATTTATTATTGAATAAGATGAGACGAGAATTCTCTATAAGAATTTGTGTGAAATCCAGAACTGAGACGATATACGAGGACAGGTTCATTGTTGACTCACCGCTGCAAATCTCTCGTCAATATGTCACCAAATATAGAAAATGTCTTACGCTATACCTACTTCATTCCGTTGACTAGAAACAAATAAACATACGTATAATAAAGATTTTCTTAAAATAGGTTTTCGGAAGGAAACCAAACGTTTAGGCCAATTATAATTTTGGGTTGCTGAATATAAGAGACATACAGGGTGTACCTAATCTGAAATGTAGTTACAATTATGATTTTCCCATAACAATTAGAAATATCGCACTTAGAATATGAAACGAAATGAAAATAATCACATGCAGTGTTGTCGTAAGAGACTAATATAATCAAGAGTTGAATTTACTTTAAATGACAAAACATGAAGTATTTCCCAAATTCCGATTTATCTTAGCAGCTTGTTTTATTGCTTTGGTCACGACTGACCGAAACGAAACATTAGTTCTAGTATCATCAGTTATAGAGAAGTTTTTTTTCTTCTTTCAAAATCCATATGTAAACTTCTAAGAATGTCATTGTCTTTCTTTTCATTCTGTTATCTTGCGGCACTGTATTTACCGCTTCCGCTGTAAGACCATATCTTCTCTTTTATAAAAACTACAATTCCCTTGATCTTTAGTCTGCAAACTTCATTTCTCATTACTATTTTAAGGTAGGTTATATTAATGAGAATATAAACCCAGCATAGTTGGGAGCGCAAAGTGAAAATATTATCTTTAAACTCTAAACATTTAAGACAGACATACATCTCACTAAATTAATTAAAAGTGTCACTTATTAGCTGAGGTAAAATTAGTACAAAACAAATTGTGCTAGCCAAATTAGTCACGTAATTGGCTTCTTCAACATAATTTATTATTAATATGTAAGCCTTCTCTAATCCGATCTATACAGAAGAGGGAACAAATAACCAGATCAAATTCAATAGAATAAAGATATCAGGATTTATTGTTTTAGTGATCATATGTAAAATGACGTCATAACAATTTGAAATCATCATATTTTGGGTCACGATACATTTATGTCCATTTCCTTTGTTGCTATGCTGCAATGTCTATTACTGTAAAAATTAGTTGCTGTCTAATTTACATACGTTGCAATTTCCTAATCCTAAATTGCATGGTATCTACAAAAGGCCCCTTCTTTTGTAGCATTTTGACTGATCAAAAAAACGCCCTGTTGTCTTACATGATAAAGATTGCAACACATTTTAGAACTGTTAGGCACGGAACTTCTAATTGATTAACCACTTACTGTTCGCTACGATTGACTTTTACACAGACACTGTGATTTTGGCGTAAACTTTAAATTTTACTAGTAGTTTTCCTTCCTGTGGGAGGTTACAGATTGCATTTAAAATGGTGACTGCGGATGACACCGATTTTTTTTTTTTTGTTCTCAATCCAAACATTTCCGCACTGGCACGAGGAGAGCATAATGATCTCCTGCTAGTTTTAATTAGCTCACGGAGACGCTAATCTCTAAATCGTACACACCAAGATAAATATTTGAGTCTGCCAAATTCAGTGCAGGGTTGATACTATTTAAAGTTAAGATATCAAGTCACCAATTTTCATTATGCGACAAAAGGAGTCTTGCTGCGAGAAAAGCGTCTGAAAGAGACAAACGAAACGAGATAGAAATTGTGTTGTGCTAATTCGATTATTGTAACTAACAACTTAAATAAGAAAAACATAGGTTGTCGCCTGCTCTATTTTCTTCTCATTGTCAACCTTGCAATGAAAAGCGGTTCCGATCGATGTCACAAAAAATATCATACAAATTCTTTTTTGGTTATAGCAAAATTTGTAAAAGTGATTCACTGAAGAAATTCATAAAATTACTTCGTTTTTATCGTGATAACTGCCAGATTATATTTGTTCTTTTGTATAGAAAAAAATCAACGTTTTCGCAATAGGAAAAAAACATCAGGGATCGTTGCAAAACTATTGTCCTGCCTTTCTAACATTTCAGTGTTATTATGAATTTTTGCTACTTTTTTATGACAGCAAATCGTGAAACGTTGAAGAATGTACTTGAAGAAACCTGTGGTATAAACTAGGCCACTAAAGATCGAATTGGTCAGCAAGTTTAATAATCGAGAGATTTAGGGTCGTATAGAAAAATGTTAAGCAAATTAAAACTCATAAAGTAAATTATTATTTTATCGCAATGAAAAGATCTATATTTAAAACTTTTGTCAAAATAAACCTTAAAAGCGGAAGAATGCATTAACGGTTCTGTTTTGGTGTAATGAAGTAATAACATTTAGTTTTCTTTATGAAGGTGACACATAACTGCCATAAAATGAAGTGGTTAGAGCGGGTCATCACATGCGGAAAATGGAGGGTTCGAACACAGGTTCATCCATACCAAAGACATAAAACTGGGACTAACATATACCTCGCTTGGCACTCAGCGTTAAGAGCGTAATGATTGGACTGGTCAGTATGATGTCAGGACAATGTGCATGGGTGGAACAAGATGGTACCTGTTTGCGACCAGATGCACTAGTGCTAGATATTACTATAAACTGCCACACTGCAGACATCGTAACTATATGACTGAAAAATTGTTAAAGATGCGTTAAAACTCCAAATCTCATACACACGCACACTCACACACATACACACACACACCTACATCATCAGTCGTACTTCGAATGAGAAACAATACAATGCACTCTTTTTCATTCACCTAATGTCTTGTCCTATTACATATCTTACCGCATAAAGTTGAAAGCAGTCAGGAAGAAAGTCTGCAATTTTCGGATCTACAGGTAAAAGAGAAAGTCAATCGATATACAATCGATCACAAATAAATCATTTCTTTGCCTCTAATTTGGAAATAATTTAGAACCAAACTAGTTTGGTTATACCCTGTAGAATAAGGTCATCCAAATAGTTTGATTTTATACAGTTGAATGCCAACATTTGTCGTATTACAAACTGCAACTTTTTGAACGCTCTACTCTTTATATTTGCAAGACAGATTAGAACAATCGAAATAACACATTTTGAGACATTTAGAAAATATTATTTTGAGGGATTTTTGTAGTAATCGACAGCTTCTGTTATTAGTACTAATATTTGTTTGCATATACCAAGTTGAGGCTAATTTCCTGTAACTCCATTATCTTCCCAAGTACGCATGTGTACTTCAAAGTACTAAGATACATATATAGGCGTCAAAGTTACCTACCGATCTAACTACATACCATCCATCCTTTCGTCCATCGATCGATATATCTGTCCACCAATCCACTCTGATGCTTAACTTTGCACGTATGATAGTTATTCTCTATGGTCGACTATCCAGGCAATGAACTGTTGCATCAATAATTATATCATTTACATTTTAATGAAATTTAATTGTGATATTATTATAATCAGTTGTTCAAAGTATATAGATTTCAAGTCGAAGTGTTCTTTCCCCCTACCCACCCAAAAACAAAAAAAAACATGCATAAAAACATAAATCGTTTCATGTCTTTTAGCCTCTGTTTTCTCATGGAGATCATTTAACTTAATGATTAAGGATTATAACATTATTACACAATGTATAACCGTACTATGCTCGTTGTATTGGTGTTCAGGATATATAAAGTTTAGGATATATAAAGACACACACATTATATATATATATATATATATATATATATATATATATATATATATATATATATATATATATATATATATATATATATATATATATATATATAAAGAATACAAATCATATGGCGAATAACAACCCTTTCAAGCGTACTGGATCCACCAATGGATCACGTGTGTCAGGAATTAATTAAAATAGATGCAATAAACTGACGACGAACAGTACGAAACTAGTAACTAACTAGCCTAAGCGCTTTCGACTCTTAATGAGTCTTTTTCAAAGGCAAATACAAAACATATATACGATAAACAAATAAACACAAAAACGTTGTGTTTGTAAACCTCTACATATCTGTCTTCACATGTGCTAGTGAATGTCTTGGTCTCTATCATATAGTCAAAACCAACCTAGTCAATCTGGACCCTGTGGCGATAAAGGATGCAAAACCTGTCAACATATGATAGAGACCAAAACATTCCCTAGCACAGTGATTAAAGACAAACTAAACATACATGGTCCAAATAAAACGTGCAAAACAAAGAATGTGATTTATCTCATCACATGTAAGATCTGTGGCCTTCAGTACGTGGGAGAAACTGAAAAGCTACACAAAAGGATAAACCTTCATAGATCTGATTGGATGACAAAAAAGCTGTACAGAAGCCCGGTCGCAGAACACTTCTCCTCCCCTGGCCACACTTTCAGTGATATAATACTTATCGCTATTGCTAACAACCACAGCTGGAGTTCCGAAACCAGGAAGGAAAAGGAATCATACTGGATACGCCGCCTTAGAACATTGAAACCAAGCGGTCTAAACCAAGAAGACTAGAAAATGAAAATTATCCACTAGTAAAATTTAACATTTTCTAACTCTTCTTATTATCCTTCAATTTTTACTATAAGAATAACCGGTATAGAATCAAATATCCGGGATATAATCTGCGTTACATATGTACAAAAAGTAAAAATAGATGTCGCTTTGGCTTGTAGACTTTTAGGGAATTATACAACGTTTTCAGTTTCCGCATCTAGTCTATACAAGCTGGTTGTATTTATAGTTTTAGCACATGTGAAGACAGACATGTAGAGGTTTACAAACACAACGTTTTTGTGTTTATTTGTTTATCGTATATATGTTTTGTATTTGCCTTTGAAAAAGACTCATTAAGAGTCGAAAGCGCTTAGGCTAGTTAGTTACTAGTTTCGTACTGTTCTTCGTCAGTTTATTGCATATATATATATATATATATATATATATATATATATATATATATATATATATATATATATATATATATATATATATATATATATATATATATATATATAAAGGAAGAAAGATGATAGTGAAGTGTATTATAATTACAAACAAAACACAGCATGCATCTTTCAATAATTTTCTTCCTCCATCTCATTCCACCCTTACTCCTTAGATTTTATTATGATTCATTTCATTATGTAAATAATTTACAATTTATCTCCAACATGTCCCTCCCCCATACTCCATATAGATCTGATTGTTCCATTGCGTAAATTAACTATTTCATAGACATGAAAAATAGCTTCGTACTATTTTTTTTTCACCAATACTCACTGTAAGTATGCTTTTGCTATTGATAGATTACACTTAAAGTCGTACTTCTAATAATAATAATTATTCGTTAAGTTTATTACAATTCATTTTTGGTTCCTTGATGTTCATTTTGGGATGATCAATTTGAATCGGTTTTTATTTCTTTACATTCTTTCATTTCATTTGCTAATTTTACTTCTGGTGTTAAGGCAGAGAGAACGTTATAAGTTGAAAAACTAACAAAAACAAAAACGCAACCTTGCAATTTCTGAAATACTTTGCTTTTAATTTAATTGTCTCAAAAGAAACAGAACCTGGTGTGTAGAAGCAATTATACCAAGGTAAAATCGCGGTAAATCATAACGATTTCCCAAGCACTAAGTAGAATATCATAGCTACTTTATGGAAGAGCTAATAGAGGACAAAACAGGAACTGTGTGAAACCGAGTTGATACTGTAATTGATACCTGCATGAAATCATGATATTGTAATTGATACATGCATGAAATCATGATACTGTAATTGATACAAGCATGAAATGATGACACTGTAATTGATACATGCATGAAATCATGATACTGTAATTGATACAAGCATGAAATGATGACACTGTAATTGATACATGCATGAAATCATGATACTGTAATTGTTACAAGCATGAAATGATGACACTGTAATTGATACATGCATGAAATTATGATATTGTAATTGATACAAGCATGAAATGATGACACTGTAATTGATACATGCATGAAATTATGACACTGTAATTGATACAAGCATGAAATGATGACACTGTAATTGATACATGCATGAAATTATGATACTGTAATTGATACAAGCATGAAATGATGATACTGTAATTGATACATGCATGAAATGATGACACTGTAATTGATACATGCACGCAATTATGATACTGTAGTTGATAAATGCATGAAATAATTCCAAATTGAAGATTTGTCTCTTCTTTCACGCCCCTAATTGATACAAATTTGAAGATCTTTCCTAACAATAAACCAAGTAGAAATACTGCAGAATGATATATTTTGTTACTTTGTCGATGCAAAAACCCTAGACACATAGCATAATCCATATTAGAAAGAGAGATAGGTTATTGCGACCACGCATTACTTTTTATGAATGCCACTATACACGAGAAAGATAAATGAGAATATCAAATTTTAGGAACATGAATTACATGCAAACGCAGAAATGAAATTATTTAACAAAGCATGAAATGTACATGTATGTAATTTCTAACTATATGAACATTCTGCTGTGGTAATGTCTTCCTGAACACACCCATCCTATTCGTGATTATATTAACAATCGTATCTATGTCTAGCTCAACACGATAAATTGGTCTTTATGATCAACTTTTTCCTATAGTTATTAATATCTTCCAAGGAGAATTAGAGGTGATTATTATTTAGGCAAAATGGTTGATTTAGTAATATTTGATAGTTGTGGCTTGGTTTTATTATAAACAATATAAAATATTATGCAATTATACCTCGATTGAATAATGTCAGTAATGACGGTACATTTGTTGTAATCAATGTCCACAACGCGACTGTCATGTGCCTTTCGGGTGCATTTTCAGCAAAATGGTTGTAAATGCCTTCCAAAACTGATATAATCTCGGTGATACCAAGAACGCGTGTACATGCACACACACGTCTACCTGTTTTAGGGTTGTGTCAAGCAGCGATGACCTAACAGTTAATACACTGACCTTGTGACCTAAAGATAAATGCGTCCGATATTCACCGTCATGCCATCTATTTTTCGCTACTTTAGGTAATTTTGTTTCTCAATGCACACTGCGCTTCTTTCCTTTCTTTCTATAATATTCATTCCTCGTCCGTTGTAATGATCAAACCAAACCAAACTTTTCTGAAGTGTTCTAGACTTAATGAACATTATATTGAAAGTGAATACCGTCCGATTGAACTGTACAATTAAAGTAAACTATTTCGTAATGAAAATTGTAATGAACGCGAACGCAGCAATAATGAAATTCATAAAAAGTTAACGTTATAATGAAAGAAAATTACTCCTAATGACTGAAATATACTATAATAAGCAAGACCTCAAAAGAATTTTTGGTAAGCATCGTTCTGATTATACAGAGCCATTGTATCGATCTTTTACCATACTCTCCGTTAAGTCACACCAAACAGGGTTGAATTAGATCTAATCCAGCACCAAAGAAATGGATGTAGAATCATTTTTCCTTCTCCGTAAAACACGAAAGAGACTCATAAATTGCTCGACACAATCATTATATCAAATCAATGTAAAAACATTACAGGTATAATGCATGTGTTCCATAAAATAATGATTTGTTACCAGACCTGCAAAAAGCAAACGAAGCATGTTCTGGTCTGTCTGCAAAATATCTTAAAAACACACCGGAAATACCAAAATTGATTCCATTGCATATATATATATATATATATATATATATATATATATATATATATATATATATATATATATATATATATATATATATTATGTTGACAAGACGAGGTTATGTACCCACCAAACATCATCCATCCGTTCCTTGCATCTACTCGACATGAGACAAAGATAAAATCTTCTTAGCCGTAACATTCGCAAGTTTCGAGTTTTCATAATGTACAGAACATATTTTACTGAACTTGTGTCACCAATGGCATGCAAGAAACAACAAAGTTAAGTTTATTTAGCATAGCTTGTATGGGTGACATAAAATAATTAGACTTAAATGTGCTATTTTACGGACACGACATTCATATGCTGTACATTTCAACGGACAGATATTTAATACGAACAAAGCTAAAAATTCCAATGTCAATAATAACATCATCTCAAAATATTAAGCAATAATATACAGATGGCTGGCATACATTTGAAAAACAAAATGTACAAAATGTAGATAATAGTTTTCAAAATCATGTACAGCACAATATATTTCTTACAATAATGGACAGCGTGTATTTAAATAATTTAAAAATAATGTATGCATACATTTTGTTCAAAAGTAATGTGCAATATTAGGATAAACATTTTAAATGATGTACAGCACATAGTTGTACAGATTTTCACAAATTATGTACAAAATAAATATGTCAATTAAAAATGATGTGCCGTTTCATTTCAACAAATATAAATTACAACATGCATATTTTTCAGTAACGTACAGGATGGAGATATGCAATTTTTAAAAAATAATGTTCATCAATCACATAAACAATTTTAAGAAATAGAATGTACAATATATATATATATATATATATATATATATATATATATATATATATATATATATATATATATAATGTACAGAATACAGATATAGATTTGCAAATGAGTGTGCAATAGCACAACATGCATATAAACATTTGTTTTACATTAGTGTATCGTATGAAGAGATACATTTGTATTACAATAAATGTACAGTATACACATTTACTTTTATTACAGCATTGAAGTGCATTAAAGTATAAAGGTATAATATTACATTTTAATAAACAATGTATAGCATGCGTAGATGCATTTTTATATTTATATTTCATTAGGGTACGATTTTCAGATATATGTCTTGATTACAAGAAGATACGATACAGGATGCAGATATACATTTTAGAAAATAATATATATATATATATATATATATATATATATATATATATATATATATATATATATAGATATATATATATATATATATATATATATTGACATTTCACGTAGGGCATATCTTTGAAACTGTGTTAATACATATAGCACGTCTTTATATAAACGGCTGATTCATTCCAAGACTTACAAAAATGACCCTCAGCATTAAGAGTTTGCGTTAAGACTGGTCGGCTTGGTGTCAGGATAATGTGACTAGGTGGGACATCATGCTACATGTCTGAGGCTTGATGCTCCAGTGGTAGACATCACTGTATACTGCCACACTGCTGACATCGTAGGGAAATTGTTAAAGCTACGTTAAAAATCTAAATCACACACACACAACCACACAATGATACACACTATTTTTATTAAATTGCACGGGAGAAGTAGATATTGATTTAAGTATCTCGAAACGAGGGTTCTTAAAATTTAAATTTTGAAATAAAATCTAAGTAAGTAAGCAATTAATATAAATAGTAGGAGAGCAGGAATTACACCAAATAAACTCAGTAAGATATTGATGATTGTTAAGCTAATTTATCTCAGGCCGCTATATACAAAACACGAAGAAAATAAATACTAAAACCCTGATGAGGAGCGCAGAAAAAATACATGCTGAATTCTTTAAATCAGTGATTGTTCTCAATTCTCCTGGCAGGATTGTTTCAGACTCTGTATGAGTTTAACTTCAAAGAAAGATTTACATTTTGTATCTTTGCCAGATTTTTGTGCCCATGATTATTATTTTAATACAATCAGATTTATTCAAGTAATTGAATGCTTTTTTTGCGAAGTATCTAATAAATGCAATATCGTGATCTACTGCTATATAAAAGCAGGACATTTTGTTAGGTTTAATCAAAATTTGTATGCGTTCTTAAAATTATCATCCATAAAATTTATCTTCATATATTTTATTTTGCTACATTTTGTCAAACTTTGGTTTGCCGGAGTAATTCTTAAGCAAGCAGTAATTCAAGTTTGATATGTGAAAGTATTTGGAAATTATCAGCTAGTAATAGGTGGTGAAAAGTGGTTGAGACGTTGCAAAGACACCGAACTGTTGGTGCTAAAATTTATTTGAAAATCGATGTTTCGAACAAGGTATTTCGTTGTCTATATATGGTGATATTGAATAGGTTTTGCACTCATTTGACTGGAACCTGATTTGTAATTTCTGATAATTTACATGCATTTTCTTGGCTGCAACCACTCTGTAACTTTCTTGCTCACATTCGGTAAACCAGATTTGTGATTAGTATGATCCTTAAGTGTGTAATGGAAATGCAATCAGCCACTTTAAAGTCTTGTTTCTTTAGTGAAATATAAACGATTATTAATAAAGACTTCTAAATATGAAAAATACAAATATTCAACATTGCGGTACACTTTTGGAAGGATTATCTATCTCCCTGAAGCTATGCGTGAGTTCCAGCTTTAGGCTTTGTTTTTGGTTAAGCAAGTAACATTAATTAGTTCTATCAAAATCTGATCAGTGCGGAAGACAGATGAAATCTTTCGACAGGTTGATTAAGATTGCGTCCTCACTAAATCTATTGTACCGCTGGTCCTAGCTGCATTTTGCTTGTTAAAATTTTGTGTAAGAAAGTTGATCATAACTGCATTTTATTATTTTTAATTATGCGTTTTTTCTTATGGTTTACATTTTGTTTTTGCACTTTAATATTTTTATAGTTAGCTGAGCATATTAGGGATCATAAGAACATATATTGACTTTATTTTGTTGGATAAAGTTTAAATCTGTAAGTGTCTATCTTGCGTATTTAACTAGTGGGAAATATTGCATTGGCGTGAATTATGCGTACGTGCCCTACAGTATTTGTGAGTTAAATTCCCTTTTAATGTTTAATGGAAATAAGAATGTACAATGTCATATAATCTGACATTATTAAATTTATTTTAAACAAAATGAAGTATGTCTTATTAATGAGCGTACATTATATAGTGTTGTTGGATGTTCTTGTAATTTTGTGTTTATGGTGATACGAGTCCACGAGTAACTTGCCATAAGGTTGTATGTTCTATCTATATGTATCGATATGTATCTATATGTATTTGTGGAAATGCATGTTTTAAATGTGAATGATGAAATTGGTATACCCGTTTCTTGCGTACTCTGATGCTGTGGTGATGTGATGATGTTTATGTTTATTGTTGTCGAGCTGTACATGGCAATGACCTACACTTTTACAAATGTACAGGTACAAATAACACTTTTCAGATTGCATTTTTATATTACATTTAATCCCTTATGTCATATACAAGTCATTGAATGTAGTGTTTCTGAGACAAAGAGTATTTATTAAAAAAATTATTGTTTATTAACTTTGTAAATTGTTGTAGTTTGTGCTTCTTGACTAACTGACTCTTATAACTGGATGTGTGCAACGTGTTGAAGATCATTATCTATCATTCGATTTGGCAACCAAATTACATAGTTGGAAGGGCTCGAAGAAACGGCTTGTTGATTGGTTGTTATTTTGTAACAAAGATCAAAAGTTATTGTTACAAAAAATATTAAATTAAGGGAAATATATTCATTACAAACGAGTATAAAGCTGTTAGTCAAACGCAATTACGTTTCGACTACCAGCATTGAATTAATGAGTTTCCACTTTGCGTTTCATTTTCATCCATTAATATAGAATGATGATTATCGTGGTCGTGCGTAAAAACAAAAATTCAATTAAAATTATAGAAGCATTATAGAAGGTTAATTAGAAATTAAATCTTGAAATGTATGCACAGTTAAGAATTTGTATTAAGGTATTGTTAGAGTAAAGAATAATTGAGAAACGAATTGTTGCTTACTGTCTGTTTATAACCGATGAACTGCAGTACACTGTGAGAAAGTAATATATATATATATATATATATATATATATATATATATATATATATATATATATATATATATATATACTTATATATGCCCCTCTGTATCAAAGTTAAGTGAAAGATGTTCCTACCTCCTACCAATAGCGAATTACTTATTAATTGTAGAAGAAAGAAACTAAATAGGTGACAATTTTTACGTATTGTGTGAAACGAAGTGAAAAGTTACATACATTCTCACCAACGTGAAGATATCAACGTCATGACACAAATATGAAATAATAATAATAATAGAATACGCCACGTATTTCTACTAGTAATGGGTACAAAATATATTTAAATATTGAAACTCTTTGCAGCATAATAAAGTGTATCATTGAATGATCCATGGGAAATAACTCCCTCACAGTCTGAATATAACTATACCGGACTATTCTTTCCTATTATATACTCGGAGTATAGTAGGGTTCATTATCAAAGCTTATCACACATTGAAATATTACGTTTGCATTACTTCAGAAGTTTCACTTAATAAGTGGGTCAAATGTTTTTAATAGCCCAATAGAGAAAATGCAATTAAATGATCGTATTTCCTTTACTATTCCATTGAACTAATTTGTCATTTTGTAAATGAAATTATCAAATATTGCGCCTTTGACAATAATATCGAGGATCATATATTGTATAGTAGGGTGGTTGGCAATTGCCATGCGTTGGTTAGCTCTACCGACAACACAAAAAAGAGTGCGGACTGTTATTTATAAAATTGCATCCGTGGGTTAATCAGAACTCATTTTCTAACCAATGAGATAGAGAAATATAGCTGCTTTGATGGCATTACTTTTTCTGTCGCGTTCTGGTTTTCTCAGCCAAGAAGGATATCTCAGTCATGGTGTCCTTGTGCTAATAACAACTTTTCTAAAGGGAAATGAAACCTTTGTTGTTTTTTATATTGTGCCTCTTTTAAAACAAATGTTCAGTTTTATAATCATTATATACAAGGTTTCTCCATAGTCGATTAAAGATGGTAGAGAGATAGATGCACAAAGTAAGTCCATCTTTTCGTCAACTGATTATTAATGAAAGTACAAAAAATAAATGTAGTTTCATACATTTATATTTCACATATTATTCCTAGCTATGCTGTTATAAGTATGAGTCATGTTTGGAAGTACCAGAGGCAAAACTGACACAAATACAGCATGGTCTAGAGAACAGAATTTTACCAAACAAAAGAACGTTGACGGAGAGACACAGAGAATAAAAAAGAAATAATCAAACTCAAAACTGTCTAGGCTGTCAGTAGCGACTACATTGTTAAACTGTTTGAATCCCTGATGTTTGATCCTTATACACCATGAAGCTGATTAAATCCCATACGTTGGGCCATTCTACACCATATATCTGATTGAATCCCATACGTTGGGCATTTTTACACCATGCAGCTGATCGAATCCCATACGTTGGGCCTTTCTACACCATGAAACTGATTGAATCCCATACGTTGGGCCTTTCTAAATCATAAAGCTGATTGAATTTCGTATGCTGGGCCTTTCTACACCATGAAGCTAGTTAACAACTTTATGGTTTAAAAATAAGTAGCATTATGAGGTACACGAATTGGGTAAAGAACATAGAAACTTGGAATGTGGAACAAGGTTTATTATGCCTACAAGTAGACATAAAAAAGCATAGTACAAGACTGAACGTAATGGTTATGTAAGCAAACGTGCCCAAATTGACTTCTAAACAATAAGCAAACACAAGTGTGAGAAAAAAATAAAATAATAGAAAGTAAGGATACTGATGTACCAGGTGTACAAAGCACCGGTTACAAAAATCCTATCTGACTAAACAATCAATTCTTACTTAGTAACAACCAGTGTAATCTCAAGCCTACTTCCGCCTGATATGACCAAACACTCCCGATAATTCCAAGTTAAACCAAACATTCTGCTGGAGTCAGAAATGAAACTTCTTGTATTACTAATGAGAATGGATCATTGATCCATCCGTACTTGATTGGACAAGAATATTTTATAGCATATCCTTCCACTCGTGTTAGCAGAACTTGCCACATTTTCAGGACAGACAGTGTATATTTCCAGTAAAATTATAAAATATAAAGCTTATCATGCAGCTATCAGCTGAGTACTGAGTTTGTGCGGTATTACATTTACAAAAATAATTTTATACAATCAATATTATTGACACGACCAATATGTTGTAGATAGCTTTACAACATCCAAATAAAACCATATTTATATAATGACAGTGATTAATTATTCATGAATAGGCACACAATATCAATCGTTCCACATGATACTCTTGGTTATACCTGTTTACACATTATTGTATCATTGATAATAGGTACCTTTACAAATTAAACCTGACAAAAGTTAAAAGTTTTCCTTACATAATGTTAATTATTTATTGCTATTTTCAAATGGCATCCATCGATAAAATGTAATAATGGATCAATATTGTCAAGGTTTATAAGTTCTTATTTTATGATGCGGTACAAACCCCGTCAAAAATAATATTTGCCTAACATGTGAACCGTCTTAGTATAAAATCAAAATTAGAATTATCAATATGTATACATTTGTCCTGCTTGTCTATCGAGTAATTTCCCCTTCACACACACCAAAAAGTCAAATTTGGATGAAGACCAGTTTCAGAATAATATGACGCTGAATAAAGATCATACTCCACATGGTAATGAAAAATTACACAATTTATGCTTCTAATAAACGCAAAGTGCTCAAACTATACTGATCTATATACATTTCATACTGCTTTACTTAACAGTTAATCAAATGACAGATTTGGATCTTACGATGACTAGAGACTGAGTCTATATTTTGTGCAACGATGATTACTGGAAATAAAGAAGGAAGAACCACAAACTTCTTTTCAATGCAGAGCTGTTTAGTTTTCGGGACAGCATCAAACACTTTTGATACATCGATCATACATGAGGTGTTATATATATATATATATATATATATATATATATATATATATATATATATATATATATATATATATATAGTTAAGAATACTAACATAAATATAACATAAAGACCAGAACAAAACAATAAAACAAAACAAAGCACACACATACACAAACACACACATTAAGGCTACAATGATGTCTCCATCAACCAGAAAGTAGCATTAGCAAAACATTCACAATAGAATGCACACATAGATGTTAAATTCATTTATTATTATAAAACGTGCTATTATGAACAGGTTCATTTAACATTAAGGTACAGGCACAGTACGTTCGGAAAAGGTGTATCAATATGGATGTATCAGTATACCAATATTGGATTTCATATGGCATTGATGCCCATGAGTGTTGTTATACTTATCCTTTTGATGGGTCGCATAGAAATCAAATGACTGCATTTATGCATGTTCTTTGCATATTAATCGATCTGAGTAATGCAATGAAGTTATATGCCAAACTTCTGCAAATGTTGCTTCAACTTTATCATAAATTATAGAGGTGCTGATAAACGATATCACCAAGTGTTTTTTTCTGAATAGATATAAGGAACTGTCTCTTTTTCGAGAAGCATCAGCTTAAAAGGAACGCATCACCCTAGAAAAAAAAGTTTGGGTAATGCCAATGTGGAAAATCGGCGCCTACTTTAGGGCAACTAAAATTGCATTCGAATATGAACAGGGGTGTCATTTCCAGTGGAAGATAATCGATCTCACGTGTTTTTGGTACGATGAAACCAACTGAATTGGGCTGCAACGACCCCATCAAAATTAGACAGACGTATATGCCAGTATAAATCTTAAGAATGTTTACAACATACCCAGATTCCCTCAGAAATTGTTGGATGTTTTGATAAATTACCTTGTCCATTTTACTGCTCTATTTTCCGCTATCTACATCCATGAGTTCGTGTGTATGATATATAGAAAGACAGACAGACAGACAGATAGATAGATAGATAGATGGATGGATGGATGGATGGATGGATAGATAGATAGATGGATGGATGGATGGATGGATGGATGGATGGATGGATGGATGGATGGATGAATGGATGGATGGATGGATGGATAGATAGATAGATAGATAGATAGATAGATAGATAGATAGATAGATAGATAGATAGATAGATAGATAGATAGAGCAAAAGGCGATTCTGTATATTCTTGGAACAAATCAAAAAGAGAATATTTAATTTGGTGCTTTCGCATCATTATTTTGAAGTCTTCTCAGGTATATACATCAAAGTGTTTTTATTTGTTTTCACGGCTTAACAAACTCGCATCGCTGCTCTATAAACTACGCTAAAGTGGATGGACTGGACCGTTCACTGGCTACCGAGTTCGAAATTATAAATCAACGAATACAATGAGCACATTATGCACATCTTGAACGTTGTTTGTTTTTAAATTCGGTGTGGAGATACAAGCTGATGTATGTGTAGACTTAGAGACATTATTATCTATTCTTTGTTCATGCAATGTAAATGTGAACACATGTTATTAAATTTTGCTAATTAATAGTAAATATCAGATTAATAATAACTGCGTTTAAGCAGCAATAGCTTAAATATTGTGGACTACTTTTTAAGATGCATGTTAACATGTTTATGACTGAATTCATTGTATCAGAGAGAATCCTTAGTGTAAAATGTACGACATAAACTTTTCCATTTACAGCCCTCTCTCGTCCAAATGTCTTAGTCATTCAGACGAGATTTCCACTGAAAAATCAGCTTTTGAAAGGCTTGTACAATTTTATCAGTATTGATGCAGAAGTTGAATTTGATTATGTATATCTATAGTGAATAAAAGGTTAGATTTACTTCATGTGTATATATAAGAAGACCAAAGTCTGCAGAATGCACAAAGGGCAAACCAGCCAGAACTGAAGATTTATTTGGCATAAATTGCTTCTCATACCTACGCATTATGTAAATGAGACGAAACAGCTTTCATCAGATGGCCTATTGAGAGTGGTAATATTCATCCTGAACAAACGTACGATTATTCACATAAAGACAAACTAGGCATGTTTTCCCTGTAGCCTTTCAAGGTGACTTTGCTTCATGTCTATTACAGCAGCATTTCACAACTTCCGAGAGCAGCTGACGACACGAGAAAGCTACTACAGAGGATATATTTTCGAGGATCAAATACACATTCAAATTCATGAAGTTATTAATTATTCCTTTGTTAAGTGAGATATTGGTTAATAGTTGTAGACTTTTGGGAATGATTTATTAATTAGTAGCGCATTCATTGGAAGTACCCTACCTCCCCACTCCCATGCCCTCAGTTGCCGATTGCTTGGTCGATTATTACGCTACTAGGTCTTACACACATACAAATGCAAAGGATGCAAAATGTAAATCAATAACTTATTTGTAATATTTTAATCAGTATGTGAGAAAAAGTGTGGAAAACAAACTGTATATGCTTATAACTTCCATATTCAAAAGAGTTAATCTATCGTTTTTTATATTCCTAACCTGCTTGCATAATGTTCTGTTTTAGCAATGTCTGTAAAATAAATGATATACTGAAAACATAGGTTTCTTTACTTTGAAAATCTTGTATTTGTTTAATGAGCCGCATAGATAACCAGCCTAATGTAATACCATGCTAAACGTACAAAAATAAAAGTTTTGGTGCAGAACATATGGTCTTGTGCTCTTATTAGAACATTGGCAATTTCCGAAACTTGTATATTATATTCATATTCCAAGCGATTTTCCAAGGTTTAGATCGATGGACACATTCCACATTTCATGCGGTTTTATTTTGTTTTAGTTTTTAAATATTCTAAATGTGATGTACATAAGTTCTACTTTTCAAACACCATACAATGGATGTACAGTGTCAGGTTTCATCAATTTATTCATCATAGATCGATTGAAGATGACAAGATCTAAATGTGAAATTCGCCATTTCACAAAAACAAAACATATCAGTCGTCAAAGCTTCAATATGATGCAAAAGTACCAGTTCTTTATTAAAGATTTAAGGTTAACATGGCTTTAAATCTGGATGAAACATAAAAATTGTATTACTCCGTTTTAAATACTTCTTACTGATCTTTAATTTATTTATTTGAAGCATCTGTTATCCTCATAGGTATTCTTAATATTGCATTTCTCTTTAGAGAGTATGTGCATTATTGTTTTAACGACGAGATAAGCCTGATCAAAACACTTATATCTATCAAAAACATTGCTAAAAGTTTTGTATGACTCATTTGTATCTGTGGTAATTCATATCATTGCAACTCTGAATTTGCGTTTTGTACAAGTGATAACATGTGTAAGACAAAATGTTATGTGCAATAAGTCACTTTTGCATAATGCAGAACTTCAAAAATGACCAGATTCAGTGTATGTGTCCTAGGTATCCTTTAACAATAAACACTTGATGATGATGAATTGATGATTATGACGAATTTGAGGATGATGATAATTAAGAGCAATTAAATATAGGGTATTTATACCTATAAAGGAGACATTCTACAATAATAGGTATCAGTATATCTTCACGATAACATCGTCCATTAATTCCTAATTACAAGGATGACATAAACAAATGTTCTATAATGTGTAGTTCCTTACCATTGGCCGAATATATCGACAAAGTACGCTGCTCCTATGGTACAAAATACTTTACTTAAGAGATCGGATAAAAAAGAAAGACAAATTAATCACACTCAAACCATTCATCTATGATTACGTAACACAGTAAAAATAAACAACAGCAATCCATCATATTTACAGCAAATAGAACTCAGGTTTCTTTAAGTGCAGTTTTACTTTGATTAATTCATTTCTTGCCTTGCCTTTTGGTTTTATTTACATGGCTGTTGTGTGAATTATTGGAACTGGTTTTTGTGCCTTGCATGAATGGTTGTCTTTTTTCAATTATGTCATCATTTAGTGGGTCTTGAGTGCCGTTGGTTCTTTCTGGATCATGCACTGTGTTGGGTTTTGTTGGGTCGTGATTACAATCGAATTTTACAGCGATATTTTGAACAACCTGAGAAATAACAGTCAACATTTTGCCTTGATCATGTACTTCTTGTTCTAACCTTTCGCGACTTTTCCTCTCTTCTTTCCACATTTCCTCCATATTGTTGATTTGGATCCTTATTTCGGAGATTTCATTTTCCTTTTGTTCCAAATGTCTTCCCAGCTCTTCTATCTCAGCTTTCTGCTTAACAGCTTCAGCTCTCAAGTTTGCATTTTCGGCATGAAGTGATTGGTTTTTGGCCTTTACTTCCCTTAATTCCTTTTCCATTGTAACTTTTTCTTGGTTCATTTTGAATAGTTGATTCTTTTTCTCTACAAGTTGATCCCGTAAACCTTTGTAAGCCGTCTGTAGCTGTTTGTAATTGTTCTGCTGAGGTTCGCATGGAGGCTTTTCTGTTGGCTTTAACGACGAAGTGGACGCTTTTGCTTGATCATTTGTAACCGATAGTTCTGCTCCACACGCTCCTTCCTCCTCCTGACAAAAATGTAAAAATGACTTAAAAAGTAATGGCTTTTCCTCTTTTTCTTTTAAAATAAAAGCGAAATGGACAACTTGAGTTTTTACTAATTGTTTGTAGAGAACCTATTTTTAATAAATGAATAAATATGGCTGCATTGATGAATCTATACCTGCCAATTTAATACCTTTGTTCTTGAACTATTAATTTTACGAGGCGTAAATTAGCTACCTATTACAAACAGACTTTCTCAGATGCCAGCAGTGTTCGAAACTGACATTAGGGAATGCGCTTGTTGAAATTATTATATTAGGAAACACTTTACCAGTAATATGATGATATTTTATCCTCCAATCCATTTCACAGAAAAAAAGAGTTTGATAAAACAGTACAATAATTGTAAGTGTTAGAAGCTGAAATACACACCGCTTAGCAGGTTAACTTTGAACGTTGCTTACTATAACACTCAAAGCATTTCCTCTTCAGTTCTAATCTTATACCGTTGATCAGTAATGCCGACCTCGTGTTACCTTTCTATGTTTCTTGAAATTACAAATTCTTTATGATACTCCATCCCGTGTGTATGTATGGTATTGATTGTCAGCTCTTCTTAAGTATATTCAATAGGGAAGTAGTTTAATGCATATTGTTACAATTGACAATTCCATATCTGTAGTATTACATGCTTTAATATATTCGTTATCTTTCCTGTAATAGGTATATATTCAAATTCATTTGTAATGTACGCATAATTCCAGAATTTCATTTAAAGTGCTTTCGATATAATCTAAATAGAAAACATTTTGTGTGGTGAAAAATTTAATAGCCTTTCATAATATTCTTAGAATGGATGCATTATTTTTATTATAACCTTGAAGTAGAAGGAGGTAGAGAAATTTTCTTGGGGTGATACAGATATTTTATCTTGCTCAGATTAAGATCCAGTTGGAAACATATTCCTGCATCGTAGATTGGTTTCGAAATTGTACACATTTGCTTGTACTGTAGTGTAGACCCTCGAAGATACCGACAGATCTTTGGTTTTTGTCATGTTAAGCTGTTATTAAAACTATTGTTTTATATTTATTTTAGAGTTATATATTGTCTTAGAAAAAACTGCAAATTTGAAACAACTGCTAATAACGTGAACATAGTTTAAGTGTGTTGCATTTAAACTTAGTTACCGATGGGAAAACCTTCCCTGCAGCGGAGCTACTTTTGCTGTGAGTCCATGGTAACCGAGGTATACTTACCGAATTCCATGGACAGTTATAGGTTAATGACTGGTAAAGAGGATTATTACACGACGCCTGATATACAAAGTTATGTGGATACGACTACAAGCTCCGAATGAGCAGATATTAAATGCAAAATTTTCCAGACACTTTTTGTGCAAATGAAACGTTATCTCCTTCAACTTCATCTATCACACCTCATGTGTGGCACAAAACTGCGAACCTTTCTTTGCTAACCAGAACGGAATATTTACAGATTCAACCCTCGAAACTAAATAACAATAGAATTACTTTTGTTTGTGTCATTCCACTTTTATCTGTACTTCATGATAATTGTGATGTCAACCTTCAGAAACAAACATTAAGGCAGCAAAATATATAACGAAGTATAATAGGTTTAAAGTAGACTAGGTTCATAAGCGATCAAGCTCAAATTCAACCAGGGTCATGAGAGAGATGGAATCATAAAAATAAGACTTGTCCTTACACTGGGTGTTACAAGATAATGCTTTTATGCTCGTACCGTGAAACCCTTTACTATGAATGTCCGATCTCTATTATACACGACTGAAGCTCCCGAAGCAGCAACACCTGGAAGAAATATTATCAAGGCGTCAGTTTTGAACCAATTAGAGTGTTCAGACAAACTTAATGCTTAATTTCACTCTCCGTATTAATATATAATAAGTGCTAGTTTAGACATACATTACCTAGTTGTTGTTATAGTTGTTGATGATCTGATTAATCCCAATTTTTCTAGGGGTTGTGGTTCTTGAGTAGGTGTCGCCGTTGATTTTTACCGAAAGAATACTTTAAGTACTATGGTTGTAGCTTTTTTTTGTTTGTTATAATTCAGTGATAAAATTTGCGATGTAAGTAACTGTTTCTAACAGCTTTTGAAGCATAATTCCAAAATAATATTTACGATTCTTTCTTCATGGCCATGTATCATATATAGCAAAACTTTTAAACTGCATTTCCAAAATTACATCCATTGTTTATTATCACTAAAGTACTAGGTAAATTGGCCAATGAAGGCCTAAAGAGGTGTTAGCGCCCAAAGACAAGTTTTCTCTGTTAATTATTGCTTTTCTGACCGACATCTCGGGACCCTCACGATTTACGTCTACACGTTTAACTAATTTACCTTTTTTAAAATTTATATGTTAAATATTTTGTCAGATTATCATATGTTTTTACTTCAAAAACTGTTGGTGCTCATATAATGTCTGATCTAACCATTTTCAGAGAGTTTTCTAATACATTTGATATCTGCTATTGCTTTTATATTTCTTCTTTACTGAGTTCACTAAAAAAGCTATCAATAATGCTACAGAATGCATTTTTAAAAATATCATAGTTTTGATATAGATCTCAAGAAAAATTTCGTCATGTATTTGCAATTGCTCATAAATATTTCGATGACCCATTAACCCGATGACCCGTAAACTTGGACAGCTTTTCTCATTATACTAAATCTCATTTATTTTCTGGCATCATTTATAGTTAATTGTCATCCATTCAATCTCTTGTAATTACCATACAGTCGTCTTAATGGTCGTATATCTATCCGTACACTGTGAATGCGGGTTAAAAATGGATATATCATTCATGAGTAATGAAATATTATTTTCATGTAAATACAGAATCTGCAATAATTACAAGACTGAGTTTATAAGGGAACAGAATACAAATTTTGTCAAAGAAAGAAAAAAACAATAAAGTTTTAATGACCCATAATAATGTAATATGACAGACTGTAACCATGATGGGAACATTCAAATTGCGTTCTTTCTGAAGGAATGTACGACGAAAATACATTACGACGACGTTAACATCAAGTGTATATAGTTTAACTGGCAACTGCATCAGAAAGGCAGACAATTCAAGTTACCTTCAATCTCAATGTCATCCATTTTTCTCAGGACGTGTACATATCTTTTCTTGCGTAGCAAATCAATGAATTCGTAACATGCATTTGATCCCTTACGTAAAATCGCATAAATCAGAATGTCGCTTTTTTCCATTGCTGTTCGTGCGCTGCTTAACCTGTCTTTGATATCTATATCAAAGACATCCTTCTCTATAAGACCGTCAACGAATGTATCCAGGTCATCACATATGCTCTGCTTGACAAATGTCAAATTGCGGGTAATCTTTATCTTCATAGGGTCGTCCATCGCTATTCAACAGCTGTCAATGAATTGCTTTTCTGTGAAAAAGAACATGTGTAAGAGAGAAAAAAATGAAAGAACAAACAAGTTGCGAGTGTAGGCTTGAGAACTAGCTGACGTCGATGTCAAAGCCAAATGCTTGGGTATTTGAATTAGGATGAAGCGTTTTCACATTTAAAGATTATTCTAACTTTTAATAATGGTGAACATACTGTAATTATCAAACCCGATAACATGATGCTTTCTGTAAAATTTCCCCAAATTGTGATAACCTGGATTTGCGAAAACTTTATTTTAGAGTTTCTCTATTTATTCAGGTAATGTTGTTCGTACTCAATAGTGAAGAAACACTGTTTCTTATAATATTAGAAGGTGTTCCTTCCGGGATGGTTTGGACAAGTTTTGTGGCTAAGATCTTTTGCTGACGTTTAAAATATTATGTTCTACTTCTAGTAATAGTGACAATTTCAAGAGCACATCAGTATCAACTGTAAACAGTCGACTTCAATGCTATTAGCTTTCTGCTAAATCTGGAGAAGTTATGTTCAGATGTTTGAGAAACATACTTTTGTGGCAGTTACGTGTGCTGCAAAGCATACATCATTTGTAAACCTTTTCAAGACAATTTATACAATTATTCTTTCAAGAAAAATTTTACTTGCTGTGAAGCTTTAGGAAGGAAGAAGATTGAAGATCTTAGATTTTCGTTTTCTTTTTGTCTTCATTTTGATGGATAAACAAAATCATTTCTATTGACATGAACGGTTCTTAAGCCGAGACTCATTCTGTCCGATATGTAAAAAATTCTGAAGGGTTCTAGAGACGAAATTTAATGTTATCTTTCTAACTGATTTTGGCAATACTTTATGATGAATCAAAATAATATATTCAATCGTGAAAATGCCCTTTGTTGGTAACTAAAACTTAGTTAATTGGTTTTGAGAAATTTTTGAATGTATTAATTTATTGCATTTGCAAGCCGACGTAATAGTGGTCTAGCATCATTAACAAAAATTATCAAGGCCTTTGCTTGGCCAAATTATATTCTACATATTTTGTGAAGTTGAAACGAACAATTTTTCTGATGTCATTAGTATTATGACCCGGTGTGCTAGTATGGGATAACATTAAATGTTTGAACACCACTTGTCAAATTTCAAAGGTTGCAGTGACTAGATGTGTTCCTTTGAATTTGGTCAAGTTCGGTTCTGCTATTTGTGAGACATCCCTTCAATATAATTATTTTACATACATATGTTATTATGGAATTTATTATGCAACGATTGCAAATCATAAATAAGCATTACTATTTGTAAACACAAATATAAAACACTGTTTTCATTCAAAATATAATGTTTAAATAACTTATGAACTTGTAGTATTGTCTGTGTCTGAATTATGTTTACACTTGTATTACATAGTTTGTGTATTTTGTTGGCTATGATGCTATTATTGTTCATTAAAATACATCTTGACCTAGACTCCTCAACCAGAGAATTCTTATTTCTGATAAATTCTTCTGACATATAGGATCATCAAAGAGTTTGACAAATGTACCAGTTAATATACGTAATCTGCTACTTTCGGAAACATTTTAACATTATTGACACTATCGCCTACAGAAACATGAGTAGCATATGCACAACAAATCAAATATGCCGTGTGGGTTTTTTAATAGTGAATATAAGCATATCCTGAAAAACAACGATAAACATCAAAACCAATATACAAGCGCATGTGCTCACCGTAAAATGGTACCCATTAGGACGCATGCCGTGAGCAAAAGAGCTAATGATATATATATATATATATATATATATATAAATATATATATATATATATATATATATATATATATATATATATATATATATATATATATATATATATATGCACAATATGATAAAGAAAATACAATATCATATCAACCCTAACCATTAGAATGTTCCTTTTTTCAGAGAGGGAGAGTTTTATTATCGACGTAAGAAATTATCAAAACTACTTTAAAATCAGTTCCACTAAATACTAAGAATCAACATCTGAAAAGAAATGAAATCTTCCGAACAAATTATTGTCATATAATGACCTTGAACCTGTACATTGCAGTTTTAAGATAACTTTGGTTCAGTTACTTGAATGTCAGTTGAACTCTTATATTCAACAAGAGAGACAGAGAGACAGAGCAATCAATGGTTTATAGCAGGCAAAGTGCATCATGATCCATCTTAGGCGACTTCACGTACCGCGGTGTGCAATATGCACATCATTAAATTATGTAATTTTTATGACCAAAAACATATAACTAAATGTGTAACATATAACACGTTTCGTTCTTTATGTAGTGGTTAATATTATTCTTATACCATACTCAGAAAACGACGAAACCTGTTCCACGGAAATCCTGCTATTTTATGGCTTAAGAACGAAAATACTGATAAGAATAAACAAAGTAACCATCATGCACCACAAAAGTAGATTAAACATAATATTACTTATATTAACGATATGCTTACTTACCAAGGACGTTTTCTTGAAATTCAAAAGCTTTAAAGAAAAGTACACTAATGACAATTGACATGCCTTCCAAGGAGTCTTTCGGACTATACGGTCATTATTTAGCAAATGAAACCTAAAACTAAATACAGTCATGACAGCTATCAGTTACCAGATAGGAATTATATTTTTCACAATAATACAGATTTTAACAAATTACCTTTGAACTCGAATGTTTCACCAACTTGTGAACAAAGATGGCAACATAATTTTAACTTTGCTTGAGATTAATGGGAAAACATAGATTCTAACGTATTAAAAGTAACACAAATCTCAAAAATACAATGGTTTCAGTATCGTGTTACACATATGATTCTTCCAAAGAATACTTATTTCTAAAAACTACAAGCTAAAAATATTTCTATGTTCACTTTTAATAGCACACCAGAAACAATGGTGCATTTGTTTTGTTAATATAGTGTGATTAATAAATTATGGAATGATATATCTCAATAGATTCAAGATATACTAAAACTACTACTTACTTCAAACGTCTAACTGGCTTTTGGAGAAAACGATGCAGAGCATTTAAATAAAATCTCCTTTATTTAGTATTCTGCTACTTACAGAATAATACATATACAAGACGAAAAAGACATGTTTACATTAAATGGCATTAAAAGCTCTATATAAAGATTATAATACAATTAGAAAATTCATTGCAATCGAAGCAGACAAATGTTTTTTTTCAAGGGATGGTCTATTTGGATTTTAGTGGCAGAACCATTGTTATTAATTGATAAGAGATGTAAAGAACATTTTCGTTGTATCACATAGAATCAAATTTTCCAAAGCAACGCAGTTTTAATATTTTAAAAATGGTATCTCAAATATGAACAAGATGCATAATTGAAAAGGGGCAAATTCAGCAGAATTTTACATAATTTTTGTGATGTTTTTATTTAAATAAGTAAATCTCTCTGGGCTCTGTGCAAATAGACAGAGTTATATTTAATCTTTTGTGCATAATTACATAATCAAGGATGTGTTAAGTTTCCGGCTTATGATTCGTTCATTGAGATTCTTTAGCGAGTTGAAATTGTCCGCGTTAGAGCTATCAAGATCTCCATTGAATTTAGTGAAATGAGCTTTTCGGTATTTTTCTTGACTATGTCGTATTCGTTCCTTTGATCATTTGAGGTAATATAAGTCACTGAAGAAATTTAAATACATAGAAAATGAAGAGCGAATTTATTAAACTTGGTTTATCAATTGGTAAAATGAGATCATACGTACCATACAATTTATGATATTATGAAAACTAGGCTATTGAATAGGTTTAATAAGATATTAAAATAACAGATTGAAATGACATAGTCAATTCGGATACCTCAGAGAGTGCGACATTAGTTTGTGCCAAACCATATCACCAAATATGTGTCAGGAAACTATGTTACATATGTAGAAGAAAGAGGAATATTAATCAAGTTTATAAACCAAAATATTTAGTTTTATGTTAAAACAAATAATCAGTTTGGGAAAGTATTGGTGAATCTTGAATAATCCTATCAGATCCATCAGAAGATGCTGTCAAGTGACTGCAATTGCGACGCTATGTACTTAATGTTTGCTGCCAAAAAAGTTTCATTTAGTTGTATGTAAAATAAATACGGTACTAATGACATGTTCATAATGAACATCAATATTAGCAGCAGAGAGACTGAACAGACAACTTTGCCTGTGACCTTTTTTGAAATCTAAAGGTTCCTACGAAGGCTGAGAATAAACGTTTTTGCCTTAATAATGAAAACTTCTCTAATTTACCAGACTTTTTGCTCGATTTATTCACGATGTTGTCACTACAAGTATGTCATTCAGCCTCTCTGCTGCTATAAATTAAACAGCCAGTATAAATATTATTAATAATGAGTATTGGAGAACCACACTCAGCTAAATTAGCTCGAGAGCGGCTAGATGCAATTGGGGCCCCGAGTGGCCGAGTGGTCTAAAGCGCTGTCCGTTACGGATCACTGCCATCTCACCTCTGTCTGCGTGTGTTCGAGTCTAAGATTCGGCTAATGTAGATATGTGAGAAAGCTTGCCAGTAGCTTCTCGTGGGTCGGTGGTTCTTTCCGCGGATTTCCCGGTTTTTTCCTCCACCATTAATACTGGCCGCCATGAATAGCCTATCGTGTGCTGAAAAATGGCGTTAAGCCCAACAACAAACAACAGCTAGATGCAATTAAAAAATATCTACCTGTTCGTAATTCTGTTAAGCAACAACTACAATCGCGTCAAGAATCTCATGTTGAATTTGAGGAGGATACAAAACAATTATTTAAACCGATTGTCGAACCAACGAAGAAAATTGTTACAGCAACCGAACTAACACAACAAGCTCTTGCAACATTGCCTGCCGATATTGTTCGCATTCAAGCAGCTCAACCACTACCACAACCACCACCCGTTCAACCTCCTCGACCTCCAAGAACCAGAACTAAGATAATAGATAAATTTTCGCCTGAAGGTATTGCTGATATCAAGGACCCAAATGAATTATTTAATATTGCACCGTTTGGATATTATGAAAGAGAAAAATATGTAAAACCAGAATATGTTAAATCTCTAAACTCTGCCAATTGGATCAAGGATGTATATCGCATCACTACTAATAATCCAGAAATCAGATCTAATGAAGAATATATAGATTATAACAGATTTGGTGAAGATATAAATAAATATGAAAAAAGATTGAACAAAGTGCACAATTGTCACAATTTGAACCATCATCACCAGGGAGACCACTAACATGACTACAACCGCTACTACAACAACAACAAGAGATACAACAACAAGAACAACGACAAAAAGATATACAACGACGACGAGAACAGCGACAAAAAGAACCAAAACCATTTGAGCTATCACTTCGTGATTATCCAGAATCACGAAAACCACTATCGAAACCAATGAAAACAACACCAACGATACCAAGTGAAGAGGAAGAAGAATTTCAAGCCCCTCCTGGTGCAACTGGAAGTGGTCTAGGAAGTGGTCTTATTACTTGTCCCAATAATGTCCTTGCTGATGTTGATCGACCAGAAATCCTCATTGGAGGAAAACGAGCTGGTAATAATTCATCAGAAATCATTAATGAAGCAGCTGATATTTGCAAACGATTATTTAGTGGCGGCATTATGGAAATTGATGTGTATCGATCCCTCATTAATGAAATCGCCGATGATTACCATAGTGACTAAGTCACAGTGATTAGATACAATTAGTGATACAATCAATTAATAATAACAATGATCGTGCATGGTACTCAACGTGGACCTACCATGATCAAGGTAATAAACTCTCGATTACCGGTATACAGAGCAACCTACGGAGATTGACTAGGCGATGATGTTCAGGGTTTGTTTAGAAGAATGGACCCAAAAGCAATACCTATTGCAAAGCAGCTAGGAATGAAAGTTATTGATGTTGTTCGTGAAAAAGGTATAGATGCTGTTGGTAATCTAGCTAGCAAAGCATATTCAGCGATCAAAGATAGACTAACTCGATTAATAAACATACCACAACCCGTCCCACCACAATTGAAATTACCTAGCACTGAAGTAATGTCCGCAAGTGTAAGTAAAATAATAAATCAAGCCGTTAATCAAAAACTAGCGGAGTTAGTTGATGTCCCAATGTCGGAAAAAAGAAAAACATATATAACCGCTTGTCTGATAGCAAGAAGTGGTCTCACTTCCTGAAGTGGTCTTCGTGTTAGACGAAGATGATAATAATAAAGATGTTCGAGCGTATTTCTGACCTCGCGTTTGACATGGACGCACCAGTTCTCAAAGATGATTCTGGTCGTGATTATCAGTATTATTCTTATGACGCACGTGTAACTCACGAGCGTGGAAGAAGTGAATTACAAGTTCAGGATACAATCAGATATTTTTACCCGCTGAGGCATTTATGGAAGTCGAAGGTAGTCGTTTAAAATTAGATAATACAGATTACGGAATTGGCGATCGAGTTGGTTTTGTCAATAATGGTATTATGGCGTTATTCAAAAGTGCCGCGTATATGATTGATGGACGAGAGATTGAGATTTGTCATAAAAACATCGATGTCGTAACAACAATACTTGTTCTTGCAAGATACAGCGATGATTATTCAAGATCAGCTGGTCCATCAATGATGTTTGTTAAAGATACAACTGTTCATCCAGAAAGTAGAAACGTAACACTAAATGCAGCTGGAACTTAAGTTGTATCGATGAATGAAAATTTTAACTTGGGATTTACATCACATCGAGCAATGCTGGGTGACGATGAAAGATTTTCATGTGCATTTCCATTGTCACATATCTTTAGATTTTGTAGAAGTGTTAGAAAGGTTATTTATGGAGCTAAACATACAGTTGTACTCGTACGAAAAGGTACCGATAATGATGCAATATGGCACGCTGAAGGAGCTGATGATGTTGCAACTAGGGCACTTCATGGTAAAGTTATACTAACCAAACTTATGTTGTGGATGTCAACAATGACTCCATCGATCACCGAAAAACAACGGTTACTCTCTTTCATGGATCAAGGTGGTAAATCAGCGTTGTCATGGTTGACTATGACCACAGATGCTATCCAAAGTAACATTAATGGTTTATTTACGTGGCAAATAACATCACATAAAGGTGTCTCTGCACCAAGACACAAATTTATTGCATTTCAAGTTGCAGCACGAGTAAACTCATAAATACGTAGTATTATAACATTTGATAGACTCGGTGTTACTGAGGTTTCACTAAGAATAAATGGACATCAAGAACCATCAGATGATATATTATTAAATTTCGATCAAAACAGTGTTGCTCGTGCGTATCATCACTTAATGTCGTTCATGGGGCGTGATAACAATGTTGATACCGGTTTACAAATATCTCTGCGGGATTTTACAACGCAGTATTCGATTTATTAGTTTTCGCTGAAACATTTGGATTTGTTTAGACAGTCCTTCGTAGACATAAACTTTCGAGACGTGTGAATAGAGGAGTTATTGGAAACTACAGAGCAATTGCAGTTATACTCAGCGATAAATCAATGTTACTCAAAGGTGCTGGCAGACGAATGAGAGTCATTGATGCTCCAGTAGAGAACATGTAATTAGATCGCTCCCAATATTAATAATGTCATATCAACACGTTAGTGTAAGTCTGACTCCTGGTCAGATTAAAAAACTAAAATCATCATAAAAAATAATTGTGCGGTAAAAATATCATTAAAAAAGAACAACTCGCGGGTGGTACGAATAAGCTATCGTTGTCCAAACGTCAATATAATCACTTTAATAAAGCCAAGCGATCAAAGACTTGGGTACGACTTGATCATTCTGCAGCGGTTATTAAAGACATAGCTAAATCGTTTGGTATATGTCCACTTCTCGCAGCTATACCAGCATTTTTTGGCGCTGCAGCACCAGCAGTTGCAAAAGCAGCTGCGTTAGGCGCTGTTGGAACCGCTGCTGGAATGGCGTTAAAGAAAGCAACCGAACAGGGAATAAAGAAATAAAGTGAAAAGGTCTACGACTTCCATGGACCCCGCCTTCGTGGTACGGAAAGGGTCTAAAACTAGGAACAGTTCGATGATAATTCCACTCTCAAATTTTGATTTACTTAATGCAGTTAAGCGACTAAATATAAAAAAATTCATAGGAGTTTTTATGCGCGATAAATTAACAAAACGACCTAACAATACTGAAACCGGTATTACTAATCTTGATACAAACTCTGGACCTGGCACGCATTTGGTGGGATATGCAATTGATCCACGTGGAATTGTTTATTTCGATTCGTATGGGTTGGCACCACCTAAAACGTTTCTTCATTATGTCAGCAATAAAATTGCCCCGATCTGGTATTGAACGCTACCAACACAAACAATAACTGATTCTCCAATATGTGGTCGAGAAGTACTTAATTTTCTTGATGCTATACCAAAATCAACAAAACCACCTCATGAAGTCATGCATGAGTATACCACGGTGTCGCGTTTGAACAGACACTAATGACATAATGCTTGATATTTTTGGAAGATTTTCTCAGAAGAAAGATAAGACCGTCGACTTATCTAAATACGCAGCTCTTGATCAACTTAGAAATGAACTCGATGATTATATTGAATATCACGAGTGTGAATCAAAATGAAGTCGTCGTTTTTCAGGATTAACAAGTACGATTAAAAACGAGCAACATACAACTACCCGATGTACTTATACGAATTTCCACGGCGGTTACTAGTAATATCGTTGCTTTTGCTAATCAAGGTAAAATAAAGGATTCCGGTAAGTCTGTTAACAACTATGTTAAGAAATCCTGCGACGTATTATCTGGTGACATAATAATGTCAGGAAATAAAATTACTTATCTCCGAAACCCAACCTCGGATAACGACGCAACAACAAAAAATACGTCGATGATAGCGATAACGATCAAGTGACAGCAATAACAACGATCAACAATGAAACAACCACAATAAGAACTGATTTTACCAATCACGTCCAAAGGTTTCTAAGATTTCGTAGAAATTTAGACAGATCCATTAATTAACTTTTTGGAAGACCACCAACCGTCGACATAAAACTCGTTGACATTAATACGAAACTAAACGATATTATTAATGGAATTCCTGATATCATTGCAAAAACGAATCTTATTAAACCTCATCACAAACAGATCATTAACATCGTGTACGTCGTCGGATCAGACTCATCTACATGGACACTACAAAATAAAACCATCAAACACACCACGGAAATCGCTGGTATATATATGTTGTCTGTGTTTAGCGTTGTAGAATTTAATATACTTACCACATCTCCATTAGCTAATAAATTGTCTAAAACTGTATCTGTAATGTTGGATAAAGATTCTGAAGAAACGTTCACGTTATAATCATCGGATAGAAATTTGGCATCCGCTAATTACTGGTGGTGTCTGGAATTTGTAACTAAAGCTCCCATTTTAATTACTTAATTAAATGACAACGTCATTATGTATAATGGATCCGATGACAGAGCCACTAATTGATGTTCAACGTCACAGATATAATCAAGCGTGTTAAGTGTCAGACTGAACTAAAAATTTCATTGACGAATACACGTTGAAAGTAAAAAATGTCGCAGACACATGGTTGTTATTGACATAGTCGTTTACTCGGTTTCTGCTGTTTTTGCTGGAACTGGATTATTATTATCAATGCTAACTATGACGGCTCCTGCGGTTTTAACGATTGTCGTTTCTACGACAACAACATGTGCAGGTATTCTCAGTATTATCGCTAAGAAAATATCTACATGCGCCAGCGATAAATTACGCGAGTACATGTTGAAATTACACACAGCCGCCTATACTAAATTATGCTCGCTTCTTTCCTTGTACCGCAGTGATGGTAAAATATCTGATGAGGAGTTCGTAACGATAATGAAAACTAAACTTACGATGAAACATTCGTGATAGAAAACAACGCATTCTCTTGTGACAATAGCGGAAAGATGGAGAATTAAATAATAAAGATAACAATAATGTCTGAGTCCTTGACATCGTCAAGGGAATTAATGCAACAGATCGTCACTAATACGACGCCATCAAAAACTACTATATCAGTAATTTCAACCAATCCTGAATTTAGCGTTAACTTTCCAACTGCAATTTCAGCAAGTGAAATTGCATTGGCTCAACTGCGCGTTTACAATAGCTGGCCAAACATCAGGTCGAACCCATTCGGTGGATTACCAGCAAATGATTCACTGGGATTTGCGAATAAGAATAAATCGGATGGAACACCTTATTGGCAAGTTGTCGAAATTTCAACGGGCAAATAGAGGAGATTAATGACGAGTTCCAACGCAGAACAAAATCTGTCACAGGAAAAGAATCAAAAATAGCTATCACTGTTTACGAACCAACACTATCAGCGGTGATTGAAATAAATTCCCCTGATTACCTCGTAGATATCTGAGTTCGAGCAGATCAGTGTTAGGATGGACTGAAGTAGCACTGGTTTATTAAGGACTACCAGAGCCAACTAAAACTGAGTTTACAACGAGTGAAAATAATTCATTAAAGATCCAGCATATCGAGAAAAAAATTCATAGTATTATATAAAATTTGAATTTGATCCAAACAATAATGATCATTACGTTACCGATTGTGACGGTAAAAGGATTCCACAGATAACTAGATCAGCATTTAATGTTATCGTAGATCCCAAGACGCAACGTGCTAGAGAAATCGTTGATGAAGAATTTTTTTAAGAACTGTTATTATACCAGTTCTAAATAACGCTAAAATGAAGAAATGATTATATCATCTTATTGAAGAATATTATCCGGGAGTAATTGAATCGTGGAGAAAAATAGCCCCACCACCGTCTATACTAAAACATAACAACAACCTGTTTGGTACCGGCAGACACATATCGCAAGGCATTGTAAACATAACAACAACAATCGCTGTCAATCTCGTTTGCGACGTTGTGGATGGAAGTTTTCAAATAGATCTTTCAAAGTCTAGCAAGGCCCAGCAAGGGTACATATTATACACATTTTCACCGCGCGATTCGCCCGGATATCTTATTGTATCAGAACCAATTAACCCCGTATACTTGCGTGTTCATAATCCGTTATTATCAAGAATACACTTCAAACTTATAGACCAAAAAGAAAAGTCGCGTTTAAAATTTACATCCAACAACTCGGAGAGTTATAATCAGTTGTTCTCATTATTGGAGCTTAGGGAGGCTTTAGATAAGGCCCATGATACATCCACTGGGCCTGATGAAATACATTACCAGTTTTTGAAACACCTTCCAGAACCATTATTAACAACTTTTTTGAAACTCTTCAATGATTTATGGCTTATTGGTAATATACCAAAAAACTGGAAAGAAGCAACTTTAATACCAGTTCCCAAAGCCGGTAAAGATAGCAATGACCCCAACAGCTATCGACCAATTGCACTGACAAGCTGTGTGTGCAAAATAATGGAACGAATGATCAATTCTCGACTTCTCTGGTACTTGGAAACTAACAATTTAATATCTCCTTTCCAAAGTGGCTTACGATATGGACGGAGTACTAATGATCATCTAATTAAACTAGAAACATTCATTCGTGATACCTTTATCAAGAAAGAACATTTAGTAGTGGGTTTTTTATTTAGAAAAGGCCTATGACACAACATGGGAGTACGGGATACTAAAAGACCTGCACGATCTAGGACTCAAAGGCTGTCTGCCCTCATTTATCTCCAATTTTCTCTCTGACAGGAAATTCAAAGTTCGAGTGGGCTCTACCCTCTCCGATACGCACCAGCAAGAGATGGGTGTGCCCCAGGGCAGTATTTTATATGTGACGTTATTTAACATCAAAATCAATAGTATCACCAAATGCTTAGCTCCCGGTGTTGATTGCTCATTATATGTTGACGATTTTTTAATTTGTTATCGATCAAAGCACATGCATACAATTGAGAGGCAACTCCAGCAAAATATCAATAAGATTCAAAGTTGGGCCAGTAATAATGGTTTCAAATTTTCAAAATCAAAAACAGTATGCATGCATTTCTGTCAGTTGCGAAGACATCATGATGACCCTAAACTCACGCTGGATGGAACACTTATTCCAGTTGTAGAGGAAACAAAATTATTGGGTATTCTATTTGACAAAAAGCTTGCATTCATACCACACATTAGGAATTTGAAAGCTAAATGCATAAAAGCCTTAAATTTGATTAAAGTAATTGCTCACACTGATTGGGATGCTGATAAAAAAAGTCCTCCTTAATTTGTATAGAACATTTATCCGTTCCATCTTAGACTATGGATGCATTGTTTATGGTTCAGCTAGGAAGTCATATTTGAAATTGCTTGACCCAGTTCATCATTAGGGAACAAGACTTGCTCTAGGAGCATTTAAGTCCTCTCCGTGTGAAAGCCTTCTCGCGGAAGCGAATGAACCACCTTTATCGCATCGCAGAGAAATGCTTTCTGCACATTATGCTCTTAAGTTACGATCCAACCTTCTGAACCCTGCTTTTTCGGCCGTTTTTCATCCAAATTACAACGCGTTATACGTAAATGAACCAAATGCTATACCTCCATTTGGTATTAGAATATCATCCTGCTTTGACCAAATCAAATGTAATCTATCTTCATTCCAGAAAACATTTGTCTCGAAAACACCACCTTGGCTCATTAAGCAACCCCAAGTGATTTTTACGTTACACGATCGGAAAAAATCTGAGACAAACCCTATCCTATTCTTGAACTCTTATCATGATCTTCTCAATGACTTTACACATTATGCTAGATTTTATACTGATGGATCAAAGGTTGCTGATAAGGCTGCTGCAGCCTTCGTCAGTGACAAACACATAACCAAAGAGCGTTTGCCAACTGATGCATCCATATTTTTCAGCGGAAATCAGAGCAATAGACCTTGCTCTGACATTTATCGAATCTAAACACATTCTAAATAGTATTATCTTCTGTGACTCATTATCAGTGCTTCAGGCGCTACACAATATCAAACTAGGTAATCCACTATTGGTGAATGTTCTGGTCAAAAATTCTGAGCTTAGTGCCTCATGCAATATAGTATACTGTTGGCTACCTAGCCATATTGGTTTTAGAGGTAACGAAGAAGCAGACCGGGCTGCTAAGATGGCTCTATCTTTAGAAACATCGGATTTTAAATTACCATATTCTGATTTTAAACCTTGTATCAAAAAGTATCTACGTCAAAAGTGGCAGGTATCATGGGATGATGCAATCAATAACAAACTTCATGCCATCAAACCAATCTTGGGAGAATGGACTCCTTCCTACAGAACTATTCGTAGGGAGGAGGTTGTCATTGCAAGAATCAGAATCGGTCATACATACATTACCCACTCACACATACTGAAAGGTGAAGATCCACCAGAGTGCGTTCCATACAATGTACCATTTACTGTTAAACACTTTATCACCACGTTTTCTGACCTGCAACCTACGCGTTATAAATACTATGAAGTATACCACATGCAGGAACTTTTTGATACTATTCAAATCACTAGTATTTTAGATTTCCTAAAGGAAGTAAATCTTTATTTTAAACTGTAACTTGTATGACCTTACCCAAACTAATTTTTAACTATTGCAAATACCAACTATTATTTACATCTTTTCATCAAAATACATCATTTACATTTCCCGTTGATCGGGAACCAACATCTTTAACTGTTACCAACATTTACCATTTTATATTTAACTACTATGGATTTTTTACTATATCGCTGGTCGATATTGAACCTTTCTTTTTACACATATGACCTACTGTATGGCGCAAAATAGCCTAAAAGTGCTGGTGCGCCGTTAAAATTAAATCAATCAATCAATCAATCAAACTTACAGACCAAAATAATTACATCTTGGACACAAGAAATGAAGAGATAAATATAAATCTGTATGTGAGATCGCATTACGTCAAAATGCGAAACAAAAACAAATATCTTTGGTACTCTTGTCTATGGTACCAGATACATAAAGGTTTGGTCCGTTTTCTTTGATATTAAAGTATCCACAAATGCATGGTTGGTCCGTAAATATACTTGTCAATAGTTTGTAGGTTACAGAATATATATATTTTTTTACTATGCAGAATATGCATTAGTTTTGTTTTGCGATTACAACAGTTATTGGCCCCTCATTATCACTTTCATTTTCACTCGTATTTTCACAATGTTCCCTTAATTGTCTTATACGAGAGTTCATAATCTTTTTCTGTTCGTATTCATGAGATAATTCTAACTTGATTTTGTCAATAGAGTTTGAGAGAGGTACAAACAATTTTACCTGATTATCAGTGACTTTTGCCAGTGACTTTTACATCCTCCCTTGCATATCCTTCAAACATTTGTAAATCTGTTTTGGTTTTTCAGTTGTTGTAATTAGTCAAAATCACATATAATCCTTTCAGCATTAAGATTGTCAACATTGATACCGTTATGTTGTAACTTTTTAATAGCAGAAACAATGGCATTTATATTTTCAGTATGCATTATATATTAAATATATATTTAATATAAAAATTAGCAAATTATGTAGCGCGAACTGACACTCGATCTACCGTTACTAGTTGATCAGATTAACCTAATGAGGTTCTTGTTCAGACATTTATGCCAGCAGAGAACCCCTAAATATCCGAAACCGAAACTTTAGAGACTCAGAGGGTTTTGTCTGCGTATGTGTACATGTATACCCCTACTAGTTCCTAGGACATCCGAAACAGAAACTATAGGAACTCAAAGGGTTGTTGATGCACGTGTAGGTCTTATTTTAGTGATCAATTATGTATTACTTGCAAGAGTTCATAGACATCCGTTATCGAAACTCTAGAAACTCAAAGGCTGATGGTCTTTGTGACCGAACCTTATTAGGTTTTAGTTTTGCGATTGTGTCTTTAGGAACGGTACCTTGTGTGTGTACCCTTAGTAGGTCACAAGGTCACGATTTCGTATCAGTTCCCGCTACATATTTTGGACGGCACAAGACGGCAAAAACACATAACATATAATGATGATGATGATGATGATATGATATGAACAAATACCATCTTCACATTTGCACACCCACCTCCAATAATCAACTAATAAATGATCGACAAAAAGTCAATCCACTATTTGTTGACATAGTGGATAGGTGTGTGCACATGAAGATGTGGGGCGGAGCCCCAATAGATTATATTTCTTGGCGTAAAATCGCCTCCCCGTAGACATTGTTGTTCAAAGGATTAGATCCTTGACCGGCTGTATCATAGATTCCGCATGTAACCAATCGAGCTATACCACACTTAAGTGTTTAAAATAAAATTAGTTAATATATACTTATCTAAACCACATAATCTAAAAAGTAACAAAAAGGACAGTTTCTGGTATTTTATTTTTCTAGCTTCCAAAAAATATATATGATTCTGTATAACACGAATAAAATTCAATTCGCCCGTATATAGTCGTATAATTTATTCAAGCGTATGTTATGTGTTCTTAAAATAGCTATACACATGTGCAAATGGCCACAAGGTTTACATAGTGCACACTGCTATCGCTATGTAGTATCACGTAAAATATAAGCAAAATACACACAGCCCACCCCCATATGACAAGCGAATTGAAAAGCACTATATATATTTATCATGATATTGTCGCACACAATACGTGTATTTATTATATACTGAAAAGTTTTATGCTTGTCCTAGTTGTCGCGCTTGATCATCTAGGTACTGGAACATAATATTTTGCTCAAATTTAAAAGAAAAAGCAGACTTTGTAATTCCATCGGCATCTGATTTAATTGAGGGTGGTACAATGTTAAAGTATTTACTAGCGGAATAAATTGATTTGAACATAATTTCTTTTCCCAATTCTTTATTGACGGACTTAATAGCTTTTGCAATTCGTGCGCCGCCATTTTTTTTTTAAATTTACAGTTTTCACTTTGCGTGATAATACGGAAATTTAGAAGTGAGTTGTCAAGTTTATTGTTGTTGATGTGGTCAACCACATACCCGTCTTTGATCTGTCCCAAAAAACACTCGATTACAAATCTGTGTGATAAATAATTTTTATTTCCTTTTGTATTAAACGCATGATAAACAGCATTGGTAACATTACTTACTGGTTTTTTCAATCTACAATTTCTAATACTGCCATCACGATTCGCTTCATATTTGGTTTTAATTGGATGAGGCACAAACTCATTTTCCTCCATTTTTATACTATGTAATATTTGTTTAAATCATTGTTTTGAAACTCTAGCTAGATAATCTTCTTCGCGCTTTATAATAGATTCAGGGTTCTATTTTTATCGCAATATCTTTTTAACTCCCTGTATCTTCTGCCACCACATTATGCACAAAGGTGCGTCTTTCCACGCACACCAACACCACACCGTATTCACGGTTTAGATCCTATACTCCCATATCTAGCGCATTGCACGTGATAACTACAGAACTCGTTTACGCAATTTTTGTTACACGGAGATGTATAACCAATCTTAAGCCAGCGGTAACTGTGATTTGGTTGAATCATATATAAATGATTAATACTTCAATTTAGATACATATTTGCCTTAATTATAATATGCAGGAATTATCCGCAATTCAGCCTGCCGCCGCTAGATTTGATCATGACAGGCTACACAAATTTAGTTTCTCGATGCAAGATCTAGCTTTAACGAATGCGGATATAACCAAACGCAGTAGTAAAGCCAAGAAGGAGTTCCACCACGATGGTGCGGTTCATGTGTGGTCCATATTCAGGATTGGAAATAATATCTGTGTTATGAATGACAAACGAGCAAGAGACATCATTAGCTATCTCGATGTTAGGAAATATATTATTTTTGTAAAATTTATTGTAAATATAGAGGATGATATTTGGATCATCCGAGACAAACGCGAATCCGTCCAGAAGTCAGGGAATAATATTATCCTCGGTGCAAATTCCAAACCAGGAATACTGACTGTAATAGACAAGCCGTATTATGAGCGATCTTATCCAGTAATTGCTGTTGTGTACGCGCTCTATCCATTACATGATAAACCTGACGTAAAGGATCTCAAGAAAATGAAACTGTCATCCTTGACTTCGTCAAGAATAAACTGTGTAGCAGAGCGAATTATAGAACACTTCACAAACGCTATCCGGGGAAACGGTTTAACAGATTTAAGGCGTAAAAAAATGTGTGGGCTGAAAAAGTTAAAGACACTGGAGCGTCTATCAGCGACGTTGCTGAGCTAGAAAAGTTATTAAGATTGCCAATAACAGTGAAGACGTTGACAGGAGAGATTTTGTACAAAACAAAATATAAATCCAGAGGAGCTTCCATGAATATTATTAATCATAACGCACATGCATGGACTAATGCTGTAACTGTATTTCCACTAGAAAGAATGGTTAAATATTACCACGATAATGTATTCGAAGCCATCGGTGATATTAGCAAACGTGATCCAGTTTCTGAGTGGCTGTTTCAGAGTTCTGAATGTGAACATTATAATCAGTTTGTACGGTCTAACGGTGATATTTATCGTACAGAATTTCTTTATAAAGAAATGGAAAATCTTGCGCTGAAATATAGTTCTGAGGATGTCAAAGTTAGACAATTACTAAGTAATTGTTTTACCGTACAATCGGTTATTGCTCATTTTGCTCAGGAGAAAAACTCATGGAAACCGACACGATTAGAATATATTGACGATGTCGTGAGAAGTTATATCGAATACTGACACGGTGGATTGTGGAATACTAAAAATAATTACAATGACGTTATCTCAGTTGATATGGTAGCGTGTTATCCTGGGAGTTTTCTTGGATATGGAGAGTGTTCTAAATACTTTAAATGATTTGAACATCCTACACATGACATGACCAGAGTTGCGATAAATGGACCCTTACTAGATTTTGACTTAACAGGATTTTGCTTATGTAGAGTCGTTTGAGTTTAGAGAAAGTCTCTATCAGATTGTTTATGCGTGGTTTGGAAAACATTTTTCTGAAAAATGTCGGGCTCCAATAGTTCTGCTAAGATATATGCTCGATGCTGGAGTTTTAATATCGTTAAAAGTATCTGAAGCTATTATATCATATCGCGTGCAAAAGCAAGTGTTGTTGCCAGAACCTGCTAAACACGATGAGAAACTTGCAAAAGATCTCGGCAGAAAAATAATCGGTAAGTTTACACAAGGAGGATCACATGATCATAAACAAACTTGTACAAGATTGATCATGGACGATGCTGAACTCGATATTATAATCGCTGATACGATGGAGAAAACACATTTATAAGTCGATGTAATGCTTATTTATCAGACTAAACAAAACTAGGTACCATTGTGAGTTATACTGATGGCGAGTCACCGCAGTTTACTCATCTAAGATCTTCGATGCTAGCTTATGTTTCAATAAATCTATTATCGATGATAAACAGATTTCCTAGTTGCGCTGTTAGAGTTGCGACAGATTCATTTTAATGTACACAAAAATATGAAGATTCATTAAATATCGGTAATGGTTAATTGGGGAACGTGGAGGATAAAACAAGAAAATATACATAGTTATTGTGAATCTGCCGATATTGAAATTGAGGAAACATATTACAGAAATAATCAGGTATCAAAATCATCTGCGTCATCCGTGTATGATCCTGTATTTAGACATAAGACCGTTTATCTTAATGGATGTGGAGGTTCAGGTAAAACAACACGCGCGATTAACTTTTTCATGAGTTTAGATATGATTGTCTTAACACCAGCACACAAACTCGCCAGGGAAATAAAGCAATGAGATGTAAAGTCGTATACATATCATAGTTTCTTTAGATGGTGCGGAGATACATGAACCCCATCACGAATGGGTGAAAAATATATACCTAAAATTATCATATGGGACGAGATATGCACGGTGCCTCTGGAGGTATTACAAATATTTCTTGATTGGCTGTTACAAAAGAATACTGCTGTGATTATGTGTGGCGATCATGGTCAACCACCACCCTTTATTGGGCAGTCTCCACATGAGTGGCTAAAGAACAATGTAGATTATTATGAAGAAATATCTGATGATCATAGAGCTGTTGATGAGTCGCTGAAAGAATTCAAAAGATTAATTCGACTACAACCAGACAAAACACAGTGTGAAGTAATGAATGAGATAATTCCAGAAACAGCCATGAATGATTTTTAGACCCTATGGAAACCTGCTGATTTGATAGTTGCCAGTAGAAAAATAGTTCGTGACGAACTACAAAAGAAATTATATGCGTTACACAAGGAAAAAATACCAAAGTTACCTGTACCGTTGTTTTATCGCCCTTCAGATACTAGACAACAAAATGCTGATGTTAAGATTCCTAGTGCAGATTACTGAAAGTGTCCGAATACAAAATCTTGTGTTAAATGATATTGTCATTGTCGCAGTTGATGTTGTCGAGAACGTGTTAAACATTGATAAATCGCCATGGACGTTAGGGTACGCTATAACGATTCATTCGTCGCAGTGATTAACTATCACTGATACTAAAGTTTGGATAGTCGATGATCGTATTGAGTAGTCAGATTTTGTTTATCTCGCAGTATCTCGAGTTAAAAGAATATCACAAATAAAACGGGTTATTATGGATTGCGTAATAACCAAAGAAATCACTAACAATGTCGATATCAATAAAAATTAGTTAGCTATAAGCAGTGTGAATAAAAAATAATCGCGAGTTTGATATAGATGTGGATATTATTATGATGTTAAAACAACGACAAAATAATCATTGCGCAAATTGCAACGCAATAATGTTGTGGCAGTATTCGAGCAATACCCCAAGACAATTTACCGTTAATATAATAAATAGTAGTCTTGGTCACACGCGTGAAAATGTGATGCTGACCTGTTTGGAGTGTAATCGACGTCGATGATCTGTAAGTCTATAAAAGTGTACTCGATGGTAATTGCCTTTCCTCAGGAATTATTTGTAATTGTTCACGAACAAATCCACGCTGAGGAGCAGTTGAATCCAATCTGTAGATTGCAGTTCTACCTGTGGACCTTACCACGCTGGATATTTTGTGTGTGGTCACACTCCAAATGGGATCAGGTGCCCTTTTTCTGCCTCCTTCGAGTTCGCCAGGTCCGTATAAATATCTAACCGTAACATTGCCTAGTACTGGTTGAGAAATAGATTTACGTTTTATCGGTATATATATATATATATATATATATATATATATATATATATATATATATATATATATATATATATATATATATATATATATATATATATATATATATATATATATATATATATTTTGTGATCGCATCAGACGGTTTTATAGATGTTGCACGAGTAATTTCCTTATTCAGTGCAGCTATCTCACTCGGTAACCTCGAAACCCATTCACGAGATCTTGTATCTGTGAATATTTCCTTTGCATATTGATACCCGAATAACCGTTCAGCAAGTGCTCGATTAAATCGTTCAACGATTGCCTTATCACAATGAATCTCATTATGTCCTCGTCTGATTTTAACGTTGTGCTTGTTCATCAACGATGATACTGCACCAAGAAATTCTTTGCCAGGATCAAATTGTAGTAGTTTTGGCCATTGAAATGGTCCTTGCTGATAAATTCGTTCGAACGCAGATTGAGCTTCAGATGCTGTCTTTGTTGATTTTGGCTCTGCTTCTTTATATCTGCTCGCAACGTCAGCGACAGTTAAAGCGTATCTGTATGTGTGCTGACATCTACCTGTTTTAATGGTATCGTGTGGCAAAAACTAGATATCCGCTTAATGAACTTCATTAGGAACGTTGACATCGAAATGTGCGTATTGAATTTTTTTAGGTGTATTTAGAAAGATTTGCCATATTGCGTGTCGTGCTAACCACGCTGAAGCAACATCACGTGAAACTTTTGCTGAAGCGGCAAGTTTGCTAATCGCTGCCTTACCTCGCCAATACCCGCTCGGGGAATAATAAACAGATTCCTTTATAATAATCAGTTTATTCATTACCAGCCCCTATCATTATTTTCCCTTTCATGGCAGATTTTAGTAGGAAGCTAGCGATAGATTCTCTGAGAGATTTATTAGGTATAGAATTTAACGCGTGAATCAATTTCACATCTGCAAGATGCCGTTGTTGCAAATCTGGATTTTTATAAGCAACGTCATGAATGTGACACGCTTAATCGATCTTATTTATTGGATACTCTCCTGGTCTTGGTCGATCTTGGTTATCGAGTCTGATATAGAGACGAGTTCCAGGACCACAATAATTATATCAGGGAAGGTGTTTCTCACCAGGGTATTTTGCCCATGGAGTTCCTGGCAATTTCCCTAATGAAGCGGCTATATCACCACCACGCACTATTTGCGACGCGGAAACAAATTTATATTTTTGTACCACATTTTGCACACTTGCCTGTGAGTGCGCGTCTCTTATTTTTTTGTTGTTATCGTTGTCAATCCAAATGTTGGCGTTGTCGCTCTACATCGAACACAATATAAACTCATATCATTATTATATGGATATAATTGACTTTTCTGCGACACGAAAACAAGAGCCAGTAAGGCACCATCCCGCATTGCCAAATTCTATCAGAATGATTATAATAGGCCCTTCTAGATCTGGTAAGACGCAATTATTGCTTAATCTGATAATGCGATGGCTCAAGTGGAATAAGTTGTATTTAGCAGCGTCATCTGTAGATGATCAAAGATGTTGCGAAGTACTTAATGATTTTAATCAATATGCGAAATTACTGGACAAAAATGATATCATTGATTTTATTACCGATATTGATGAAGCTCCATCCGTAGATGACTTAGATGGATTCATAAATAACCTCGTAGTGTACAATAATGTAATGCTGGACAAACAATCCAATCCAGCTAGAATATTTTCTCGAGGAAGACATAAAAATACTGACGTGATTTATGTTACTCAGAAATATACTCAGATACCTAAGGTGATCAGAGATAACTGTAATATTTTGGTTGTGTTTAATGGCGTAGATAATTATACTTTGCAAAATATTTTTTATACTTGGTGTTCAGGGGACATGGATATGATTAAATTTAAAAATTTCTTTACTAAAGCACAAGCTGTTCCTTTCGGATTTATAACGATAAATTTACATGATCCTAGATCAAAGTATCGTGTAGGTTTAGATAAAATATTTGGTTAATTTATAGCAGCAGGGAGGCTGAATGGCATACTTGTAGTGACCACATCGTGAATAAATCGAGCAAAAAGCCTGGTCAATTAGAGAAGTTTTCATTATTAAGGCAAAAACGCTTTTTCTCAGCTTTCGTAGGAACCTTTAGATTTCAAAAATAAGGTCTCAGGCAAAGTTGTCTGTTCAGCCTCTCTGCTGCTATATTTGATAACAATGAAACATATCGTAATGTAAAAACTTAATTTTTATTCACCGAAAAATCAATCTTTAGAATAACATAACATATATGCTTCTCAGTAACATGTCTTCCTTTAAACTTGTTTTGCCATGTTGACATTTGTTTTCAGTACTCTAAAATCTGTTAAATTTTACCGATTGTTTTAGTGAAAAGAAACGTTTCAAGTCATTTCAAGTAATTTTAAATGAATCAAATGCCATTCATGTATATACGTCCTTATATTATTTATACGATTGTGAAAGCCACTCAACGGTCACTTATAGGAATAGTGTCATCAAGATTCATACATAAGATCCCTCTTAGTCACTGCTATTTTTTGTAGTCTAAATCATTGTTTTTTTTACTTTTTATGAAAGCATTCGAAATTCTTCCTACCACATTTCACCATATTATGTCAATTTATGCTGGTGAGCCTTTTGTACTTTAAAACTTGGTTGCGCTAATCATTGTTAGATGAAGAAAAGGCTTTGTTTATAGCAATCACCATCATATTGAACTCCTTCCTATTCCTTCATTATCACTTATAATGCCTATTATTGCTTGTGATAGCTATTCATAAAGTTATTGTTTGTGTAATTTATAGTTTTCTCCACATTTATACAAATGAAAGACTGAAAAAAAATTTAGCCTCCGAATAGGAGTATCTAGTAATTTTATGTGCCTTTACTGGAGATTCAATTATTAAACCCTTTCAAAATGATTTTTCTTCGACATTAAATGAAAAAGGCACGTCATTTGAACATGTTTTCAATACAGACACAAATCTGCTATGGGGATCTTCTACAATAGTATCATCGTTCGTCTTAGTTGCAAAATTATCAAACTAACCTCATCTAGACGTTTAGATATCAACAAAAGAGAAGCTAATCATGTGTTCTCTGTACGTATTACCTACATAACTATCTATACACCCATCTACACACATACACGTGTTAGGTAAAACTTGTACTTACATTCTGAGTTACACACTGGATAAGATACATCTAACGTTTGTTGTTTCTTGATAACCGTCTAGAATTAAAAAGGAATTTAGAAAGATATTTCGTTTCTATTTTCCTGCATGTGCCAAATAGTGTCAAGGAAGTAAATAGAGCAAGCCGCCGATTATATTTACCTCTAACGTAATTTGCGATTAAAGATACCCGATGTCGTATAGAACAGTAAGAATGAGCGATTCAGATATAGGTAAAGGTCTTTGGACATGGAAACCAGAATAGTTGCTACGATACTCAATCGTGTGTTGAAAACAATTTCTTTGCAAAATTGCTGTATTATCACAATGGTTAAAAGGGCAACCTAATGGAACTGAACAAAAACCTCATTTTCCAAATAGGTCGAATACTATTCTGGTATACATTCGCAGGAACCAGAAGAGGAGAGAGAAGTGGCAAGTGTATTCTGTGATATTTGTGAATTTTTTTTGCATGAACTTAAATGATTTTTGACTTCTTGAACATAAACATGGGCATCATGGCATACGCTGCAGTAGGGAGATTATTCGAGAATATGTTTTGCTGGTCGTTGTGTGTATCCAGTTTAAAGCAGAGAAGACTGAACAAAGGTCACATTGGTCTAAACCGGAAATATCTGTCTCAAAGAGATATATACGTGGGTGGCAGGAAAACTTTAAGGTCAAATTCGCACGTTCTGCGATTGCGTATTTTATTCTTTGTCTTACTTAGTTGTAGGAATCGCCCATATTGACGATATACATGAAACAAAGAGAGCCTAATTGTTTTCGGAACTATCAAATATTTGAAATTTTACTTGTGGAAGATTTTGCCGTTTTATATCAAAATAGGAGAGAGGCTAAAGACAGAGCTTTTCTAGATTTTTTTACATCTTGTTTGAAAGTACACGCCATCTACATACGTTCGCCTCACTAAAAGTCAGTTGATGTGAAACAACGTCGTCTTAGGTTACTACATGTACAAGACTGGCGGAGGGCTAACAAACATGTGTTTCTTGCTACCTTAATTACAGCCATCAAAGAAACCAACTGAATATATGGGGTCGTTCAAGCAAAAGCAAAAAAAGCTGCTAAGGCACATCGGCCTTAGAAATTTATCGAATCTACTTCAAAGTTAGCAGACTCATTTGCAATCAGAAAATTAGAAAGAAAACCTTGGCCTCTTAGGCGTCACAAGGACACCAAATATGTTAACAGCGATCAATTACATTTACATAACCTTCATGTGTCAGCCGTAATTTTATAGTATATTATATTGACAGTTAAGTGAGACGTGAAAAGAGGTAACTTCTTTAGGATATGTTTCAATTCCATTCAATATGTTGATTTTTCATTATACAATATAATTGGTCGCCCGATAAATGTTAAGCTAAGATAATTATTCAAAGATTTCTTAATAACTAAAGAGGTTATATATTATAATCTCTAATATACCTATATGCAATGACATCATTTAATATACTTTAATGCTGTCCGTAAATGGATATATGAATGCCGTATCGTCATTACATAAATGAGTTTTGCATATACTCTAATTCTTGCCTTTATGTCAACAAAAATGACATATACTGAATCTTATTCAATACCTCTTATATTTGAAATTACTACTTAGCAGCAAGACTGTTATATCTAAATTTATAATCGATTATTTTGTGTGACACTTTGTCCCACTTGAATTGGTTTGCGTCACTGAAAATGCATATTTAAAATGTATTTAATGACATCGGTATATCATTGTCCTATGTAAATTAATATTAAGTTTGAGTATGCCTTCTAATAAAGGAAAACTAAAAACAAGTTATTATTCTACCTCGACTAGTCAAAATACCTACCTACCAACCTACCTACCTACTTACATACCTGCATGCATGCATACATATCTGCATGCATGCATACATACATACATACATACATACATACATACATACATACATACATACATACATACATACATACATACATACATACATACATACATACATACATACATACATACATACATACATACATACATACATACATACATACATACATACATACATACATACATACATACATACATACACGCATGCATACATGCATATATACTCACATAATACATTACGAATATGCTATATGAACCCTCTACTTATATTTTATAACTATCGACATGATCCGAAGAATATGGTTTAGAGTTTCATTGCAGTATATTTTAAATTAAAAGACTTTCTAAAAATCAACACAAAAGTTATAATATCCTAATTATGACAAATGCTGTAACAAAATACCTCAAAGTAGTGTTGCATATTCCAATAAAAGTGACCTGTTTACAATTAGGTAACGTACATGTGCAAGAGGAGAGAAAGAATAGGAAGCAGAAGTGTTAATTTTGTATGATTAAAACATAAAGGAACATTATTTCCAAAATGTTTTTGAGCCATTAATGGAATCAAAAGAGGACGTTAGTTTTCTCACTATAGAACAAATACATATCATTATGTTGCAAGTCTGTATCTCAGGTCAGAAATCGGAAGAGATGGGAAGTTTTGCAATGGTATTTCATGAATATGTTACAGCTTTTTTGTATAAACTGAAGTATTGCCCATTCAACTCATTAAGAAGACGCTCATGCATACATACATGCATGCACGCGCGCACGCACACACACGCACGCACGCACACAAACACACATACATACATACATACATACATACATACATACATACATACATACATACATACATACATACATACATACATACATACATACATACATACATACATACATACATACATACATACATACATACATACATACTTACGTAGGTACGTACGTTCGTACGTATATACTTCAATACTGTCAGTTAGGACTGCATGTTCCGGTTGCTATAAGCATAATTTTGAAGTTGATAAGAACGCATACGTGTCACATTGGAGTACATCAATGATATCTCATATTATGTTTAACATGACCCTTACAGACCTATGACTGGTCAAAATCGGTACTTTATCCCATTTGTGTTCAACATTATTATTAAATATGGCTCGTTATCAGGCTAAAATACAAATTATTTAAATGCATAGAAATTCGCAAATTTCAGCACAAGTAAGAAAATATATGTTTGGGATAAACACCTGGAGAAGTATATTTTAAAGGAATGATTAAAATTGGAAGTACAGGTCAGATGCAATTTGTGGGAATTCTGAAGAGCATTGATAACATATTTTGTTTGAAAGCTATTCATACAGAATCTGAAACACAATGCTAATATTTGTATATCATGCCAGGTTACAAAGTATATAACCATTTGAACTTTTAACGTAGTTTTAAAGAATATTAAAATGTATCTCTACGATGTCTTCTGTGTGGCAGTTTATAGTGACTTGATCATCTTCCGGAGACATGCAACATGAGGTTCCACCCAGTTACATTTTCTTGACACCAGGCAGATAAGTATTAACACTTACCTCTCAATGATAAGCAACTAGCGAGGCAGCTATTAGCACAATTTTTATAAGTATTTGGTTCAAACCCGCAACCCACCCGCCCCACATCCGAGTCAGACACTCCAAATACTATGCCTGTTTCGTCAAATCATCACCGTAGTAACACAATCTGACAAAAGAACGATGATTTGAAGGAAATAGTTATACATGCTTTTGAGGGGAGGTAGGAATGTAAATAAATGGTCTACATGAAGAAGCATCCAAATATTTCGTATTAATAAACAGTCACACCAAACACTACGGTGCTAAAGAGATGGTGGACATTGCGTTTGACCGGGGCCAGCTGTCTTTGGGCGTTAACACCTCTTTGGGCCTTCATTGGCCAATTTACCTAGTACGTTTGTGATACTAAACAACGGATGTAACTGTAGAGATACAGTTTTAAAGAGTGGCTATACATGGGACATGGCCATTAAGAACGGACGGTAAATGTTATTTTGGAATTCTGTTTCAAAAGCTGTTAAAACAGTCACTTACATCGCAAATCTTATCACTGAATTATAACAAAACAGACGAAAACTACAGACATATTACATAAAGTGTATTCTCAGTAACAATCAACGGCGACACCTACCCCAGAACCACCATCCCTAACAAATTGGGAATAATCAGATAATCAACAACTAGATTAAAAACTAAGTAATGTATATCTGAACAAGATCTAATCCGGAGAGTGAAATTAAGCATTAAGTTTGTCTGAACACTCTATTTGGTTCAAAACTGACGCCATGATAATATTTCTTCCAGGTGTTGCTGCTTCGGGAGATTCAATAGTGCATAGTAGAGATCGGACATTCATAGTAAAGAGTTTCACGGTACGAGCAAAAAGCATTATCTTGTGACACACAGTGTAAAGACAAGTCTGATATTTATGATCCCATCTCGCTCATGACCCTTGTTTCATTTGATCTTGCTCATTTATGAACCTATTCTCCTTTGGACCTATTATACCTCGTTGTAGTTTAATATATGACTATTACAGGAAAGATAAATGCATTGTAATAATACAGATATGGAATTGTCATTGTACCAATATGCATACAACTACTTCCCTATTGAATATACATAAGAAGAGCTGACAACAAATAGCATACATACAAACTGGTTGGAGTACCATAAAGAATTTTTATGTTCAAGTAACATAGAAAGGTAACATGAGGTCGGCATTACTGATCAACGGTATACGATTAGATCTGAAGAGGAAATGCTTTGAGTATTATAGTAAACAACATTCAATGTTAAGTTACTCAGAGGTGTGTATTTTATCTTCCAACACTTGCAATTATTGTACTTGTTTATCAAACTCTTTTTTTCTGTGAGGAGAATTAGAAGATAAAATAACATCATATTACTGGTAAAGAGTTTTCTGATATAATATTTTCGGCAGGCGTATTACCTAATGTCAGTTTGGAACTCTGCTGGCATCTGAGAAAGTCTGTTTGTAATAGGTAGCTAATTTACGCCTCGTGAAATTAAAAGTTCAAGAACAAAGGTATTAAATTGGCAGGTATAGATTCATCAATGGAGCCATATTTATTCATTTATTAGAAATAGGTTCTCTACAAACAATTAGTAAAAACTCAAGTTGTCCATTTCGCTTTTATTTTAAAAGAAAAAGAGGAAAAGCCATTACTTTTTAAGTCATTTTTACATTTTTGTCAGGAGGAGGAAGGAGCGTGTGGAGCAGAACTATCGGTTACAAATGATCAAGCAAAAGCGTCCACTTCGTCGTTAAAGCCAACAGAAAAGCCTCCATGCGAACCTCATCAGAACAATTAAAAACAGCTACAGACGGCTTACAAAGGTTTACGGGATCAACTTGTCGAGGAAAAGAATCAACTATTCAAAATGAACCAAGAAAAAGTTACAATGGAAAAGGAATTAAGGGAAGTAAAGGCCAAAAACCCTTCACTTCATGCCGAAAATTCAAACTTGAGAGCTGAATTAGTTAAGCCCAAACCTTAGACACAGGAGCTGGAAAGGCATTTGGAACAAAAGGAAAATGAAATCTCCGAAATAAGGATCCAAATCAACAACATGGAGGAAATGTGGAGAGAAGAGAGGAAACGTCGCAAAAGGTTTGAAAAAGAAGTACACGATCAAAGCAAAATGTTGACTGCTATTTCTCAGGTTGTTCAAAATATCGCTGTAATATTCGATTGTAATCACGACCAAACAATACCAAACCCTATGCAAGATCCAGAAAGAACCAACGGCACTGAGGACCCACTAAAAGATGACATAATCGAAAGAAGGCAACCATTCATGCAAGGCACCAAAGCCAGTTCCAAAAATTCATAATTGCCATGTAAATAACACCAAAAGGCGAGGCAAGAAAGGAATTAATCAAAGTAAAGCTGTGTTTAAAGAAAACTGATTTCTAGTTGCTGAAGATGTGAAGGTATGCTGCTGTTTATTTTTACTGCGTTACGTAATCACAGACTAATATTCACAAAGTGATTAATTTGCATTTCTATTTTATCAAGTCTCTTAGGTAAAGTATTTTTTACCATAGAAAAATGGAGCAGGGTACTTGTCATATGACCGTGATTTTTTTAATAAATTCGGCCAATTGTAAAGAATTATACATTATATAACATTTGTTTATATCATCTTGTAATTAGGGCTTAATGGACAATGTTTTCTCGAAGATTTATAGATACCTTTGTTTTTTAGAATGTCTACTTTATAGGAATAAATACCCTATGTTTAATTGTTCTTAATTATCATCATCATCATCTTCGTCAAATTCGTCATAATCATCAAATTCATCATCATCAAGTGTTTATTATTAAAGGATACCTAAAACACTTACGCTGAATCTGGTCATCTTTGAAGTTCTGTATTATGCAAAAGTGACTTATTGCACATAACATTTTGTCTTACACATGTTATCACTTACAAAAACGCAAATTCAGAGTTGCGATGATATAAATTGCCACATATACAAATGAGTCATACAAAACTTTTAGATGTGAGTCTAGCAATGTTTTTGATAGATATAAGTGTTTAGATAAGTCTTATCTCGTCGTTAAAACAATAATTCACATACTCTCAAAATATTAGGAATACCTATGAGGAGAAAGAATGCATCAAATAAATAAATTAAAGATCAGTAAGAAGTGCTTAAAATGGAGCAATACCATATTTAGGTTCAATCCAGATTTAAATATATGTTAACCTTAAACCTTTAACACAGAACTGGTACTTTTGCATCATATTGGGAAAGCTTTGACGACTGATATGTTTTTTTTTGTGAAATGGCAAATTTCCCGTTTAGATCTTTTCATCTTCAATCGATCTATGATAAATGAATTGTTGAAACCTGACACTGTCCATCCATTGTATGGTGTTTCAAAAGTAGACCTTATGTACATCACATTTAGAATATTTAAAAACTAAAACAAAATAAAACCGCATGAAATATGGAATATGTCCCTCGAGCTAAACCATAGGAATTCGCTTGGAATATGAATAATATAATCTACAAGTTCTAATAAGAGCATACGACCATATTTTCTACACCAAAATATTTTTACATGATGTATAGCCTCTAATACTTGTTCCGCCATAATCACTGGTCAGATGTGATAATCAGAAAATTAACTGTGAAGTAATCTAGTCACATATTATCCTCATAATACGACCCATGGCAAAATTTCAGCAGTAGTTCTTCAAAGCAAAAGTTGAATTAATACGTAGACAAACCCTGTATGACTGCATAGTATTCACCAAATGCAATAACCATTTGAAATGGTGACACTAGTCGACATAATAAACGCTTTTATAAGCTAGACACAGCTCTGTGGTTAAAACGCAGGCTACAAGTGTGTGAAATATGCAAAATAGTAATCTTAATTTTCGTACAAGCTTTTTGGCTTGTAGACTTTCAGGGAATTATACAACGTTTTCAGTTTCCGCATCTAGTCTATACAAGCTGGTTGTATTTATAGTTTTAGCACATGTGAAGACAGCCATGTAGAAGTTTACAAACACAACGTTTTTGTGTGTATTTGTTTATCGTATATATATGTTTTGTATTTGCCTTTGAAAAAGATTCATTAAGAGTCGAAAGCGCTTAGGCTAGTTAGTTACTAGTTTCGTACTGTTCTTCGTCAGTTTATTGCATATATATATATATATATATATATATATATATATATATATATATATATATAGATATATATATATATATATATATATATATATATATATATATACTCTTCAACGTGCACTGAAAACGTGAGTACTATGGTATAATGCAGAGCCAACTATTTCTATTTTAAGGAAGGTTGTATTTTAGGAATGAAATTAGACATATTGAAAGCTAAAGCTGAACGCCACTTATGCTCTACAGAATGAACCTGACAAAATGAAAGCAAAGCTTTATATCTCCTATTTGTAAATCTGTCAAAACCTCAAGAATTACACAAGTGCACTTTACAAGTGTTCTCTCTTAAACACGCGAGACACCTGTTTTACATGCACTTGATCTACCCTTTTTTCTTTGCTGCAACCTCAATTTCAATTATTTTGTAGAGGTAATTTGTAATTTATTTACAGTTCAAAATGTTCCTTGAACCAACTTTTTTGCAACGCCTTCGTGAATAAAGTAGAGAATGATTAGCATGGTAATACATTAGCTAGTTGAGTTATCGACTGTTTATATATGCGACTCAATAAACAAATATAATAAATTCAAGCACAAGGTTTTGCAAAGTAAAGAAACCCTATGTTTTCAGTATATCATTTATTTTACAGACATATCGCTAAAACTGTACAATATGCAAGCAGGTTAGGAATATAAATTTAAAAGTAAATGATAGGTTAACTCTTTGGAATATGGATGTTATAAGCACATACAATTTGTTTTCCATACTTTTTCTCACATTCTGATTAAAATATTACAAATCAGTTATTGATTTCCATTTTCCTTCCTTTGCATTTGTATGTGTGTAAGAATCGTAATAATCGACCAAGCAATCGGCAACTGAGGGCATGGGAGTGGGGAGGTAGGGTACTTCCAATGAATGCGCTACTAATTAATAAATCATTCCCAAAAGTCCACCGCCATTAACCAATATCTCACTCAACAAAGTAATAAGTAACAACTGCATGAAATTAAATGTGTATTTTATCCTCGAAAAGATAGCTTCTGTATTTGCTTTCTCGTGTCGTCAGCTGCTCTCGGAAGTTGTGAAATGCTGCTGTAATAGACATGAAGCAAGGTCACCTTGAAAGGCTACGGGAAAACATGCCTAGTTTGTCTCTATGTGAATAATCGTACGTTTGTTCAGGATGAATATTACCACTCTCAATAGGCCATCTGATGAAAGCTGTTTCGTCTCATCTACATAATGCGTAGGTATGAGAAGCAATTTTTGCCAAATAAATCTTCAGTTCTGGCTGGTTTGCCCTGTGTGCATTCTGCAGACTTTGGTCTTATCTATACACAAGAAGTAAATTTAACCTTATTTCACTACACATATACATAATCATATTCCGCTTCTGCAACAATCCTGATAAAACTGTACACGCCTTTCGGATGTTGTGATTAAATAGCATGTGTGTAAGTTTTAAAAATTCTTTTCATTTCATTTATGTTTCATTGTATTTTATTGCAATGAATATGTGTGTCTTAGTCATGATTTTTTTTTCAGAAATGAGATATATTCTTGAAACAAAATTTGTTTATTTCAGACGAAGAAGTATTTCGCGAGAATTATCATTTAGGTCGTCTTGCGCTAGTAACATTGTCAACAGGAAGTTAAAATGATTGACCAACATCAGGTTCATACTTTCCTTGAGTGATCACTATGTGTAAACAACCTTTATATTACCTGTTCTTAAGTGGCGACAAACTGGCCTACGTGCAAAAGCTAATGTAGTGATAGACCATATGACTAATCTAGAGAGACTTCAAATGATATCTGGGGTATTAAATGCGCAATCTTAATATTTTTGTTAGGCAGAGTCATTCTAACACCTTGAAGAAACAAGGTGTATTATTTTTTATTTGTTGCCAAATTGTTAGTTCTTCTGATTTTTGGATTAAATAATTTATTTCCTGGGAACTCAACAAGTTGACTTTTTCAAAAACATTCTGAAAGATAATGATGGAAATTTATTCTGGAATTATACGAAAACAAAACTTGATTAATAAAGTGAGTTGTTGTTATTCGTATATTGTACCATATCTGTCGTGATTGTATTCCATATTTGTTCGTCGTAGTGAGTCAAACTTGGATTCTAATATGACTATTTAATGATAGGACTTGTGTTTTCATTCTTAGGATCAAATTTTGGATCATATTCACAAACTGTAAGTCCTATTTACCAATTGTTACATTCTCTAGGGAAATAAATTGTTTTGTTAAAATATATGCTTTCGCTCTTTTCTCTGTTACTGTGTATAAGTCCTAGTCACGTATCAGTTTATATCTATTTGTTCACTGGCATAAGAAGAATCGGCCGTTCGTTACTCTGCTTCAGGTATGTGTACAAGAGGGAAATGAAGGCATGCGGTATTTCACCAGACAGCTGGGAAGAATATGTTGAGGATCGTGGAACCTGGAGAATGACAGTTAACAAGAACATAGCGTTCGCTGATGGGAGGAGAGTTCAGCAGGCCGCAGAGAAACAAGAGAGAAAAAAGCGTGCAGCAGCAAACCAAGCAAATCAAACTTCCCTGTATGTCTGTTCCAACTGCAATAGGGACTATCACTCACACATTGGCCTGCACAGCCATAACAAACGATGCCTAAACCCCAGTAATAAACAACACTCCATGGGCGCTAATCAGATGGTCTTCAAGGCTAAGCTGCCAATGATGATATATATATATATGATGATGATGATATATATATATATATATATATATATATATATATATATATATATATATATATATATATATATATATATATATATATATTCTGCCGTGAAATTTCCAACTCAAACCATGTTTTCCTGGACACAACAACCAGACTGTTGGAAAACAAATTACACACAGACATCTACTCGAGACCAATCGACAAACACAAGTATCTCCTCCCAACCAGCTGTAATCCAAAACACTGCATTAGGAACATTCCATATAGCCAGGCACTGAGGATACGCAGAATTTGCTCCGACGATGAAAGATTCCTAGAAAGGTCTGAAGAGCTGGCTAAACATTTAATTTACCGAGGCTACGACATAGACCTGGTTGCGGAGGCAATCCAAAGGGCCAAACACAAACCGTGATGACCAACTCAGATATGGACAGAAAGAAAAGGTTGATAGGATACAATTTATTCTGACCTATCACCCAGACAATCCCAAAGTAGGTAGAATCATCGCAAACCACTGGCCAACCGTGCAATCGTCAGACATACTAAAACTAATACTTCCGAACAATCCTGTAGTAGCTTACCGGAGCCCAAAAAACCTGAAGGACATCCTAGTCAGGGCATAGCTAACGCCAATCGCTAGTCAAAACCAACCTAGTCAATATGGACCCTGTGGCGATAAAAGATGCAAAACCTGTCAACATATGATAGAGACCAAGACATTCACTAGCACAGTGACTAAAGAAAAACTAAACATACATGGTCCAAACAAAACGTGCAAAACAGAGAATGTGATTTATCTCATCACATGTAAGATATGTGGCCTTCAGTACGTCGGAGAAACTGAAAAGCTACACAAAAGGATAAACCTTCATAGATCTGATTGGATGACAAAAAAGCTGTACAGAAGCCCGGTCGCAGGACACTTCTCCTCCCCTGGCCACACTTTCAGTGATATAATACTTATCGCTATTGCTAACAACCACAGCTGGAGTTCCGAAACCAGGAAGGAAAAGGAATCATACTGGATACGCCGCCTTAGAACATTAAAACCAAGCGGTCTAAATTAAGAAGACTAGAAAATGAAAACTATGCACTAGTAGAATTTAACATTTTTTAAATCTCCTTATTATCCTTCAATTTTTACTATAAGAATAACCGGTATAGAATCAAATATCCGGGATATAATCTGCGTTACATAAATGTACAAAAAGTAAAAATAGATGTCGCTTTGGCTTGTAGACTTTTAGGGAATTGTACACCGTTTTCAGTTTCCGCATCTAGTCTATACAAGCTGGTTGTATTTATAGTTTTAAGACATGTGGAGACAGCCATGTAGAGGTTTACAAACACAACGTGTTTGTGTTTATTTGTTGGTCGTATATATGTTTTGTATTTGCCTTTGAAAAAGACTCATTAAGAGTCGAAAGCGCTTAGGCTAGTTAGTTACTAGTTTCGTACTGTTCGTTGTCAGTTTATTGCATCTATATATATAACACGTCATCACATTCCATATTTGAAATACATCAGGATTCGAACTTTAATTCAATTAGAACGTTTTATTGATAGAACTTTAATTGTAAATATGTAAATATTAGGATTAATTTTTAGATTCGATTCACAATCTGTTTTTGCCGTGTTTTCAAGGGAAAATAATTTTGTTTAAACATACAGTGTTTTGGCTTCACTCTTTTCATTGTTACTTTGTACGAGCCTTGACACTTAACAATTGCGTACTTTAACGGTTTAAAGTAATTGCCAAGACATTGCAATTAAATAAATGTGAGGTGATTGTGTCAGGATATTTCCTTTATGATCTTGATGGTGGTACTAGACAAAACATCCAAAATATTTTGATTTTACTACTCAAACAGCCTCTGAACTAAAGCCCAAACAATTAAAAAATAACATTTGGATCATGATGAATTGTACCTCACTGCTCTAGGTAAATGTCACGTTGGCAGACATACGTGCTTTCATTGGCTGATTGATATGTTAGGTACAATTCTTTTTTAATAAATACTGCTATTATGTTAATAAAAGAATAAAACCGAAAAAGTTATTACTATTAAAACAAAGATAAATATGTCGAGTCATTTTTCTATATCAGAGCTTATTATACATTTGATGTTGACAGTTGTCGTCGTCCCCCTCCCATCTCTGTACCCATCCTCTCCCTCCAATTGTTGGTATTCTTTGGCTTGCGCGTTCTCACAACAAACTTCGAGTTATTCAGGGCTGCAATTTTCGAGGTTTGTTCATATAATTAATCCAAATAATAAATAAACAATGAATATATACTATTATGTGCCAGTCGTGTCCGTTTTACAGAGTACGGAGCAACCTATCCTATGAAAGAAATCTGTTATTGTCAAGGCATGTTCCTCGGTATATCACAACTAGTTCATATCTGAGAAGACCCTAACGGTCATACGCCCTTAAATTACGGATTTCATTTTACGTATGTACTAGACCATGCTACCCAACATGATGACGATGCAACAATTCCGATGGGTTGAGTTTAATCCCGTTTCGTCTTAAACTGTCTCAGCATCCGTCAAATTTGAAACTGAAGGACAGACCGAAGATTACATCGATCTGATTTTGGGCATATATCCAATAGACAATGAGATAGTAGCTCTCGTCAGCAATTGTATTGATTCTTTGATCAGAGAAGTGGATTTGTATTTGAAAAAACAAATCGGTCAGCAGCGGCATGGATACTTACCCTTTCAGAGCTTACTTAGAAAATCTCTCGACCTACAGAATAGAAGCCAAGAAGACGCATTTGGATGCATGAGGGGTATGTAAATCTGACACGGCAAGCGTTTGTCGACACAGAATTGACTATAAAAGATAGTCCAGACCACAATGTGGGATTCAGCAAACGTGTAAACGAAATCAAAGATGGGCACATATTAGAACTGATATATCGTTTGCATTTGGATACGTTTTTCCACGTCACGTATTTGTTGAATGGACCCAGAATCAATGAAGTGCCGCTTTCCGTTTGATGACTGTTGTGCAAAATCGTGATCCTAGAATAATGATTCTAAATGCTTCGTGCGTAAGTGTTGCGTAACGTGAGAAACGACATCAGTCATATTAAGATCAGAACGACCGCCAAGTATCTGATACAACGAATGGAAACAAGAACAATTGCCAAGGATCCCCGATACAAGACCAAAGATCATCTTTGCAAAGGACAGAAACCCAAACGTTTCATCGTCAGCAATGAAGGCTTCTACATAACTATCAAACAAATTACTTTCGAGTTTAAGCCTACAAAGTATCCAAGATAAAACTCAGTTGAGATGGCAAAACTTTGTGTATCTGATCCTTCGAACCTGACTTTGAGGAGACAAATTACTTTTGATCTTACTTCACCCTGTACGAAACCACGGGTCAGTAAGGCACTAATGGCAGAAGTCATTTCGCATGACAATTATGCAGAAGGTCATGTTTTAGGTGCTTTTGAATCCTGACCAAGATATCGACGAGAGACATTTCCACCCAATATAATCCGACCAACTTTGTATGGATCTTCAGTTTGCAGATTTTCTACCCGAGATTGAAAACGGCAATTCGACAATACTCTGGAAATCAACATCTTGTGAGAAGTGATTCTAGACTATTAGAAGCTACATAATAAGACTATTACCCCTGTTTAGAACGTGGAGAATTGGAGATGGGGAGGACTTTGTCTTTGAACAAGAATAAAAAGGATAATATGATATCGAGATGGCTAAAACAGGGAGATTTAGTCTCCTGTTTTGCTACGCATCTGGCTCAAAAAATACATCTCCGATTCATAGTGTTATGAATGAAAAATGATCAATCAAGTCAAATTCAACAGGATAAGTGTATGATGATAATCCAAAAAGAAAACTTTAAGGAGTATTTGGATGATGCTTAGGGTCTCATCTTGGGGCTTGGGGTAAAACGTGTTGTATCAGTGGTTTAACGACTACTCTGATTATTCCTTCCATCCGTTGACTTCTTTGAGATTCAAAACATCTATTCTCTCTTTCCACTAAGTACAAAGACGAAGCTTAGAACCATTTACTAGACATAGATTTTCAAAGAAAGAGTCATGATTTAATTAATGACTTCATATTACCTGAGGGAAAAAATGGATTCCTGGGAACTTCGTTATCTTTTGGCAAACTGTTCGTATACAGCATATTGGAATCCTGTTATGTGTAATGCGCTGTAATGATGGACATTCTCATCGCAGCCCTAGTGACAATTAAACATATGATATCATCACCGACGACAGTCATCAACTAGAAACCTACTTGGTGGCAGTCTCCTTTCCCAACCACCACAGCATGTATTTCGATATGTTCATGAATGATAAATTGTTGACTTGTTTATTTGTAAGAAATATAAATATACATCAGACAGAAAGGAAAGTGCTATCACTGGCTTTTATGGAAGAATTCTTGATAATAGTAGGCAGAATTAATATTCAATACAAATAATGCTATCATACAGGTTAGATAATTATTTTTCGTACTCTAAGTAGATTTGAACCCAGGTCAGCGGGTGAATGGACCTATCGCCTTGCCTCCACGCAACAGTCCATATTCCTTCACGACTAAGCACACATCACGAAAACATATTGCGATTGAATCTCTATCAAATGCACTCCTGCGTAGCAGAAGTACTAGCAAGTAATTAATTCTCATCAAACCACACAATAATTCCCGATTCCTATGAAAGAAAACTGGTGTATATTCATAATTCTCTATAGTTATTCATATATATCTTGATTTCTTTTATAGGAATTAAGAATGAGCACGAATTCAAAATTATCTAACCTGTATGACATTATTCTTTGTATATATGTAGAGAGAGAGAGAGAGAGAGAGAGAGAGAGAGAGAGAGAGAGAAAGAGAGAGAGTACAATGTATCAATGAGATACATTGAGATTACAAATGTTTCATTAAAAGGACACGAGACTTGAACGAAAATCTTAAACAACGAGTGGTATATCATTGATACAGCGTACATAATATGCATATATTTTATTTGTAACACATATTTGCCCTTTGAAAGGAATTACGTTATTCCCTGGGCAATTCTGATTTGACCGAGTGAATGAATCAACTCACTTCCATCTCCATTGTGTCCGCTATACGATGTAGTTCTGTGCCTTTTTTGTTGTTGTTGTTGTTTACAATCATCTTAGCAAATTGATTAGTTGATTATTTTCTGTTCGAGTTTATACTTGTATTCCCTTTAATTAAAATAATTACAGGCACTTATGATTTAAACATGAAAGATGGTTTTATGAAGAAAGTAGAACACTTCAACCATCGTTAGCTTTTATTACACTGAACGATTAGAAATTCACGAACTGGAGTATGAAAATTAATATGAATAGTTGCATAGCAAAAACACAGACCAACAAGAGGTAGTTAAACTATCTTAATATATTTACGATTGATGTAAGTATTTTGCTTTAAGTATTTTTACTAATTACCATAAAATTCTCTCTCTCTCTCTCTCTCTCTCTCTCTCTCTCTCTCTCTCTCTCTCTCTCTCTCTCTCTCTCTCTCTCTCTCTCTCTCTCTCTCTGCTTTATCTTTAGACGGTTATACTTAACTTTACCACCATTCGCAGGTCGAGAGAACTGGTTGAACGATACACGCGAAAATACCCTAGTATTTTTATGGATTTTCGCCAGAGAGAGAGAGAGAGAGAGAGAGAGAGAGAGAGAGAGAGAGAGAGAGAGAGAGAGAGAGAGAGAGAGAGAGAGAGAGAGAAGCCTTTTAAAGATGTTAATATTTATTACTCATGCAGGTTATCTGGTTCAAGTTCAGTTATAAGGTTTCCATCTAATTCAATTGTTTCTCTCTTACTCCTGATTTCTGAGTATTTTGTCCCCCCTTATGCATGAAAGGTGAGAGTGAACGGAAACAAGAAAGGATTAGGATGAAATTAAGTACTGTTATTTTCGTTTTGGTAAACATGGACTATTAATACTTTTTATAGTTATTTTCATACGTCATTATTGATTATTGAGTGGAAATGCATTGTTTTAGACCTGCAGTTGAAAGAATGTTTATATGTCCATAAAATCGGGCCATGGGCAAAACCTGATTAGAACGCCTGAAAAGAAAATCAAAGTCAGAATGCTAAAAATACATCAACGAATTAATAGTAATAGCATGACAACATGCACGCTTGGTTATTCAATAGCTGGTAAATTCCTGTAAAAATCGGCCATTTGGGAAAATAATTGTTTGCACAGTAGTATGAATATTACTTTATATATTTTTGCTTCAAGGCGAAACGTTCAGTAAATGTTTTATAATTTACTGTTATACATTATATTTCCAAGCAAAATTAGCATTCATTTCCCTGCGCAAAATAACTGAGATTAAATGTTATGAAGGAATGAAACTATTTTAATGTGTCAGTGATTTGATAACATATCCAACAATTTTAAAACGGCTATTTTAGAAAGTAGAAAGTATCCATATGTCGTAATCCTTTGTTGTATTTTACCAAAGAGTACTTGACAGAGCCTACGTCGACATGAATTATGACAAAACAAAATATATAAAACACGTCGGCGTCTTTGGATATTAAAAATTATCAAGCATGTATTCATTCAGGATCAGGTCAGATTTTCTGAATTTACATGCGACCTTTTCTTACGCCAGCAGCATGCAAACACAGGATTCCATATGATGTTGGAGTAAGTCTTATTTTAGGTATTTGGTATATACTTTATGTACTTAGTAGTTGCAAATGTAGATATAACAGTAATTTGTACATGGGTTGTTGTGTGCAAATATTTAGTGGAAGATTGATTAGGGTTTGACTTTTCTTCTATATATTCTTTCGTACAGTATATACTAGCAAGTAAGTAGAATCTTACTGAAATGCATCATAGAACCACATCTGCCATCGCATTATGCGCCAGCAGATTTGGGTCTTTTGGTTATTTATGCCTCATCATTAGAACAAGCAAAACAGACCAATATAAAATAGTTAATTTAGATAATGAATTTATTTTGTAACTCTTAAGACAACTCTTTGATATTATTAACATTGACAACACCAGAAAAATGACTACTAAATTTCCCTTCGGTTGCGTGGGTGATGATGATAATGATGATGGTGATAATAATAATGATAATAATAATGATAATAATGATAACAATAATAATAATAATAATAATAATAATTATGATAATGATAATGATGATACCAATAATAATAATAATAATAATAATATAATAATAATAATAATAATAATAATAATAATAATAATAATAATAATAACAATAATAATAATAACGGCAATAATAATAACACTAATAATAATAATAATAATAATAAATAATAATAATAATAACAACAGCAATAATAATAACACTAATAATAATAATAATAATAATAATAATAATAATAATAATATTTTGGGATTCAGCCAGTCCAGCGTTATTCAATAGTCGGTGGGAGCCAGGGATGGGATTTTCTTTAGCAACAGAATAAAAGCCATTTTATCTGAAGACATTTTATTGTTTGTTCTAGTATAATAGTTTGGACTGGAATGTCGTTTTTACAGAATCTCTGAAAGTGACGTTTTTATATATTAAAATATATTAAATATTTATGGACTCTGTGTCGATAGGTAGTGACTTTATAGTTAATCTTTAAGGACTTGTGTCGATAGGCTGTGGTTTTATATTTAACCTTTCTCGATGCCTTTCGTATTGCAGTGATTCCGTAATCTAAAGAAGATGGAAGTGTCACGATGCCATCAAAACATTTAAGTGACATTAAATTAATATGCAATGTCTTCATGTGTCGAACCGTATTTTTCGCACCAATGATGCAAGGCAAATGGTTCCAAGCATCAACAGTTTCGTGAATATTTAATGTCTAAAAGTAACACTGTATTGTTTTATCCAAAAAACAAATACAATTTCAATTTTTTGTTGTCGGTTGAGACCGATTTTAGACTTAAAGTTAAATGAAGATATTTATCTATTTTTTTATTGTAGTTTCATGCAACGCTAAAATGGATAGTGGCTCTGATGTGTCGACTTCATAAAGTGAAAATCCTGGAGGACGTTTCTATGAATGGCACTCACTTTCATGCTCAAATGTAGCTATTTTCTCTTAAACCCGCTGTCAGTTGATAAGACGGTATAGAAAATATAACAATTGTATTTAAATTATGTTTGAGAATTACCACTTAGAAAAGTAAAGGTTTCTACCAATACACCTGCAAATTATTTTGCACAGAATTCAATCAATAACAGGTACATGAAACATACTTAATGTGACGTAGTTTTTGTTTTAAATACATGAAATTCTTGTGGATGACTTGCCAATATGTAGAGATGTATAGTTAGTTTTTCCCTATGCCTTTTATATTTCATTGATTACCTAGTTTAGACTCTGTTATTCCTATGGTTATTAATTCAATAATATGATCAGTTTCATAATAATGTAATGTAATGCAATTATTCAAAACAAATTTAACGCGATGTTTCTATATATATGTGGGTGCAGAATCGGCTTTATTTTACCTATGGTGTAGCGTCAAATATTCCAATGAATATTGTTGTTTCTCATTCTACCAAGTCTACTTTGCTTATGCATTATATAAACCTTGGCACGGTCTCCGAAATATGCCGGTCCTTAGATAGCACCTGATAAGTGTTCGTCGCCGAATCGAATCAATATCTGACTCATAATACCTATACAATGTGGCATTTATATATTTTCTGTAAATAAAATTAGAGTTGGTTTTGAATCATCTTTTGTCGATAGGCTGTGGTTTTAAACCAACACGCGGTGACATATACTTAACCTTATTCCATACCTTACCATATCTTCGAAGATACCACAATCAAACCGTTTTATACCTGAACGTATAGTAACAGTATATGTGTAATCTTATTAATCCAATGTCGTCAACACTAAGGTTATTGATTGGAGCATTTAATCCATGACGATAAGTAGGTTTCTTTCTTTCACTTCAATGTGAGGATTAGAAAACACGATAACATTATGGAATATATGCCATCTAACTGTAAAAATAATAGCAAGTCACCTAAACATGATGATTCCAACCAATTTAACCTTTATAGAGGTGCTTATTTCAAGCGAAAGTGTAGAATGATTTAAAGTACATAGTTTGAATTGATTGACAATATTTGAACTACTTCCTTCATTTTTTAAGTGAACACAGACAAAACATTATATTTATCATATGATGAACACTCGAAGTAACAAAAACCTCAAATAATGGAAATATATGTCTCACAAGTAATTTAATATAGTCCCAACAATACGTATGTTGCACATTCCAAAGTAAATGAGTAACTTTGACTGGGTTTGCTTGTGTCTTTATTGTACGTCAACATGTTTTAAAAGATGTACAGTTAAGATGCAGTTGGATTAAATTACCGTGGACAGAGATACACCACAGAAGCAAACGAAGATTGATATAGGCAGGACTGGAATATGCTAGTTTGAATTCAAGCACTCAAGCCCGGTACACTAACGAGTGAGCAACTGCCATTGGATGTCCTTCTTTCGTCATGACTTGAATGAACATATTAAGTCAAAGAATAAATAGTTTCTAGCAAAATCCGTTCTTACTGATAGGTACAACATAATTTACCTAGTGATAATAAAATTGAACTGATCATGAAAATCAACACTAAACCATACAATAAGAAAAACAATGATAAAATATAAATTTACACAATGCGATATACTGACAGCTTTGAAAAGCTGTTGGGATTTGAAGTAATATTTGATTTCATTGATACTTATTTGCCTTATGTAAGTAGATTTTTACATAGGTAAGCGAAAAAGAAATCGTTCAACATGATTGCGAAATTTTTACAAGAAGTAAATGTATTTTTTGTTTAAGAACTGATTCTGTTTATCGCGATGGAAAACTACACACTTAAAGCGTCCTTGTTTGTATTTGTATTGCACGGCCACCTTCCCATATGAATGTAACTAAAACCCATTTATATGATACTTACTTCACTATCTATATTCATGTAGCTTCATCCATTTTATCATCTACAGTTGGCCATTCTATGCCATCTATATCAAGCAGATCCTTGTTCGATTTAGGCTTGGCGTTCTTATGCAATATAGCTATAGAATAGACTAATTATTTATGATTCAATTTTTTTGTCTTCACTTTGCACACTGACCCAACCCTCCAGTCGGGCACTAATGCCTCATTATAAAAGATAACGTTGAAGTGTACAAATAAAGAGTTTGCATTTTGTTGTATCTTGTGTATGTTAGAACTATCCTTCGAACTGCAAGTTCTGAATATTCAATAATACGACGATTTTCCCAGTTGTTTTTGAAAACTTATAATAGGTATACGGGAGTTTCAAATAATCGGTCATTCTCTAGCTACATCTTCCCCTACACGAAAGGCAAATTGAATGGCACTCCAACATTTATCTTTTCTTAACTTAGATATTCTCTTTTTCATGAAAATGCTCTGATAGATGTTCATCCATATCGATCACTGAATAATGGTACAATTAAAATGTTTCAAATGTATTAAGTCAGTTGTACACATATATGATATCAAACACTATTGGTAGTGTAACAATCTAATAGAAGATCAATATAGTTATTGTATTCCCATAGTACAATGAGGTAATATAAAATCTTGCCAAACACGCACCTAAACCTAAACTACTACCTACGAATTCTATTAAGACTTTCAGTTCTTTGTCCTATAAAAATTCAAACACCAGTTGGAGCTGGTAATAAACGTAACCACATTACAAACCCCCACATTATATATATATATATATATATATATATATATATATATATATATATATATATATATATATATATATATATATATGTGTGTGTGTGTGTGTGTGTGTGTGTGTCTGTATATATGTCTGTCTGTATGTAGGAATCTGTTTTGGGTTCCTGTTTAGTTATCCAAATGATCGAAAAATTACCTTTTAGATATTCATAAGGACAAAATCTGAAATCTAATGACAAGTTTCTATCAACCGAATCTCGATATTGTAAAGTCAATATGTTATCGATAGTCGTCAAGGAATTTATATTCTCATAATACATTGACATCTAGAAACCAGGATTCTAAGCTGTGTCGTATATCACTGTACTAAAACCCACAATGCTTTTTTGCATTATTAAGAGGTAAGAAAACAATACTTTCTAACTTGATATTGCGTTTTACAGTTAAGGAGAGCCATTTCAGGGAATCGAAAGAGAAGAGAATTTTACCCCCTAAAAAGGAATCCATGTTACAGTGCAATAATATATCTCATAACCGAAATCTAAAGCGGAGAGCCGGTTCGCGATGTATTTAATTTTTATTTTTTAACTTCTCTTTTTCTTTATATATATATATATATATATATATATATATATATATATATATATATATATAGAGAGAGAGAGAGAGAGAGAGAGAGAGAGAGAGAGAGAGAGACTTACGCATACAATTACATAAAATTATCAATTAGAGCTGGATTTACTAGTCACGTGGCGTATAATTACAAACTAGATAAGACTGAACACGTGTCATAGACGAATATATTTATAATTAACACATTCAAAGTTAGCCATGAAATAATTATAATTTTGAGACAAAGTCTTCATGAACTATATTTAAAAACATCGAATGAAAATGGTGGTCAAGGATGAGATAGATTCCAGTGGGAAGTGTAGGTCATATTTTATCTCACGCATCAAGGTTAAATTTCAACGGAAACTATAATATAGAGAAATCAATATAAGGTACATAGACATCAGCCCATATAACGACAAACGTTTTAGCGGAAATAAAAGTTATTTAGATATTATACCCTTATATTTGTTTTATGATTTTAAATGCATAACTATATGACGTTTCATTTTGATCTTAAACGTTTGTGGATCCTGGACTACTGAAGACTGCTAAAGGATAGGAATGCTGAATAAAGATCAGAAACTTGACCATAGTGAACTAATATAGTTTAGGATAAAATAAATATTTCGTAAAAGGTACAGTATATTACGGGCGATATAGCCATTATTCAGCTTTTTAAGAAAATTTAATATAATTATATAAGCAGCTAAGCAAAGAATCTTAGTAGGTGATTTTTAAGGAGACTCGTGTGTTACGAAATGAGGACATGAAGAGTTATGTGGAATCCATTAAAATGTGCTATGGAATATTTTACTGCAATGACCATTATGGATTATGTATAGCTCCCACCTCATGCCTTGATGGCATTTGTCTTACATTGATAAAGCGGCCATTATTTAACTGTTGCACCCTGTTCGATAATATAAAAGTTTTGCAGATCACCAACGCATAGTTCTTATGCTTTTGTTAGTAAAGTTTATATAGGACTAGCACATTATGTTGTGACCCAATGGTTTTTAAACAATTATGGTCTGAAAAAAAACTAAAATGAAAGGACGAAACCAACAAGATTTTTATAACTTAAAATATACTTTCTATTTCTAAAATGGGTTGGGAAAGAATTAAAAATAACTAACAGTATGGTAAATGAAATCCTAAAGTCATATATGTTCTATCAATTCCATAAGTTACGAGTAATCAAAAAATGTTCCATAGGTACTCCAAATTATTGTCTATATTGTAATGAAGTATCAACAATACAGTCGAATCACTTTGTTTTTATCTGAAAATGTCTTTGAATGAATTCACAGTACTCCCGAAGAGCTATTATAGATCCAAATGTTATTTTATCTGATGTTACAACACTGTAATTCCAACGAATTATTAAAAATAACATGAATTAAGCCTTTCGAAGTAGCTCTTCAAGGTACTAATACAACATCTAAAGTCTTTCATATAGATTTATAATTTGCATTAGACTGAAGAGGCTGGAATGAATAATCATGGCATTTAGAAATTTCAGACCTTCTGAAGTTAGATCACGTGATGATTGTCTGAACTTTAGTACATCTCAACCTTGGAAATTTATGAACGAATCGACATACTTGATATATTACTATCTTACTGTGCAAGCGTACTGTTGATAAGAAATTTAGTACTTAAAATATTATTAGGTAAACCAAATGAACTACAATTACAAATGTCAATATACATAATATACGTACACGTAGCAACTTAACTAGTAAAGAAACAATGCTTTATGCAATAAAACATGCTGTAGACATATTAGTAAAACATGCATGTAATTAGTTTTACATCAGAATATGTCACGACTGATCCAACATATCTACAAATAATGCAATTTAATCATTCTATAACCTTGAATCATAGTTTTGTTTCCATTGATCTGCCTAATAACAATGTTGTATGACTGCAGCATCAGACTCAATTTTAACAATCGTTGATTCAGGTCTTTTATTTCGCTACACTATCATATACCTTAATGGGTTGCCAAGCCAACATTAAAGCCAAATATTCCTTCTCAAGTTTTGGAATAATTTATCAAATGTTAATATTAATCATTAATCATTATTTCAAAAACATATCACAATGGATGATCCACACTATTGTTGTCTTCCTCCATCACTTGGATCAACATGCGTCTTAAATGATTTGTTGCAAATTGGATAAGAACTGTTATGCTATTGTGTATGGCCTTGAACATAACAATAAAACTTAGTTTCCTTCCTTAAGATATTGGTCATGGATCAACAGTTATGTAATAATTGAAGCAAAATGTCCGAAAATACTCAGCCATATCTACATTACGGAACTGTACCTCTTACTGATACACAGTGAATGAAGATACATCCTTGACTTTTTCTTCAATATTTTATACTTGACCGTGCCCTCTTCCCAACAGTTCGTAAGTCTGTAACAGAAGCGTGACAAAAGCTATGCTTACTTAAACTGATTGTCAGATTGGCATTACATTTTTAATCCAAAAACTTCCGAATCGTTTCCAAATGGGCTTTCCAGGTGTTTTACAAATTAAGTTTCCCATTACATATACTAAATATTGTCACGTTCATAAAGATTTCGAAAATATTGGAGGAATTATTCATCTGGAACTGCATACTATAATTTGTTTAGAACTGCTAAACAATATCCTCAAAAAATGTCATAAAACTCTGTAGGCAGAAAGGGCACAAATATTTTCCAAATGCCTTTATTGCTTTTGTTTGTAAATTTCATCAGCACTTAGGGCAAGTTGTAATATAGTACCTAAACATTTTCTTTATTCTGGTTGATTTACACAAAAAACCAACAAAACTCCGTTATAAACCTTTCGAATACAAAACCCAGACAAATTTTGTTTAATGAATGTATCATATATAGATTCTTTAGTGACTTGAACCACATGTTCTAAGATATGCGGATAGGTGAATTCAATTTAACTTGGTCTCTATTTTATAATTTAACTTATCCACTGCATATTGTCCTATAGTACAAACGTGTTCTGATCATTTTATTCTTTTGGAACAGTCAGAACTTTAATGATGCTTTACTGCGAAAGATTGCAACTGAAAATGAAATCTAGATCTTGATCATTCAGGCACTTTTAGACTGTGCACTTACATATTGGACTTGAATTAAATAATATCCAGACCAGATATTGTCAGTTATTGTCAGCAGATCGAGATTCGATTTAAGAGGAGGTCAAATGATGTCACGTTTTGTCAGAAAATATCACATTGTCGTGTCTGATCAGACATACAGAGACAAGCAAGTAAAGAGGACGATATATATTAGTTTTATGAGAAGCTACAATTTAATAGTCAATATGTTCGGTCCAAAGGAGGAACGCCTGCAGATATCGGTTCCTGTGTATTTGCCTGGAATTGATGCTAGCGGAGTGAAGTGAGATTTAACTTACGTAGCTTTTAAAAAAAAAACATGTTAAAAGATTATAAACCGATGTCGGATGTATTGCAATGAGAGACTGGAATTGGAATCCATATTCTTTCCCCATTCCTAGCTATTACAAAATTTCATGTACATGTACACCTCACCTTATGTAATTTTGATTTAATCCAACGAAAGCATCGAGAGGTGCTAATAGTATGTACCAAAATGATACAACTGAAAACAAGAAAACATGTAGTGTTGGGGTCTTTTGTTACTCTTTAATTAATTGATCGAACTTTTTAGTATTATGTACATACAGGGACAAACTTAGCATAGTGTAGTTAATGTCCAAAGCTTTAATTCATTGAGCATATTTCATATGGGTCCTGAAGACGTTCTGCTACTACATGAAAACATTCGACTAATCCTGTTAGAGGTAGTATAAAATAAATATCCTGAAAATCAATATGTCTGATTGACACCAAAATATCGAATTTGTATAACATATATAGTTTGCAAGTTGTTCTTCTAAAAATTTGGTGGTAATGATATGTTAATGTTGACATTCAGAAACTATATATATATATATATATATATATATATATATATATATATATATATATATATATATATATATATATATATATTGACTTGGGCAAGCATGGTTTGTTTTCTGTGCGATCTGAACGTTGTACACAATATTCAAGTTTATGTTTGTACTAAAGCTGATCGCTTTTCATTCATCCAAAACACGTACAGTGTCCGTATAATTGATACAACCATTTAATATATACGGTCATTGTATCCAAAACATTTTCTCAGATTCATAATGGATGCGGCATGCATGTTCTTTAGCTTCCAACACTACCAAAGTATAGCAGTTTGTACTGGAATCCTCTCTCCAACAACCCTTATCTCCAATACTATAATTTCCAATGTCATGCCTATAAGATAATGCAGTTCCAGGCAATACACATCAAAATTGTGTCTGAGATTTAGACCACTCATATACCTTACGGTATGTTTATTTATTAGAAAAGATATTGGACAAAAGATAAGTATATTCCGAGGTAACCAAGTCAGAGTCGTCACAATAACAAACTTAGAAATAATAATAATAATAATAATAATAATAATAATAATAATAATAATAATAATAATACTATTACTACTACTACTACTACTAATAATAATAATAATAATAATAATAATAATAATAATAATAATAATAATAATAATAATAATGTAGACTTTGTTAAGTACCTAATCTGTTAAAGCTCTAAGCGCAGCGCTTTACAAAGTTGGACAACACCAAACAAACATGCAATGAAATTAGAAAATATAAAATATGCTGCTACAAATGTGTAATATAAGGAAACATTATTAGGTCCGCAATAGAAAAATATGCGTTTTAAGAGTTATCTTGAATGAGATCACTGAGGATTTGTGTCTCTGTTCAGTAGGTAATTCACTCCACGTTGTTGTCCCTGGTATGCAAAAGAACGCGTTCCATATGATTTCATTTTTATTGTGGGAATAATGAGAATACAAGCATCAGAAGAGGATTGTGGGTATCTCGTTGAAGTATCCACATGGTGAGATCAGATAGTTATATTGCACTGGAGTTCGTCAGTAAAACGTAGCACAGAGAACAGATTTTATGGATCGAATGAGTAGCCAGTGCAGGGTAGAGACCAGAAGGGAGATTTTATCTGATCGTGGTATTCTAAGGATTTTTCAAGCATATGTGTTTTAAACTTTGTGAAGTTTCTGGAGTAGATATTGAAACTAACCAGAGACAATTGAGTTACAATAGTCCAGTCTTTAAAGTACTAAGATAAACATAAGTTGTTTTAGTGGCATCAACTGAAAGATCATTGCGAATGGAGCTAATGTGTCTCAGCTCAAGATATGCAGCCTTCCAAATATTCATGACATGATGGTGCTATGACTGTGTGAATTTAATGTTAATGTTGCTGATATTTATTGTCTGAGGTAAAAGATGTGAATGAGAAAGTCTTTGTGTTGCAGTCAGAATGGCTTCAGTTTTAACATCATTCATTTGTCGCTTGTTACATGTCATGCATGATTCAAATTGTAAATTCACCTCTGTACACCTTGGATTGTAGCATCAACTTTAGTTGAGTAGCTAGATTTGTATACTTGGGTGTCATAAGCGTCCATTTAGTGAGACTAGTTATGATCTATGACACTTGAGAGCGGGTTAGTCTATATAATTAATAGAACAGGTCCAACAACAAACCCCTGGGGAACACCTCAATATAAATTAACTAGGCTAGAGTTTATGCCATTTACGGACACAATAGGTGTCCTGTTGACCGAGTAGGACTTGGATCATAGTTAGGCTGTATCATGAATGCCAAATAGGTGCATACGTACTGAAGACAGTGAAGTAATAGGTCATGGTCCATTGTGTCAAATGCTGTAGACAAGTCAAGGAGATTGAGGACTAATCTTTCCGCTATCTAAAGCAGAGAGAAGGTCATAGACTACTTTTAGAAGAGTAGTTTCAGTAATATGGCAAAGGCGATATGCAAACTGTTCACTGATAAAAAAAAGTATTTGTTTGAATTCAGATGAGATACAAGCTGGGATATAACAACATTTTCTAAGATTTTTGACATGAATGAGAAATTAGAAACTGGGCGTTAAATCTTTATATCGGTATGATCAAGTGTTGCTTTGTATAGCAGATGCATTGCAATGGCGGTTCTGGAAAATGATGGGAATTCCCCGGATGAGCGAGAGGTGCTAATAACATCTTTTAGTGAAGACAATATTGGATCTAAGCACTCAAGCAGCAGTGATGACAGAATCGAAACAAGACTTTGATGCACTCTTCATCAAGATTGTACTTACTAAATCCATAGAGATAGATTCAAATGCTGCTAACGGCTGCTGCTCAAATTATGTATCGCAACTGTATGGTAACCACGAGTTAGTAGAAATCATGTTGTTAAGCTTTTCTCTAATCGTTTGTACTTTGTCTCGGACGAAATTTGAGAACTATTCCCAAAGGTCGATTTCAGAGAAAGTAGATGAAAGTAGTATACATGTGTCTTGACATCAGCTTTTTAGTAGTCTCGAAGAGCTCTTTGCAGATGAAACTTTCCGTGAACTTACTACTGCAGTGGGCCGATTTCGCTGCAATGACTATACCACGGAAACTTTTTTAATTTATACTCTGCATCTTTATAAAACGGTTCATATATACATAGTATTAAATATTATTAAATTGATTAAATGGTGGCATATAATTCACTGGTTGAAACGGAGTTCGTATGATTTGCCTGGATGTAAATGACGCAATTCTATTTTATAAATGTTATTAGAAACAAATGTCAAACTGAATATAAATGTAGCTTTTTGGGTTATTATATATTTCATAATACTAAACTTAAGTATGTGTGCCTAATTCAAGCTGAATCGGTTAATGCTTTGGAAGTCATTATAAACAAACTTGTCGCTTCTAGCGCTATAAAAGAATTATAACCCTTCCTCAAAATAAATACACGTAAAACGTATAATAATGTTATAAAAATATGTAGGCAGCTTAATTACTGGTGCAGGTATTTATTCTACATTTTATTAAATATTTGATTAACTGTAATACGATTCCTCAAAGATACTAAATGGTACACGTCCCAACAGAAAACACGATTAAATCTCTTTGACGCGACATTAAATTATGTTGCTAAACGATTTTTACGACGGATTTAACATTGGGCGCAATGTTCGTTAAGTTAAAAAAAAAACAACACATATGGGTTATTGGAAAATGTGCATAGCTATTTTAAACGAAATATAGATTTCTCCAATAATTTTAATACATACCCACTCCAATGTAATGTTGATTACAACCAAATGTGATAGTGACTGGCTATGGTTCCATAACCATTCATGCAGGTTTAAAGAATGTACAGTGGCTTATTGGATTTGAATTAAATGACATCCAGAACAGAATACTGTCAGCTGTTGTCAGCATATAAAAAATTTTAATTTTTTAGGAAGTCAAAGAGTGACATTTTGACAGATAATATCGCACGTTTTAGGCGGAACAAAGCTACACAACAAGAATAGTACCTATCATTCATGCGGTAAACTGCTCTTTAAAAACCAGTGTTTGATCCAAAAAACGATCATTGGGAGTAGATTATGAAGACAAGCAGACAGCAGACCAAATCAAATGGATGACAAAACTATTTTGGAGGTAAGTGCAAAAATAGATGAATGTGTGAATGAAACAATTTATGTTGCGCTATGTTTTAAAATCAAGTTTCTCTGCGGAATGTAGAGGTAAAGTTTTAGCTGCAATGTGTAACAACAATAAATATGCTGTTAAATTTCTTTTGATTGATATAAAATTCACAGGCTTTCATTTCTCACTGCAGTTTCATTGTTTGCTTTCTGTTGGGAAAAACAGATTTAATTGTTTGCTTTCTGTTGGGAAAATGTCATGGTCGGTAAATGTTAGGCTCTACATGGCGGTCACTTTAACCGGTAGAGGAAGATTACGAAAACCGTCGATCCTTGGCAAGCTTTCACATATATCAACATGTTTCTGTATAACTACACAGCAAAATGTGGATTTTTTAAAATTTTATATCTTAAAAACAATAACCGTAGGTTTGTATTAGTTTTCTCCATATTCTGATTATTCGATTAATGGTTGTCTTACTAAAGGGATGAAAACAAGTTCCTAAATTTTACAACAATGCTAAGGCGGCCTCGTTTTACAAATTAATTTTTATATGACATTCGCCTTTTATTTTCGATAATAAAATTTGTATGTGGATAGAAACTACTGGAATAAGGTAGACTTAATATAGAAACATCACATAACATTTTTGTCTAAGAGACTTCAGAGCGTATACGTTTATACAAGAGACTATAATGACTTTGATAAGACCTTTAATTTTATTTTTGTGCTATTTCTGCATTCAAACTTGAATTTTTATGACCTTTAAAAGCTTGCAGTTTAGTTCGAAAGGTCTATGTATGAAAATTCAGGGATAGATAACATTCTTTGGGACAGTTATATTTCCTAATTGGGGGAAAAGGTAGATCCAATCGTGATATCGCCATTGTTGCTATAAAAGTTGTATCGATACTGTTCCGATATATTTTTTCTCCCACTAATATATTTTAATGTCTCAATTGTAATATCTATATGCTATATCAACAGTATAATTGACAGTTATATATATATATATATATATATATATATATATATATATATATATATATATATATATATATATATATATATATATATATATATATATATATAGTACTGCAGTGAATAAAGAGCAACATCGTAACGCAAGGAAGAACTCCGAATCACTCTTTCGCTTTTATCTCTAATTCATATAATTTACCCGGGAAATATAAGCCAGACTTTCAAACTTTTTTTAATCTTCAGATCATATCATGATCGATTTTGTATAAGTGAGAAACATATTCTACGATACATTTTAACCATACATACGGCCTCCATTATCAAAAAATGTTTACTGTATCAAGGTTATCAACATTTAGAATCTAAGTCGTCCTTTTTGTTTTAACGGCAACTAAATTAATAGTGTGTTTGATATTTTGGAGAGCTGTGTATTTATTATATTTGAATAATGACTCTTTTTCTTTCAATTTCCTTATGTAATTACGAAGGACTGTTTTGTCCACATAATCTCGCAGTTTAATTAGTAAGGGATTCGGTTCTCCGAAAACAACGACTAACGATCCATGTCTACTTGTAATTCTTTAGCTGAGTCATTTTGCTTTATACATTTTCCGCTTGTGTTTCTGTCATGTTGAATGTTTTCATTATTTTAAAATAATTGCTTCGGAAGTATGTCCTTCAGGGTAGCCAACTCCATTGTTTCGTTTTCAGCATGTGTTGCTGTTTTGAGCTTTCCTTTCAAATTCGCAATCTCCGCTTTAAATTTGTATTTTATTTGTTCATTTTCCAACCGTAGAGACTCCATTTCCTGCAAATATGATATCCTATGCTTAATTTCGTTTTTCAGTTCCTGTATTAGTTCTGTTTTGTTTTAGGGAAACAATTGAGACACAGTTACTGATACAAACCCCATCTTAGTCCTCTCCTCTTTTCTTTTTTTTTTTTTTCTTTTTGTTTCTTGCAAATCTCTGGATTTAGTTGATATTACTATTCTTTCCTATGTCAATAATCAAATGTCCCGGGCTTTGAGTTGCGCTTGAATGAAAATTGCTGTTTGACCTGGTTTAGTGCTCCGAACATTTTATCCATTGTTTCTGCAAACTTGCGTTGTGATGGACTGTATCTTATATTTAATTAATGTACTGACAATAAAATTTTAATGAATGTAATTATTTCATCATTAATGGACAGCAAATCAGACTGCAAATAAGAAGAATTGATGAATGTCAACAGCTTAGCACTTGTACGTTTTAGTACATAAGACGAGGCCCTCACAAGTGAGAGAGCAAACTATTTAAAAGCGTGAATATAATAGCTTTGTATGGCTCGAAGGCATTCATAATAACATTACTAGTTAGTGTTTCAATTTTGCGTCAACTCCGCAGTATGACATAGGTGGGTTTGCTAGCTACGGAATCGGCCTTTTGTATGGAGGAATATTATATATAAACTGATGACTGCTGAACGGCTAAATATAATTACCGTTAAAAATCATGATTTGTTATTAGAAGAAAAAAATTATATAGAAGTAAACTATTTGCAATAACAGACCTCGGACCTAAAGGTTTGTTTAGGCTGTGTACTTCATGGAACTATTTCTCAAATCGAGCAGGGCAGCATACTATTTGTATTACTGCAAAAGTTTACTCTTGCATAGATGGTGCATACGATTTAACAGAGCGTTTCTTCTAGTCCAATTTAGAACGTGTGTTAAGTTGTCCAATCATAACTTTGTGTGTCAGTACTCTCTCTCTCTCTCTCTCTCTCTCTCTCTCTCTCTCTCTCTCTCTCTCTCTCTATATATATATATATATATATATATATATATATATATATATATATATATATATATATATATATATATATATATATATATAAGTGTGTGTGTATTGAGAGATAGAGAGATAACAGTCTGAATAATATGAACGATAATCCTTGGCTGTCACTTACCTCTAAGCTTATGCGAAGCTTAAATGTATTCAAATTGTCCCTGGAATAAAATTGGTATATTGTGTGAACTAAATATCCATCGCCTTACCTACCCCCAGTCTTGACAAAAGTTATGAAAACTGAGCTCTTTAACTTGTTTTTTTTTTACTTACATAGCACTATTGTTATTCATGTGATGCAGGAAAAAACTAAAGATTCCACTTATCGATCTAGGATCTGTTGAACGTGATTTCAACATATATTTCATAGCAAAAGATGCAGGTGTTCAAAACATTCAAATCGCAACATAAGGTTTACAAGAACTAGGGTCTGCTGCATATAAAGTATTTACAAGACAGCTCGGAATGCATAATGCATATATTTTATTTATGTTAACTTTGCTATAAACTATTATCTATCTTATGTTTATACGTTTTAGTCTTGTTATTTTAAGGTAGTGAAATGCGGATCAAATCATATCAATTCTATTTACATTTCTAGTTATGCTAATTTCATTTCAGAGCCCATGGGTCAGTTATTGTGACAATACATCTCCGATTGCTTTCTTGCCAGAAGACAACATGAAGACACATTTAGGAACAAACGTATCTTCTGCTCACATCACAAATGAAGTAGGCGCTACATCTATGACACACCAAATCGAGAAGTATTGTTTCCCATTAATATTCATTTTCGGACTTCTTGGAAATACCCTTGCACTGATCATATTTCTTCAAAAACATCTTCGGACGACGTCATGTAATCTTTACTTGGCAGCAAGGTCGTTATCCGACAACGGATTTCTTTTTATCCTCCTCCTTATCTGGATCAGCAAGGTGCTTGGCTTGGAAATAATGATGACAAATGTCATTTGCCATCTCTGCATCTTCTTCACTTACATTTGCGGTTCTGTTTCTGTGTGGCTAGTTGTTATGGTAACGATAGAGAATTATATTCGCATATGCCACCCATTTAAAGTAAAACAATTTTGCACGACGATGAAGGCGAAGAGTTTAATTGGGGTGTTCTGTTTTGGAGCCTTAACGTTATATCATCTCCCGCTATGGATCTTGACGGCAAACTGCACCCCAAATCCAGAATTTGCTCAAGTCACGCAGGCGCTTGTACTAATTGATTCACTGCTCACCTTAGTGGTACCAACATTTCTTACATCTGGTTTTACACTCACAATAACGTGTAGCTATATCAAATATTTTCGGACGAATAGGAAACGTACATCTTCCAATTGCAAACATAGGAATCCAAACAAGGGCGCATGGAAGGTGACAAAAATGCTCTTTGCGATTACCGTGATATTTTTCGTACTCAATTTTCCAAGCCACGTTATTCGTGCAAAGATACTTATAAATTTTTATATGGGAGGGATTGATAGATCCCACGAATTAGAACATATATTCCAGAGCGTGTTTCAGCTATTATACTATCTGAGTTTTTCTATTAATATACTGATTTATTTATCATTCGGAGGAAATTTCAGGAGTTCATTTATAAATCTGTTTTGTAAACGAAGAACGTTGCTAGGCAGAAAAAATAGTGACTGCGCACATGATAGGATTGATCAAATGAATACCTCCTTCCACTTTTTTAAATGATCAATCCGTATCTGCAAAATTAATCTTAAATCATATTAATTAAAGCCAGGAATGATTACGAAACAGATGCTAATCAATTACTTCATTACTGGATAATGGTCACAACAAACATTATATTTTCTATTATGCTCGCTGCATATCTCTATATAAATCCGAGCTCATTTTCTTGGAAAAAAGTTTTAAAGAATACAAAAAGGTACACAATTTCTGCTTAGATGTAACCGTCACTGACGCACATCAATAGATCCACGAAGCAAACGAATGTCTACAAAAATTAAAATGAAAGTAATTTTTATGACGTGTGAAATGTTAAATCTTCTAAATGCATTATTACATGAATAAAATTATTGTTTGTGTTGTATTCAGACTTGTTTTCTTTTTATGAGTTGTCACACATTTAAAATTATTTACTTTCGTATCAAGCATTAAGGTGTTTGGGAAAAATACAAGGAAATTTCAATGCTGTTGCTAAATGTTTCACGGGGAATTTTCGGAAGATGAGAAAATAAAAATTATTTTTGATTTTAATCGTGCAAAATCATTAGCAAATGCAGGAAATAATAATGTTCCATGATATATATTTTAAATTTAAGTGTTCGAAATTAGTCCATTTTAAGACTAAATATTGGAATCAATAACATGGTAAAATACAGAAGTAGCCGATGATAACATTATTTGTCATCTACTTGTAGAAATGGCTGCAGCTGATCAAGATATGAATAAGCTGGACAAAGCCTCATTTATACTAGTAGAAATGTATAAATTCAACTTCTACAATTCTAGAATTAACAAGTATTCTAACTTAATAACAACGTTTAAAAGATATTAATCTTACTTCAATCTGAAAGGTAAAACATTTCTTGCACAATTAGACACAGTTCATTTGCTAGATCACGTTTATGTTTATGTGTGTGCTTGGAAGAAAACTTCTCGTACTTATATAAATGTCCATACTTTGAAGAGCTGCGTCAGGATATTTTTTTAAAAAATCGAATAATTGTAAAATGTTTGTTACAGTCGCTTGTTTTAAGATCATGTTAGAAACCTAATCAGCAGACTTAATTTGTATTATCCTCGAGGTGCAGTGAACATGTACTGGTTTTATAATGCATATTGACACAACAATAAGAAAACGAACTCAAATAATACATTATTAAAAACAAACTCTTTCAAAATAAATTGATTGACTATTTCTCTAATATAGTTAGATTTAAGTAAGGTTTGGAGGACGTGATTTGCAATTATAAATATGATGCATGAGATATGAGGTATTTTAAAAAGGAAATATACAATCTCAAAATCAAACCTACAATCACTTATTAGTTTCCACCTCCACCCTTGAAGTTTCTTGTACAACATCAAACTTAGTTCTTTCAGTTTTGCTTCGCTAGAGTCCATTTACAGATGATATATCCCTGGATGACAGCTACAGTTCGACAGTTTCCTTTCAACTATGAAATCTCTCGTCTGCTCGAGGTAACGAAACATAACGTTGTATAAATACAGTGCAATCCTTAACCTAGTTCACAAAACAACAAAAAACCTTGTCATTTTTTGCAAAATCAAGTCATAATTTTATTGTGAAAAATACACATGTGAAAAAAAACTATACACCGACAACTATGTTTCAACGCAGTTAAAAGGTTAAGCAGTCATTAAATCCCCCACCCGTCAGGTGAGGTACAAAATTCAACTTCGGTTACCTGCTTTGTGAGTTTTTCTGTGATTGATTCCATTTCCAGATTGTTTCATCCTTGAATGGCTGCTGCAGTTCGCCTTTATCCCTTCAACTATAAAATGTATCTTATCGTCTGCACTTCTATGTAAACAAATAAAACAACAACAACGAAAGCTGACACTAATCGCAAAATGTAATGTTTATTTAAAAAATGTATTAAACAGTTTCGTTCAAGCAAGCGATCTGTAACTAATTTTTTTTTACAAAGAAAATTATCTTTCGTTTTTCTAACTTCCAATCTGGGTGCGTCTGATTTACCTATACAAATTAACAAAAAGTGCCCTTCCAAAGTGGTTATTGATTGAGTCGTAATATGGTGATACAAACCAAACAACTACCATTTTGTCAACATACACGCTCTAAGGACGACCCACGACCATAATTTTAGGGCCTTTCTTGCTAGTCAATTAAATAATCTAGGCAAGGGTGGTTGTTAAACTGCAACGATAAGATTAAACAATAATACGAATGAGTGATTTCACGAGCTTATTTAACAATGAGCATCTGTTCGCGAGTGATCACCTCCATATAATGTGCTCTCTCTCTCTCTCTCTCTCTCTCTCTCTCTCTCTCTCTCTCTCTCTCTCTCTCTCTCTCTCTCTCTCTCTCTCTCTCTCTGATCATATTTTTGTAGGTTACGTGATGTAAGTTCAATTTCAAGGTTTTCGTCTAGCCCAAATTATTTTTCCCTTCATTCCAAATCTCTCTCTCAGACTTTATCAGATATACTGTGAAAGTTCACTGCACACTTTTCAATGGCGATAGATGTTCTAGCGGCAAACAAATCATTTGGTATATTGCCAAACTAAGGTAAGGAAAGAGTTGTTCGTAGCTGTCTGGTATTCTGCGGAATTAGTTCGTCAGTAACGTATACATGTTATGTTTACAAAACCCTATTACACAAATTGCAACTTGCGCCTTAAAACAATCTCAGTCTACACGACTAGAAACTGTTGAACTAGAAATCTTAGCTCTTCTTAAAATCATATTTAACATTGTCGATTTTACCAATAAAAAAGACCCTAAGAATGACCCTAATGTGCATTTAACACACATGTTTTGTTTCTGCTACGAATATGACATTCTCTGATGAGTAGTAGAAAAATTATCCGTGTGTCATGTGGCATAAGAGTTCCGTAAAATTCTCTGATCATCTTAAATGGACCTTGATATTTAATACAGTAATCAAACCAATGTTGTCTTTCAAATGTCAATCGAAACGATTTTTGGCTTATTACAATAGTATAAGGTTGTTCATTTAAGGAGGATATTTGCTGAATTTTTTCAACATGGCGAGCACCGCTCTGACTGCCTAGTGGTTAGAGCGTCCGCTCCTTGTGCGGGCGGTTGTGGGTTCGATTTACACACACACACAAACACACACACACACACACACACACACACACACACACATACATGCCTGCCAGGCTTACCACAGAGCGGATGAATACCGTCTATATCGTTTTGATGTAAAGCCAGGTGTGGGGAATAAGAATCGAATGGGTAACGTTGGTGTGATCCAAATCTAGAGTATGGCAAAATTAATGTGCAGCGACAATAAAGAGTTCAATGCCTTTATTCTGACCTTTCTATTCAGACACCAATTCTCCTGGTCATCAAACTGGACACTGCCAACAGTGGGTAAATCCGCATGCGCCAACACTCCCACTGGAAATAAATCATATTTAAAAACCATTATAAATACTCTATTAACTGTGAACATTGCCCCAAAATATAAAGTCGTGGATAATGAGTATTTTGCACACCACCCTCAAATATAAAAATATGAGCATTATACAACAATTATAAGTGTTCTTTACAGTTAGATGGTTAAACCCACACACTAGAAACACTTAAAATGCTGGATCTTCCGAAGAATTTGTCCACTGAAATCAATGGGTTCCTCTAACACCTGTCGTCTACGGATGTACACCTACGCATTCCACCAAGTCTCAAAGCGATACCGCACAACAGGTCTTGATCATACTGATATACTGTGTTCAGAATCACACACATCTTCTTCTATGTCCATATATTCATTTTCACTGAGAAACTTGCATACTATTCAAATTGTTTCATTACATTTTCTATCTTACTATATAGCAATTCATTCATCCAGCCGTCCATCTTTCTATCTTTGCAAAAGTATGCATTTATATATGCGTCGAGAAACTAGCAATAATTACTTATTCTTCCATATTGTAGGTGTGACCCCCTTTTTAAATAATATTTCATTCAAACTGAAATATAGTCTACTCATTCAACTGGCCTGATTTCATGAGCTAGTGTGAAAGGGGTCATACTAAACTAAATACAATTTGCCAAAGTCAGGATGTATATACAAGGCAAGGTGTATGCTGACGAAAAGACATGCATGCATGACATTGTCCAACTTAAAGATATGAAACAAAAGATCATTAAAGTTCGGGCTATCCCTCTGAGAGAGAGAGAGAGAGAGAGAGAGAGAGAGAGAGAGAGAGAGAGAGAGAGAGAGAGAGAGAGAGAGAGAGAGAGAGAGAGAGAGAGAGAGAGAGAGAGAGAGAGAGAGAGAGAGAGAGAGAATTAAAAATATACGTGAAATGCATATATTCGAATAAAGTGAATCTTACAAGGTCCATCAAATGGCTTACCATGACCATGCTTCCCAGCAAATAAAGTTTATCTTGATGTCAGCTTAGCCGCTTAGATTTCCACATAATTGAACTTAAGTTTTTGTTTATTAGTTCGCCAGATGTCCAAGTTGGTGCCATAACGTCCCTGAAATTAAGATTAAAATATAATGACAAACCATGTAATAATAGCGATACCTTCACAGTTCATCAGCCAGCTCCCCCTCTTCCATTTTATATTCACTAATTGGTTGTTGACTTTTATTTCTGCAATCAGAAAAGAATACCAAATTTCGGTAGATTAAAGGGCTCAAACAAATTGTATCCATACGCGTGAGTTTTTCGAACTTCATTAACAAACTTATGAAGCTGTTATTTTTCAATAATAAAATCATACATTTGTTAGACATTCACTATGCTTATCCACTTGTTTAGAAAGAATCGAAAGAAGAAAGAAAAGCCTTTTCTTTAGGTCACGTTAGTACCTGATTACGAGAGCTTTGATTACATAACTCTAATGTATATTACCTACCTGCGACATAGTTATTAGATCCTTTCTTTGTATTATCCTGAAACCCACCGCTGGTCTGCGTCATTGAATTTAAGGTTTCGCTATTAAGCTCACCGGTGACTTTAATATTGGCCATCTCTTGAAACATGTTTGAGAAGAAAATGATTATTATAATAATGACAATGAAAGTACGACGATCGCGACAAATGTGATGATCAATAAAATGAAAATAATAATAATAATAATAATAATAATAATAATAATAATAATAATAATAATAATAATAATAATAATAATAATAATAATAATAATAATAATAATGAATTTTAAGGTATGCTCTTTATCATCAAATAAAAGATGTATCGAAATATTGCACATCCTTTGAATCTGATATTTTCTAGTGAAATACCAGAGAATATTAGTCCAAATTCATTTTCGACATCTATAATTTCCAAACCTATTTCATCTTGGTCATATTAGTAACCTTTACATTTTGGTACAATGCATAGAAAAGCAGTGTTTCGTAAAAAAAAAATGAAAGCAAAAAAAGAATTTTATATTTAATGGAAAAGAAAATGTATTTGACCTCTTAGCTAATCGTGTGTGTGTCTGTATGTTTGTGTGAACATACCTAATTGCACAGCCTTTGCCAGTGTTTGAGGAGGAACATTGATACTTGAAGCCGTCTTACTTATATAGTTGTATCTTTTTGAGATATTCCTGTAAGAATTAAGATATTTGTAATTAAAATATTCGTCTTGACTTAGCATGTTTCTCGATCATATGAACGCAAACACTTACAGTAGTACGATATTATAAATTGCCTCGCGTTGATGACCAATCCAATATGAGTTACCCCATACACCAATATGGCGCTTTAGCAAGAAATGCAACCGATTTATAATTGTACCTTAACGCTGCCTACAAATAATAGTTTCCTTATTTAAATTATATACAAATATGGAACACATGATGCCTTGCATATCAAGGAAAGTGATCATCATTATTATCATTAGCATAATAACTTACACTGCAATAAGTTTTTGTTAGCCTGATAAATAACCTAATTACAAGATAGTAAATACACTGAATAACCCACATTAGCAAACATTAATTATTAACATACATACCCACATACAAACAAGTAACCAATCTTGTATACTTATCATGAGCTGAAATTCTTTGGCTAATTACTCTTTTATTAGTTTTTGGCTGCCTTACAATTAATATGCAATGACAAGAATCTGAACGAAATGGAGCTTTACGAGGAAATGGGCAAACAATTAGATGTATGATTTGAAAATGAACTACATTTTAATATATTTGCTTTGAAGGAAAAATGGGTTGATAGGCGTTTTTTTATTTTCAGTGTCATGGAATAACTCAGCCCTACTAGACATCTGGAACATTAAAACCAAGCGGTCTAGAAAGTCTAGAAGTCTAGAAAAAGAAAATTATGCACTAATAGAATTACTATTTGTAGCCGATGCAGTTTCTTTTCAAACTTTTATAGATCTTCTTAGTATCCATTTAATTATTACTATAAGAATAAAATATCATAGCACACAAATCACATGAGGCTAGTTACGTTCACAACATTGTGTGACTGACAGACCAAAAGACGTTTAAGCCTTATAGCTTTTAAAATGCAACCTACATATCAGAATGCCAAAATGAGTATGTTAAACGCCATCAATTTGCAAGCTGTTAAAGAATATGACCCGTTTAATATTTTCTCCAGTGGAAGTATTTGATGATGAATTTGTATAAATTGAGAAAACTGTAAAGGTCTGGTTGACGACAGCTGTCAATTAATTTGGTTAAATTTATTTCAGCGAATTTTTTAAGGTATTTTTAAATGTGTTTATTTCTTTTGTTTTGGTTTTTATTTTATTTTCAACAACGGCCATCATATTTCATGTCGTTTAAAATTGTGTAGTTTGAGAAAAGAAGGAAACTGTTTTCTTGCTAAACTCAAATAATTGACAGGCCGTATAGCACGTATTCTCGATACAATTTGGTAACAAAGTGTTGATTGGAATTAGAAAGAAGTTGCTTCTCAATTTGTTTTCTTCGTCTTTTAAAGGAGAGCAATATTTTATAAGAGGTCGTGTTTGTCTGTACAGCCTGTAAGGTTTTGATGCCTGAGATAAATATGTAATTTTTGTATGAATGAAACATCGGCATTGAATCCTATAATGAAACTTCGGTAGGCATGTATGGGCTAGCATATCAGTATAGCAAATGGAAAGTTGGTCTTTCCTCCGTGTATAAAATAAGTGTGATTTAATCGTATGAACTGAATAGTTTTATACTCTTCGCCATTTGTAAGAGCCCTCAGAAGAAAAGCTTTTTGTCTGTTGAATTTGAGAGTATATTCTTACGATCATTGCCTAACATTCGTTTCTGCAGCGTTCAACTCTTACCAAGATATCCTTATCTCTCACGTTGTGGCCAATTGTTTCCAGCTTTTTTTTATTTATCCTAATTGCTTCCTAGAAAAATTTTAATCTTAGAGGTTTGACGATTTTGAAAGCTAATAAACTAGCTGTGTACGGTTTTTGAACTCTATCTTAGGTCACCTTTATTATATATTCAGGTCATTAGTATATAGGGTTTTATACGCAGGTAACGACTGTAAAATCGTTTGTTGCAAAAATATATTTAAATAACAGTCTGAATATATGCCATGACAAGATTATTTCTTTAAATGTTTTAAGACCTTAACGTTCATTCTATTGAAACTTCATTTAAATTTCTTGTGATTTTATTGCACTTGCATTTAACTAATTTTGATCCGTGACTGTTACTTACCCAGACAAAGCAAATGTTCTTTTAATTCCATGCTAAAATGTGCTGTTTGCTTCAAGTGTACGACAGGTTGAAGTAGCAGATTTGTAACGGAAATGTCAGCTGTATACCGTTTATTATGTGATATTTTTGTGCACATTTATGCAAAATAAATATTAGCAACGTAAATTTCTTTCCCAATCCAAGGTAAGAAAGCACATGTTTCGCAACAGGTCAACGAAATATGAAATTACTAATCGTTACCAACACACCAGGTGATATTCCTTGGTCTAGATGTTATCAATATTTTCTGAAGTTTTGAGTTAAAAGTCAGATAAATAATGGTGGTTTTATATAACAAAGTCGTAACAAACAAAGGCGCCCGGTTGTGCAACCTGTATTTGATTACCAACCTAAAACTCGATTATTAAAAAAATGTGTCTACCACATTCATCTGTCTCTTTATTCATGTACAAGTACACAATACAAAAAAGATCTTAATTAGATTTACTTTTTTTATTACAAATTAAAAAATATAAGTACTGCCCCCTCTGTAGAAAGTACCAATTTTAAAAAGTCGAAGTTATTTAAAATCAGCAATCATTTTAAGAACGTAAACATGTCTTTAATTACTGACCGTTATTTTCTTAAGTGAACTACTCTAATTGATAGTCGAATTGAAAATTTCATGCATGCCAATTCATTATTTGTGAAGGAGTATATAAATATTTTCTAATTCTTTATCAGTGTTCTAATGTATTCTGATCAAACATGAACAAAAAGCTGATTAATACATATTGTTTTAAAATATTGTGACGTCGGATTTACGTCTCAATATTTTTATATGTATAAACGTTAAGATGCATACTCAATCTCAGCAATGTCAGAGTGCCACAGCGGCGTGAACTCGATGTACAAGATTGTCCAAGAAGGTCTCAAAACCTAATGAATAATTATGATGAAAATTATGCATTTAATATATAGAGAGTTGCTGCTGATTTTCATCAATCAAACTCTGAGAAAAACTAGACCTGTTCTATGTAAACCTTGTTTCAAAATTTATTGTTGGAAAACTACGAAACTGTATCAAAACATGAGGTAGTCTATAGAATTTTGTCTTCCATCCCTTAGTTACGGTACCTTTATAATTTGTGGAAACCTTTGCCTGATATTATGTTTTAAACAAATGCGTATTTCAACCCAAAATTAATGCTTCTCTTGCTAAATGAAACAATTCTCGTATAAACCAAATATTTCGACCAACATTACTGAGAAAGAGAAAGGGAAAGAGCGAGAGAGCTGTATAATAAAAATATATCATATGAGGTTTAGTTCTATAAGCTGATAACATAGCGCACATTACAGTTTAAATCTGTCCCAACTATATTCTAGGCTTTTCGCGCGCGACGGCAGAGTGGTGGAGCGGGGACGGCCAGACATTCGCGCGCGACTTACGGCAGAGGGGAAGGGTGGGAATGCCAGTCTCTCGCGTGACTTGCGCCAGTTGGGAGGCCGCGGTTTTTAAAGGATTTAATCGACTACCACTAGTACTAAAATTATTTTTTTAGTTCCTGAAACTTCTACACGACCGACTCCAAAGCATTTGAAAGCTATTGTTAAATAACCTTTAAAAATCTACATGAGAGCACATTCACGGATTTATTTTATAAGAAAATTCCACCAATAAAAGTGACGTTAGATGACCTTTAATAGTATTTGTATGAAACAAACTTTCGAATTCCCAATACGTCATAAAAGTGTACATTTTTTTGCCATAATTAAATTGAAAGGGGGGAATATTTGCAGTAATATATTAATCAGAAGAATACATTAACCACGGTTAAATTGAATGAGAAATAAAGTACAAAAGAGTCATAACACTGTTGCTCGGATCATCATTAGAATAAGAAGAATTGAGCAAACCTCCCCTTGCTCTAACCGTCAATGGATACCCTTTCAATCTAAATCAAACAAAACATTCTCACTAAGTTATTTCCTTCACTAGCTCCAATATACATATCTGACCTCATCCATGTGTGATAAACGCCTAAATATCTGATTTCCTCTTCCGAAACTCGATTCTCATTGATACCACTGTTAAAAGGAAATCATACGGACAACGTTATTTTGTGTATCAGGGCCAAAAACGTTGAACAAATTGCCTATATATAATAGAATCAAGGACAAACACTGATCTCGTTCAAGAGTGCTCATAAAACTCAACTATTTTGACTACAAGAACAGACGTACTTAAAGACCTAACAGTGTTTACTTTCCTAATTTTTTCAGTTTGTTCTTTTTGGGGGGTAATTTCATGTGTCTTGATTTGAAATCTTTATTATTATTATTATTATTATTATTATTATTATTATTATTATTATTATTATTATTATTATTATTATTATTATTATTATTATTATATCAAATATATAGATGTACAATACATCTATGTTCTGTATAATAAGAAACAGATCGGCTATATTTCTCAAAGAATTCACTATTCTAAACTGAAAATCTAGACCGAAAGTGCCACTTAAATTCGTATATAGTTGCTCGAAAACCAGCTTTAACTCAACACTTACTGAGGGAAGTTTCATCCCTCTTGATCTCGCTTGTGTTAAGCTATCATAAAAAGTTTTTGTTTAAACATTTAGTTGTTACAGAAATGCGTTCTGACAAATTAAATTCGCAATTGCCCTACATAATACAAATATTGTAAATTATGTTATCATGACAACAGTGACTAATGACAAAAATGAGAGAAAGAAAAAAGAAAATAAGCACAATGAAGCATTCACGATTTGATTAGCAAATAAATTAAATATGCTAAAAATAATGGTAGACAAATTACACACACACGCACACACACACACACACACACATCGTGTTGGTTGTCTTAATAATGAATGACAAATGGGTGACTGCATCTCAAAATGTAGACTAGTTCATTTCAAAACTGAATTAGAGTCTCGAATTAGAACGCCCGTTACATAGCTCAGCGATGACGTGTTTTCTATTCACCTATCAGAACGCAAGAGGACTATGATATCTCTTTTGGTGTGTTAGGGTGCACCTTCAGTGAATATTGATACCCGGAATGAAAACGAAGCTGAAAATTTCATGATGTCATTTGTTCAGATTGAGCTGTCCTTTCAAGGGCCATCATATTGCTCAGAAAAGAGACACAAATTGAAATGAAATAGAAACAAAAACCAAAATATAATTATCTCCCAGCAATAAAAATAAAACCAACAGCAAACACAACGGCATCTCTCTCCAACAGAAATGTACTTGTGTATATAATAATAACCTCCAAACATTTAATCAGGACATTTATAAACGTACGTTTTGCATATGTTCCAGTGAATCTGATTCACAATACATTTCAAAGATATCAAACAAGTAATTTTTTCTCCTTTTTAAGAATGTCTTGCTTTGAATTCTTCTTAGATTGGGTTCCCTCTGCTATTTCTGCCTCTGAAAGTTATTCTCTCTGTCTCTCTGTATCTTTGTCTGTTTCAGTCTGTCAGCAGTCAGTCTCTGGTTGGTTTGACTCCTCTCTCTCTCTCTCTCTCTCTCTCTCTCTCTCTCTCTCTCTCTCTCTCTCTCTCTCTCTCTCTCTCTCTCTCTCTCTCTCTCTCTCTCTCTCTCTCTCTGGATGCTTTGAAGACAATAATTACATGTATATATACTTTTGTCTAAAAACCTGTTTTCTACTTTCTTACACACTTTCTTTCTCGTGTCAAACATACCAAGTATCTTCAATTGCATTTTTATAGTAGTTTTGAGTCTCTCCATAGTTCCACGGGACTGGGTTTGTTACCAAAGTTATATCATTAAGGACAGTATAATATCTCCTGTCTAAATCTAATTTAGTACGCCTGCTAATTTAACATGTTCCAACCTTTTGGAACATGGCTACTTTAACATGTTCCAAACTCTTGGACATAGTTCAACGTGTTCAAAATTCGAACAATGGTGGCATAACAAGTTACGTTTTAACAGTGCTGGAAAAGTTTGTCTTTCATTGCTGAAGATGATATTGTTGTTTTTATATCATTGGTTGTTTTATTTAAAAGATAAGTAAGAAGTGAGTAATTCATCTAAAAAAAAAACTTTAACTGCAGTAAAAATTGGAATACAAACCTAATGTTCGTTTATTTCATAGTCAATATTGTTTTCTCACGTTTTAAAGTTGGCATGTTTCTTTCGACTGCACAAATAAAGTAGTACTTGTTCTCCACATAATATTTATTCACTTTGTCTTTTTTATCGTGTATAAATTCTTGGCATACAAACATAAATTTGGTTTCGTATCGCTACAGAACCTATTTACCATTTGTACATAATGAAGGATATAACCTTTTGTATAGCGCTAAATGGCCTCTTTGTGCTGGTGCGCCGTAACAATTTAACCAACCAACCATAAATTGACTTTTAACTGTTGAAATACTTATCTTTAATTCCTCATTGTTAATATTTAGATCTACCTCAGTTTAAACAATGAACCGGATATGTACATGACTTTTGTGTCCAACTATACTACCCTTTCTCATCAACATGTATCTCTGTAACAAAAGAAAATAAAATCCACAAAAAATGAGATATATCCCAACATTGTAGTCCGATTTAACCATTGAGTCTGATGATGTATTGTTTAATTCTTACTATTTTGTTTTAATATGTCCTAATATTAATTACTCCATTGTCTTTTATTTTGACAGCGGCTAATACAGTATATCGAATTTATTTTTCATGTGAAAATTCAACGAAATATTTTTCTTCCCGTTTTTGCATTTACTTCTCTTTTAATATTGTTTTATCTTCTCATGTTCTCTTTTCTGGAATATCAGATTAATAATTTTATTTACCTTTGTAAGCAATTAAGACAAAAGTAGATGTAGTCTCCATAACCTTGACGTACAGCTGTACGTATTCTACTTTGTTATATATCAGGTACCTGATTTCTTGCTGGGGGTGTCTTCAGTCATGACGCAACGAAATCATTCAAGCTATGTTTCTAGATATCAATGCTGTGAGTTTTTGTAATGCGTAGTCATCAGATAAAATAGTTTGCATTCACGCTGTATTTGTCACATCTGGAAATAAACACGACTTGTATATTAATTTGACTCACTCTGGATATGTTTTTCCGTGAAATACAATAAAGTTTTCAATCAGATGTTACCATTCACTCATTCGTGTTGTGCTGCGTCTTACAAAATGCGATGCCATGCCATGTTAGGAACTGTATCTTCTCATAAAGCCAGCGCAGTCAGACTTTATTGTGTGTTATCAAAAATTTGCTATGCAAAAACCGAAATTTAATAGAGCAAATTTTGAGATTTTTAATTCATTTTATATGCCGACTTTGTTATGTTCAGATTGTCGTTTAAGGTATTAAACTGAGTAGCTGGACATGGGTAAGACGATGCACGTTTTGACATCCTTTTATGTACCTTAAAGTTTTAGACCTGCTCCCTACCCCACCCCCAAGTAAGAGATTATTGAACAATGTTCAGCTACATAACACGTTTTGGGGCTTTTGTCTTTAAAATTACCAATTCGAGAAATTTCTTTCTGTCTTATTTAGAAAAAAATGTTTCTGGTTAAATTATGACAGCCACAACAAGAAATTTGGATACTAATATTAGTACTACAAGAAATACGTGCTCAGATAGTATATATGGATTTTAATTGATGATTCGTTTTGAAACAGATTATTCGATTTATGTAGTTATTAAATTAGATACGTTAACATGAAAACAATTTATTACAATATGGACGCTGGGCTTACTCTGTAGCTTTAAAACACTGAAGATCTTAATAGATTTTCTTGAAAATATAGCTTATAATGGAACTTAATAATAATTTCCATTTTAATTTAGTGAGTCTTTAACTTCAGGATAGATATTACTTGATGCAAAGAAATATTAACAGTTTTGAATTGTTCTTTTTTATAACTTAAAATGTATAATGTTAAAATGTATTGGAATCTAAAGACAGTTTTTGACCTATTACAACTGTTGTTAAAGGTGTAACAATACCTAGACAACCCAACATATGTGTTTTAATCCGAGTATGCGGAAAGAACGAGTTTGATACGGCATAGGAATGGATCCGGCGTAGGAATTTCGAAGCCTTCAGGAACATATTATGTTCCCACATTGAATAAAGCGAGTACTTTCCCTCGACTCGAAACAAAACGCATGTGTGTTTTTGTATTTAATACATATCCCCATTTTATCGACACATTCGTAAACAAATGTCAATGTATACTTTAAACAAATGAATTAGGCATTAGGCATTTGACCTTTAGTGAAAGATATTGTGTAACCCGTTTGCATGTATATATCCAGGGCTAGGCCTAAATATCTAGTGTGGATTTTAGTGTGGGTTTGTCTATATTGTAATTATGGTAATTTCTTTAACATTTACAAATATTGTATGGAACATATGACTGTATTTAATCTGCAGTCACAGGCAAGTCGATATTTTTACTTCTCCAATAAAACAAAAATTTTGAACGAGTAAAGGGCCCCTGTTCTTACACTCTACTTACTGAATGGACTCTCTACTTTCAAGGAAATTTCAGGGCAAATTTTACAAACTTAGTGTTATTAAATAATTCAAAACTACACAGAAAACTGATGTGTTTACATTAAAACTCTCTCTTTTTATGATTTAATTTAATAGTAGAAAGTGTTTATGCATTGATCTTAAAGTCATTATTTACGCATGTACCTTGAGCATACAGGGGCGCCTGTATAATTATTAGTGAGGTGGGGCAAACATGTAGTGGTCAGGTTTTTTTTTTTTAAATAATGCGCAGGTGTTCCTTTGATAAGAGCGTCGGCGACGGATGTGGGGGATCAAGGGCTCGAATCCCGGCTGAGTCATACTAAAGACTTATAAAAATGGTACTAACAGCTGCCTCGCAATCGCTCAGCATTGAGAGTTAGTGTTAGGACTGGTCAGCCTGGTGTCAGGATAATGTAAGTGGGTGCGGTATCATGCTATATGTCTGTATCTGTAGCATGATGCCCCATTAATAGACAGTAAAAAACTACAACCCGCCACTATATTAAAAATCCAAATCACACACACATATTAAGTTTTACAGATGTAGGCCAAAACATATTCAGATGAGAAATCCGGGTAAGGTAGGCTGGATATCCCGCCCACATTTGCCCCTAAGTACGGGTTCCAGTAAAAACATATATTTTAAAGAAATTGAGGATTTTGTCTCTTTCTAACATGCGGACTAGATTTTTAATATTTTTCGTTTGGCTATAAATAACAAGTAAATTCTAAACAACTGAAATATTCTCGTTTTCTTTATTTTCTGTTTCAAACAGTCTCAACAATTTAAAATGTAAAAAATGGTTCGCTCTGTGTGACCCGGTAAAGAAAAAGTCTCAAAACTGTTACAAGATGCAATTATTCTATGTTTGCGTTACAATTAAAACAGGCTGCTGCTCTGTCATACGCCTAAATTTAAAGGTCACTGGCAACATATACTGTACAAAAAAGTGTTATAGAATTATAGACATAAACGAAACCCATTTATTATATTTATAAATCATGAAAGTGCTTAATTAGACTTAAAATAAGTTTTTTTTAAAAAAATGAAAATTAACATTTAGCTTTATCCGTAAACAATCGGCAGTTTGCGCATGCTTTAAACAAATATGACGTTTAATTTAAAAAAAAAAGATTTCCCGGGTTTCCTCACTGGTTATACTAGCTATTTAAAAATACTTTGTATGTTTTAGGCATTATTCAAAGAATCTTTAATTTCCTTATTTTTGTGTATGATTGATAGGTGTAACATGGGTCACACTTTGTCCTTACTACAGATGTGCATCTTTCTCAAAACTGCTAGCTCCACTTGGTCCTTGTCACTTCCTGAAATTCAGAGTAAAATTGGAGGAGGGAGAGAAAATAGAAAGAAAAATGAATCGATAACTTATTTTACATTGTATATTTTTGGTATTTCATTCATTGCACTTTCAGAAACTAGCATTGTCTAGTCTGGCAAAATTCATTTTCCATTACCTGCTAAGGATAGTGAAATTTAGGCTAATTCAGGCTTTTTTTTTTTTTACAAGAAACAGTTATTTTTGTTTACAGTGTGCTTAGATCGTGTACAATTTCTACAAGTACAATATCCAAAGAAATGTAGGCAATGCAAACAACTTCACCTACCATACGCCATTCTCTCTGAATAACATTTTAATTGGTGAACAATCTCCGCAAATAATACCACTTATCTATTTGACAGAAAAGGCACAGGATCTCCGGTTGCTATGTTGTATGCGGCCATAGGTGCTGTAAACGGATATGACGCTACTTTATTTATTTATTTCTTTTTTAAAAAGGATTTCCAGGGTTTTCAAACTGGATATACTAGCTATTCAAAAATACTTTTATGTTTTAGGCATTATTCAAAGAATCTTTAATTTCCTTATTTTGGTGTATGATTGATAGGTGTAATATCGGTCACACTTTGGCCATACTACAGATGTGCATCTTTCTAAAAACTTATAGCTCCACTTCCTGAATTTCAGAGGAAAAGTGTGTGTGTGTGTGTGTGTGTGTTTATGTGTGTGTGTGTGGTGAGAGATAGAAGATGAAAAGAAAAAAGAACTGATAACTCTTTTTACATTGTATATATTTGGTAATTCATTCACTGCACTTTCAGAAACTGGCATTGTCTAGTCTGGCAAAATTCATTTTCCACTACCTGCTAAAGATAGTGTACTTTAGAATAATTCAGACTATTTTTTTTTACAAGGAACAGTTATTTTCGTTAGCAGTGTACTTAGATCATGTACAATTTCTACAAGTACAATATCCATAGAAATGTAAGCAATGCAAAAAACTTCACCTACCATACGCCATTCTCTCTGAATAACATTTTAACTGGTGAGCAATCTCCGCAAATAATACCATTTAGCTATTTGACAGAAAAGGCACAGGATCTCCGGTTAAAGGCACAGGATATTTTCCTAAGGTGACGCTCCACAGTTTTGTATTTAGCATAGAGTTAGAATTTTAAAGAAAAATAGTTTGCCGGGGTTTCCTCACTAGTTATACTGGCTATTTAAAAGAGACTCTGTAGATCTTAGGTATTGTTCAAAGAACCTTTAATTCCCTTTATTTTGATGCATGATTGATAGGTGTAATATGTTTTAGAAAGTATACAGCTTGGCCTTACTCCAGATGTGCATCTTTCAAAACAGTGCTAGCTCTTCTTGCTCATTTTTACTTCTTGAACTTCAGAGGTAAATTGTAAAAAATGGAGGCGATGACATTTTTTTTTTTACATTTTATATCTTTGGTAATTCCTTCATTGCACTTTTAGAAACTGGTATTGTCTAGTTTGGCAAAATTCATTTTCCTTATTTAGTAGCTGCCAAGAATAGTGTACTTTAGACAAATTCAAGTTGATTTTTAGAGCACAAGGGAGCAGTCATTTTACTTAGCAGTGTCCTAAGATTATTTAAAATTTCCAAAAGTACAATATCCGAAGAAATTTCATCCACATTAAATGAAAGTAGCATATAGGTATGCCAACATTATCTCCACTATGCATGTTTAAAATGCAAACAACTTCACTTTACATACATCACTCTCTCAAAATTACATAATAACTGGTGAGCGCCACCTAAAGGGCACATAATCTTTGCTATGTTGTATGCGGCCAAAGGTATGATGTTGCAAGGGATTCAACGATGCGCAATAACTTCCGGTTTAAAAAAAAATGAAAACAGTATACGACTGGTCAACGATGTTTTACCTGTTATGTCGATCCCTTTGAAATCCTAAAAAAGTTTAAACACGGTAATTAATTTTGCATGTAGACGTTTGCATGATCTGCGTTTATTGTTGGTCATAAGCAAAATTTCCTGACAGCAATATAAAGAAGAACGCTGGTCTCTGCGTTCTAGTTCAAGTCTGCATTACAATAGATTGACCCCCAAGTGCATTGCTTAACACGTGTGGAAAAAAACAAACCAATATGTAATTCTTCGATTGGACATTTTTTTTTTAAAGCGGGTCGTGAGCACTATCGTTGTAGTCAATCGAATCATGTAGACTCCTTGGCATTGGTCCGAGGAATGCACAGGAGTAGGCCATCATGACAACTACAGATTCAAAATCAGATCCTTGGGGCAGGTGTGTTGTAGAAATGACAAGGACGGTAATTGCCATGACGGTGTTCAGTTCTACTGCTCTATTTTTGTGCCCATTCCAAAAACAAACAAAAACACCCTACAGAAATTTATAATATGCATGACATATATCGCTTTATTTGTCAACCAATTTTCATTACCAATGAGTAACTTAAGATCCTTTTAACAAAGTTTAATTCTTCCTTGTCAGCAGTGAATGTTAATCAGAAGTTTGTAACCTTGTTCCTTGACACATACACATACAATGCACCAAATTTGATTGGTGGGTTTTAGAATGTAAATTATTTGTTATCAGTTCTTCGTAAAATCAAAGAGGAAGGATATAAAAATCATCACGTTTGTCAATATTACTAAAATTTTCCAACTGTCCTTGGATAAAAAAAAAATTGGCAAAATAACTTTTTATAACCAACTCGTCAGATTGACTGCAGATGGACATCAGGTGTAAGCTGAATGGTGTCATATATTGATGGTCAATTAATCACTAAAATGCAAGAATTTAACTTTATAAAATCCTAGATTAACGTTACCTAATAGTTTGATATAAGTCATGCCTAGTATAACTTTTTCAGTATTTTGGAACATAGCAAAGGCATGGAACACCATCCTTTCAAGACCTGTCCATTGTCATTTCTATTCATAGATCTGAACATCCGGGCAATTAACAAGAAGAGTGCTCACTCTTGCATAGATATGCCGGCTTCTGCTTAACTGTAGTTGAAACATCAACCTCTCGACCATTATTCAAAGGCAGTTAGTTAGACTAACGGGCATACTGTCAATATTATTACATTAAAAAATGTCTAAAAGGTGAAAAATAACTAAGTACTGATGTGTAAGTTCCAAATGATTTATTGTGTTAAATTTATGATTTAAATAGAGGAACTCTTTGATATTAAAATGAGAATCTGCTACACACTGCTTAACTCTTTACTACATCCCAAAAAATTAATGGTCAGGAAACTGGAAATGGCTTTTGTTTCTTACACTTTATTATTATGGTCAAATTTTTTTAATCTAATTTTCAATACTGTTGCTTCATAGACTTTAATGTTAAGTATAAAGAATTATATTAATAAAAGAATCTCCTGAAGTGAACTTATAAGTTTCTATGATCATATCCTGCCATGCAGTCTCAGTCAACAACAGCAAGATCCACTCAAGGATGATGTAGTTCATTATTTACTCGCTGTGAAGGTATAACATCTGCACGTAGAAGCATGTAAGCACTATATGGTGGCTTATAGCTCATTACTGTGTGTATCCATCCAAAAATGAAAGTAGTTTTAAGCTACAAGACTTTTGTCAGCTTTCATAGTCACATGTGTAAATAATGCCTAGAGACAGGAAAACAGTTTATTATTAAATTAATAGATGTTATTGACAGTTATATGGATTAGGTACATATACACAATCAGATATGATCAAGGAATTAGAAGAAAGGAACTTGGTAAGAAAGCAACAAAAATACATTCAGTAAAAAAAATAGTTTGCATTTTAGTTTTGAAAATGATTGTCCGTTTTTAAATAAAAAATTTTTAAAAATAAATTTGTTTCGCATGTAATATATATATATATATATATATATATATATATATATATATATATATATAAAGAATACAAGTCATATGGCGAATAACAACCCTCTCAAGCGTACTGGATCCACTAAGGGATCATGTTTGTCAGGGATTAATTAAAATAGATGCAATAAACTGACGACGAACAGTACGAAACTAGTAACTAACTAGCCTAAGCGCTTTCGACTCTTAATGAGTCTTTTTCAAAGGCAAATACAAAACATAGTTACGACAAACAAATAAACACAAAAACGTTGCGTTTGTAAACCTCTACATTTCTATCTTCACATGTAACTGAAAACGTTGAAAATATCATATATCATTATGACTATATTTTAATTTATATTTAATGTTAGAACAAATTATTCTGCTATTCAAAATGTATTTTTTTCTCTCATTCAACGTAACAATATTCATGTGGAGCGAAGATTAGACAGAAATACGGATCACAGTACTGCCTACTGGAGTGGTGACAATTTACATGGTCGTTTTCCCAAACAGCCATTGGAAAATTGCAAGGACAATAATTGGTGTCTATAAAGTCTAATTTAACCTTATATTGGGTTTTTGCTGAAATATCAAGCTGATGAAAATAATTCTATGCCATTTACACAACTGGTATTGAAATTTGAAACATTAATTGCCACAGCATGTAAACTGCTCAACTGACACTGCATGTAATATTTTCAATGGATGCTCGGTATTGATAGGAGAGGCTTCACCTATGCAATAACATGGATGTTGTGTTTTTAGACTGTTGTACGTCACTCCGGATCCATGAATAGTAATGCACATAAATCCCTCACCTAGATTTGAATATTATGGAGAACAAATATCTCATTTTGGACATAGGGTGGAGTGAGGCCTCAAGGATGGCCCTGGGTTTAGAAAAAATGTCACAAAAAACATCACCTCAATATTTTGTCACCAATTTTCAAAAATATGTTGCCATTTTCATAATACAGTACTATCTCATCATCCTCGGGACCCAGACAGTATCGTCGACATTAGTGGATGTTTAGATAAGTGGGGAGGTGGCCTAAAAATAAATTTGAAATTACACATTCAAGGGAAATTTCAATAGATGATCTGTCATCAGTACCCAGGATTTACGCAAAGAAAAAAAATGGAAATTTTAATTAAATGAAGACAACTAGTCAAAATGCACTTGTATATTGATGACTTACATTTGAGTAGTACACTGTACAATGTGTTAAAAAATATACATGCATATAAAAAATCCATGAATTTGAATGTTAGAAAATTAATGTATATGTCAAATCCCGTTAGAAAACACAACTAAATCATCTAAAAATAGGTAGTCCTAGCTTATTCTTCATTGCATTGTTAACAAACACATTTCATAAAAACAATTCACTCTGATATTTTTTATCCAAGTAGAACATGATTGTAAATTTGTTTATATGCTACATGTACATGGGCTTAATTTGGCCTAGATTTTGGTCAGCCAGAGACAACTATGACGATGCCACTGATACCAAAGTGATGAGGTCATTCACAGGGAAATAAAAATGTGAACAAATTAAAAGGTTTTAACATTCCTTCTTTCAAGATGTCCCACCTTCATTTAATTTGACGGCCAGATATCTATTGTTCAGAATATGGGAACTTTAATTTTGACAAATTTTAAATTGACATTGGTAGTGATCATAATCATGAACTATTTTGTTGCAAACAGGAAACTTTCACAGCACAAAAATATTTTCCAATCACTATGAAAAATGAAACAATGCTTTTATTTAAAAATGTTGCCAACTTCTTTGATCAAAGGTCTTCAACTTGCTTTGATGAAGGTTCATGTGTTATTGAAGTCGCCACTAAAAGTGCTCTTTCAAGGACCTAACAAATGCCTGTTTGTTATTGCTGCAGCAACATCAAATAATTGTAAAACATTGACAGAGACAGAATTATTTTTCATTTGCTTAGTATATAGAAATTTACTAGTCCTGCCAAATCTTTACTAGTCTTGTCCAAAAACAATATCATACACTTGTATTGAGATTAACAACAATATTGTTCATAAATTGCATTATCATATGAAACGCAGAATTACAGAATTATAAATCAAATCCTTCTTCAAATCATAAGTCTGTCAATTCACATTTCTTGTTTCTCGGGAATATCTGAATCCAATTCCAGAAAAGGATCCAGGTGTCCTTTCTCATCATCCACCTGCACTCTGGGAACATATGGAGTTTGTTCATGTCTCCTTACCTATCTCCCTGAAACATTCCACAAATGTACTGCTGGTGATGGATCATTTGTTGCAATATCATTTGTATGGAACATTATAAAGAGTAGGTCTGAGAGAATCCAAGGTCGCAAACATCATCTCCATTCTCTCCTCACCATTTGTATCTTTGAGAAACCCTTCTCAGCATCAGCAGAGTAGGCTGGGATTGTTAGGATAAGGTCAATCAATGCCATAATATTCCTTCAGTCAGCAGCACATCATTTTACAACTGTGGACCAAGTCAAAGCATAGATGTCTTTGCAAGATAACAGAATACATTAAGAAAATTATAATCTGAATAAATGTACATCAAGAAAAATGTAATGTCAATACTCAAATAATGTTGATACTAATTTTTTGAAAGCTTTTCTTGTATGGTTACTGTTTAAAATCAAGATACTATGCTAAATAAAGAATTTTAACAAATCTGGCATTAATGATGTTTCCTGTATTTTTTTAATAAATATTTGAATATACACCTACTTGCTGTAGACTTAACTCTTTAATATGTCCCATTCCAATTCCACGACTTTAGCATCCACATTTGCACCTACAAGAACTGACCAGATATGCTCCATCAAAACAGGTTTCTGCCTTTCACTTCCAGTGATGTTGTAAGTAAATGTAACAACCTGTTTATCAATCCTGTGTCTCCAGCATCAACTTCTTTCATCTCATCCAGCTAAGACATCCATGCAAAATCATTGAAGAGTCTTAGGTTCTTTACCATAGGTTCTTAGGTTCTTCACTGGTTGTCACCTGAGAGCAACTTTTTCCCGGCAGGCGAAATTCGCACATTTCGGAACCTGTAACTTCAGTTTAGTGCAACACAAAAACGTCAATTATATCTTGATGAAAATATCTCATGTGTAAAATAAGCCATAGATTATGGCCATATGCCTTCAACAACTGAAATAGCAGAAGGAAATCGAGAGTAATGGGAAAAACAAAGTATTTGGAAGTTACTGACCTTGTCTCTTATATAGTATGATAGACAGTGTCCAATGTCCGAATGGATCATGGGGGTAATCTGATATATTTTTGTCACTCTTTATGATTGCTTTCCTTCAGATTATTGGGTGTTTTTTTTTCTCAGCATTAAGCTTGCGTCGAGCAACTATGGATTAAAATCTTCCCAAGATCTTACCGTCGTTCAATTCCTCTGGTGGTATCTTCATAGGTGCTTTTATCTATTATTTTTGTGTTGCCCAAGCTTTCGTGCGCATTTGCTGATTCATTTTTAAAGTTCGAACAATCTGCAACAAAACAGGTTGTTTTCTGTGTTTGTTTTTTTGCTAATTTCGCACACCAGTTATATCGCATAACGTTCTTTTCTTCATCATAATTCAGCCATTCCCTGTGTTGTGTCCATGTCATTTAAAACATTCAATTACACTTTTCCCTATCATAAGACATCCCTCTCTTTAATGTCATTTTTATTCAACTTTTCTTTTTTCTGGTAGCTGAATATGTTCTATAAAACGCCACATTTTGTCTGTTTTATAAGGAGCAAATTGTGCCTTCTTTGGAAATACGAGATGTTGCAATATAGCTGATGTAAATTATTTAAAGTAAGGAAATAAATATCAGTGTCCTTTATATAAGAAAGCCAGAACAAAAAACCATTTCAAAACATGTGCTTTTGCCACCCCTTATTAAATGGCCTCTCTCTGATAAGGACTTCAGTATTTGTTCTGCATGATCAAAGCAGTGGCTATTGTGAATGCTGTTGAAAAATATTGGCATCAGAATATGATGTTAGTTTTAGCTTAGAAAAATTAAGTTCCCATCAAATGAACCCATCTAATTCTGCGCATTCTATGTAATAGCTACAGTTATGGTCTTAATAATAGCCAAAGTTGGGTAATTGTTCCTGATTGATCGGACAGCAGATTAATGTTGAAATTAATAATAAGGCGGAACATTTTCAAATTGTAGATGCCCATGCTCAGAGATTTTAAAATGTACAGCATTCTGTTTGATATCTCCATGTCTATTCATTTGTTTATCCATTCATGTAAAAATATAAAACCAATTCTTATCATCATACAAAATGTAGTTGTATGGAGAAGATGTGTCAATAAAGTTATCATAATAAATTCATCAGATTTTTATAATTATTTCAATGCAAGTGTAAAATTTATAGTTTTCCGTTTGTGACTGTTGGAGTGTTTGGCTAGCAAGCACCAGTCCTCCTCCACCACCCGAAAAAATCCTATAATCAAACAAACCTGCAAACTTTAATTTCTTCAAATAGTTTTTGTGGTGTTCTTTTATATGGTATACTGTTTTTTAGTTTATTACTAAGGTCGTGTGAATAAAGTGTGATACCATGTTATTTTTAATTTGATCATTATCAGATCAATCAGGATCAATTACCTAACTTCTGTTTTTAATGATGGTACCATAATTGGCGCCATTAAGCGAATGCACAAATTGGATGGCTTCTTGTTATAGAAATGCACCTTTCCAAGGCAGATATTGACTTCATCTTCTCATGCTAATATTTTATGACTGTGTTGACAATGGTTACTGCTTTAATTCTTCGGGATATCTGCCAAAGTCAAGTCTTTGATAGGGAATGGCATAAACAAACGTTGGCTTTCAAAGGGTACTAGCCCATCGGACTATTAACATTATGAAAGTTACTAGTCCGACAGGAAATCTACTAGACTTGGGCTAGCAGACTACTGCTAATTTCAAGCCCTGATATATATATATATACACACACACACATACACACAGAATGATTGATGCTTCAAATGTTATTAGTTTTCATTGAAGTTTCAACAAAAATATAATTGTTTCTGATATATTTTTAAAAAGGAAAATATCTGCCATCATCTGATAGATTGTAGTCATTCCCTTTCCCGCCTTCAGAGATGGTCGATCTTAGCTTGTCAGGTAGCATGACCATTTGGGTCATATTACAACACTGAGTACTAAGACCACACATCAGCATAAGGGTGTTAGGGTGGTTTGTCAGTATGAACAAATGATTTGTTTATGTAACAATAGATTTTAGAGCAATTTGTATCTATGTCTGCTGCTTCTTGTTATGGTGCTTTTAAATTTCTCAACTGCAGACCCAAGATTCATACATGCCAACCATGACGCTTTTGGTGTAATCATTACACTTTTTTTTACTAAATTATGCCTTGCACTTGAATGTATTTGGATTACCCATTTTTGGTATATCCCTCTCCAAAAAAATTAATGATTTGTTTTCTCATTTTTATTAACATCCCACAAATCGCTCATAACGTATTATAAAAAATGGCTTTTGTATAACTATGACAAAGAAGTACACTTGTCTGTCAACTAGCGGTTACCTTCTTATGTGTTATGTTCTATTTATAGCCGCTACTCTATTTCCAAGAAGACCTCTGTTTCTATTTATAGCAGCTTTCTTGCTTAGGACAGAATAGACTGGTTTTCTAATTTTTAATCTTTGCTCACATATTCTTTGTTAAAAATAATGTCAGGTACTGAACTATTCTCTAGGAATTTGGTGGTAAAATTTTCCTATTTTTTTCTAGTCGATGTGTATGTTAAACAAATGATTTTACAGATGGATTAGAAAGAAGAAAAAAAAAGGAAAAATCGACTCAGATGAATACATGAATAACACAATACAGTGCCTTACTAGGTAGCTTCACACCCATTGAAGGCTTAATGGAAAGGATTTTAATATTGGTCATAGTGTGCAACAGATGCCTTGAATTATATCGTTTTACTAACGACAATATTATGGTAACTTTTACAGCAGAACTATATTGTGGAAACGAATTATATAAATGCAGTGGCATTATTTACCAAGCTCTTAATAGAACACTGACTACAGCTAGTGGTAGAATACAACTTTGGTCCTTTGTTCAAATGGATGCTTTCTGATGCCAAAATATATGTGTTTTGTACATATGCGCATTGAATATTATATGTGAGTTATGCTTTTTCTTCTCAGATTACTCATGTTGTCCACTTGGATTATGCTTTTTTCCTCGGCTGAGTTTGGCATATATGAAGATTGTATATACAATTTTCAACAGCGAAAAATGTTGTCACCAAAAAGATTTTCTAATGGTATAATATTTTGTTGCTAATGAGGGAGAAAAAAGTATAATTTGTGACATTGGTGAAGCCCAGGGTGTTGCCTGAATCTGTACAGTTACAAGTAAGAGTATGTATATGAGCACATCTGAAAAAGAAGGATTTTCTTAACATAACTGCTCACTTTCTCACAACAATCAATTGATTTGATTGCATATTTATGGTTTTATTATTATTATGTTTCTATTTACTTGTAATAATATCATGCATTAGTTAAATAGCATTTGCTCATCTGCTTTTTTAATATTTTCACAAAAATGATATCAGAAAAGAACCTTGATCTTCTTGAATTCCTTAACATAGAATTGTCCTCTATGTTTCTAACCAACATAATTACATTTAGGCAAAATCTTCTAGCACATAATATTTAGACTTTGCTTTTTATGAATTGTATATTTTTCTAAATATATTTGCCCTTAATCTATTGAAGTGGCACATCTACACAGCGATGCCTGCTACTATTATACCATGACTGGTTTACTTATGGTTTAAAATCAATCTTATATATATCAAAATGCAAACATGGCATGGCAGTTAAAATCTTATATTTTATGTTTAAATTTGTGCTTTTTTTACTAATTTTGTTCGTAACACAAATTGCTATTGACATATTGATGTTTATGTTTTAAACACATGTTGGTATGGTAATGGTAACCTGCAGAAATTTTAGGAAATGGTTAATGGTTATCCAGATATTAAGACACATGCTTGTGAATGTGCAAGAGTTGGTTTGTAGGCACAGTTGATATCCACACCAGCTATTTGATACATGCTTTACATTTCACCCTAGGCAACAACACAACCATGGTACTTCCTGGCTAAGGTGAGGGAGCATCTCCAAAGTCATAAACTACTGTCACTCAGTGCTCAAAGAACATCTAAAAGACCACATGGCAGTAATTTTTGCTTTCCTAACAGAAGAAGGCAAAGTTTCCATTTTTTAGGTGCTTTTTAGTCACCCACTTCACCACTAACTTGATCCCAGTTTCACATTGCTACCAATCCATTCCTTTATAATTAATGCCAAAGTCCCTGTGGACAAATGTTATACAGTAGGTAATATGCATGGTGTATTCATGATTGTGTATATCAATACTATTTATAAAACAAATGTTACAAAACGATTGAATGCATGATTTTTTTTCTTAATTAAATCCCTCCTGCCTCCTACATTCAAACAGTTTTTCCAATTTATGCAGATGGAAAAGGTAATAACCCATCATCCATTTTCAGTTTTCGGATATGTATCATCAAACATTTTATAAGATGAAAATGTGTTTAAAACATTTATTTTTTCATATATACTACATAGGAGGCTGTCAAATTTTTTCATCTTTTAAAAGGAAGTTACGCAATTCAAAGAAATTTTCTAACTTCTTTGAGTACATTTTAGAATCCATTTGGGAATGAAAGCCATAGTTTCAGCTGATCATATCACTGTACCTTTCCCAACCAGGTGTTTAAATACTTGTTCATTTATGTTAGGGTGGAATATGTACATGATTAATAGTGCAGAAATGAGCATTTACTTTTTGGCATTATTTGAATTGAAATTGGTATTTAAATATTTCTTGAATCATTTAAATACAAATATAAAAGTTTTTTTAGCACAAATTTGTTTTTTATGTGTCAAAAATATTATCTCTGATATTGATGTTAATTTGAGGTGTTAATTTTGTGAGGCTAATAGGTATGTCCATAGTATATTAATATTACTGTCCAAACAAGACAGATTACTTATAAATAAATTATAAACCTATCCTGACAAAGTTCACATAGAAAGTATTATAACACTTTTGCCTGGCTGAAGAATATCAAATGGTGTTATCATAATGTCCAAAATAAAAGGATTGTATAATATCCATTTATCTGCAAATAGAATTAACTGTTGCATATATTCAGGGTTTATTGTAGGATGTATGTTAGTAAAATTCATGCAGATTTCTTTCAAAAACTGCAGAAAAATTGATCAGATATGACAGTTTTACATATATTTTCATATCCATCTCTCAGGTCTTCTTATTATCCCTCCTTAATTGAGAAAATTACCTTTTTTATCAAATTGAGGTTGGATTTTCTTCTCCTAAATTTTGAATTCTAAAAAAACTCAATATGTTTATGTCTTACCATGAAAATGGGGATAAAGAGTCAATTATAACTTAAATGGAGATTGATCAAGACTGTAGATGGCAAGTACACCTTTCAGTTAGGAAGATCTTTGACTGAAAGAAACAGAACATGATGAAAGTAGTAAGTTTAGATAAGACAAATTAGAATAGGGTGTTCGATTTACCAAGCATCACTTGAAAATATAATTGTTTCATCTCTGTATAGATACTAAAGTGGGAAATATTCAATGGAAAGTTTTGTTTACTTTCTGCAGTGATCTAGTATATAACATAGCATATAGTGGGAATGCCAAGTAGGTCTCTGCACAAGGTAGTTTGGAATTTATAATTGTAAAGATTCCATATTGGGACAGTGGCATGTGTAGTGCATTCCCATCCTAGCAAATCATAGTTAACATTGTTTGCTTTAGATCTGTTTTTTATGGGATATATACACTACATGAATTGCAGTATATAGCATCAGCATAGTAAATAATGATCAGCTCATAATATAACTGTATTTTTTATTTTATTTTTTTAAAATGTATCACATAGCATGAAACATTTAAAAATTGTGCACGTCAAATGTTAGGCATCTGTCTTTGCAGATTAAGCTTCTAAGTCTGTGCTAACATACTGAAAAATTTTTTCGTTACAGTAATGAGGACATCAAGGAAGAGAGACTGATGCATTATTATTCTACACATTTATTATGAGAGAGAGAAGATTGGAGGACAATGGATAAGTCTTTGGGAGGGGATGGGATCCATAACTCCCTGGATCTCTCCTTAGAGACAGACACACTTTGGTGTGAGAACTGCATTGCACTAAAAAAGGTAAAGTGTTTCCGAATAATGTGTCTCATTATGTCTTGTCTTATGGAGTAAAAGTGTTTCACCTTAAGAATGGGATCACATGTTGCCCAGAAAATGTCCCATGTCTCCAAAATTTCAACCTTTGTGCTTTTTCATCATGAAAATTATTTGTACAAATTTGCTTCCTGCTTCCCTTAGTGCACATCCATCTATGTCTGTTGGTGCAGGCATTGAAAAGAGTGTGTTAACTGAGTGCTTATCCAGATATTCAAACATGTTAATGTTTTCATGGGTTTAATGGGTACTTGGTAAGGTGTTTATTACAATAATGTTTAAGTTCAAAAAAAATATGATAGTACAGTAAAGATGACAAAGTTAAAATAGTAAACTTTTAAAGAGATATTACTAGCTCATGTTTGTATCACTGCTGTTGAATTCAGTACTATCTTCTGTTTCCTTTGTCACTCTAAAATGTTGGGAGTGCTACACATTTAGAGTAATTTAGACACAGTGTTCCTTGCTCTTGGGATCTTAGGTGCAGCACTACAGTAATTGGTTTTGGTGGTATTTAAACATTTCATTAGGAGACACATTTTTCAATGTACAAAGAACATAATGAATGATTGGTTTAAAGTTTTTGATCCACTGTGTATGAATCAGTTATATATAAATTCCTAAATTTCAGGACATTGAAAGACTTGAAAATCAGCATACAAAGAGTTTCCAGACTTTGAAAGAGAAAATTATATCAACTGAGTAAGTTCACCAATTATAATTATCAGCATGCTCCACATCCCTCAGAATATGTTACACTATACATTACATGTCATTGTTAAAATTTAGCCAGGTACTTCTTTAATCAGCAACTGCATGGTTACATTGTGAATCATGTCACATATATTGAATCCACAATAAAATAATTCCATTGAAAAAAATATGCACACACACATTTAAAATATTCATTAGTTTTGTCACAGGTCATATAGGTCTGAATTCAGTGGAGAAAAAAAATAGAACAATCATGTAACAAATGAAGAAGCACTTTTACTTTTCAGTATGTCCCAGGCGCCATTGGTAGAGTTTGCAAGGAAATACTTTTTTCTTGTGAAAAGAACACTTTCATTGCCCAGTAAAAATGTTCCAGTCAAGTTGGAAAATGAAACAATCCATCAGATTCCAGAAATGTAAATTTGAAGAAAGGCTGATATCTCAAAAGTTACAGCACTCACGCAAGCTGTCGACATAAGTAGATCATGATATAACAATGCACTGTTAAGATGGTTTGTCAGTATAGAAAAAGAATTTGTTTATGTAACAATAAATAAATTTCAGTGCATTTTATTTCAACTTTGCAGCTTCCTTTCATGGGGACTCAGAATTTCTCCACTCCAAACTAATGGTTGTATATACAAGTTTAAACAGCCAACAATGTCGCCAATAAAAACAAATCGCCAGTTGGCATATTTTGCCGCCAATAAGGAGACAAAATCACAATTTGCAACATTGCTGAAGCCTTGCACAATTCCTGAAAAAACTTTCTATACCTTTTTTCATACTTTTAAGAAGAAAAGACTATTTTTTGTGCATATAAAATTTCATTAGCCACACCACAATCGTCTTATGTTATTCACATGCAATCTCTTCGCTAAAATGATTATACATTTTTTATCATACTTTTTTTAAGAAAGAAATTTTTTGTGTATGAGAAAAATACATGTATATGAAATTTCAGGACCCATACCACAACCATGTTATATCTGAGTTCGTGTTATAACAGCATGCTAAAGTGGGGTCACGCTCTATCATTTTGTTTGCAAAACTTTAAATAAACATATAGCTTTGTAGCAGGTAAAAAAAACACTCATGCATATTTTGCTGTGTGCAAATATTTACTGGAATACACAGGAAGCTTTTGATATGGTTTTATTCTTGGATTCAGTTCCTTTTATTAACCCTTTCATCACGGCGGACCATAAAACCGGTCAGGGGGAATTAAGTCCGTAAACACTATGGACCGACTTTTCGGTCTGGGGCAATGTTCTTCTTTAACGTTATAGTACCTAAATAACTTTTGAGGTACCTCTAATAACTTCCATCTTGTAATGTAGATGTTATATTTGGATGATCTCATGAGTTTAGCTTGTATGCAACTAGAAATATCGAACAAAGTAGAAACTTTTAATGTGTTTTCCAAATGTTGAAATTTGTATCCAAAATGGCGGCATTTGAAGAAACTTCAGTGGGGAGTTATCGAAGAATTTGAATAATTTTGACCTAGTAAATTTGGATGAAAATGAGAGAAGACCTATGGAGAGATAATGGATTGCACTTGTGGGTGACAGTAATGACGATGAAGAGGACTTTGAAGGTTTTGAACCAGAGGAATTGTACGTTCCACATGGTTTTGTCTAGACGAAGCTGGAAAACCAAAGAGATTTGTTTCAGTTTTCTGACAGTTGGGCACACCTGAGTGTTAGATGGCTCCATGAAGGCTTCAGAATATTTGCAAATATTCTATTCAGATAAAGTTTTTGGAAAAATTGTCCGTTTAACGAACTTCAGTGCGACGATCAAACATGGCAGAGTGATATAGGTGTGAGGACAGATCTCACCTTGGAGATCATTTTGGTTCATTTTATAGAATCTTATATAATATGGACACCATGAAAGAAAGACTTGTGTTGCTACTGTGATTATTCACTAGTACATCTAGGGTCAATTGAACAAGTTTTTAGAACTTTCTAAGTTTTCTAAGAGGTAATAAAATAATTACTTGTATTTTACCTGTTGTGTTACCTGTTTGTACCTGCATTTTAACAGTTCTAATAGATATGCACATTTTATTGAATTAGTCATAAAATATGATTTTTAACCTTGATTTTGACACCTAATCCAGCCAGATATTTTTAACATTGGCAAAGTTATGTTGTTTCAAAGTCCACAAGTCATTTTGCTTTACAACTCCAAAGTTACTTAGTGTTGAGGACTCTATGCCTACAGAGTTACTTAGTGATGAAAGGGTTAAAGGAAATTATGATCTCTTTGGTAAATAAGAAATATGTGCTTAAGTAGGTGAGATGAGCAAGACAGGAGCCGTGACCCAGTGGGGTTGATAGGTTCAAATCTACAGGAATAATAATAATAATAATAATAATAATAATAATAATAATAATAATAATAATAATAATAATCTTTGTTTTAATTAGGATGTCACATTAGTCATGAAAGTTTAATTATTCTGCGGCAAGTAAAGTGAATCTAAGTTTCAGATTGAAGCATAATGTAAATTACACAACATTATACACTGTAATTAATGTACAATTTGGCATTTCTGCAAGTCATTGTGTGCAATGTTATGTACAATATTATTGGTGTAAATATGTTCATTTTTACATATATTTATCATAAAAGGTTTACCCAACATTCCTTGCAGAAAATTGCCAACATTGACTTGGAAAACTGATTTTGTATAGAATTTTCCATTTGCACTGCTATCTGCTTTAAACTATGTTTCAGACTGGAATAAACAAACATTTGCTAGCTCAAAATAACTGAGCTTTTGTGTTTTCAAGGTTTTTATATATTATTTATTTCTTAAAGTATTTTTTTTTTTACAAAAACTGAAAGGGTACACCTTTAAGACTGTATTGAAATGGATTTTAGTAGCTAAGAAAACAGGTCTCAGTTTTATGTTAGCTGCTTGTTGTTTTCAGTGCTTAGAAAGTTACTGAACATACATTAATGATGATATGCCAAACTTATCTGATTTTACATGTGAAATTTATTGACATCTGCTACACACAAAAATCAGAATTGAACGTGTAGGAAGACATTTTTATTTCTTGGATTAATTTGTGACAAGTTTTCATGAGAAAGTATGCTGAAGTACATGTTCTGGAATGTGAAGTAAACAAATTGTTCCAGTTCTCCTGTTATACAGTTTTAGTAAAATTGTTATAACTTTTGAACTATAGTGCTAGAAATTTCAAATGTGGACCAAAATACTTAAAATAGAATTATCTTCATTTTATTCCATACTGTTTGGAGTATTTCATTCATCTTCATGAATAAAAGATTAACTGAACATCATGGTAAGTTTTTTAATTTGTTTCCTTTCTTTCATGTCATATTTCAAAATACATTTGTTAGCATGTACTTTGGTAAATGATAACAAAACATATCACTGTGTTGTAAATTTTACTATCTTTTTAGAGATACAAAGTTTTATAAACTTTAAAAAAAGAAATAACAATGTTACAACATTGTTAGTAAATGTGGTGAAGGTCTACTGCTGCTGCTGTATGAGGCTACATTTTACCACAGTGTATTTAGACTTGCTTCTCAGGAACTAGACACTGATTTTGAAAATGTTATACAGGATAAAATGGGTTAAATCCTCCTTTACTTTCCATTTTTCCAGCTGTATTACATCACATTGTAAAAGATGTACTACACCACTCACACCTGGTGCAGGAATCCACAAGGTCCTTCCTCACACATAAATAATGACATGATTGTGCTAATTGGCATTAGGAATATTTCATCATTATATTGAAGCACTCATGCTCTTACAAGGTGATTTGGAGAAAGACTGATTGCTCATTTCCTCCTCTTATATATTCTCCTAATCTCAATATTATTGGACAGGAAACATAAATTTTGCAGTAAATATCTTTCTTTCCTGATCACATTATTATTAAGCTCTCCAACTCTTCCCTGCAATGCAAGCATCCTGCCGATTAGATCACTTAAATTTAAATTGTCTACATCTAGGCGATGTGTAATCACCTGTTGAGATAATGGGAGGTAATATGTAAGAGTTGCTTTCCTTTGACTATATGACCTGTAAAATGAAGATTTGTGGCTGTTATTTAGAAGGTAGCAGAAATTCATTCATAACAGTATTGTGATCAGATACATATTATTAGAGAAACATAATTGACTTCAAAAGTTTCTTTATATATGAAAGTGAATTTTGCTTGCTTATTCCTATTTTATTTCAATTGTGTGTTAGTGATTTTTTTATATCTTTTTTTTTTCATTTCAGTCTGCTAATCAAAAAGTACAAGGCAAAATGTGATGATATCCTTTTTTTGAGCTCAAGTTGTATACTTTTATGATTTTAAAATAAGGCACCAAAATTGCCAGCAAGAGCTTATAGTTCACTTGTATGACAAAATAACAAGTCGTGCTAGCAAGAGCTTATTGTTTGCTTGTATGACAAAATAACAAGTCATGGATAATACTTTCGTTTTTAGTTTCTGTCTGCCATTGAATATTGCAACCATTACTAAAAAAAATTGCAACCATTACTAAAAATATAAAATTATCTATTGACTTATAAGCTGCTGAACAGAATTTGATCAAATTTGACATGAAGACCTTTCAGATCAATTAAACTGATATGCCTTGAGATATGGCTGCCATTATTAACCCTAGTAGTGCGGTAGCCATATATTTATGGATGACGTCACCTGGACAAGGGACAAACCATCATTTTTCAGGGATGTCAGGTTTTGACTCCTAGGTATTTTTTTAATTTTTTTTACATATCCGAATGTTTAATTATTGTTTTCTTTTTAAAAAAAGAAAAGCAAAGCACAATACTCTTCTTGTATAATATAGTTCCTCTCTCTCTCTCTCTCTCTCTCTCTCTCTCTCTCTCTCTCTCTCTCTCTCTCTCTCTCTCTCTCTCTCTCTCTCTCTCTCTCTCTCTCTCTCTCTCTCTCTCTCTCTCTCTCTCTCTCTCTCTCTCTCTCTCTCTCTCTCTCTCTCTCTCTCTCTCTCTCTCTCTCTCTCTCTCTCTCTCTCAGAAATTAAGTTGAAAAGGGAAGAGAGAGATCCACTTCTCAAATAGCCAACTCTTATGACAGCCATGTGAAATGTATGCAACTTTGGAATTTAATAATCAAGTCCTTTGTTCAAGAGCTGAACTTTTGACCTGGTGGAAATCTTTTTCTTTTTTTCATTTTTTTTTTTTCTCTTGTCAGTTTCATTGTTTCTTTTCTACAGAGCTAGTTTTAGAGGTAGGAAAATGAGCATATAAAGCTTGTTCTTTTTTGTTATATGTTAACATTGTTGTTGAGAAATCCAGATTATTTCAAATATTTCTGACAGGCTGTAGTTAATAATCACAACGCTTGCTCTATAATGCGTAATCAATGAAAAATAATTATGATACTTTTCGGTAATAACAACTTTCAGGCCTCTCAAATAGCTCCAATCAAAAGAATACCTGACAACAAATGCCACTATCATACAGGTGTACTGGACACAGCTCTCATCCAGTTATGCAACTAGCTTGTCACTGATCATACTGTTGTTTTATTTAAGCTCACTTGGCATGGTAACACATTGGCAGCTGCTGATGTTTTGTTACCATATGTAATCAAATAATAGTACACTATTGTGTTTTGAGAAGATCAAAACTATTGGCTGTGATAATATTTCTCTACCTGATGATATTATGTCTGTTTGGTAGGTCACTGACAAATGTACTCAAACTAGACGAACATCACAACATGTATTAAAAATAAGATTATAAAACAACCTGAATTATAAAGAAAGGTATTCTAAAGTTAAAAGAGATGTCATATATTAAAGAAGACTTTGATTTTAAAAGCTATTAAAGAAATCAAAGACATAATGTATCAATCCCATACTAATGACACATATTCATTTTGCATCTTAATAGAGTAAAACTTGTCTTGAAAGACCACCACTATTACCAAAAATTATGGTCTCTCAAGACAGGTACAGGTGGTCTCATAACAGGTCACAATGATATATAATAAGTAAATTAGTGCATTGAGAATGTGGTCTCTCAAGACAGGTGGTCTCACATAGCAGTCATCTTTCAAGACAGGTTTTACTGTAGATGGTAAGAGAAATATAAGATATATATGAGGAGCCATAGCAGACAAAAGCTGGTCCAATTTGAAACTTGCAGTTGAAATTTTTCAGTCTTGTATGTCGAGAACTACAATACCATGTGTTGGATCAAATTGCCAGTCCTTAAAGATCCATTTTCTTGATCGAGAGTTTAGATTTTATATGTTGAATTATACAGTGGTGGGTAAAAGTTATATTTCCTATGTTGACGTTTTACAGTGTATGCTTTGAATTACTCTGTGATGGTTGAAATTTCAATATATGTTGAGAATCCCACATACACACACTGTATATAACTGTTTGTGATGAAAGTTCAATTTCATATAGCGAGTATTTAGATTTCAGCTGCTGAATTCCATAGTTTAAGAGTAATGCGGTCTGTTCATGAGAGCAGCCTCTAGCAAAGAAATTCATGGTAATTCTCAACCTATGAATGATAACTTTCAAAACTGTAAATGCAGGAAATGTAATGGTGCTTCAAAATTGAATACATGAATAATGTATCTTAATCCTCAATACTATTTTGAATTGTTAAAGTGAATATGTCACTTTTAACACCAACTGATCATTTCATCTTATAAAAATAGCAATTCTGATAAAGCACAATAAAATGTCCAACCACCGTTGTGTATTTCAACAGATACAATAAAAAAACTTGACATACAAAATGAAACTTTCAATACAATCAATGTGAGGTAATATCTTAAATTGAAACTCTTGACATATGACAATAAAATTTCAACAACCGCTGTATAATTTAGAAGATACAATCTTAAACCTCAACATTTTACATCAAAGTTTCAATCAGTGATGTATAATTCAACAGATGAAATCAAAATATTCAACAAATGAAATGGAACTTTCAGTATCAACTCTTTGATCCAATATGTGAATCGAGAATTCTCAATTTGTGACCTTGAAATTTGAACCACCACAGTGTAAAACATGACACAATCTAAAACATTGACAGAGAAAATACAGCTTTCAACCACTACTATTTAAATCTAAAATATCGACCAAGAAAATGTAATTTTAAGGACATGCAATATGATTGAACACTTGATATTGGAGATCTCAACATACGACATTGAAACATTTTTACTTTTGGTATGAGTCTAGAAATAACTCTAAAAGTTGTTAAATCCATCAATGAAATCCTAACATTTTATTTTGAATTTTTTTTTATATTTATCTAATTTTACATGATGTAATGAAAAATTAAAGCCCACTGCAGTCAATGACAAACCTGCAGATGGATTTTGTGTCAGTTATTACATTTGTCAAATGTGTATAAATACTGTTATTCATCAAATTTATTTTTGCAGCAACAATAATTGCTTGTACCGGTGCTGACATAAAAATCTATGAGGCATCTGCCTTTCAACAATTTTTAAATGAGAAAACTATTTTTCCATTAATCTGACTTCACTGCATAAACAGTATTCTTCACCCTAAAATATGACCAATAAAATTGTTGTACATTATGATTATTATTTTTCCTTCATAACTAAAGCTTGATAATGCTGATTTCTTTGAAAAATAAATGCTGCATTTAGTTTGATAAAAGATTCTGCCAACAATATTATTTTATAAAGTATTTTAAATCTTTCAGCATTAACATTACTTTTTGGTTGCTATGGCAACCAAAGTAAATCTATAGTTACATATCTTTTTCAGTATGATTAGTATTGGTTCCTTAGTAATGAACTATAAGGGAATACAATTATATTTTATACTGAGAAAATTTGTGAATAATAACTACACAAGTATTACATCAGCAAATATTGTAACATACTGAAATATAGATACATGTTTAAAAGTTAACTTTTATTTATCTAGCATAGGCCTAAAAGTAATGAACTGAGGATATGTGATATGTTGAAGAAACAAAACTGTCCACATACACATTCAAAATAACAACATTTGATGGAAAAATTTACACTTTTTTTGCATTTTTGTCAAAAAATACTTTTCCACCAATTTTCTCTTTTTGGTTGCTATGGTAACCATGAACACACATCATTTTCACTGACATTTTTTGTGTTTGCAATCTGCATGTCTATGTACATTACTCTATACAATTTCACAGCAATCTGATGATAAATAAGTAATTTTGAAGTTGTTATATGGATTAATCCCAAAAAGTTTGTATTCAGAAACAATTCAGCACACACAGACAGAGCTGTTAGAAATAAATCAGCATTGGTTTCAAGATCATGCAGAAACAACACATCACTACCAGGATTAAAATTATAATAACCTTTAAATGATTTCTTCTTAAAACCATACTCCATAATTTGTCAAATGTAGCAAAGCATCCTCACTTTGAGGTCTATCAAGTTTTAAAACTGATGCCAATCTTTTGTCAGATATTAACACTATTTCTAAAAGTAGAGAAACCTTTATGTGACAAAAGCTTCTTAAAATCTTTAATCCAGAACTTGTCTAAATTTGACAGAAAGCATCCTCACAAGCCACTTAAAGTTTTATAGAAATGATGTAGATGCTTTATCACAAATAGTTGCCATTTTGTAAAAATAAAAAGACAAATCCCTTTCATCAAACACCCCCACCCCCACAAACAAAAGAACCCACTCCAGAATTTTATAGATTTTGACAAAAAGTTTCCTCACTGAGAGATGTTTTAAGTTGGAACAAATCAAGCTGATTTTGCATCAGTTAAAGCCACCATAACTAAAAATACAAAGTTTCTTTTAAATAACTTGTTCTCAAAAGCCTCTTAGCAGAATTGACCAAATTTTGACAGTTGTCTTGTCATGCAGGGCTTTTAAATTTATACAAATGACATTGGTCTACAATTAAATATGGTTGTTTTGCAATAGGTGAAAAACATATCCAAAATTCATCTCAGATACCACTGCAGGAACTTTGTCCAAATTTGACATACAGTGTCCTTGTGTCATTGCCTTTCAGATTAATACAGATGATGAAGAACTGCAATCAGATAGGCTGGTGTTATTAAAGTAGAAACTCACTTTTCAAAGTAAACAACATAACACTCAAATGAATCTTGTCAACTGTAACAGAGTACATCCTGGCCTATAACCCGTTCATTACTGTAGAAATGATGCTGAAGTACCTTTAAATGTTGGTAAGGATTCAAAAAGAAAAACCTTCAAGATGACATATGCTATCAACAGCAGTGGAAGAAATTTGTAAAGAAAACATCCTATTGATCCACATATTTTAGCCTGCTTTCCTTTTATTTGGCAATTAAGGTAGATCTGAGCCAGGTAAATGATCTCAGATCCATTTGGACCTCTTACACCATATTATGGTATGCAATTTCATAGATCCCTCTTTTTATTGGATTTCTCCTTACAAGTCTGTCTTATGTATTAAGCTGCATTATATTTTTAAGTACAATGTTATAAAATAATAATAATAATTGCTGTTAATTTAGATTTATCATGTTGGGTAAAATAAACTTTTGATTTTCCCAATGCTGACTTATGTTTTTTTATTTTGAAGTATTTTTAACTTAAAAATGTTTTGAGTAATTAATTTTACCAATTTGTGCTTTTCATAGATCTTTTAAACTAGATGCGGCAACTGTACCATTTAGCAACACTGATCTGCAAGACATTGCATCAGTATGTAAACAAAACCAAATGTGTTCGAGTTTTTTGGAAAGAACAAGTTTGATATGGTGTAGGCATACTTTGAAGCCATCAGGGTGATATATATCCATATCTCATATCAGATGAATTCTTCCTCCCAACTCAGAATAAAACATGAATGCAGTCTTGTATTTGTTGCATAGTCTTTCATTTATGCTTTTTAATTCTGCTTTGTGTTAGTGTGAAAGAATGTAAAAAGAAATTCAAATTTATGAGAAAATCGGTGACGAGATGTCCATGGAATCAGTTAATTCCAATCAGGACATATTGAAGGATCATCTATATGAAATGCCAGATCATTTACTCTAACAAAAAAAATGGTCAATAAAAACTTGAGAATTTTAGCAAGGTCAAAATACCTTAGCAGCATTGGTGTTTATATAAGTCATTTCTCTTTTAGTTCTTTTGTAGAATGGGTAAGATTGTTACTGATACTCAAATTCAGGAGAGTTTAAGAATATGCTTTTAAATACCGATAATATTTTTAAACTGCATCTTTAAATTAGAAAAAAAACTGATGATAGACTTGCTGGTATTCTTGTAAAATTAAAGATGACAGAATGATAATTATGAAATTTATTATATAATCTTTTGGTATAATGAAAAAACAATGTGATTTTCATATGGTGTAAATTGTATATTGACATTATATTATTTTAGTACAATGAATTTATTTTTGTGGATGTCAGTTTTGATTGAGTTGTTGATGATAATATTTTTGTTGGCACTAAATTCCCAGATTGGATCATTTTTTTCATTTCACATTTAATTTGTGGTTTTACAAAACCATAAAGTTAAAAAATGATTGCCAAATGAATATAGATATAATATCATTCACAGTAATAATTTATGTTGTGTCTTCCATACCTTATTTGTATTAAGGTACATTTACAAGATAATTGATAACCAGCTAGTTAATATTACTTTCTGGTGTAATGCATCTATTTCCTTAACATGGGTACATTATGACAATCAGGCCAAGCAGTTGGAAGAGACTCAGAAAAAGCTACAGCATGTTCAAAGGTAAGCTATTAACCTTTTTTTTTAAATTCCTGTCATATCCTATGCAGAAGCATATCCTCTTTCCCATTTTGATCTGTTGCATACATCATGTCCTTGTAGTCTGTATAATTTGTGCATGACTTAATGTAATGAATTGAATTTGGTATGAGACTTTGACTTAAGAAGACATAGGTCATGTTCATCATATTCAGTTGTCATCATTTTGTCAGAATTTAACCAAGTTATAAACATAGTGTTTTTTCTTGAAGAACTTTTCTGACTTTGTTTAGATAATGATGTTATGTACTTTATGGCATAATTTTCTTTGACTTTGGAAAATTCATTTGTATTAGGAGTTTCATTTCTGCTTAGTAACTTCTAAAGAATTTCATGCATTGTGACCAAATTTGTTTATTCCCAGACAATGTTCAGTTTTGTTTTTTTCTGTCAAATTGGTTATGGTCCATGTTGACTTGGATGTTTGTCTTTGCAGCATAATATGTTTTCATTCTGTAACAGATGGCAGGGAATAGGCCTTTATTTTGCTCTACCTTGTTATAACACACTTTATCATAACGTGATTCCAGATATAACATGGTACCGCTGTGGACAAAATAATCAATCATTGTATACTTGTATTGGGTACGTCAATTTCTTGCCAGCATGACTTTAAAGAGAACAACCAGAAGATTGGTATTGTATTTTGATTACTTTAAATATTTCTGAGTTTCACTTAAAGGTAAAAATGAAGTTTGGTCAAAAATACAGACACATATTTTTAAAAGAAAATTAAATTATTACGATACATTTCACTAATATATTGTTTATTCACTCCATCCAGACATATATACATTCCTTTAAAAAAAAATTTTATTTCTGTTATATGTGGCTTGGTACACAATGCAGACAGCAGTTCTGGAACCCAACTACTATATTATAATAAAGAAGACCCAAAGACTTCGGAAACGCATATTTGGATGTAAATTTTTTTTTTGGGACACAGAAAATCGCCCACACGAGTCCTCTGTATGCATGTTTTTTTAGAGGAAACTTTTGTGGCAAAATAAATGTTCTAATCACTATGAAAACTGATGCAATGCTTTTATTTTAGTTTGTTGCTGACTTCTTTGATCAAAGGTTGCCGGCTTGATTTGATGAGGGTGCAAGTGTTATTGAAGGTGCCGATACAGGCTCTCTTTGAAAGACAAAACAAATACCCACTTGTTATTGCTGTGGCAACATCAAATGAATTGTAGAACATTGACATAATTTTTTTAAAAAAATCCTTAGTATATATCAGTGCTTCAGAGGTAATCAGTTTTCTTTGAAGTTGCAGTAAAACTATATTCTTCTATTGGCCGGCTTGATTTGATGAGGGTGCAAGTGTTATTGAAGGTGCCGATACAGGCTCTCTTTGAAAGACAAAACAAATACCCACTTGTTATTGCTGTGGCAACATCAAATGAATTGTAGAACATTGACATAATTTTTTTTAAAAATCCTTAGTATATATCAGTGCTTCAGAGGTAATCAGTTTTCTTTGAAATTGCAGTAAAACTATATTCTTCTATTGTTTTTTTTTTTAATAATTTTTTAAAATTGCTGTCATGTTGTCAACGTTTCTGCCCTCAGAGGTTGTCGACTGTAGCTAGTCAGTTGCATGACCATTTGATTATATTACAGCATACAATATCAAGGCCAGATATCCAGGGATGGTCCTGACTTTTAGAAAATTGTCGACAAAAAAAAAATTGCCAACCGCAATATTTTGTCGCAAATTTTCAAAGAGTCGCCAGAATAAATAGTGAATATTTTTCCAAGTCTGTTAATGTAATAGGCTATGAAAATTGAAATTTGAAAAACACGGGATAGTTATTACTTCACTGACAACAAGCAGTACAGCTATAATATAAAATAAATCATTACATGATGATGACTATTTTGCAGTCTTAAAATGTTATAGAATGTCACATGATCCATCACAATTTTAGGGCTGCCCACTTGTTGAATGCAGGTTCAAAATCTATTTCTTTGCTTCTTCCATTGACTTCACATCCCGCATCACCGTTAGTGCATAGGTATGACTGTTGTCACCTGACAAAAAAAAGCATTATCAAATGTAAAATATCAACTTTCCAGACATCTACAGTGTCTAGCTCAGGGGTGCACAATACGTTGATTGCGAAAGTAGTGTGAGTTGATCGCGTAGCATTAAAAAGATAGATGCCAGCCTATATATGTTTTTCATTTTTGTGGTAGGTAGATCATTTTGGCTTCATCATTTTATAAGTAACTCGCATGCTGAAAAGAGTGTGTGCACCCCTGGTCTAGCTCATTGTTTAATTACCCCCCCCATTTTATGGCTAGCTTCACAAAGTACATCTCACTGAGTGTTGTAGAGTTTTGCTTGACACACAGACTTGGATCTCTATTCCCACCAATGAAACACCTGGCATAAATGTACTGTGTATATAGGCATTAGTAACCATCATATAAATTGGAAAAAAAATTGTTATTAACTAAGTCAACATTGGTAAATGCATATACTAGTTAACAATAAGGAATTAAGGTGGGATATAAAATGTAGAAAATAGTTATCATATGTATGGTAGCTTGAGACAAAATTTGAACAAACATTCACACACCTTTTAGGCATTAAAAGTTATCACAAAAATAGGAGAGGTTTATTTGTCAATCAATTATTAGTGCTTCACTCACTGTGTAACAGGTGGTTTATTTTAAGTATGTCACAGAGGCTTAAGTCTAACCTTTAGCTATTGTATAAAATATGAAATGGGGGGCATGTTGGGAGGGGAAGGCAAATAACGCACTCCACAGGGAGAAATGGCATGTCCTTTTTGAAAATTTCATGTGTATTGGGCCTGTAAAATTGGAGAATATTATTGAAAATGATGCTTAAATATAAAAACTTCACGATGGAAGGTCCCAATCTGCGTTTTTTGGGGTTTAGTTTTTATGAGAAATAAATTATTCAGTTATGCAAAACTTGTTTGTGTTGATATTTCTTGTTGCATAATTTTAAATCTCTGCAGACGTAAAATGATTGATGGCAAAAGTAAAGTATCAATGAGCAAAATTAACATTTTACTTACCACACCTGGATTCATGTTTGGTAACACACTCCTTCAAAATACCACAGCCAGTTGGAAAAGAATTGACAACTTGTGCCTTGATACATATATCACAGAACATCTGCTTTAAGTTTGTATAATATCTCGGCCATGGACGCCCAAGTTTCCAGCTTTCAAGAAATTTTCTAGAAGTTTTTACTTGTTCATCATGATGTGGTGTTGAACTTGAAGCACCACTACATGTAGATGATATTGGACTGCCAGGAATAACATCAGGATCAGCGACTGTGTTGTCTGATGAATTTGCATTAAATACAAATGCTGTTAATTTTGTTAATTTACCCTTAGGCTGAGATGATGAACATGCAATGTCTAACTTGCGTTTACCCATGGTAATGTTAATGATATAATTCTGATAGAGATTTCCTTCCATTTGCATGGTATTTATACACATCAATCTATATTCCACTCCAAACTCAAGACTGTATATACCAATTTTATCAGGCAAAAAATGTTGTAGCCAAATATATGGCCAGATGGTATATTTTGTTGCCAATAGTAAAACATAATTGCAATTTGCGACATTGGCAAAGCCCAGCACAATCACTGTTATTGATTTCATTTCCGGTTATTGCCTGCCTTCTCGAAATCAAGAGACTTGGACAAAATTACAAATTTTGATATGTGTTTTGTTGTTAAATGAAAAAATGATGAAGATTTCAATGAAATTCAGAACTGAGCAAAAGTTGCTATAGCATAGTTCGGATGCGACCATAGCCAAGTGTAAGAAAGTACGTGATTTCTGGCTTAGTTGGAACTGTAACTTTTGCTGGTGGGACTCTTATTTTTACCAAATTAGGAGTCCTGGACTCCTAGTTTTAAAATCCTAGCAAGACCTCTGTAAGAGCAGAATCCAACAATCATTAAGTTCCATGTTCAGCATTGTCAGTCAAAATTTGACTGAGTTATGGCCCCTGATTGATTGTTGCTCCTTGTCCCCCCAATGCATCTTGAATCAAGGTTTCTTAATTATACCATAATGCCTGTGGCATTTATTTTGATCTGATACATTCCTGTTTTTATTGTTATACATTACAATGATTTGGTAAAGTTGTGGAAAGATCATTTAATTATTAACAGTGTTCCTGCAGGGAATTTGTTACAGAGAGGATGCAAGAGGGATATATTTAGAAATAGGAACTCTCTTGTTGGAGGAAGGGGTAGTGCTTGGAATGGAAGAGTGATTTTTACAATAAAATGACTTGATGCAACTGATAAAATTTAGAATTTAATCTTTTTGGCAGTAAAAAAACAAAAAGGACATTCATATATATATATATATATATATATATATATATATATATATATATATATATATATATATATAATTTCCAATGATATTATTAGTCATTCTCCAATGGCTTTTTATTTTACCATGACTGATCATTGACCAGAAGAGTTTATGCAATGACCTTTCATTTGTCATCCATTATCCTAAGTTTATCACTGCTACTTCTAAACTATTGGGGGCCCAGGGTGGTTGAGTGGCCTAAAGCACTGACCTTTACCTGTCACTGCCATCTCACCTGTCTGAATGGGTTCAGGTCTCAGGCCTGACCAAAGTGGATATGTGAGACCAGTTACACTGGCTGCTATGTATAGTCTAACGTGTGCTGAAAATAGCATTAACCCCCTTCCCCATGCTAAACTACTGGGATGATTGCCATCACAAACTGGTTACTGATTCAGAATGAGAATGATGTGGATATGACAACTAGCATATTCATGCTGTTGTGGAGGAATTTGGAAGCTTGAGCTAATTGATTTTGGGTCATGTTGAAGGTTATTGCTTGTATTTATTTATTTTTCTGAGCTTCTAAACACATTGATTTGTACATATACAGGCACATTTTGGCCAGACTCTTTATTAAGTTGCATTTAAATGAATTAGTCAATAGTTAGTATTCTGATGTAGATTTTAGGACCAGATATCTTGGCTTAGATGTTTTGCTGTATTGGCTCATAATCAAGATAGAACAAACAAGTATGAATGGAATTTTATTGCTAAACTGGACTTTTGAATACATTTGAAGAATACCTCAAAAGATAGCACATCAATAAATTCAGTCCCTCCACCTAGAAGTAATACTTACTGATTTAAACAAATTTAGCATTCAATTATAACTTGACTTGTCTGAGATAAGTGACCTTTGATCCATGATATCAACTTTCTGGTCAAAGGCCATGATAAAAAGGTTTGTATTGTACTTACATATATCTTGTCAATATATACAAAAATAGTATTGTTTCCAAATGTTGAGCTTCTCAAGAATGAAATATTTTCTTCACTTATAAATTGACAAGAATATACAGAGTTTACTTTTTTGGCATTTCTTTGATTTTTTTTAATTAGCAGAGTGTCAGATTAGTTATAGGATTGTTGTTAATATTATTTTTTTTGTTCAAGAAGGCAAAGGAATAAACAATTGTGCATTGGCACTTCTAAGCATAGTCTAAATTTCACTTTTTCTTGAAGGTCCAAGCAATTTATAGCTTGATAATCAGATGCAGTTTGAATTTTTTTTGTTCCAGCAGAATGAAAGCAATAACATTTATTTAGCCTTTGCAACTGATGATTTCTTAACAATGTGAAAAAATAAGATGTGTGTGTATCTTTTCTATATTGGTCTGTGTACATTTTATAGACAAGCTGAGACATTGGAAGCACAATTGAGGACATCTTTGCAAGAAACAGAACCCCTAAAACAGGTAATTTGTGTGGAAGACATTGATACATAAATCACTGTCTTATTGTTCTTTTATTTTCTTATGAGTACTGTGTCTATTGATTTGTCTGCCTGCCTCTTATCTATCTGTATAGGTATATTTCTTTCTGTCTCTCTATTTACTTATCGTGGAGTCTAGTTACTAATAGATTCATAAATCTATCCACATATGTTAAAACTTTCTAACTATGCATCCTCATCTAGTGTCTACATTATTCTTCAGTCATTTTATTGAAGGGCAAAATATGTATCATAATGTATATTTAATTGATGATAAAGATCACCATGGAACCACAGCTACAGCTTGCTACAAATAACTCTTTGAAAGACATAAAAATAAATAAATATTACAGCGTGTTGTATACATTCAAGTATTGTTTACAAGTTTTGTAATGAAAATTTATGTGGGATTAACCATGATTTTCTAAAACAATGTTTATTAATATATTTCTTCCACAAACAAGATGCAAATCTTATATGGACTTTTCTTGGATCCTGGGAAATTTTTTTTGTCCATAGAACATCAATACTTTGAGGGACTTGAGTTCTACATTAAACTTATAATGATATCTTTATTTGCATTTTAAGCACAGTGAAATAGTAAATCAAAAAGAAGTGAAGCAGCAATTATTAATGTTTGGAATAAGGCATTTACTTGAGCCCAAATGTTCATTGTCAGTATTTAATTCCAGAAAAAGACAGCTCTTGAAGCAGAAAACAGGCAGAAGACTTTGGAAATCGAGAGTTTGACAGACAAGATCAAATCAGTGGAGGTAAGTAAGATGCTGGCTTTGTCTTACTGACCATGCAGTTTAATTTTTAGTTTCTGTGAAGTCATTTATTTTCATGGATGTTAATTTTTGTGGGTTTTGGAAAATTTATTTTTTCTTTTGATACTAAAATTTCTGGATTGGAGAAAGGCTGCTATTGTTTCTACACCAAGATCATTCTTGATCAAGTCTTTCAATTTGTTGTTTGCCACAATGATGAAATGCATACAGATTGGTACCTCATGAAAACAATGAATTTACAGTACTTTTAGTGAGCACATTATTATAAATTTAATATTTTTAACACTAGAAACTGATAATTTTCAAATTTTGTATTTTTTCCATTGCTGTTCGTCAAGAGATGTACTTGTTCCCTTGCACTTATTTTGGCACAGCTTGTCACAGAGTAGAAGAGTTTATTCAATTGCAATTCATCCATCACCCACCATCAGCTAGTGTGTGTTTTGCTCCATCAGTTTGTACAAGACTGTTATTCCTCCTTCTTGGCTACTGGGAGTGTTGTCACAAAATTTACAAAGACATTCATCCCTTGGTCTAGTTTGGACTTTAATGAATATGGCTACCCCAAGACATCCGATATAGTTACAGTTACAGCCATCTTGTAAATATTGCTATCACTAATCATTCTGCAAAGATGATTCTATTGACATCAGGTTTTACCTAAAAGACTTCTTTTTATGTGTTGTTAGAAAAATGGATATCTGGTTCATCCTAAATGAAAAATTTGCCTCTTCAGACATTTATTTTAAAAATCATGTTATTGCTGCTCTTTCTGAGTTGATGGTTATATTGGGATGGTAGTTACACTGCATGACATTTTTTGGTGTCTAGTTGCTTCAACAATGAAATTATGCTGAATAGTTTCTTCCCTTGTATTATATAATACATGTATGACAAGTAAGTAATTGTAAGTAATCATACCTGTGATGATAAGTAAATGCAAACATGCCATGAACCTAAAACTGTAATTGTTATTCTGTGTCTCATATTGGTTGATGTGGAAAAGATATTGACATAAACTTTTTTTTTGTACTGATTTGTAAACATGATAACATACAGCAAATGTGAATGGATGTTTATCACCTCAGTTTGTGTTGTTTTTTTTTAGCTTTAACAATTTTAGTCATATTGCTATGATGTCTGCAGTGTGAGTTTTATAGTGGTATCTATCACTGGAGTATCATGCCACAGACATGTAGCATCATGTTCCAACCGGCCACATTATCCTAACATCAGTCTGACCATTCCTAAGGTCTTAATGTCGAGTATCAAGCAAGGCATCTGCTAGCACCACTTTATAATGTAACGTTCATGGTACTCATGTTGATGTATAATTTTGCCATAGTCACTGTAATGCCCTAATATTTTTGTCATAGAAACACATACCCCTTATAATTCATTTTATAATAAAGGTGCCAAAAGAACATAGACTGATTCATTCACATGAATGAACTCAACACATTAGGAGAAAGAAGTCAACACATTAGGAGAAAGAAGTAACACTAAATGCTCCATACATTTATATTATTAACTTGTTTGTTTTTTTTATTAGATAAAACAATTGTCATGTAAGATGGTGATTAGAGCAAAATAATCACCTTAGTGCCTGTCATTTTGCCCTTATCTTTGAGAGGATAAAGTGAAGTGAAGTTGACTTTACATTTTGCTATTGTGTTCTGAAAACAATAACCCTAATGTTTTCCACAGAGAAATACAAAGCAGCTACAACATATTATTTTCATGCTTTGAAAAACTGTTTTGTCAGTAATGATGTCTGTGGGTACTTGGATAACAATTTGGTAATAAAATGAATAACAAGGTACCCATTTTTTCAAAAAAAGTATTCCAAGTTCAAATCAAGACACAGAAAAATGATTACAGTTTAAGGCTTGTGTCATGTGCGCATTTATTCATCATCAAAGGGCTCGTGTGGTCGCTTACAATTTACTTATAATAATAAAAGGGAAGACACTTCTGTCCTTTCTTGTGCGACCTATTTAATAATCAACACCGATATTTAAAGCTAGACCACCATTTTGCCTGTTCTAGGTAATTGCAGCATAAACACCCTTGTTTCGAGATCCATATGACATTAATTATGTCAATACCTTTCATCTACAGCAACAGTAAGTACTGATTAAGTAATATTTGACACAATAAAATTTAAGTACATACTACAGTCCAAATAAAGAAAGCACAATTTAAATGTCTGGTTTAACTAATGCCTAAAGTTTGTGGCCCTGTAGTGAGTATTAGCTGTTTGTATATGTATAAATTATGCTTATACCTCTCTTGGTGGTTGTCATGTGTGAACCTACAACAGAGCAGTTCAGGTTCACATTTAATGCAATTTGCCTTTCATTGGGTATCCAGGTAACTAACCGTTAGGATTGATGTATACCTTGCAGAAATTTCCCAAAATTTTGACATCTCAATATTTCAAATTATTGATTATTCATCTCTGCAAATATATTTCAATCTCTTGGTACAACCTAGATGATTTCTTAAAGAAGTGATTGAAATTCCACTCTTTTATATCCTAATCAGGAGTAAATTATTATTTCATTGAGATTTATAGACTGGTTGCTTTTAAACTTGAATAAGTTTATTTCATATATTATCCTGTCAAAGAAGATAATAGCTTTTATCTCAATGTGTCACCCATGTTTGTTAGTAACCTATTTTTCAGGTATACATCTTCTCAGAAATAAAATATAATAAATTTGCAGCATCAAATTAAGGAAAAATGAATGATCATTTCATAATTTTTATACTATTGGGAATAAGGTATAACCAAATGGCTGTTTTATGTGACATTTTCAACAGTCTGAATTTTGACCACTTTTTTTCTCACTTCTCTCTATTTTCCTCCATTTTGCCTAATGCTGGGGTAGGTGATAGGGAAGAAAAGCAACTTTGCCCAAAAGTCTGGGTTCAGCTTGTTTTCTGAAATAAACATATATTTTTCCATATTTCAAGTGGGAGTGGATTCAGAGGTAGCAAAACATGTTATCCTAATTTAATGTGATCAGGTAAGTATTACTGAACAAACATAATTTACTAAAATATATGCTTTTTAATGATTTTCCCATAAAATCTATGTACTTTTTATGGCAAATGCCCTACAACAATTGTATTATTTTGCAAATAATATCTGTGGGAGGCCCGTACATAGGCAAATAGTCCATAGCCCCTCTTATTTTTGCCTATCACAAATCCTGATTTCTCCTAACAGAACATAAAGGAAGTCTCCTACATTTTATTTCAGAAAACCTGCCAGCAGTATCAAATGCTTTCCCAAAGTAGTTCTGATCAAAATGAAAAGTATGGGGAAGAGAAACAGGTCCATCTCAAGAAAATTCAGTCACTCCAAAGCAGGTAATGTGGTCTTATTCAAAAACAATAATGTTCCAGTTGTGCAGATGATTGGCTTTTATGAAGTGAAGTCATGGCCTGTGATAGTTTTTTTTATTAATAATCTATCAGAATTGTGTTTTCATTTCCAGTGGCAGTTAGCATTGTGCAGTCTGTTTTATAATTTCTGAAAGTTATATAATTTCTTCATCAGTTTCAGCACTGAACATAAATATTTGTACAAGATAATTGTCCTGATATGCTTTGATTTTATATCTTTTCTGCATATTAAGGAGAAAGTTGCTTCATTATAATGAGATTCAGAGGTAATATGATATGATCCCATGAACCCATCAAATTTGGCACCATTTTTGCTATGTTAACATAACAACAACAATCTCTAACAGGATTTCATGTAATTGGTTCATACATGAAAAATATTTTTTAAAGAACAAAAAACAATACATAAAAAGGTTATGTATCATTTTGTGAAGTGGTTTGAAAAAGTGGCCAGACAATGAGGAGAATTTACAGATGCTTTGATCATCAATATTAAGTTCACACATTCATCTGAGGTAAATGCTTCTTGCATTAGTACAATGTTCCAATTTGATGTATATTGTATGTGTGTTGCATTAGATAAGTTAATAAAGGATAACTATGACATGTGCATTGGTATCCCATCATAACACCTTTATTAATTACACGTCATGATCCAAAATAAGTTAAATCCAAATAATGTGATATTTTGAGAAATATCTCTGCTGTGAGAAATCTTAAATTTTAAATAACTACAGTCTTCACTATTCATTGAAAGTTGATTCTTAGGTTTCTTTGATATGTGCAGCAAAAGCATAAATCAACATTAATACATAGAGAAAGCTAATCTGCCAGTAGTGTGTTAAAAAGTGTCATTAAAACCAACAGCAACAATGAAGTGTTATTGGCCTAGACAAGTCATTTTACATTGTGATTCAATATAGGGCCTCTGTCACACGCTCAGGCTTAATAATATAATACTAAGGTTGTTAAGTAATTGCTAAAAGCAAAGAAAACAGGAAATATTCTTGACTGAGATAGTGTATACCCCTGTAGCTGACTGACTTTAGAGAGAAAAAAATCTTGAAAAAAGTTTATCTTTGAGCGGCCAGATGTAGATATATAAATGCAATAATAATTAAACTTCCTCCAGCATGCACAATCAGCTGTCATAATTTTGGCATCTTTTTGATGAGAGCAAAATAATAAGAAAATTTGGACTAGTTTTATACCATTATTTTGTTACATCATCATTTTTCTTTGAGCAGCTCTTTGCAATTTTAGCAAAGTTAAGGGCAGCAAAATACATCAGTACCAACTTTTTAAAAACACAATAGCATATAATCATAGACTAGAAAACATACCTTTAAAAGTTTGCAGACTTCAAGACCTGGAAATATTATTCATGCATATAACTCTTCTTGCCCACCAAACCGTGTATATATTGTCCTATATAGCTACAACAAAAGGTACCAGGAAAAAAATAATAGCCAGCTGATAATAAAACATGCTCAATGCTTTTTGTTATACAGATACAGCCTATAATAAAATTTCATAATTTCATTGTTACAGTAATGAATTTCATGGCCACAACATAATATTCAGAATCCATTGGTTCACCTTTTATTGTGATGCTCAAGTAATTCTCTAAACAAGCATCATGACTGGATCACTTCTTACATTATTAAAATAATCACAGATATTGCCACTTACATTGTTGATGTCCACAGAATTCCAAAGTTTTTATAGGTGGAGCCAAATGTGACTATGATCAGAGGAGTGCCAATTTTGATCAGGTAGCAAAAGTTGTGACTAAACCAAAGATATAATAGTTAAATTAGACCATTGGTTGTAGTAATTTTAATGATAGAATAGGTGTTTCTGAATAATGGATGTTCTTTCACTTTACATTTATGTAGGCTTGGTTGAATCTGTAAAAATGGTGGTTACATGGCTGCCACATTTCTTGACCAACATACCATATTACTGTTTGTGGATTATAAGAGCTGCATTAGGATTAATTAATGTCTTTCATACTTGTACTTAATGCAGCAAACTTGGTCCATGGGCAGCAAGTACTATGGTGCTTTGACTATTTCTTCTGGGCTACCATTTTTGGTAATGCTAATAACTAAAGACGAAAATTCATTTTCTCAGTTAGTTCAGTTATTTGCAGAACCAACTGATATAAATACATTCTACCCATTTATTTATTTTTGCTTCTATTTACATTTTTTATCTTAAGTTATGGATTTTCAAACATCACATGAAAGTTTTATTTTAATTTGAATAGTTATAGAAGTAATGTTTTATTTTAATTTATTTGAATAGTTATAGATCACTTGCAATCTTAGTTGAGATTTGGTGTCCAAATTATATGCCTAACAGAGTTTTTAACCAAAGTATGGTTAATTAACATATATATTGTTTGCTTTTTTCATATATGTATACCTCATCACTGAATACTGGCAAATAACAGATCAGATTAAATAATAAAATGTTTGCAGTAGGAAAAAGATAATCTTGTGTATGTTCCACAGATAATAGTATCCAATGATGCATGTTCTTTATATGTCAGGTTACTTCCCTATGTCAATTTTCACAGAAAGTTTCAGTTAAAAATGCTGTGAAATGAAATATTCAGTATTATTATGCTTATTTGTGCCTATATCCACTTGTAATTTGTGCAAAGAGGAGACCAAGTTATATTCACAACTTTTTTTAGTGTGTTGTTTTTCTTATAATGTTTAAGTCAAAATATGAATCTCTGAGATCACTTATATCAATATTCATTAAATATAAGCTTAAAGGTGTGGAAACCAGTGCATAAAAATGTGTTTACATGTATTCACTGTTTGGCATATATGTAACACTTTTGGGCTTCTTGATCATGGCCAAGCATAAATGACAGTAAAATAAAGTGAAGACATTTTATTTGGGAAAAAAAACTATTTTAAAGAATCAAATCCTATCTTTAGGATGAAATTAGTTTCTTTTTAAGTCATTTCTGAAATTTTGTCACACATAAATACATAATTAAGTTAGGGTAGAATATTTAAAATGAACACATTAAAAAAATGTTTCTATAAAAAATTAACAAGTTTAAGAAACTCATTTTATTTTAGCAATCAGAAGCAAGAGGCTCAGCTTGAAAAATTGAAAGGTAAGTTGCATAGTAATATTGTTTTGAAAATTTCTGTTATTTGTGGACAACAATGTCTCATTTTTACAAGTTATGGGTAACATATGTCATGTTGGGGTATACAAATTTGGATTAGCTTATGCCTGTGACAAATCAAGATTCTCAGCCAGGCAAATGCCTTACAGGAAGAACTTAGTCCTAGATAGGTGTATTTATGTTCCCAAGAAAACAGAATGATAAACCAGACAAATTATTAAATGCCATGAGGTGGCTTTGACCACACAGAGGTGTGATGTTTTCTCAAGTTCTCTCTGTCAGACAACTGTTCTACAGCCATTTTTAGACATAACATTGTCCTACAGCCAAAGTTTACTCAGTTGTTATTTAAGAAAAATTTAGCCTGCTCTCAGTTGTTATTTAAAATATTAGAAATCTGGCATGTTCTGTGTTTTATAGCAAATTTATTGCTGTCAACACAATGTGGGATTACCCGTCCATTAAGAAATGTCAGGTTGGAAGAATATCAAAGAAATAAGACATAGATATGGTCAGAAGTTGTCAGATGAAAATTGATAGAAAATTCATTTGTTAAATACAAACACATAAACAACATTTAAATTTGAAATCATTTCATTTTGAATAAGTATCTAAGAACAAGAACATTCTTATAATAAATGGACTCTGATCAGTCCATATCAGCTGATGAATATCTGTGTCCGTGATTATGGTAACTCATCTTGAACTATAGGTAGTGAGTTTTTATCAGTCTGAATTAAAAAGGTAAATAATAAATCTTGTTCTAGTTGTTCCTGTTAAATTTCATTACACTAGTTTTTTTTTGCAATTTCTCAACTAAAATGACAATTTTGCATAAGGGCTGTTATAAGCCCATTCTAGTTTTCTTCATATGATGTATATTACAAGTATGAGGGGACTTGATTTCTTTTCACAAGATAGTTGTGATGGAAACTGTAAGTAAATATTGTAGATGACACTCAGGTGTTCCTCTCTTCTGTGTATTTCTCATTATACTTCCTGTCCCTAAACAGTTGTATATAATTGATTGTAAGTCACTCTTTTTTAAAATAGAAGTTTGATTAGTGCAGAGTAGGTGTTGTCTTTTAAGCATGGCATAAAATTAATAAATCTAAGGGTAATGTTGGATATTCTGATGTTTGCGGTACATAAAAATAACACCAATTCCAATATTCTATGTTTAATACTATTTTCTCATTCACAAATACATATATTAACTGTGTTTACCTGTTTCATGATGGTATTAGATGCATTATTTTTGTATATAGTTATTTGGATTTTAATTATTAAATTTAATACTATACATCACAAAGTGAAGTATCCACCAATGTTGCCTGACATGAGTGTTTATTAACAAGTATATTTTTTTCATTTTCATACAAGTGTGAAAAACCTGAATTTGTATTAGTATTGTTTTTTCTGTATACACTGTATTTGATACAAAAGAAGTTTTGATTGAATTTGTTTATCACTGTTCCTTAAGTTAGATTTAATTCCCAAGTGATATTTTCTAAGTTTTCTGCCAGCACATGTGATCTGATAAGCCCTTGGCTTTGAAGGCAGCCCTCACATTGTTTTCAGGTTGACAGTCCTTTTGGTCACACCATGAAGTTGATACTTCTTTAGTGAATTGTAAAATTCTACAACTTCCAGTGCCACTTTGACCGTAACCCCATAAGTTATGATGGCAGCATCTTCTTTGTTTTCCCATTTCACAACCTTTTGATCAAGCCAGGGTATGATACTTGCTAAGTACCAGAGGTTTGCTAAGTATCAGAGGGTTGATATTTGAACTTCCTGTGATTTTGCCACACAATGTACACATGATACATTACAGTCTTCAGTCGATTAATAGCCTAAGCTAGATCTGTACATAAGCTTCCACATATGACAGTGAAGCCAAGGAAATGGAGTCTGACAATATTTATAATGACTAGATGACAATTTGCAATGACAATATGATGATGGAAGATTTCAGAACTTTATTAGTCAGTGAGGATGAATTCTTGGACTTTTGTACCAGATGACATTAGAGAGTGATGTGTATAGGATACTGTGGGACTTAACATTCAATGTTTATTTGTAAGACATCTGGAATTAATATATTATGGGATATTGTGAATTGGATCATCCTGAACTACAATTTCTACAAAATAAACTCTTAATAAGGTGTGATTGGTAAATTTAACATCCAAGTCAACATGAATCTGTTCTCAATTTCATTACAAAAATAATACATCATTTTAATAAAAATCAAAAATGGTGTCTATTTGAAAGCTTGTTTAAATTTTTATGTGTGATATGATTGATAATAAGGACTTTCTAGGGGCTACTGAGATTTTTTTTGTTGATGAAAAATATTAATGTTTGTTACTTTGTTCCCAGAAATAAAAGCTATTGTTTCTCCATATTTTTCCCCATATTTTTCTGGTCATGTACACACATACAAACACACACACATAAAAAAAATCTTCGTATGTGCTCTGCAATTTTTATTTAAATAGCCTGCCACACTTTAATCATCTCCAAAATCAAATGAGTTGAACATAATATTTGCTTTCAAAATTGCTTTCAAAAGTCATCCTCTATATTTTTTTTTGCATTTCTTCATCTGTCACATATTTTGAACTTTACAATTGGTTGGCACCATATTGCCAGTATTTTGCTGAGGTCCTGGCTGAAATAGCAATAAATGGCTGTGGTGTTCAGTATATACAAAAAAAAATATATTATTGACATGATATGCATTATGTATCTCCTTCACATGATTATACATACATGCACACAGATGAATTACACATACTTAAACAGATGAATTAGACACACATACACACAGAGGAATATGCTCAATGATAACAGTTTTGAAGTCACTTCTGACTAATATACATGTTGTATTCAAAACTTTTACCCACAAGTGATCATTTTATTTATTCTGTTGGTGATTCATGTTGATTTTGAAGGAATAGATGCTGTTGTTGGTTATACTAATTTCAGTCAAACATTAGATAACAGCTTTAAAATCTGTCAGATATACATATTTATACACAAAAATGTATATGCAGATTTCTTCTGAGATATTTGTTTATGCATTTAGCTGTGGATAAGACTGATCAAACTTTGCATGATTAGTCTCATATATTTCATTAGTTTGCCAAAAAAACTCTGGAAATAATTTAGCCATCATCTGAAGATGCAAATCTCAACAAAATCTCTGTATTCATGCAATTTTTTTGGGAGGGGGTTACTGTTTTTTTTTTATTTGCAGCCAGATGTAGTGTAATACAAAATCTTGCGAACAGCTTGACTCGCCATTAATTTTTATACATGACACAGCCATTATTTGAAGATGTTGTTGTTCGTCCTTCGTTCTCAAAGACCATGACTTCACGTCTGGGCTAGTCTGTGTGTGCACAGATGATGGGTGAGGCCAATTAGCGCTCTGAAGTGTCAGGGCAATGAAGGCAGGGAATTGCCAAGGCCTGAATCGATTGAGGGTTGGCGCTGTCTCTGCTCTTCCTCTTCCTGGTGTTTATGTTTGGCCTCGATGATCTGTTGCTCTTCAAAAGCAGCAGTGCCTGAATTGATCTGTTTGTGCCAGGCATCGCAGTCTTTGGCAAGCTGCTCCCAGCTGTCTGGATCAATGCCACAGGACTTCATTGAGGCTTTGAGCATATCCTTGTATTGCTTCTTTTGGCTCATCTGGAACGCTTGCCTTCAGTTAGTTCCCCATAAAACAGTCTCTTCAAGATGCGCTCATCAGGCATACTGCAGACAATGGCCAGCCCAGTGGAGCTGTGACCTTCTGAGCATGGCATGGATGCTTGTCATCTCAGCTCTCTGGAGGACTTCTGTGTTGGGAATCTTGTCATGTCATTTGATGTGGAGCAGTTTTCTGAGACAGCGCATGTTGAAGGAGTTTAGTGTTTTTCATGGCGACTGTACACCATCCATGTCTCACAGGCGTACAAGAGGGAGGGCAGTACTACTGTTTGGTATACTATGATTTTGGTTTTTAGGCTGATTCCTCTTTTATTCCACACAGAGTTGTGGAGTCTGCCAAAGGCTGCACATGCGTGAGCAATCCTGAGGGTGACCTCTTTATCGATGGAGATTGTGCGTGACAAGGTGCTGCCAAGGTAGATGAACTTGTCAGCAACAGCGATCTTTTGTCCATTGACATTAACCCTTTCATCACTGCAGACTGGAAAAACAGTCAGGGGGAAGTAAGTGCGTAAACACTATGGACCGAATTTTCGGTCTGGGGCAGTGTTCTTCTTTAACGTTATAGTACCTGACTAAATAACTTTCGAGGTACCTTTAATAACTCCATCTTGTAATGTAGATGTTATATTTGGATGGTCTCATGAGTTTAGCTTGTATATAACTAGAAATATATAACAAAGTAGGAACTTTTAACGTGTTTTCCGAATGCTGAAATTTGTATCCAAAATGGCAGTGTTCGAAGAAATTTCAAAAAGTAATCAGAGGATTTTAATAATTTCGACCTGGTAAATTTGGATAAAAATGAGAGAAGACATATGGAGAGACAATAGAATGCACTTGTAGGTGACAGTGATAGGACTTTGAAGGTTTTGAACCAGAGGAATTGTACGCTCCACGTGGTTTTGTTTGGACAAAGCCGGAAAACCAAAGAGATTTGTTTCAGTTTTCTGACAGAATTGGGCACACCCAAGTGTTAGATGGCTTCAGGAAAGCTTTGGAATATTTTCAAATATTCTATTCAGATGAAGGTTTTGGAAAAATTGTCTGTTTAACGAACTTCAATGCAACGATCAAACGTGTCAGAGCTATATAGTTGTGTGGACAGATCTCACCTTGGAGATCATTTTGGTTCATTTTATAGAATTTTATATATTATGAACACCATGAAAGAAAGACTTGTGCTCCTACTGTCATTCACTAGTTCATCTAGGGTCAATTGAACAAATTTTGAGAACTTTCTGTGTTTTCTAAGAGGTAATAAAATAATTACTTGTATTTTACCTTTTGTCTTACTTGTTTGTACCTGCATTTTAACAGTTCTAATAGATATGCATATTTTATTGAATTAGTCATAAAATATGATTTTTATCCTTGATTTTGACACCTAATCCAGCCAGATATCTTTAACATTGGCAAAGTTATGTTGTTTCAAAGTCCACAAGTCATTTTGCTTTAAAACTCCAAAGTTACTTAGTGTTGAGAACTCTATGCCTACAAAGTTACTTAGTGATGAAAGGGTTAATGCTTGGTTCAGTGTGAAGGATTGAGGGTGCAGTCTGGTAATTGATTTCCATCTTTGTCATACTTATTGTGAGTCCAAAATCTGTGCGGCTTTGAAGAAGCGATCCATACTTTCTTGCATGTTAGACTGAGTACAAGCATTTAAAGCAAAGTCATCAGCAAAAAGGAGATCATGGATGGTGTCTTCTTGGACTTTGGTCTTAGCCCGCAGTCTTCTCAGGATGAAGATGTTCCCATCTGTCCTAAACAGGATATCGATGCCAATGTCACCCTCATGGTAAGCATCAGTCAGCATCGCTGTGAACATCATGCTGAACAGGGTTGGAGCAAGAACACAGCACTGTTTGACATCATTTGTCACTGGGAAAAGCCTTGAGAACTCTCCTTCATCCTGTACTCTAGCAAGTAACCCATCATGGAATAGTCTGACCCTGGTGATGAACTTCTCAGGGCATGGGAACTTTGCCATGATCCTCTACAAACCTTCACGACTCACAAAAAATTCAAAAGCCTTGGTGAGGTCCACAAAAGTGGTGTTGAGGCCGACGTTCTGCTCTTGGCATGAAGTTATATGGCTGCAAAAATTATGTCAACTGTGCCTCAATACTGCCTAAAGCCGCACTGACTCTCCGGTAGCAAACTTTGTTCCAGGTGGACGGTTAGTCAGTTTAGCAGAATTCTGGCCAGTATCTTCCCTGCTATGGATAACAGGGAGATGCCAAGGTGGTTGTTGCATGCTTGCCAGTTTCCCTTCGCTTGTAGGGGTGGACAATAGAGGCATCTATGAACTCCTGCGGAATCCTCTCCTGGTTCCACATAAACTCAAAGAGGTAAGTATGCTTTTGCATCAATAGGGGACCACCAGCTGCGTAGACTTACACTGTGATGGAGTCAGAACCCGGGGCTTTGCCACTGGAGAGGCTTTTAATTGCCTTCTTTACTTCTGTGAGACTTGACGAATCTGAGAGGGAAGCATTGGTTGGGACCTGAAGCAGGCGAGTGATGGCTTCGGTGTTTATGGTAGAAGGACGGTATAGGACTCTGTCGAAGTGTTCTGCCCAGCATTTGAGAATCTTTTCCTTATTCTTATCAGTGATCAGCGTGTTCCCATCAGCATAAAGGAGGGGGAAGATCCTAATTTAATGGGACCGTAGATTGTCTTGAGCACCTCATAGAACCGCTTCATGTCATTGAGGTCTGCATGCAAATGTATCTCGTCAGCCTTCTTGCTCATCCATGTGTCCTGTGTTTGTCGGAACTCTCTCTGCAATGTTATTCTGATATGAATGAATGCAGATTTCTTAGATGTAGAGAGCGGTTCATTTAGGAGCTCTGTTTGTACGGTGTATTTCTTTGAGTAGTTTTTTTAATGCGGTCCTCATTATCGTCAAACCTGACCTGGTGCTTTCGTGTGGTAAAACCTACCACATCGGCGGCAGTGGAGTAGACAGTATCCCAAAGGGACACCCAATCAGATTCTACATCATGTGAGCCTAAAGTGATGGCTTCCAGCTTTTTGTCTAGTTCATCTGCAAAGGACTGCTTCATTGAGTCGCTTTTCAGCTTGGAGACATTCAGTCGCTTAGGTGTCTTGCTTCTTTGAGGACGTCTAGGAGATTGTATCTTGATGTTACGGTTGGAGATGATCAGCCTGTGGTCAGTCCAGCACTCAGCTCCACACACAACCGTCGTCACTCTGACTTCCTGCCTGTCTTTCTGTCGCACTATGTTGTAGTTGAGCCGATGCCAGTGCTTGGAACGTGGGTGCATCCACGAATTCTTGTTGTGAAGTGGTAGGTGGAAGACTGGAGTTGGTGATGAGCAGTTCGTGTGCTGCACAAGTTTCCAGCAGCAGGAGGCCATTGCTGTTGCATCTGACAATCCCATATTTTCCCAGTATTCCTTCCCATGAGGTGTGATCTTCGCCAACCCGGGCGTTGAAGTCACCAAGGATGATTAGTTTATTTGGTCTGGGCATGGCAGCAATAGTGGATCTCAGTTCGTCATAGAACTTGTTCTTGATCTCATTGAGGTTTGTCAGTGTTGGGGCATAGGTGCTGAGTAGTATGGCATATTGCTTTCTTGGGAGCGGCAGTTGAACGGTCATCAGATGATCATGGATGCCTTTAGGTGGGTCTACTATCTTGTTGACCTGGTTTGACTTGATGGCAAATCCAACTCCAGCCTTGCTATGTTCTTCCTCGCTGCATCCAATCCAAAATAAGGTGTAGCCTGCATTTACCTCTGACAGTTGACCTATGTCAGCAAGTCTGGTTTCACTCTGTGATGCAATCTCGACTTTGTACCTGGCCAGCTCTCTGGCAATCAAAGCAGTCTGTCTTTCAGGCCTTTCAGTTGCGGGCGATCCAAGAGTGCTCGCACATTCCATGCGCCTAAGGTGAGAGAGCAGCAAAATAACAAAAACGTCTGGATATAATCTGTTTCTTTGTTTTCGTACTAATGGAGTGAGATTCCTGCCAGCCGCAGTAGTCCTAAAGAGGGCTGTTCGGACGCTCAGGTGGCTGCTGAACTCCCGTGCTACTTCAGTCACAGGAAGACAACCCTATAGCTTGAGACCCTGCATGCAGGGTTGTTGCTACGGCTGCCAGTGAATCCACACCTGCCGATGCGCCTTTTATCCTTCGCAGCAGGACTTGCAGGATGATGAGTGGAATAATGATCTGGTAAAGTCATGACTTGCGCATGAGAATTGGATTTCAGTGAGGAGTTGCGCACTCGTCTACCTCACTCTCTCGTCCCCACCTATCTGGTTCCAGATATGTGCATGTTGACAGTCATTTTGCTGCTGTCTCAGTTTTTATCAGAGTTGTAGCCATTGTTGCTGGATTCATTGTAGGATAGAATCTTGTAAATGCCATTCACCTTGCATATTTGTATAGATCACTGTGAATATTGGTACATATTATGGTATGCTCATTGCATAAAATTGCAAATTTTGACATCTTTATGCTACAGTTCATTTTGTCAGATTTTATTGCTCATTTTGGCTTATAGCTGGACATTTTATTTAAGTATTTTTGAATGCAACTACACTTGGAGTTTTACTGGATTCCTGTGAATCTTTGTGACTATTATCAGAATATACCATGCAAATCTCTTATTTTACTTGTACCATTGTTAGAAGAGTTATCTGCATGTCATGCATTGTTTGGTGGATTGCTATTAGACTTTAAGTTGATAAATATTTTGGCCATAACCTGAAGATGCACAATTTTGAAAAATCACTTTGCTCTTTCAGTTTTGATAAGAGTTATTGACATTTCGTACTGAGATCTTAATACAGTATAATGTAGAATGTTGTGAATCAGAACTAATCTTACAGATCTCAGTGGATTTTCTTGAATTCTTTGTATCACAGATTGTCTTACAGATCTCAGTGGATTTCCATGAATCTGATGAATCACAGTCTTACATATCACAGTGGATCTCCAAGAAACTTGGGAAATGTGTTCATTGGAAGATACACATATCAATAAAACAGAGTGCTTCAGTAATTTTTGTATGAAGTATTGCCCATTTTACTTGAAGTTGAACACATTATATTACAGAATATTGTGAATGAATACATTATCTCTCAAAATTTACTTGATCACCATGAAACATTGGAGATGTTTTGATCATTTGAAGATTTGCATGTCAAAAACATATAAGCCAAAGTCTCCAGAATTTTCTGTGATTCTTTGTATTTTCATCCCTATTTATTTTGATTTACTGATTTGCTGAAAAAACATCTGGATATATAAAAAAAATTCACAAACAAGTGTATGTCCAGCTAAAACAGCATCTTCCATACATAGGTTATTCCAACTAAAACAACATTTTAAACTCAGATCTTTAAATGATTTGTGTGCTGCTTCAAAACAAGCTTCTCATCAAGATTGAAATAAAAAATAAGTTTGCATGTGTATTTTAGGTATCAATATGTTATTAGTTTTTGAAGTGCATTGTGTCTTGTGAAAGTTCTTAAATTACTTTTTGTGAGATTACAAAAATAACACATAAGAAAATAAAGTTGAGCAAAAAATATTCATGGTAGTGAATTTACTTAGGTTTGGTATGATGTAAATTTTCACACTTAAATTTATGAAAATATGGCTGCTACGCTAATATCCATGATTGAAAACCCTGATCTCCTTGATTTGGTCACTGAAAACTTGGTAGGTATGAACAAATTACTATGCTTCTATTTGGTTTTGTCAGGCTTTTTTTGGGCTTGTTGCTGTGCCCGAGATTGAAAAAAGTTTGCAGCTGATTTGGGGAAAATCTTTTTGTTTTTTCCATTCTGCAGGTTTAACTGTGTTATTGTTATTATTATTATTAATTCTGCAAAATGGAAACCAAACCGATTTTCTAAAAAAATAATAATAATAATATTTTCTAAAAAAAAATAATAATAATACTAACAATGTGGACTTGGTACGATGCCTAATCATTAGAGCTCAGAGTGCTTTACATTGTTAGATAACACTAAAAACATGTACAAGATTACAAAATAAACTGTAATAAAAACATGCTGACAATAATCAAGGAAGTAAATATTATTAAGCTTTTAAGCTTGTTCTTGTAGTTGAAATAGGTAAGTTTTATGAGCACTCTTAAATGAAATCCTTGTGTTTAAGATCAATGGGCAATATATTCCACATAGCTGGGCCCAGGTATGCAAAGGTATCTTGTTGATATGACTTTTTTTTAAAAGTGGAAACAATGAGAATACAGGTGTCGGAAGAGGAGTGTAAATTTGCAGATGTGGTATACACATAGGTGAGGTCAGATAGGTATACTTGGACTAGAGCCAGTCAGTGAAATTAAAAAATTGTAGCATAGTGAAGAGATTTGTATTTGATTCTGGATCTAACAGGTAGCCAGTATAGAGCAGTGGGTGGTGTGTTAAGTTATCTATGATAAAAAGAATAGTTCAAGCAGCTGTATTTGTAACATTTTGAAGTTTCTGTAGTAGATACTGAGAAGAACATTAGTAGTCCCATCTTGAAAATACTAAAGTAGTCCATTCTTGAAAATACTAAAGTAGTCCCATCTTGAAAGTACTAAAGAATACACAAGTATTTTAGTGGCATCTCAAAGAAAATTATGAACAGAGCTGATGCATCTCAGCTCCAGGTATGAAGCACTGCATATATTCATGACATGTTGGCATGATGAGAGAGCACTGTCAATACCTACATTATGTAAATTTAATGTTAGTGTTGATGATGCTTATTGTTTGAGTTAAAGGGTATGATTAAGAAAGTCTTTATATGGTAATAAGTATGCCTTCAGTATATCTTTATTCATCTGCAGCTTGTCATCCATGACTTGACATCAGAAATGCACCTCTCTGCATCTTGTATGGTAGCCTCAACTTGAGTTGGGCAGCTAAATTTGTATATTTGAGTGTCATCATTGTACAAATGGTGTGATTTTTAATGTTAGTCTATGACACTTGAGAGTGGCTGAATGTATAGAATGAAAAGAACATGGCTGACAACATAGCCTTAAAACACCAGAACATAGATCAGTTGGGCTGGAATTTTTCCATTTACAGATATAATTTATGTCCTGTTGACTAAGAATGTGAACCATGGTAAGTCTGTATCATGAAAACAAAATACATGCTGGGGACAATGAAGTAATATATCATGCTCTGTCATGTCAAATGCCACAGAAAAGGCAAGAATGTTTAAAATTAAATCTTGCCACAATCCAAAGCATAGAGAAAGACATAAATAGTCTTAGAAGGGCAGTTTCAGTATCATGGCAAATTTGGCATGCCAACTGTTCATTGCTAGAAAGACAATTTGAATTCAGATGAGATACAAGTTGAGATAGAACTTTTTCCAAGATTTTTGACATGAATGGGTAGTAGAAACAGGAAATTAGTTGTTTAAATCTTTATGTTCAAGTGTTGTTTTTTCCAAACAAGGTTGTACAATGGCAGTTTTGAAAAATGATGTGAATTCCCTAGATAAAAGAGAAGTATTGGTTAAAATTTAGTGAAGGCAATATTGAATTTAAGCACATAAGCGGCAGGCAGATGTCAAAATCAGATCGAGTTTACATGATTTGGGGTGCTCTTCATCACAACTGTATGTGCCAAATCCATGGAGACAGGTTCAAATACTGTTAAAGGTTGCCTTTGACATTCTGTATGTTGATGATGAGTCAGTTGAAATTGTGTTGTCAGACTTTATCTGTAATGTATTGTTTTCTGTCATGGAATTTGCAAATATAGACTAGAACTCACAGGAAAGCCTACTGTCTAATGTTTATTAGCAAAAGTTTATTATTACTACTCCAGAACTATCCGAAAAGTTACCATGAAACTTGACACACACACATTCATCCCAAACTATAGTTGTTCTTAAATAAAAATGTTGTCATACCAACATTCATTATGGATGTCACATTGTGCCATTTTGAATTGCCACTACACCTGAATATATGGTCATATCAACAGTCAGTTTTCTAGAAAATGATACCCCATTTGTTCTGAATAAAAATGAATGATGCTGATTAGGCATCTAATATGGCCACCACGAGATCCATCTTGAAAATCTTGTTACAGATATTTATCCTGAATGAAAAGTCATATTTATGTGGTGTTTTTACCAAAAGTATTCTTATGATGTCTAGTTAGTCCTGAATGATAATGGTGCCTATCTGTCAATAGCGACAGTGGTGACAATATATCCACTATCTTGAAAATGTTGTTATTGCTCCTTTTTCTAAATGTGAAGTCATATCAACTTGACTTTTCACTTGAGGACTTCTTATGATGTCTAGTTAGTTCTGAATGAAAACATCATAAGGTGTTTTCTAGTGAAAACCTCATCAGTAGGAGTACCTATAACAAGATTACCAAGATGACCATTTTCTGATTAGCACCATTTCCAATATAACCAATGAGACCTTGGCAAGTTTCTCATAGTGCTTGAAAAATTCCTGGAAATTGGGCTCTGAGACTTGGAAAACACTTTGATAATAGGGCTTTTTTTGATTGAAACTCCTTGAATTTGTAAGAGAAAAACTTTATTTTTTAATTTTTTTTAAAAAACACTATCTGAATGAGGTTGTTCCAGTTTAAAGCAGACAACAAAAATTGGGTTTTTACTTATTTTAAATTCACCTATACCCCTAATTACAGAATGTTAAAAATTAAACAAATGTACATTTAAGTTGTTTCTTTACTCTTTTGTTCTGCAAAAATGTACCTCACTGGGGAAAACAAAAATGGTCTTATCTTATGGAAAAATGTTTTTTTTTCTAGGAAAAGGAGAGTATGATTATTATTTTTCAACAGATTTTTTTCTAGCTGACCCTGGCTTGCATGAGTCAGTAGATTGTTCTCACTAGTGAATTGGTTCCAAGAATTAGTCATTTGCATGCATTCAGTGCACCAGGTTATTGTTATATTCTTTTAAACATATTTTAAGAAAAAAAGCAAATCAATAATTTTTTTAAAAATAGAATTTTATTTAGTAATTGAAAAGTATTAATTCAATAATCACATTGAGTCAATTAGAAAGAAGGCAACCATTTTCATTTAGCCTTGTTTTTTGAAGTTGTGATGCTTATAAGTTCTGATACTTGCCACCTGATTCTGACAGGTTCAATTTCCATCTTGTATTTATTACATAAATGAATAACTGATGATATTTACTAGTTTATAAGTTATTAGTTATAACATGCTGTACATTGTTAAACAAAAGTCAATTTCATGTTGGAAACATCTGCCTGCCAGTTACTGCCAGAGCTTAACCATGATTTTATGTGGTGGTTGAACCTGTGTGTCCATATGTCTTATTATTTCACTCAGTGTCATAGTTCAACCTGAAAAGAGGCCTTTGACTGAATTCCCCAAAACCTCAGCTCAATCTGTCACTGCACTAGTATTTTAGATGTTTTTGATGTTTTTTCTTTTGTTTTTGTCTAAGACATTTTGTCCAGGCAACACAGATGAAGAAAATAACAAGTAGACCTACATTGATACCTATCACAATCATGGCCTCATTGAAGTAGGATGGCATAACATAAATCTTCAAATGTCCTGTCCCAGTGTCATTTGTGTTTATATTTGTACATACATAGTCACCAGCATCACTCTCAGTTATGTTTTCAATAGACAATGTACCATCTTTATCCATTACTCGACTGTCATTCATGGATGAAATAATAGTATTATTTCTACTCCACTGTACATTTCCCTCTTTTCCCTCAGGGTTTTTACACTCAAAATTTGCACTTTCTCCTGCTTGGCTTGCAATTGTTAGTGGTGTGATCTCAAGTATATTTTCATTTTTTTTGCGAAGTCCATCATTGATTTGCACTTTCAAGAATATTAGGAGAGTAAGAAAAAATGTACTTTTGGAATTCATACTGGCAGCCTAGTCTAAGCGACGTGTTCTGACGGGATTTCTAGAATGGAGGCTCTGAAAAAGTAGATGATTGGAATTTAAGTCATTTTGTGGTTGAATGTGTCTTCTGTGAATATATGTCTGCTAGTTGAAATGATTGCATTTAGAATTTTTAAACATTCAGGCAACCGTTTTCATATCATAAAGTAAACATGAAACATTTAAACTGATTTGTCTAAATCAGAACATAAAATGAGTCTAGCTGCAAACCATGCATTTTCAGATTTACCATCACATAATGCACCAGCATATATGGGTCTGTGCAGTTGGTTTGGATTAATAAATAAACAACATAGACCCTAATCAATTAGCACATAATGTAATGGCACATCAGATACTATGTTATTTGTACAGAACAAATGGTTTGATGATTCAGTAATAGGTGTTGAAGTGAATCATAACATATTCTGACATACATACAATTATTTAAATTTCTGCACTACAAGTCATAAGGTAATGGGTTCGTTTCATATTCTACTCTTGGAAACTAAAGCACACAATATAACTCTACAAATGCTGGTTAATTTAAATGTAATCCTACCCAGCCATGCATGCTGTGTGCACACAGCTTAAATAATTGAGCATAATAGTTTTGAAAATTGCATGTACCTACTGCATTATTATTCTGTCACCATCATTCCAGTCAGTTTTCTAACATAAACTCTATTCTTTGGTGGTGTTATGGTTTCTATGTGAGTGTGATCTTGATGTGTGAACATTAGTCTCCTTGTTATGCATATGTGAACATTATTTACAGCTTGATGTTGAGGTAATTTTTACCTGCAATCATGGGTAATTGTTTATCTTTTAAACAAACATTCTTGCACATTATATCAGGCTTGAAATGTCCACTCTAACTTCAATGAAGAATAAATTTGTAGAAACTTTTGGACAGATATATTTAGGTCATGTTCATATGTTCTGTAAAACTGAAGATTTTGTCTCAAAAATGTCTCTTACCTTTTAGTCCTTTGCTCTTTTGAGAAAGTTTCAGAAGCATTCAATACAGTAAAATTAAACTCCTTGTGTTTGAAACACACAAATATATCAAATCCATGTACCCACCTGCAAACTTGAACCTGGGCACACTTCTTTTTTTTACCTAAGTTATTTTGTCAATAATACCTGTACATACCTGACAGAGTATTTCAAGATATATACCTGAATTGAACTACAAGCCTATTCAGATACCTTCAACAACCAACATTTGTTGACTGAACCAGAATGAGTCAGCACATTTTTCACTTGAATGATTTCATATCAGGTTTATACACATTAACTCTAGAGAGCTGGGGTATTACTCCTTCTCCTTTGTTATGTAAATGAGGTTCACAATTGTTGGTGGAGCAATACAGCTGGGTTGAATTTGTCCTCAGGCTTGAAACTTTAATTGACTGCCTTAAATTCTTGATTTCTGCAGTTACTTTGATCAGTTGAAAAGTAATTAAAGTTCATCTTATTTTTCCATGAATATTGCACCCTAGCATTTTGTTCCAGTAAAAAAGATACCATTTTCCCCAGTGTAAATGATGAACTATCAGAGCAGCTTGGTTTGCAGAATACATATTTACAGTTAATGACTTCTTCACCTTATCAAACCCACTTACTTTGTATCATTTTCATAACATGTGGTAGGAAGTTCCAGTCTCCCACTATGTTAGTCTTAGTATTCACTTTGTTAAAAGAACATAATTGACAAAGATAAAATTATTTTAAAAATGTTTTACTTTTAAAAGAGTGTTTTTGTATATGACCTTGAAATAGGGACAGTCTAGTGTTTGGGTTGTCTGTGTGTGGGCATATTTATGGACAATTTTGGTTGAAGCTTTTGTTTATTTATTTTTTTCATCATTTTTAAATTTAGTGACTTGTACCTGGTTAACTTCATATCTGGAATATAATATCATTGCATATATGTATATGCAAGCAGAAAAAAACTTGCAACAGATTTACCAGTAATGGCAGAAGGTAGATAATTTTAATAACTATTACAAGTATTAGTAAAACAAAAAAATATCAGCACTATTATGAAAACAAACTCAGCCCAAAAGCACCCATTCTTATATATTTTCTGCATCATTTATACTTTTTCAGATTGATCCTTGACCAGTGATAGATGGTGCTGCAGTATCTTGACTGGTCATGGATAAGAAAAATTTATGGAACCTACTGTCATTGTTGCTCATCCATCCATTAATCCAAGTCTGTTATCACTACTTATATTAATCTGCTTTAAGGATTACCATTTTCCTGGCCAGATATTTAGTGTGGCAGCCATGAGTGCATTCATCTTTAAAATTGCATTGTCTGCTGTCCATCAGTCTATTAAGGCAAATCCTCCTGAATGTATGACCATTAAACTTGACAAACACATTCATCCCAGGCTATAGCTGATCCTAAACAAATGTGGTGTTACTTCAGCATTCATATGGCTGCCACAGACAGCCGTCCTGAAAATGTGCATGTATAATCATGTCAACAATCAGTTTCATATAAAGACTTCTTACTATATCTAATTGGTCTGGAATGAAGATGATGCTGCCTTAACATGGAATATGGCAACCATGGAAACCATTATGTCAGTTTTGTAATAACAGATCCTCTGAATGGAAAGTAATATTGGCATAGTGATTTTTCCAGAATACATTGTATGATGTCTAGTTAGAGCTAAACAACTATGGTGCCAGTCTGACTTGCAGTATGACCAGCATCTTTAAAATTTTGTTACTTGTCTTGCTGGTCTTCCTAAATATAAAGTCATATTGACATGAACAATCCTGCCTTGACACATATCATGCTTAAAATGTGATATTTATTTATGCCCAAACCCCTGTACATAGCTGTGTTTAAAACGAAAATGATGATATTCGGTAATTTTTATGAAAAGTATGAATACATGTACCACTTAAACAGATACTTGTAACATAGCATGTATAAATGGTAAACAGATCTGCTTAGAGCTTATGTAAAACTATCCTTCAAGCTATTTATAGGGTGTATTGTCATGGAGGGAATTTGAAGGTAGAGAGGTCAGTTACAAACAACCACCATTTCATGTATCACTGACAGTAGTTATGGTGATTTGTTAAGTCATTTGAAAAAGGGATATGAAATAGCCCATTGTGCTAATTTGCATATGTAAAGTTCACAAAGTGGAACAACCCAATTTGTTTTAAGATTTAGGTAAATAAAAGAGACAAGATTTTTGTGAAGAATAAAAATTAGTACACATCATTGTCTCAAAAGAAAATGTTTAAGCTATCATTATATATTAAATGTTATTGGTAAGTTTGTAAACAGCATTTACATTCCTTTCAAGTTGGATTTTAATTCATAAAAAAAATTACATTATAATTTATGCACACTCTTGTCTTCATAAACCCCTAAATATTTTATGTAGTGAAAATGATATATTCCTAATAAATTAATTGATTAAGCTGCTCTTAAAAACCAAAAAAAAGAAAGAATAATAAATAAACATGTAAATTACCAAAATTGTGTGTGAAAATCGATAACTTTTTCTGACCATTTCTTGCACAATTTCTGCAAGATTGACATTAAAAGGTTGCATTTCGCCAAATTAAGTGGGTCCATATGTCACTTCGGACCAAAACTTATGTCCGACATACATGTGACGGGGTTATCAACTTAACAGAGGTCGAGACAAGCAGGCAAATAAATAGCATAACAAAGAAGGATTTTTTTGGACTGGACCAAAATGATAGACATATGCGGGTTATTGAAATAACCTAGGTCGAAATAAGTGGGTTTGACTGTAAAAATAATAATAATAATAATAATAATAATAATAATAATAATAATAATAATAATAATAATAATAATGATGATGATGATGATGATGATGTTGACTTTATTTAAAGATGGTAACACAATTAGTTAAGAACTAACCTACCCTGAGGCCCTCATATGAAGGACTTTATTTATTTCAGCTGCATCTCTGAAGCCACTGGATATATTGAGTTTGGAAGAAGGAAGTAGAATGGGCATTTGTAATCACTTCTGGAATATTATTCCAGAGTAAAGTTCCGGAATGTCTGAAACTTTTTTTGTTTAATTCCTTATTTGGTTTGGGAATTTTTGGAAGACATGAATTGCCGATGGGGAGTATTACCAGGTAGCCTATACTGGAATAGTAATGGTAAATATTCAGGAGCACTATTATTGGATATCCTGTACACTAATTTGGTTTTTCTTAAATGGATTTGGTCTTTTATAGGTTACAAAGTACTTTTAACTTGCTAGCATAATTTTTCTTGCTTTGTTTCTGGATTGATGTTAGCCCAAATGCTCTTTTTTGAAGAAATGCCAGCTTTGCTTTGTTTTTAATCATTTTAAATACCCCATACTGTATTACAGTAGTCCAAATAGGCTTGTATGTAACTGTTATAAAATAGTTATATTTGCCTTTCAGGGAGAAAATGTCTTATTTTGAGAAGCCATAAACTTGAATAGATTTTTTTTTTACTGATATGGTTTGATATGTTCAGTCCACAATATGTTATTATCTATCAAACAACAAGTAATCTACCATGTAAGACAATGTTCATCACTATCAAGATTTGTCCTTTTCTGCCATGTTGAGATAATGAATATTTTAGTTTTACTAGTATTTACACCATGCCACTGCATGTGCATCAGTTGTACAGTTTGTTTATAGGGCATCCTGTAAAGACACTTTAAGTTCATGCTTTTTGTTTTGGATGTTGGACAATGTTGTGTCATCTGCATAAAGATCTGTAAATGATAATGAGTCCCTTGGTAAAAGTGATAAGTCATTAATAAATGAAGTAAATAGTAATTGATCTAAAGTTGAGCCTCGAGGTACTCCATATTTAATTGTTCTGAGGTTCAGATAGATCATTATTTATATGAACATGTGTTCTCTCACTTAAGTATGAAGTAATCTATCTATCTGTGGTTTCATTACATTGGTAGATTTTTAGTTTCTTCTTCTTTAAAAGCTTTCCTGAAATTACAATATGGATCCTGTTATTCTGCCTTGTTCAAGTGCTTGAAGCCATTTACTGGTATGGGAGATCAAGGCAGTCTCACATGAATGTTTCTGTCTAAAGCCTGATTGATCAGTTTGTAACAGCAAGTGTTTGGTTAAATATGACATGAATGAGTCACTGACATGTTTTTCAATCAATTTTGACAAGTTTGGTAATATTGAGATTGGCCAGTAGTTATCAGCATCATCCTTAGAACCAAATTTGTGAAAATAGGAATTACTTTTGCAGTTTTCTATTTTTTGGGAACAGATAATTGACTTACATTGACTATGAAAGTTGTCTAAAATAGCAGAGGCAGAAGATTTAATGAGTCATGGTTCCTGTAGCTTTCTTGGTATCAAGTTCACTGAGACATTTTTTAACAAAGTTTTTTGATACTGGTGAAATAGAGAAACATACCTCCTTAGAGACTTTGCTGCTGCAGAAGTTTTTCACTTCATTAAAGTTGTTTTTATCACTGGTTATTTTACCTTTGTGGTAATGTTGGTGAAAAAGTCATTTAAAACATTTGCAATGTCAGTGTCATCAGTGACTATGGTGTCATTTATCAGAAGTGGGCAAATTTTATTTGCCTGAACTCTGTGTATTCCTCCAGTGTGGTCATTGAAGACTTTCCTAAGAGCGTTTGTGTTGCTCTTTCTGTTTTCAAGCAATGATTGATAATAAGTTTTGATTTAGCTTTTATAATCGTACTTGTTATTTTATTTCTCCATACTTTATATTGTGTATGAATTCCTATAGCCTTGAATTGGTCTCACTTTTTCATTGCATCTAGGGTTTAAGCAGTAAGCCAATTAGGTTGGATTTAATTATTTACTGGATTTATTTTCATTGGTGCATTCTTAGAGACTACATCCATCAATAAGTCAGTCCACACCCTCAGAGCTTCATCCATGTTATCTGAATTGTTCTTTGTTAAAAATTTTTAATGATCTGTAGGTGATAGTTTTGTGTGTATTTTTCTTTTTTCTCTTGCATTTAATCTTGCTTATCAAAAACGTAGGATAGTGGTCACTAACGCCAACATTCAGTACATTAACATAAGCCACATTGTCTGGCAGGCTGGTATAAATGTGATCAATAAGAATGCTTAATTTTTCTGTTGCCGTTGTGGCTTATTTACCAGCTGGCCTAGGCCTGATGATTCAGTAAATTCCATCCAGTTCTTCCATATTTGAGTATTGAGAAGGAAGTTATCATTCCAGATTTCTTTGGAGTAAGGTACCCTTTAAATGAAACCTCCTAGGAGAGATTTTGCATTATTTTGTGAAATTTACACCCAGATATCAGTTTCAAGTGACTCCAAGTCAAGTTGCCTTTTCTGCATTTATATCTTTCTTAATGTACATAACAAGACCTCCCCCTGCTGTCTCTCTGTCTGTGCATAATGCTTTTATTTTAACCATAACAGTGAAATAGATTATCATTGTGGTTAGCATTTAATTTGGTTTTAGTGAGTTCTAATACTTGCACTACCTTTTGCTGTTGATTGCATCAATGTATTGTGCACCCCTGATTTAAGGTAGTGCAGCATTACCACAGTGAAGGCAAAAAACATTGTTAAACCCTGACAGGTGTGAGTAATATTCAAGCTCAATAGGATATTAGGGAGAGTTTCTCAATCAGATTGCAAGCTTTCCATTACTAATCACCAGTCAATAGAGTTCCATTAGCAGCATGGGAACTAAGGAGTGGACTGATAACCCTGCCTACTGCCCTTCCCCACTCCACTGTATCTGGCTACTGAAGGAGATTAAATTGGCTTCCATCCCCTTACCTAAGTTTCCTTTCAACCCCATATATGTGTCTTGGCCTCAGAGCAGTTTAGATGTGGCAGGTTGTGAACTTATATATTTTGATGAGCCACACAAAAGACTGGGGCAGATCTTCAGATCTAATGTCACTGATGTACATTTCTGTTAAATATTTCTTTAAAAATTTGAAATTTATGAACAGTTGTTTGCTATTGTCATGCAACAGCACCTAAATAATCATTTCACATAAAGCTTATGTTACATATGACCAAAAAACAATACAAATACAAATTTAAACATTATCTGGAATCAGCCAATATGGCTGAACTGGATGAATTTTTTACCAAACAATATCCCAGGTTTTATTTTTTTGTGACATTTATATCATATAAATTATTATTCCAAATGCTAAAAAATCTCTTTTTAATAATGAATGCCAACCTTGAGGACAAATCACAATTTGATAAGAAATAGACATGTATTTTAGTGCAGATTATACATCATTGAGATATTTAAATGGTACACAAGTTAGGCATTATTTTATATTAAGACCATTGATTTCCCACTGTGAGCAGTAGGTTTATGATGAAGCTTCAGTATTTGGTGATGACATGATCTGGAGAAGATCATTTTTCATTTGAAAATAAAACAAAATATATATTGTTGAGTAGGACAAATGTTTAACTTTGAGAAAAGTATGTGTAATACATGCAGTTTAGAGAGAACATTGGATAGCTCAGAATGTTCTCAAATTCTGGATAAGTATTTACTAGGTTTGGAGGCATTTCATTGCTACAATTTTTAGCATGCAAATGGGCAAAAGCAACATCTGTTGAAAATTGTGTTTGTTCTCTATCATGATATGCACATCTCATCACATCAGTCCATTTACAGGGGCCCAGAGTGGCCGAGTGGTCTAAATCGATGTCTGTTATGGATCACTGCCATCTCACCTCTGTCTTCGTGTGTTCGAGTCTAGGATTCATCGAATATGGATATATTGAGAAAGCTTGCCAGTTGCTTCTCGTGGGACGGTGGTTCTTTCCGGTGATTTCCCAGTTTCTTCCTCCACCATTAATACTGGCTGCCATGAATAGCCTATTGTGTGCTGAAAAATGGCATTAAGCACAACAACAACAACAACAACAACAGTCCATTTACAGTAACTTCATGCTGTGTACATTTGTGGCAGTCCTCATCATTGTTGATCACAATGCTGTCCCATTGAAGATGATGTGCCATTACTGGATCCAGGTTTCCTTAGGAGTCAGGAGTTTTCTTTAGAATAGAAAATATCGTTTTTAATGATTGCATTGGAAGGTGGCAGCTTTAGTACAGTACAGTAAAGCTTGACCAAATCCACTAAGAAATATGTTTCCTGCCTTCGGGCTAATGACTGCCTGTGCTGTCCTGTGTGATTTTGGGAAGATCCTCTTCAATTCAACTTTATGTGAATAGCAGAATACATATACATGACTCCTTGAAAATGATTCCAACCACTTAAATTCTTGTTTCTTTCCCTTTCTAAATTTTGCTTGATAATTTTCGGTTGTTTTGATTTTGGCATTTTTTTAATGTGGAGATGACTTTTACTTTGAAATCTTGACAAACTTTATACCAAAGCCAGACTTGTATGTTTTTTTTTTGCTACCTGAGCTCTTTAGTAGCAACTAATCCAACCATTTCGATGGAGCAAGGTAGTAATCAAACCATAATCTATTAATGTGTTTGATGTTTTCTGAATTCTTACTGATCACACATGTATATAAACTAATGATTACTTTTAAGTTATTGTCTCTCGTTAGTAATTAAACTTTCATGCTGCATAAGCCAGTTAACAGTCACATGATCACACAAAGTCTTTACCATTATTATGCTGCAAACATATCATGAAAATTTGTTGAATAATCTATGAATTGTTCTAAAAATATTGAAAATGGTAGTGAGTTTGCAGTTAAATTAAAAACACATGACATAAATAGTGTCTTTCACTGAGTCATGCTTTATTCAGAATCAAAGAATATACATTTTATTAGATTTCATTTATTTCAATCTAACTTGTGTGTGCATTAACTATTCTTAATTTGTTTTCAGGTATTGTCATAATTATTTTGAAAATTTGTCATGAATTTTGACTGCGTTTGTATTAGTTCTTTAACCAGTATGTATATGTTCATGAATTTCAAGAACTATTCATGAGTTTTTTAAAAGAACTATTTAAATTGTGTTAGTAGATTAACTGTTTTTGGTATGTTCATGAATTCATTCAAGAACAGTTCTTGACTCTAAAAATATATTATTGTTCTTGAATGGTACTTCATTTGTTCTTTAAGTTATTCATAAACAGTTCAAGATCTGAAGTTTGTGAATAGCCAAAAATACAAATTCATGAATGATTCATGTTATGTTCAAGAAAAGTTTATAATTTTCATGAGCTGTTCATAATTTCATTAATTCATTTTTACAGCAGTATAATGGGCACAAGGTGTGAAAAGAAAAACAAGAGTTGAAATGTTTTAATAATAATTTTGAGTACAAAGTGGTGACTTCTTGGATGATAGGGAAGGGAGACACCACTCATCTTAAGAGGAAAACCATCCCAGATTGAAGGTTCACATATAAATTCAGTTTGTCACCTGGCAATCTGTGACTAAAAAGGTTTGATATCAGTTGATCTAAGTATTTTAAGTGATTTCAATTTCAAGAAAATTCAGTCTTAATCCTTCATGAAGTCCGTGAAGTTTTTGACTTTATTTTGTTGTACTTACCATATTATTTACTTAGTGATTTTTTTAAAGATGTTCTTAAAAGTTGATCTGTAAAAAAATCAACACACTGGTATGTAGTTCATTTTTTTTAAAAACCTAGGGTGTATTTTCAGTGGCTGCACCACATCAGATGAGATTGTCCCAGTTAGTAAGACAACAAACTGGTGGATTATTACATCATGAAAAATCTGCATGTAATGAATGTTATATAATGAAGATTAAAATTAAGCCATTTCAGTTTACTCAGATCATGGTCAGTGTTTTTTGGAGTTGGACTCTACTTATAAGCAGTTATAATGGTTACTCATTGGGGAAAAATGCAGAGAAAATAGGAGATTAAAGTTGCACAGCAAAGTCATTGTTTTGGTCATATATGCAACAGATGTATATTTTTCAAATGATTATTTTTCTTTTGCAAATTGTTACATCGTCAGTTGACCAGTTGACCTTTGCATGGTTTTGTAGATTTTTCTCAGAACTACTTTATTGGTCATTTGCATAGAAGAAAGAGCAGATGTTTCATGGAATTAGAACATATTTTAAGAGAAGAGTCATAAAAGTTGTAAAAATATATAATTTTATTTAATTGGTACATAATCTGTAAAGTACATGTATTAATTCATCATATAATGACAGAGATGAATAGAAAACAAATCAAACATTTTCTCTTTGCCTGGTTTGTTACAGTATTGATGCCTATAAATGCTTATACTTGCTTTTTGATACTAGTCTGTTCAATTACTTTTTTTCATTGCATAAATGATTAACAGATGAAATGTATGTGGTTATTTCATGTTGGATAAACACCAGTCCATGCATGTTGGTAAATTGTTTACCTCCAATTGCAATATGACAGATAAGGGCCAGTTACTATAAAAGAGGATCCAGGGTTTTATGCTATGGTACTTCAATTTTTACATTTTTTTTTATAAAACTGGTGTGTTCATTTTTTTTCTTTTTTTCACTAAATGTACTAGTTTAACCAGCCTTTAGCAGAACTACAAGAATGCCTCCTGGATCTGCCTGTGTACTAATACATTTGTCTTTTTCCAAGTCCTTTCTTACGTCTCTGGTTACGCTTTTGTCTCACAGTTGTCCAAACAGTACAGATGAGAAAAATAACAATAAGAACTACATTTATACCTATCACAATCATAGCCTCTTTAAAGTAGGATGGCATAACATAAAACTTCAACTGTCCAGTCCCAGTGATGTTTGTGTCTGTATTTGTACATATATAATCACCAGCATCACTCTCAATAATGTTTTCTATGGTCAAAGTTCCATTTTCATCTTTTAGTCGGCTGTTATTCATGGATAAAATTGTAGTATCATTTCTACTCCACTGTAGATTTTCCACATCTCCTTCAGGGTTTGTACACACAAATGTTGCACTTTCATCTTTTTCTCTTGCAATTACTGGTGGTGTGATGGTCAGTACATCTTCATTGTCATTGCGAAGTCCCTCACTGATTTGTACTTTCAAAAATACTAGAAGAGCAAAAAAAGTAGTACTTTTTGAATTCATACTGATGGCTTATAGTCTAAGCGATGCACATTGCCAGGGTTTTAGAAAAGGTGGCACTGAAAAAATAGATGATTGGAAATTAAGTCATTTTGTGAAGAAAAGTCTCTTCTGTAAATTTAAATATTAGTAAATGTCTGCATAGTAAAATGTACACAAAATACTATGAGAACATTTTTTTAAAAGAGATGTAGAATAATGTCTTCGGTATCATACATATTTGTTTTTTTCGTGTAGTCCATTTGTAAATGGTATAGGCATGGATCAACTGTCACATAATATGCCAGGAAATACAGGTGTTTGCAAATTGTTTGGAGTACTCAGTAGAACAAACACCATAGACCTGGATTTGTTGGAATGTTATGCAGTAGTAGATCAGGATCTATGTTGTTTGCACCTGGACTCAATTTAGAACCAAGTGATTATGGTAACTCCTATTGTACTCATTTTATAGCCAGAGTAAATAAGGTTCAAGAATGAGGGTAAGTTTTGGAAGAGAAACATAAGATGTTTTGTCATATATAAAAAAAAATTTATATTGAACATACAAAGGGTAATTAATTCAGATTCTTTCTCTAAAAACATCAGCAGTATAATACAACACACTGTTGCTGCTTAACTTAAACATAGTTCTCTCCAACTATGCACTCAATTTATATTATTGTGCTTAACAGTTTTTCCAATGCAAACATAGTTTACAACTTGACATTGATGTGAATTTAAATGCATTGAATAATTGTTTGTCTTTTAACTGAAATTCTTGTAGTTAGATCAGTCTCAAAGACAATGTCAATGAAAAAGTATATTTTTACTGCTCAGAAATTTTACTTGAATATCAAAATAGGTAAATTAAATTAATTATTTCTAATTTGTTTTAATATATTTTTCACTATACATGCACTGTGAGTATATACATATATATATACATGCAACTGTTATTAAATTATTTACCAAAGTCCATAGTGAATATTGTATATGATATTCAAAATTCATTATTTACACACCATTGTACTTTAATTTCCAGATAAATTAATTGATACAACCTTTCATCTGTTGCCAATAGAACATTACCTTTTGTTTCTTATGTTAATGATAACTAAATAGCTATATGGCATTGTGGTTTTGCAAAATATATGCTGTATATTAAATGGCTTTCTCTGATTGTTTTCAACAAATTCAAATACAGTACTTTGGGAACATCATTTGCATAACACTAAGCAGGGAGTTTAATCCAGTCAGTATATTACTCTTATGTTCAGATTGCTAGAAAGGTACCTTTAGTTGCCAGAAGCAAAGACTTATGACAGATTTACCAACAAGCACAGAAGGAAGATACATAATCTGGAAAATTTGTATCAATTGTCATGAAAACAAAAACAGAACAATTCACTCTGTATGATGAAAACATTTATGTTTTGCTTCATTTATCCATCTCTTACTTTGTTCTTTGACCAGTCTTAGATGGTGCCATATTATCTCACAAAGGAGATTAGTGACAATAAATTTTAGCTCTATAGGTCATATATCAGAAGAGCTGATGGGATGGCCTGTCATCAGTTGGCTCAAGTTTGTTATCACTTCACCACCTAAACTGATTCAAGGATTGCAGGGAATCTTTACACACATTCATCCCATGGTATCATTGGTCCAGCATGATCATTGTTAAAATCTTGTACAGTTATAGCTACTCCTCCTTATTGGAAAGTAATATTGACATTGGATTTTCAATGCAAGACTTGTTATGATGTCTGGTTGGACCTCATTGAAAATGGTGCCATTTAAAAATCCCATATGGCTATCTTGACAGTCTTAATATTGGCTGTCCTGAATAAGTGGTTATGTAAACATGTTTTTTTTTTTTTTCTGCTGGCCCTATATGAAACTAGTAATGATCTGAGGTCAGATAACACCACCATGGCAGTTATCTTCAGAACCTTATTATTACTGCTCCTCATGAATGAAAAGCATTACCAACATTGGATTTTCACCAGAAAACTTCTTACAATGTCTCATGCATGACAATAATGCTATTCTAATGACCAATATGGCCATCATAACAACCATATTAAACATTTTGTTTTCACTAATTCTCTTTGATGTATAACCACTTTGCCATTGGGTATCTAGTAAAAGAATTCAGTAGAGAAGGAGATCAAGAAAATTCTTTACAAGATATCTTATAAAAATGAAAGAAAATGGATTTGTTATTGAATCCTGACTTTTTTTTGGCCATCACTGCATCAGTCCCTTCAAAAGGCTCTTGATTTTTTGCTGGTTTTCATTGAACTGTTTACATACAAATCATATGCAAAGCTTCAATACATTATGTGTGTGTGATTTGCATTTTTAATTTAGCTTTACAAAAAATTACAGTCCTATCGCTACCATGTCTGCAGTGTTGCAGTTTATAGTGATGTCTAGTACTTGGGCATCATGCCTCAGACATGTAGCATGATGTTACACTCATTACATTATCCTAAAACTAGGCAGACCAGTCCTATCACTAATCTCTTAATGCTGATCACCAAGCAAGGTAGATGTTAGTACCATATTTTTGTAAATCTTTGTTATGACTAGACTGGGTATTAAACCCACAACCTCCCACATCCAAGGCGGATGCTTTAACTACTAGGCCACCTGAGCAATCCAAGAAAATTGTAGATACTGAGCTGAATAGTGCAGTTTGAGAGGTAGATTAACCCTATTCTTGAACATAAAGTTGTATTATTTTCATACTTTAACAATAAAAGACAATAGGTACTATAAGGGCAGGTGTCCTCTGATTTGAATAAAGATTATGTAAAGAAACATAATGAAAGAGATGTATAAAAGCTGACATTTATGAGCAGGTTTTTGTATATGGAAGTCACCACTATGGCAGCAGAGTTCATATAAGTGCTCATTCCTTGTCATTTACCTTGCACTCATGAGTGTGTAATAAGCCCAATGTATCTTAACATATCCTGGGAGGCGGCTTATTGAGGTGGGAGTCACAGGGGTCCAGTGTACAGCATGCCAGACTCATGATGAAATGATGAAAAGGTACTTGTTCAGATGTATAGTTTGATCAACCTGGTCAGCTGTACTGTGGTGAACCCTTGAGCATTAGGCACTGTACTTTTAATTAAAATGGCTCAGCTTTGAACAGCAATATGTTGCTGTACTGTAGAGCACAAAACCAAACAAAAGTTTTTGTTTTCTGTCTTTCAATTTGAGCACCCAAAAGGTCCAGGAATATGTAATAGGTGCAGTTATCCCTGTTGTATGTCATAAGTCGACATTTGCTTTGTACCCGAGACTACAGCTTTATGATCGATGTCTGCCTGTAGAACTTTTTAGGACACAGTGATTGACCATCCAATTCATTTGTTTTCACTAGGTTTTTGGGTTTCTTTCATTACAAATAAGGCCACATTAAACTAGCATTCAAGCCATCAAAAAGTTTTTAATATCACTTGTTGGAACTTGTACAATCCAAATAAAATATGTTTTAATAAATTCTGCTTAGAAAAGACAGATCAATAGAAAATAAAAAAATCAAATTTAGCTAAATATTGTTAGCATTAGTATCAGAGTTTCTTTACCTGGAAGCTATAAAATGCACAGGTTCCTAGTCACAGGACATTTTTATGAATCCTACATAACTGTATCTGTTATGTAGGTTTGGTGTTGACATCAGATCATATGATTATCCACTCACTAATTATGATAACTCTAAGGACATTGGTGTCACTAACCACTTATAGGTAAGATGTTCACCAGAAAGTGGTGATAGTGATTAAAGATTAAGACAGGTACAACATCCTACAAGCACTTTTTTCTTCAATATATTGCCATGTCTGTCATTTTTTATAAATTTTTATTATTTTTATTCAGGTGTACAAGTAATTCTAAGTAAATGTAGTAATTATAGTTTTGTTTAGCACCCTAAATTTGACACTTTTAATGATAAAAATAGGTTCTTTTGATAAAATAATGACAATATATAAATAATTATTTTTATGTGCAAAAATTTTAAATGAAGATGTCACTTTGAATCATACACATGAAACATTAGCTATATATGCTGTACACCTGATTTACATATTTGCTCTTTCAGTGAAGACAGTTTTTTATTCATTAAGCTATATTCAACATTAACACTGCAACATATTTATTGAGTAAAACAATTATATAATGGAAAAGTCATTAGTTTCACCTTAAAGTTGATCATGAAAAGTTGTAGTAAATGTATATCCCAATAGTAATTGATCCATCTTAATTATATTGTATATCTCCCTTCAGTGGTTGGGGCATTTACTGTTATTCTTGTCTGTCTGTCTGTCCATTGGTGTGTCTGTCCATTTGTCAATCATACAAGGCCACATTAAAATAACATTCAAGCCATCAAAAAGTTTTTAATATTACTTGTTGGAACTTGTACAATCCAAATAAAAAAATGGCAGGGTGTCTTATGAGTCATTGAAGGCACTGTTGCTAGGCATCCATTTTTCATGAGCAAATTTCTCTTTGTGCTTTTTTTGTCACAACATCTATGCAGACTTTTTTAGATGATTAGTAATATAGATAATTTAGAGTTTATTTGAAATGCATCAGCATAGAGTTCTAACTCAGCAGTTACAGTGCTTAATAAGAGATGTGTACTCACATTGCTACCATCTTATTCAGGCATGGTATACACTTTCCCTGGGAGTGCGAAATTTTAACTGGTTAGTAAGGCTGAAAATGTGTGCAGTGTATCATTTATCAATAGAATGTTTACAAGCCCAAGCTGACCTGATAGTCCAAGGTCCTCAAAAGATTAGGAATGTTACTGCACATATTGATATGTGTATGTGTGTGACCTTATTGTTTAAGTCTTGTAATGATTTCAAAGACATGTAGCTCATCTACCCAAGTACAGGTCTATGTGATAAAGATTGCTTGAAATAAAAATTTGACTTTCAGACTGATACTAAATGTCCTTGATATAAAGTTTTGGCCTACCTTGCTTTAGACTGTACGTAAGCTTATGATATTGTCATGTATCTGTCATGCATCTTGTGTTGCACATTGTAAGTGAATTAGCAAACACAAATTTGTTTAAATCCTGTACAAAATGTGGAGTCAGTTTTAATCAAACATTGTAGGATTGATCTTTATTACATGTCTATATAATGCTACATGGATGATCTGGCATTTGATACAATGTTCATTCCATGTTTCCATATCACACTGCCTAATGGGAACTATATAGCCAATATTTTTACATGTTGTTACTAACTTGTATAAATCCAGATTTAAAAAAAAATAATCATATTGTAAAGCCAGACATATTTAAAAAGCTCTAAAAGGATGGGGATGTAATAAATATAAAACCTCATTCTTGGAAGGGGGGTCTGAGTGAGCGAAAACAACTTGTTAGATATGGCTTGTGAATACATCTTGGATAATAGTCTTGACACAACCTTATGATATATTAAACTCATTCTTTCTGCCAACCTATAACAAAACACATTTATAGTTTTGTGTATTTATTTTATTTGGTTCTATTATAGCCTCCTTAGCAATAGGTTCATCTCCCATAGTAATTTTGATCCAATTTTCTGGAACTATTTTGTTTGGTATGTTTTACAAAGGTTGTGTTTTGGTAGCCTCTTCAGCAAGTGTTCAGCTTTCATAGCAACCAGGTAGAAATCTAGTTATATCTTTTCCTAAACTAAACTGCCAGTTTTCATTAGACTTTGTAAAAAATTCCATATATTATGCCTCTGGTAGCTTGCAACAGTATACATCATATTTCTAACATCTTTTCATAAACCAGTTTGCCATTTATTCAGTCTTTGTGGAAATGTTCCTCATAATATGTTCTGCTTAGGTCACACTTTTGATGGGCTTCCTAGCAACCATCTGGTGACCACAGCAACCAGATAGAAATCTCATGTACTCCACTGAAGATTACTTGGACTCCTTGTTTTTAAATTGCATTTTTCTAATAATAAACTTATATAGTTAATGATTGGGGTCCACAAAACAATATCATGCTATGTATCATATCATGTTATAGCCAAGCAAGCCTGTTAGCTGTAGAAAATTATGCAATGATGCCTCTCACACACTTTAGGTATTTTGGTGGGGGAGGTAGAAGTAAGCAGAACATTACTTCTTTCATTGGCATAATTATCATGGTAAATCATTGTATGTAGGTACATATATTTAAATGTTTAAAAAATTCGCAACATAGGTGCTAATAGTTAAGAGTATGTATACTCCCCACTCACCAATCTAATCTCGTTGTACCTCTAATATTAATTACATCAAAAATCTATACAAAGAAAGATAATCTCTTTATGAAAAATATTTGCTAGATCAATTTCTTGCCAATACATTCACATAGACTCATGAAAGGGTTTTTCCACCCACAACATTCCTATTTGCCTTGCATGTCCAGAGGGTTTGATTTCTGAAATCACAATAAAATACATAATTCAGACAATAGTTTAGGCTTGAAAAGTACATGTACTTGAGCTGAACATTCATACAGGAGGTCAAAATTATTCACCACATCATGTACTGGCATGAGAATTCTACATGTAAGCAGTCTAAACCCAATTTGGGAATAAACCATAACATTGTATGGTTACAGAGTGAGTTCCAAGAAAACAGTAGAGTCACTTTATGAATGACAGAGGAACAAATAAATATAAGAAACCCAATAATTATTGAGACTTTTCTTTAAAGTTATGACTTTTCTCTACTGCATAGCAAACAGCAGCATTCACACCATCCCTACAACTTATATGGTTCTGTTCCAGTTGGTGTTCATTGTGTATGTGAATGATCTGAAGCTAGAAAATAAACAGGGGTGAAATTAAAAGGGTCATGTTGTTGTTGAATATGTGTGGCAGTGACCAAAGCTGCTCCAGACAATTCTGTCATGGACTTGTTTGATTGGGTGTACATGATTGAACAGGCATTGAAAGTCTGTTGTTTTCCCATTAAATGTTTTGTAAATTATTTGATTTAAATTTTAAGGTCAAATTGTTTTGCACCACATTATATGCTTGGATGAACACCTTAATGACCAAAATCTAATCAAAACCATAATCTAACAGCATTTGTTTAATTCATGGCTAATGATCCTGAACAGTAAATTCAGATGATAATATTTCTTCTTTTGAGTCATACCAAAGACTTATAAAAATGGTACTAACAGTTTAAATGGCTTGAAAGCATGACATGTATAACAAGAAAATCCCAAATTTTCCATGAAAATTCAAAAGTTAATTATGGATAATTATGAAGAAAAATTCATGAGGATAAAAAAAGTAGTTCATTGTATGGCGGTTCTAAGCCATTGGGCAACACTAGAAGTATCTTTCAGTCAAAACAATTCCATTATTTGTGTCTGAATAATGAAAATATGCAAATGTCATCCATATCATAAAAGTTCCCATAGGTAATCTTTTATTTATAAAAATTCTTGACAGTCAAAATATTTCCGGTATACAGATCACCCTTTTTGCCTTGAAGTTAATGTGGCTAAATCTCTGCAAGTCATTTAGAGTGTGGCATTATGTTTTTGTGAGAATAAAACTTTGATGCACTGCACGAGGTGATTTATTGAAAGTATAACATTGTACTGTCTTACTCACAATGTATTGAAGAAAATTACCCACAATGACTTGAAGAAATGTTAGATTTTTGAAGTAATTCTTGTGCACTGTCATCTGCTATGAATTTTCCATCAAACTGAAATATTGACATTCATGGACTGACTTGCGAAAAATAATGGAGCTTTCATATTGTCAAGGTTGCTAGTTGATATTTTGTTGGAAAAACTGGAAGAATATACCTTTTAGACCATGTTGAAAAGGACTATTAGCCAAATTTAACATCATTATTTAATCTTTTAAATATACATGTATCATGTTTTTTATTATTCATTGTACGCAAAATATTTTCTGTTTTCAGCTGAAAATAAGAACCTGAAAAGTGAAAACAGCAAGTATGGAACACAGCAGAGAAAACTGGATGCCAAACTAAAGCAAACAATGGTAAAACCTGATATTGTGTGCCATGAGTGAATTAAAATTTATTCCAAATTTGATTTACTTCTGTGTGACATCGTGACTTGCAGACACCTTGTAATTTGCCAGATATCCAGCAACCTTATTGTAGAATTACTGGAGTATAAATATAGGGTTGTCTGATAGTACTGGATAATCAAAGATTGTGAGAAAACATAATGAGGTCACAATCTTCTAGGTGATGATGATGACAAGAATGCCAGTAATTAAATTGAGAACAGCAACAATATTTTAAATGTCATAATTTAAATTATTATTTTGTTCTATTATTTGGCTAAAGTGAAGAAATTGTATTGCCATTCTGTTAACATTTTTTGTAATAAATTATAACATTTTTGTGTTGCAGGAGAAAATTGATCTGTATTTCAAAATTCTGAAAGAAAACGGTAAGTATCTGCATTATGACAGTACTACAAAAGTAATTAGTGGGTCTGCACCAGTTACTGCATGAAAAAAGTTACAACTTGGAACTAATTACCACATGATCATTACCTGCTCTTCATTCTTTGCAGTATTTTGCATTATTTTCAGAAACAAAATATACCTATATTGCATTTTTTAAAATCTTTTCTACCAGTTCATTTAGTACTTTGAAGGTTGACTGTAAATTATGCCTGTGCAGCAGCTGGTTCCATCCATGAGCTGGTGCATACCCCATACATGCCAAAGATTGTCATTTATTGAATAATTACACCATGTTTCACAGCCTGAATTATATTGAATTAGTTATAAATAAGATGGTTATTTATTGACATAAATGGTGAATTTATTTGTATACAAATTGGAAACACATGTTAGGTAACAGATTGCAGGTATTGTATCTCCTACAGAAAGACATGCACATGATAATACAAACCTCAGGCATAGAGTGTACCAACTTGAAATTTGTCTTCTATTGAAAAATTGATTACCATTAACATGTACTGCATTTGTTTGCATATGACAAGTGTCCAATTTCAAAAACAAAGTCACATCTTTGCTTTCTGATAATACAGCAACAAATATGGGTTAACATGTTTCATTGTAGTAATGACTTCAGGCAGACAGCATAGACTGCTAACAATTATGCATTAACAGATCCCAGCCCTTAAAAGCCTTCTTTTTACCAAAAAAGCATTAAGACTGATGTTCAGAAATCTCAATTTAAGAAAGACATTTTGAGATGTTTATTGATATAGAAGCTGGGATTAGAGTATATAAAAAGGAGACAACATATAAACCCTGTCTGATTTAGACATGCAACTACTGGAAATACTAATTAGTTTAAATGGCAGTAATACTTTTACTATTGCTGCATTGCTTACTCTTTTCCTGGTGCCAGTCCCCAGTCCAAGAACATTATTCCCTCCATGTATAAATATTGTAGGTCAAAATTAAAAGCATCATGACCCAGTGTGTTACCATAGTACATTTCCTGCAAAATGGAATATTTTCCTTGGGTGCTGAAACTGCATCAGTTTAGTCATCTTTAGGCATTTATACTTTGAATCATATCTTTTTTTATGTTGTATTTGTTAATTTCTCCCTAGTCATTTAGTTTTGTGCATCTATGTCCAATGTTAATTGATTTTAAGGATTCTTAGTACATTGCCAATGAAGTATGTTTCATCTCAGATGTTAAAAGGTATCAGGTTAAGCAAATCCAGTCCTTTATGCTGCACAGGTTTATTTATGTATCAATATATTTCTCTTTCATCCTTCAATAATACCATAAGGTTCTAATGGATGTGAGCATAAAAGGCAGAGTGGGACACTCACGACATCTGTCTTGCATGAATGGTATGCATTTGTTGGCCATTGAGGTTTGGGACTAGGCCAAAAATCACTAGGCAGATAGGTCTATGACAGATAAGTCTAGAAATAAGGACCCCACTTCTTTTATATGCCCAGGAAGGTCTGCAGAGGTCACCTGCATTATTTAGAGAGGTAACAGAAGCTAAGAGCTATATTATTGGTGGAAAGACCCATGCATGTTTCAGTTGTCATAGAACCTTGTTCAGTTACTGGATTTATTATAATTTTGAAGCTGAAAACTTGCATTCAGAAATATCTAAGTTGCAAATTTGAAAGTTTAAGGTAATATTATTTTAATGGACTGCATGCAGTATTGTTTTGTTTTGTTTTTTGATCAATGATTCATTCAAAGGTTCTGAGTATATTTTCAAACTTGACATTTTTTATGACTTGTATGTATTACAAACCAGTAATTGAAATTGTGATTTGTAGATAAAAAATTTAATGAAATGAGTATTTTACTCCATGTTTTGAAAATAATTGCATTTTTTTTTAAAAAATTGGTGAGGTCTTTTGTGAACACAACCAACTGCAAAACTTAAACTAGGTGTCATAACACGATATTAATTGTGCCACTCTGATTGAGTCTGACAGCTCAGTACCATCATATAGCTCTGATCAAATGTTCTCTTTCTTTATCAAATGCTATCATTTCATTTGTGTAGAAAACATTGATATCTTAACAACTTTGGACAAAATGCTTCACATTAAAATGTTCTGTATCATTTAAACACAATGAAAAAATTCTTTGTGTTTTCGATTGCACCCAAACATGAAATAAAGTAAAAGAAGATTATCTAAAGATTAGAAATCTTACCTTTAATTTTATCTCAGCTGCAAAGCATGTTGGAAAAAAGTGTGAAGTAGATATTTATCCCAGTGTCTTTATCTGACATGTATATCATCTGTTTGTGTCTTCCTTGGAATAAAATTATCTACAAACTGACATGTTTTTGTCTGTGATCTTTAGTTTTCTTTGTTTTGGTTCAGTCAATGTATGATCATTTAAAGTGCTAGATAACATATACTTTCCAGAAAAGAGAGTTTAAGTTTATACTGTCAACAATACATAATCAAAATAATCCAATTCTTTGTGTATGGTTTTGTATGTATGTATGTATGGATGGTGGCACATAGGATCAGTGGGGAGCCAATTCCCTTAAGACAGTATCTTTTCATTGGGAGGAGACACCAGAAGTATTGCAGGAGAAGAGCAGAATTTCTTGATACTCTACTGGATAGGAGATCTAGTCTTGAGATCATGAAACACTTGAGCTTTCATTTACAATCTGTCATTTCAACATGATATTTACTAAAGAAAAGTCGCCAGTAGATTGATGATTGCAAAACATGAGTTCAAGTTCGAGGGTATTATGATTTTCAGGCCTGAAAATTAAAACCTTCAGAGCTTGAGTCTTTTTACTGTTAGCTAGTTTTTACTATTAGCCAATCAGAAATGACCTTTCAAAGCTAACATCATTGTGATTGGTTGAAACAAAATCTCTAAAGTTCAAGTACAAGATAGCTATGATTTCCAAGCCTGGATGTATGCTGCTTGTGACTATGCATGCATTATCATCAAATGATACATTATGTTACAGCAAGTCTTGGAATATTCTATTTTCAAATTTGACTGTGACTCAGACAGATAAATTTAGTAATACGTTAATTGCTTTTATCTTGCAGGTTTACTTCCTAAGGGTGAGAAAAAGGTGAAGTTCGATGTTAAACTAACTTCATTTTCGACAACCGAGCCAGATTTGTTTTCCCAAGATGAAGGTAATTCTATTATCCTGTAATATATCATCATCATCATCATCTTCATCATTATCTTAAATCACTTGACCTAAGAGGTCATTGGAAAACCACAGTTGACTTTACAACCGGTTCTCTCCATCTTTCCCTGTTCTCTACTGCTTTTTGGGAATCTTCAAATCCCATGCCTGTCCAATCCTTAATGTTGTCTTCCCACCTCTTTTACTGTCTGCCACTACTTCTGCACCCTCACACTGTGCATTGCAAGATTGTTTTTGCCAGTCCAGATGATTTTGACACATGACCATACCACTTCATTTTGTGCCTTTTTACAGTGGTCAGTAAGTCTTCATTGGATATGATGACTTGCTGGATCTTTTTGTGGACTTCTTAATTGCTTACATGGTCAATGTATGAGATGCTCAAGATCTTGCAATAACATCTCATTTAGAAGGTTTGAATCATTCTTTGTAGATCTGATGTGAATGTCCATGTTTCAAAGCATACAGAAAGATGGATATGACAGTTGAGTGCACCATCCTTATTTTGGAACCAAGAGCAATGTTGGTTTCCTTCCATATTGGCCTCAACCTTTTTATTGCTGCAGTTGTTTGGGCAATCTTACAAAGTAGTTCAGGTTTGGAGCCCTCATCTGTAATAATTGATCCCAATTGCTTGCTTGATGCTTGTGACTCTTTCCAGCTTCTGTCCACTGACCTTATTTCTGCACTGATGTCATTGGTGTTTTATGTCATCAGTTTAGTTTCTTCAGCACTAATCTCCATACTGTATGCTGTGGAGGTTGTGTTGAAGCACTCACCCAACTCAGCCAGTTCTTTTTCATCTCCTGCTAAACCATCAATATCATCTACGAAGCATAGGTTGGTGACTGTTCTCTCTCCAATGCTGACAGTGTGTTTGTGGTCATGCAAGGCATCCTCCATGATCCTTTCTAGGAAAATGTTGAAGAGTGTTAGTGGCAGTATACATCTCTGTCTGACTCCAACTCGAAACTAATCTCCTCTGCTGCCATTGATGATAACAGCACTGGTGCCTTTGTCATAGAGGTGCTTAACAACCTGCACTAGGTCTGATCAGATGTTGTACTTCCTCATATTTGTCCATATGGCTGCATGCCATACCCTTTCAAAGGCCTTTTTGAAATCTATAAGTCATTGTTGTAGAAATTTTTTTTTTCCCATGATCCTATGGTCTTCATAAATACTATTGGAGCTCTATGATGTGAATTACTTCACTGCATGTGTGTTAAATTAGTGTGATTCTGTTATATTGTTTGTGGTATCAGGTTTCTTGGTTTTGCCCCAGAAAATGATATTTTTCATGGGTTCTTTAATTCCTGAATTGGGAAAGGTTCTATTGTTCTGAAAGAAGAATCATTGTTGGGTTTTTGAGTTTGGGTTTGCTGTCATCAGATTAATTTTTGGCTAATGTAAAGATCTTTATATTATGATTTGCACCCTTTGCTGACTACATCATCGGACTACATAGATGTCCTCTCAACAGTTTGCAGTAAAATCTGGCAAACATGAGAATGACCCACCACATGGACTCTGTGATCACCACTCTTCCTTACAAAGGAAATCTGCAGCTGTACCAGAACTACTGAGCAAATCATCCTCAAAAGTCATCCAAGCAAAGTTATGCTTAAGATCATCATCAACATAATGAAACCCCAAGCTGAGTATATCATTGCTGTAGAACAGGCAGGTTTCAGAGCACTATGGAACAGCTCTTCAGTCATTAATCCTCTTTAGAAGTATTCACAGCATCAACAGGACCTCTATCATGTTTTCATTGTTTTCAGTAAGGCTTTCAAAGAGTGTTGTGTGCAGCCTTGTGGGCCACATAACATGTGGATATACAGCATAAATGTAGAATTAATCAGCATCATATAAAACCTGTATGCCAATGTGACTAATGCAGTTCTTATCAATAGCAAAAGAGGAGATTGGTTCAGAACCACAGTCAGAGTCAGGCAAGTGTGCCTTCTCATATGCTCTTTAACATCTACCTGGAAAGGATCGTGTCCAATACCTTGGAAAACCATGAGGGCAATGGCGGCATTGGAAGCAGAACAATCACCAACCTGCACTTTGCTGATGATGTCATTGGCTTAGCTGGAGATAAAAAAGACCTGGAAATCTTAGCAAAATGTCTCAACCAAGCATCACTAAAGTATGTGATAGAGATCAGTGCTAAAAAGACTAAACTATTGACAAATGACTCGAGTGGCAAAAATAAATAAGAGTGACTGGTTAGAAGCTGTGCAGTAACAAGCTTCAAGTATTTAGGTGCTATAACATCTGAATAAGGTTCAAAAACAGGTGCTTTCCAGGACTGTTCAGACAGCAACTGCTCTGGCTGGGCTGAAGCCTATTTGGAAGGACAGCAGCAGTACACTTAGGTCCAGGATCAAGCTTATGTGCTCCTTATGTCCATATTCCTGTATGCATGAAAGACATAGACCCTAACAGCAGTACTAGTCTTAGAGAAGAATCCATTGCTTGAGAGATGAGATGCTATCAAAGGATCCTGAAAATCTGCTACTTAGACCACATCTCAGATTAGGTGGTGCACATTAGAATCCAGATTGAAAGTTGGCCATATTAAGGCTGTCCCACCATCATAAAAAAAAATGCAAACAAACATGTTATGATCACATTTCATGCTGATCTGGCCTGTGGAAGACAATCCTACAAGGCACTGTGAGAGGGAAGAGAAAACAAGTCTGATGGAAGAAGAGACAGGAAGATAACATCAAAGAGTGGACAAATATGGACTTTGCAAAGTCCCAATGAGCATAGAAAACAAGTCAAAGTGGAGAGAGATTGTTGTAAAGTTGCCAGTGATGTCAATTTGACCATCTAAATTATGTGAGAAATGAAAATGTCATTATTAAGTGTCTTGCTCAATTTCAGTCCATACAGGAGTTACATTATTAACACATTTGCCATATTTGAGTGGGCAAATTTATGTTTTTCAGATGACAGATGTGATGTACTTTGCTGTCTTCAGTAAGCTCAAAATAATTCTGTAAAATTTCATAACTTTGTTGGCGCTTTCTTTGAACCTGTGTTCTATAAGAGTTGACATCTTTTTATTTTGTTCAATTTTTATATATAAAGAAACAAAATTATTAAAATTAGTCATTGAAAATATTTGATAGAGACTACAGATTTTACTGAAATGGACAGTTCAAGGAACCAGAAAAGGACAGAGAGCAGTCACATATGTAAATCAACAGCTTCCATTTCATTTGAAAAACTAGCAAAATGAAAATGTTTGAGTCACTCCTCACCCCAGTGACAATTAGGTTTAAACTTAATTGATGAATGAAATGACTAATTTTTGTTCACTTTTTATATTATTGTTGTGTTTTTCATTTAAAATTGATAGGTTGTTACAAACTGCCAGGAGTGTAGGTTATATCCTCATGGGCTTTTTGCTAACATATATTTTTATTGTGTCTAGGTTTTCATAAATGAATATGATTGGTATCAAATATGGCCACCACAACAACAGTCTTTAAAACCTTAGTGTCAGTATTCCTGAGCAGTTGGTCATATTGACAGATTGTTTTCACTAAAAGATTTATTACGATGTCTAGCTGGCCCTAAGTGAAAATGGTTGACCCTCGTTTATCCAGTATGGTAACCATAGTACGCATCATGAAAGAATCTTGCTGTCACTACTTCAGCTTTGCAGATGGTTATATAGAAGCTGTTTTTTTTTGTTATTTTTCTTAAAGATTTATATCTAGTTAATATTAAATGAAATTGTTTTAGTAAAAAATCATTTATTCTTTTGAAGGTTCTTTATTGGAGGAAATTTCAAAAGAGTTGGCTGATGGAGCTGACTCTTCTTCTGAGGAAGATAAAGATGATGACAGCATGAGTCTTGGTAGTCTCCCTTGGACCTTCAGTCCAGTCATCAAGTTATTATCGCCCTTACCTGCCACTCCAGAATGTTTCACTCCGGTAAGCTATACTTCATTATATAATATCATTATCAGTTGCATTTCTTATACCTGCTTTTACATCTAGTTTATTATTAGGTGCAAAACGATAAAGTACTTTTGTACATGTATTTGTAGAGGCACCTTGAGAAACTATAGTCCCAACCTATTAACCCATTTGTTTGTACCTCCCTTCCGATTTCAATAACCAAAACATTTAATTTGATAAAAAGTGCAAAGAACTTAGTCAATTCATTCATTGATTTATATTTTCTAACCTGACTCTGAGTAGAGTTGCCATAACACTGTCATCGCCTGCGCGTTTCATGCTTAACGGAAGTTTTCAATGTAAGAGCCGGACATGCTTGACTCATTTCCAGTTCCTGGACCAGTCCATTTTCAGCAAATGGGTTAATACGCAACAAAAGATGTACATACATATGTCATCTGCTTCCGATTTTTACAGTGTTGATCAAGCAATGGAAAAGAACGATAATAAAACAATGCCTTTCATGTGGATTTAACAAGCGGTTTCATTAATATGTTCATGTGTGCAAAGGAATATAATTCCAAACTCAGCGTTATGGTAATTTACGGAATTATCAGGCAGTTACCAAATAGGATGAATGACATCATTATGTTGTTGGATGGAAATAAACTGCCCCATAGTGTATGGAATATGGTGCTGTGTTAGTATGGAAAGTCCGTTAAGCATGACAAGTGCAAGGGGATGCCAGTATTGGTGTTATTTTGGTCACAGTCAGGTCAGAAATTATAAATCAATGATTCATTTGACTTAGTTCTGTGCACATTTTATCACATTAAACGTTTTTGTTATTGAAATCGGTAGGGGGATACAAACCAACGGGATGTAGCATCTGATTATACCTCATTAAACGTCACCTCTCTGTACAAGACAAAATTTCACAGTTCCATTTCTGTTCCTTATACTCAAGTTTCACTTTTTGAAATGCTTTCTAGTATAAGAATAATGAATATTCCATTAGGGTACAATAGAAAAGCACTCATCACAGGGTATTGTAAGTTAACAACCTTATTCTATAATTATACTGGCTTGTTTGTGTAGTGTTTTCTACTTTTTTCCAAAAGGTAAGTCTCCAAGTCTTATTATACCTACCCAGCCTTCCTCAAAAAGGTGAGAGGTTTATTGGTTTTGTGCTGTCAGTCTGCCATCTTTCAATCCATGTCATGTTTCCATCCATTTGTCCATCATATTTTTTGTTGTAAACAAGAGAGATCAAAAACTGTTAAGCCATATAAGACCATATGTAACACTTTAATTAGTTTCAGGTGACTTTTTTTTCTTCAGATCTTTGATTTTTTTTTAAAACTGATTTAGCAAGTTTTCTGCCAATAACATCATCTTTATCATCACCATTATCAAAATCATCACAATCATCAACTATGTGAATGTTTTGCATTAACGTTTTAAATTGGATCTATTTACATTGGTGCCTAAAATCAAATCAGATTAGCTAGGACTTTCAGTTTGGGTGGTCACACCTGTTTAAGCAGAAAACTTGCTGCATCATGATAAACATTAATAATGTTTTTGAGAGTCATATCTTTTTTTACATATCATTCTTTGTATCAGAATTGTTAATCTTCATATACAATGTATTCTGTCTTCCCTGTCCCAGTTGTTTAAGCCAGAAGTTTGTTTGCATTGTGATGCACAATGTTTTGTCTGAAAGTCACAAATGGACTACATTTGTTACTGTAATAAAAAGAAAATTTGGTATAATATTACAGTAGATCTAAAGTTTATATGCTGATTTGCTAGGAATTTCTTTCTTGCCTGTTCAAGCAGAAAGCGAAAACAGTGTGACGCTTTATGTTAAAATATTAATGTTAACATATCTTTGTTATTAGTTGTATTCAGACTGAAGCTTTGGGATAAATAAGTCTAGTTTATATAATGGTATGTAGATAGTTTCTGTCTTACATGTATAATTTACTTTACGAACATGGTCACAGTGTTAAAGTTTTGTGTAAAAGTTATGAAAATTAGATGTGAATGGGATTGACAATCAATGTCAATGAGACTCCAGTTTCTGCAGAACATTTGTTTTGGATACATAAGTTGTAACTATTTGGTCTTGGATGTCATTGAGAAAAGCTTTGTTAGCATATTTAAGCAAAAATCACATTTTGAGGTACAATACTTGTAACAATAGATGAAGGGCATAAGCTGTATCTCAAAGGAAGAGGAGATGCACACAATCATGGTATTGAATTTTTTGTTGATAAGGGCATTGTGAACAGCATTATTGGTTGCTGCCCAGTCTCAAGCAGGCTCATTACCATCCGCCTGCGGGCGACTCCCTTCAGCATTACAATCATACAGGCCTATGCTCCCACATCTTACTATAATGACAATGAACTGGAGAATTTGTATAACCAACTGCAAAATATCATCAACAACTCACCTAAGAAGAACATTCTGTTTGTAGAAGGAGACTGGAATGCAAAGGTGGGAGTTGATTCACAGACAAACTGGCAATGCACCTGTGGACCCTTCTGCAATGCAGAAACAAATGAAAGAAGAGTCTGGTTCTTGGAGTTTGTGGTCTACAACAATCTTGTTGTAGCCAACATGTTTGGACCTAACAAAATATCTAGAAGATAGATCTGGCACAGCCTAGATGGACAACATCACAACAAGATTGACAACATCTTAGTGAAAAAATGATTGACTGAATATTGCCAGAACACGAAGTTTTCCAAGAGCAGGTATTGGAAGTAACCATGATTTATTAATGACAACATTTTGCCTCCTCCTGAAAATGATCAAAAAGCCTAACCAACCAAAAATCAGATTTGACTTTGAAAACTTGAAAGATTCAAAAGTTGCTTAAGCCTTCCAAACATTGATAAGTGGTAAATTTGCACCTTTGATAAGCCTGGACAGCTAAGACACCAAACTAGAACCCTTAACAGCTACATTCAACACAGCTGTGACTAGCACAGCTAACAAGATCATTAGCAAATAGCATCATAAAGAAACCTTGGGTCACAGTAGATGTCCTTGAACTATGCAACAAAAGAAGAGAACAGAAACAGGTGAAAAGAGATCATTTTTTTAATCACTAGAAAATAGAGATAAACAACATGATCAGTTAAAGCATGAAAAAGGCAGAAGAATCCTGGATATAAAGACAATGCTATAAAATCTATGACAGTCTAAATAGAAATGACAGAATCTTGGCATATCAAGTGGAGAAAGATCTCACAACCCATAAAAAGGGAAAACTACCACCATCCAATACAAATCAGGAAAATGCCTCACAGAACATCAAGAAATCCTCGAGCGATAGATGGTATACTGTTCAGACTTCTACAATCATAAGTGTCCCAGGAGATTACCAGTACTAAAATACCCTCAGGTAGAAGAAATTGATGATAGCCCCATTCTTCATGAGGAAGTAGAAATTGCAGTTAAGTCAATAAAGAAAGGAAAGTCAGCTGGCATTGAAGAAGTACAACATCAGCTCAGACCTGGTGCAATCGTTGAGCACCTCTATGACAAAGCCACCAGACCTATCCTCTTCAATGGCAGCAGAATAGATTTTACCTGTACAGACAGTCAATTGTCATTTTTTATAGATAACTTTATCCCAATTGATGTTTTGCTGTAGAATGATTTGCTTTAGGCCAATATTTTACTCCATATGGTGTATCAACCATGAAGCAATCCAGTCTATCAGTCAGCAACAACAACGATTTCTAACTCACTGCCACATCTTAAGAACCTCTATTGGCAGAACCCTTGCCCTTGTCACCTGCCATTTAGTTAGATTGAAATTAAAACAAACCACCTTCGTTACTGTCTTGCACTTAAGATATGGACTGGCTATATGATAAAAAAATCCTGTACCATGTACTAGCTTTATGAACTGGACAACATTTTGCTAACTGTAATGGCCCTGTTACGACACAGCTTGGCTGTACTCTATGAATCTGATCATACTAGGTCAATTTCACAGTAGATGATCCATTGTCAGCTGTCAGATGACACTCTTAGTGAATTTTGCCAAGCCCAGGTTTTACAGGCACTCTCCTGGATCAGTTTAACCTGAATAATCCCACAGGGCACTCACAGTTAATGATGTCTAACTTAGTGCCTCAGTACCCAAGTGAGGTTACTTAACTTTGTCCTTGTTCCATTTTCACTCAAAGGAAGCCTGTACTTAGGGAAATTTTGGACCTTTTTTTCTTACTTGACTGTACATGGTAAGACTAGACTAGCCTTAATTGTCTACATAGGAATGAGATTGAGATCAAAGCACAGATCAAATATTATCTGACATATCAGCTGTATGGTTTTAAGGGTAGATATCCTCCAACCCATCCTGACACAAATAATAACACAATTTCGTGGAAGATGAAATAGCACTGTTCTGTCAAAACTGAACTCGGCATCGTGTTTCAGGGCACAACATGTCTCAGCCAATCTCACCTGCTCCATTATAATTTGAAATGATTAAAGAGAATACAATGCCCATGTTCCATCAATATCAGACTGCAACCTGAACCTGACAACAATGCTGTCACAAAATGTTTGCTGGGAGTCTTTAGACGAAAATCTACCCATAGTGCCACAATGCACACTGTTGACTCCATGGCAAGTTGTGCCACATCATCTATCTAATATTTTTTTCCGGTGCTGAAATGGAATAAAACAGTTATTTTTTGGGAGATATATTGTTTGCAAAGTAGGCCATGAAATGTGAAGTGATTTCTTTGGTGTGTCACATGCAGCAAATATTATGTTCCCATTTGTTTTTGTTTTTTTTATTTTCAAGACCCATTAAATCCAAGTTTAGTATGATTTACCTCTGCAAATTTATTTGTTGTTGTTACATGTCTATGATTGTACAAAGTAACAATAAAAAAGAGTGAAGCCAACAAGCTTTGTAAAAATTAATAAAAGCAATTTATTTCCCTAGAAAAAAGGTGAAAATATGAGAAATGACTTACAGTTTGTGAATGTAATCCAAAATTAATCCTAGAATGAATAATAAGTCCTATCACTAAAAAGTTTTAAATGAATCAATGTTCAAATCCCGATGAAGTTACAAGATGGAAGGCGATGATGTTTTCTATATCCTGTTTTGTGCTGTTGTGTCAACAATTCCTTGTTGAATCACTGAAGTTAATATTCCAGCTTTAGAATTCTGAATAATTTCCAATAAATGTCTTTGTCCAAGAATTTTAAAGAACATTTAGCACGTTTTCCAGAGAAATTAATTACTGATTTTGAAAACTTGAAAAACTTAACAAAACTGGTCTCAACACAAAATGCCTTTGAGCTCTGAATGTATCAATTTATGACTGAATTGAATCACTAAAAAATATTAGTTTTGAATCCAATTTTAGATCATGTGATGGGGTCATGTGGTCACAAAATTTGAATGGCACAGTATTACTATAAGACGATTGAAATGTTTGACATGGAAAAATGTGATTCTACCAAATGATGCTGATATTAAATAATAATAAAAATATTTAAAAAGTTGTTACAAGTTAACTAACTAGCAGACCAAGTATGATTTTAATTATGACCAATGCTTCTCACTCTTAAAATATTTTTTAGAAAGTTGTGTACCAGATCTGAATCGAGGACAGGAACTAGGTCAGCTAAAAATACAATGAAACAATATTGGCTATTTATTGAACTGAAAAGAATTTTCCGAAAAAATGTCAAATCCAGTAAATAAAGTTATCATTACAATAGCATGTAATGAAATAAAATAAAATATTTAAAACTAACGAATAAAGTAATTAAATTACATTTACATAACAGTTGTATTATATTCTATCTATAGATGGATGGATGGGTATGTGGATGGGTGGGCGGATGGATGGATGGATAGATTTTGTTTCTTGGCATCTTTTCTAAATAGAAATCTCATTCAGTTTTGAACTATCAATAAAACTTACAGGTAGAGCATATCCAGTTCAAGAGAAAAAGAGGTTTTATAATACACAATGTGTTTAGCAATTCAGATGTTAAGTGTACAGAAACCATGTGGAATAATGTCTTTAATGATCTTTTCAATATAATTTATCCTAATATTAAAAGGTAATTTATAAAGAGCAAACTATACCATTATAAAGAGATATTTATTCACAGTTAATTTCAAAATGAACATTTAGTGATATAAACTGACACCCTCCTATGCTTTCTTCTCTCTCCATTGATTTCCATCCCTTGATTAGAATTTTACAGGTCCCTTGGTAACTCCCACCTCATGTAAAGTGTGGTTGATATTTTTGGACCCAATTATGTGCAAGTTATCGAGGGAGCAGTGTATTCAGATTTTGTTTTCATAAAACATTAGCTGTCTTAAGACTGTACATTGAATACACAGCTGAATTAGAGAATGAACTCATTCATACTGAAAGTCCAGTTCATAATAAAGAATCTAAAGATGTTACAGTTCAATCAAAATTTGTTCGATAGTAAGCAATCAATGTCCACAGTCTTCAGATAGCTAATGTTACCTGTCCTATTGCACACTAAAATGACAAGAGATTATGTATTTTTATTACTGAATGCATATTTATAGTTTCTTTCTTCATTTACAGTTTATTTGCAGTGATGATGATGATGAGTCCATGTCAGACATTGCAGCTGAATTAGAGAATGAACTCATTGAGACTAAAAGTCCAATTCATAATAAAGAATCTAAGGATGCTACAGTCCAATCTAAACAGAAGAATAAGAAAAGGAAACTGAAAAAGCAGTTAAAGAACAAAATCAATGCTGATAACTTAGGCAGTTATGATGATACTGGTGAAGATGTTGGTTATGAAAATATAGTTAGGGATGGAAATGATGCAGTCATGAATGCAAATGAGATTCTGTCTGGTCAAGACAATTTTGATAATACAATTCCAATGGAGAATCTGTCAGACTCAGAGAGCACAGATTTAGCAGAAGACAATGAAGAAGTGAATAGTTCAAGGAAAGGAAAGATTAGAAGAGAAGATACAGAGGGATTTTTACCAGTATTGGAGAATGTTGAAGCAGATAAATCTGTATCAGTGAAATGCTCATTTGATTTTGTAAAAGATGAGTGGGGCGTAAGAAATTTTGAGGCTGGAGGTGAGAGTATGCTTCTGGATAAGGAGATGGAAGTAAAATGCCATTCAGATGAAAAGGAAAACTCAGCAAGAGACAATGTCATTTGGAAAAAAGATACTGCAGATGAAGAAAAAAATACAAATACATGCTTGTATGCCCATGATATATATAAGAAAAGAGAAAGTAGTATTAATAAAGGATTGCTACAGAGACAAAGAGCAGTTAGTGGGGATCTTAATTATTCAAACTCTGTATCTTTGCAAGTATCTGAAATCTGTGATAAAGACAATGTTTTCAAAAGTGAGGCTGAATACATTCAATCTAGTCCTGCTCAGAAGGATGCTATCTCCCATGAAAATGGTGCTGTATCGGCAGACGTTTCAGACCATGCACTTGCCACTAATATTATTGAATTTCTTACAGATATAGACTCCAAGAGAAAATCAGATATGAAGGAAAATGTATCTCTGCAGGATGTTATTACAACAGAGTCAAAAGGAAAAGAGTTCTCCCTATCACATACAAAAGTTGATTTTCCTGTACTGATAAAAGAGGAAAGTACATGTTTTGTTGAAGATGGTGCTTTCAAGCAAGATTCTAGTTCAGTTTATCATAGTTGTAAACAGTCTGGTAGCAGATCTAACAATGAGTCTATGTCAGATCAAAATATAATCAAAGAAAGGACATTCCTGAATGAATTAGTGTCCAAGGTCCCTGCAGAGTCAGCAAGGGATGGAGACTTGGATGAAATTGCATCTGCAAACAAAAATCATGATATTTTGGTTCCATCCTCAAGGAGTTTAAATAATGTTGATAAAATAGATATAAAATGTGAACCCTGTTTGGAAGAAAATATTCAAGATAGTGGTAGAAAAGAGAGTGATAATAGTTTAGAAGATGCACAGAAGTCCATAACAAAACAAGAGCCTGAAGTGCTTGATAGTTTTTCATCATCAGATATATTTGGTTCTTTAGATATTAATGACAAAGAACCACAACAAGAAAATATTATGTCTAGTCTTGATATTTTAAATCCTTCTGATGAAGGGAATGATCACGAAAACAAGGAGAATTTAAAAATTTTGTTTGAAAATAGAGATAAGAGTCTTACAGATTGTCAGGACTTGAAGAATTCAGATTCTCTTCCCCCAGCTGTATTAACAAGGAGTCAGTCTAAAAAATATTCACACATAGAAACAGGAAGGAGAGAGACTGCGATCAATAATAAAAGAACTCTAAGATCAAACTTTAGTTGTGATATATCTGTACAGGACAGTGATCAGTCTGACATTGATGTTAGTAAAAGAAATAAGAGAAGTAGGTTAGAAAAGCTTCCTAAATCTATGTCATCTGTAAGCACTTACAACAAAGAAGAGATTGTTTCAAATGATACTGATATTTGTAATCATGATTCTTGGCAAAGTTCATCACAAAGAATTCAGACACAGATTAGTGAAGGCTTTGATGTCACACAGATTGACAGTACAGAAATAAAGGAAAGTACAGAGAGTGATATTGTTTCTCGAAAATTTGTACATTTTCATACAAGCCTAAGCCCAGTACAGGAATTGTCTCCAGAAGTAGATAAATGCACTTCAAATGCAGCCAAAGGTTCTTATAAACTGCATGGGGAAGGAGATCCAAGTTCTGTTCCTTCAAAGGATTCAAAAGTTGGTCTAATCAGCATTGGTCTATGTGCCAAAGGTGATAATGAGAATCGTTATGAATATTCAAATGATAATACATCTTCAGGGACAATCACAAATGAAATTATTTCTGGTGTTGTAATGGAAAATATTGATAAGAAGGGAAAAGAAACTGTGGAGAAGGAGCACACTATTCTCCCAAGACCTGCTCATCTCAAATTATCATATAACAAGGAAAATAATTCACTGTGTTATACTTCTACCAGTTCTAATACATCAGTATCAAATACAATAAGCTTCAAATCATCATTGGGATTGCCATCAAGCAGCATGTATTTATCACCAGAAATTGAAAATATTATGGCATCACAGCCCGTCTCTACTCCTGTTAGCTTAATATCTCCTGTTGCCTCAGAGAGTGGAAATAGTTCACCTGTAAATTCCATGTCACCAGTTTCACCTTTACCTATGTCGCCATTCAAATTCATCACCCCAATCTCACCACTCCCACCATCACCAGTTCGTGATATGGAAGCACTGTCCCCACTGCCAAATGCAAATTTTGAGTCAATGCAGGTTGACACGGAGACTACTCCAAAATCTAAATCAAATGCTGTGCAAAGACATTCTTTATTTCAGTTCTCAACACCTGTGTCTATCATGTCTCAGGATCATAAAACACCAATAAGTTTTACACCAGTGCCCTCTTTTTTGACTCCATTACCACCAACACCAAATTACAATGCAGTAAAACGTCCATTGTCATTTAGAAAAGGAGAATCATCGACCATCAACCCACCATGTAATTTTCATGCAGAAGTACCATCTGGTGTTGTTACTGTTAAACCCAAACCAGTTTGCACAAGAACTCTCTTGGCATCATTCAGTGAGGAAAAGGTTGCAGAAAATAAGAATGCAACTAGTTCTATAAAGACTGAAGTGGACAAGAAAACACTGTCAGCAAAGTAAGTATACTTGGACTCCTAGGCCCCATCTATTCATATTTTTGCACGAAGATATTGTCCTCTCTTTCTATCATTTTTACTTAATTATTTAGGTTGAAAAATCCAAAATATCGTAAAAGGTTAGTATTATCCCACCCACATGCCCCAATACAAAGACTGAGATCCAAGGGTTGCATTCAAGATGAAAATCAATATGATAAAAGCTGTATGAAAATGTCCCATAGTCCACTGAAGTTATTTTGAAAATACAGGCTATTCGCCCTGTAAATTACAAAACAGCCTTTCAGACATGAATCTGAACTCCAGTGTACTCTTCAGATTGGTGCAACTATTTTTAAGCCAATAATTGTATTTAAGAGTTAGTTATTGCATTAAAATAACCTAAGTTGATATACATACATACATGCATGCATGCATCCCTACATGCATCCATATATACATACATACATACATACATACATACATACATACATACATACATACATACATACATACATACATACATACATACATACATACATACATACACAGGGGTCACGCTACCAGGCAAAGTGGGCGAAAAAGTCGCCTGAGAAGCGTAAACTTTGCCTTCTTCTGTTATGAAAGCAAAAATGACTTCGCCCTCGGATTTTTTTGATGTGATATGACTGTTGATTATGGCTTTGAGATGCCCCCTCGCTGTAGCCAGTAAGTTCTGGCACTGCTGGAACTCCTGCCAAATGTATTTACGTGGTGTTGATACCAATCAGCTTATGGCGACAAAGAAATTCTTGCACATTCACATGCAAGTTTTAATAGCTAATTGATCATTAACCCTTTTCCGGAGCAAGATATCACTGCTTGATTTCATGAAGTTGCTATGATGAAAAGATGCCAAATTCTGTTTCAAAATTTAAACATCAATAATTTGCTTTTAAAAATATGATCAATGAAGAACATTTTCTAACTAATATCCTATTTTTAATGAATGGAGATTTTAACGACCGTATTTGCGTATTTTTTGTATAAAATCCGTTTAAAACCGTAAATGAAATTTTAATTGTGAACATCGCTCTGTATTTGATATACCACTTCATTAAACTGTGAAAATACGAAAAATATATATAGTAATGAAGCAAATAATATTTAACCAATCCATGTCATTATTACCAGTAGGTAGACAAACCATAAATATGCAGAACTTTTAATGAGTTTTTGTAATAAAGCAAGAAAGTGTGTAGTTCAAGACACCCCCTCTAGTCTAAAAATAGATGCACTCACTCAGTGTAAGACCAATTCTTGGATTTTTGGTTGGGGGAAAAAGTAGGGTCCAATTTAGTGATATATCGACTTTAGTGCTTAAGTGTGTTGTTTATAGATAGTTGCATTAATGTTTTTTCCAGAACAATGAAATCAGGACGAACAGTGTGATTTGAAGTCACATATATTCCTATGTATATGTTTTAGAGGCTGTTTCAAAAAATGCTAGAAATCTTTTTGACTGCAATTGCACACAAAATGTAAGAAAAATAAAATAATTAGGTGGTAGTTTTTTAAGCATTTTTACTAACTTGCAGTTACAAGGCTCTAATCTTGTTACTTCTATCAGTGAAAATTAATTGCAATGTATAGCTTCATATGCGAATTTTAAGTCATATTGCCAAAAGAAACTGCATTTACTTTAATTCAAAAACACATACTAAATTATGAATAGAATGGGTATGAATATAATTTTTTATAGGCATACAAAATATATTGATACTCACAAATAACACATATTTTTCAACTTGAAAATAAGGCATTGCTTAAAACTGTTAAAAGCATACCAATAAATAGAGCCCATCATTAAAATATGATAATGCATCTGTGTGTGTGTGTGTGTGTGTGTGTGTGTGTGTGTGTGTGTATATATATATATATATATATATATATATATACATATATATATATATATATAAAATGTTTATTGTTTCTGTCTCACTTCTCCCTGATTAACTCCCACTTCTCCCTGTTTGTTCTGACCAAAAGGAGAAGTCACTTCTCCCTAAAATTTAAGTCTAGCTTGACCTCTGATACATACATACATACATACATACATACATACATACATACATACATACATACATACATACATACATACATACATACATACATGCATGCATGCATGCATGCATGCATGCATGCATGCATGCATGCATGCATGCATGCATGCATGCCTGCATGCCTGCCTGCCTGCCTGTCTACCTACCTACCTACCTACCTTGCCAGTGGTAATGGTATATAGAATTCTTTGACCATCAGTCACAATGGCTGACCATAACATATAGTGTATAGTTATGATAACATAACGTATGGTATAAATCACCACTCTGGTGGTCTAAGTGGTTAGAGCATCTGCCTTGGATGCTGGAGGACGAAGGTTTAAACTGTGGGCCGAGTCTTACCAAAGACTTATAAAAATGTACTTGCAGTTGTATCGCTTGGTGCTCAGCATTAAGAGATTATTGTTAAAACTGGTTGGCCTGGTGTCAAAATGATGTGATGGCTGGGATGTGACGCTACATGTCTACAGCATGATGCCTCAGTGCTGGACATCACTAAAAACTGTTGCAATGTTGACATCTTAGCGATATGACTGAAAAATCTTTAAAGCTACATTAAAATACAAATCACACACAATCATTTCAGGATCTGTTATGGGGCTTGCATGTTCCATGAACATATTTCAATATTCAGTTTCAATCATATTTCAATATTTACATTAAATATAATGTATAAAGGACACATAACATGCAGGACAATGCCATCCTCATTATACTGGTGTACTGTAATAATCAGTAGTCAGAGAAGCTGTCTGTTTTGTTTTCATTTGTTGTAAATTAGAATTAACTAGTATCAATGACTGGTAAGCAATCATTAGGATGAACTTTATATAAAAATATACAGCCCAAAAAAATACAGAATAAATAAAGTTTCTACATGAAAATATATTTTATGATAGCGTCCATTACTTGCAAAGAATATACATGTTAACCACAAAGTAATTTCTGTGTCACACACATGACCTATATGAAGAAAAGCAGCTTAGAGAAGATTCACATATGAGAAAGGGAGAGAAAGAGTTCTATTTTCAGAGTAAACATATAATTCATTTAGTGTGGGCAGGGATACACATCTATGCAAATGTAATGTGGTAGACATTAATGTGTGTATGCATATAGTTTTAGTACATGAAATGACTTTATGCATTGACTTTGTATTGATATGTTTTCTTGATATCATTAATGCATACTATTTTGTATTCTGTTCAATATTTTCTATCACCCTGCCCTTATACCTTTCATCTTCCCCTTGCATGTCTTCTGGTTTAAATAATTTTCTAAGATATATGTATGACATGCAATGTAGCTTTTATCTCTATGTCCATTAAAAAAAAACTTTTTAAAGATTCTCATTAAGACTTCGTAAATTTTTTCTGTTAATGGATGGAATGTAATAGAGGTACCAATTAAGTCAATATATGCTAAAATTACTGCATGATTATGATTACCATATAAGATATAGTACTGGCATACCCATCAATTCTCATGTGGAGAGAAAAATCTTCAAATTTTGTTGGACACTCCATGCCTATCTCACAATATTATAATATCTCCAGATTTTTGCAGAGAACCAAATTATTACATTATTCAGCAAAAAAAAAGCAAACCTGATTTTAGGTCCCAATCTCCAGAATTTTGTATTCAATCTTCCTACTTGACATGAACACTTAACAGGTATACAGGTTGATTTTAATTAAACTCCATATCAAGAAATTCAACCAAGGGCCACAATCAACATTTCTTCACTTATATTGATTACTTTGCTCCTTTTATGATTGGAAAATTTTCTGTGATAAAACTATTAAACTTGGCAAAACTATTCAAGTTAAAACTATGCTCCACATGTACTGCAGATGAACCTAAGGGAAGCAACTTCCTTAACCATTAAACTGGATGATTTATGTCCCCTATGACAAAAGGGTTTGGGTATTGCAGACATTGATGAATTGTTGGTGAAAGTCCAATATAGGAGATAAAGAATAGTTACCGAAAGTCCATTATTGGAAAATATCTTTGTAATAAAAGGTAAATTCTAGACATCATTTAATATTTGCAAGATATCTCAATGTGCTGTATGGAAGTTACTTTTCTCAATGGGAGTGGGGATCAAAGTTAAATTTTGCCACTCTTAAGTGTATTAGCACCATGGTTGTCAGGAAGTACTGATGGTACAACTTTTTGGACAGTGTTTGAGGTAAGAGATCATGCACATGTGCTTTAATAACCAAAATGGTGTAGCATTGTTTGCTGCATCTTCCTTTTGATGTTCAGCACTATGATAGGAAAAGTGCAAGTGTTGGGTATTTGATTTGTGGTCATACAGGTGATAGTATTGTTTTAACCATTCAAGCTGTTTGTTGTTGGCATAGTTTTATTCTTTTTCTTTGTTTTGGGTATTTTGTGGAGGGTAATCCATAAAATTAATACCTACAGATATTCAAACTTTGACAGATAAATCTGTGATTTTATTAAGCACATATGAAAACGTTATAAACCATGCAAATTATAAAAAAGCATTGTCAACAGAGCTTTGATCCCTTCTTTAAAAGCTTGTTAGGATGGTTCCAGTAATCATATTTAATTCATTTTTTGTTAAAGGTTATTGTTATGCTGGAGTTTGATTAGTCGCTATTTGGTGTTGATATCCTTTCTAGAAGATTTAAAAATTAGAATTAGATTCTAAAAAGTAAAAATGAGTGAACATTCTAAACATTTCGTATCTAGACTATTTTGATTTACAGAATTCAGGGTATACTTACTAAAATTAATTACTGCAGATTCTCTTCTTTCTTAGCATGATAATTTTATTGTTGGATTCATTTTACTGTCAGATGTATAGATCATATATAAATTTTCTTTCAAAACTCATCGTTTTAAACTTTGGATATCATTGATTTTTAAAACATAAACATATATTTCTTTTAAAATTATATAGTGGGATAAAAATTAATTGAAAAATTGAAATATTTACTTAAATTTAGTATTGGATCCTAATTTTTGTAGCTAGGATTTGTTTTTAGTATGCTAATAGCTTTCTTGTATGAAGCTTTTTTTTCTCTTCCTCACATTACTGTAAAAAAAACATTTTATAATTTATGTTTGCTTTATGTTTATGTATACATTTTCTTATTGTATAGTTTTATGGGATGTCTTTATGATCATTGATCATCGTATTATAGGGATAACAAAATGTTATAAAACTTGACAAAAAGGGTTTTGGACATAGAGGTCTTGCAATATTCGACATATGCAAATGCACTATATATGAACAAATGTATAACAACATGAGAAACTTTAAAATAATTGTTTTCAATTCTGCAGAAAGCATTTTAACAGATTTCCTGGCCAACTAATCATGCATGTGATTATTGGGCAGATGTTATCCTGGTGAGCAATCTCAGGCATACTTGGGCTGCTTGTTTTTCACTTTGAGATTTTATTTCCTAATTGATACTGCATGTTGCTGTCCAAATAATGAAAAGAGATGTGTATGATTTTTGTGCTATGCTACAGGGCCAGTGAAACTTCTAACAGATCAAAAAGAAAGAGGATTAACCAAGACCAGACAAACAACAATGAGACTCTAAGGAAAAAACAGGTAAATTTAATAATGTTTCACTTGTTAATGCTGTTGACACATGAAAATAAGAAATAGAGATGTAAATAGAAAAGGTCTTTATAAGGAATTTGAATGTTGAAAAAGAATTCTAAAGTTGTGGACCACTATTAAAAAAAAACCAAATAACCACATTTGTTTGTTAATTATAGCATGAATTATTTAATTCTTCTAAATGTAATGATGGAATGCATACAGTATGTTATTGTGAGAAAGAAAATGCCACCTGAGAGGAATAAACTGAAATGTTCATTACTGACATTACTTGCTAACCAAAGCAGTATGGTATGTATGAAATTTCATGGACACATATATAATAGAATTCCCAACCATGGCATTTTTAATACATTCATTGTCTTTGAGTCTAACACTTTTCCTGAAAATGATAGTGCTTTGTGATAGTTCAGTAACGATCACATGGATTCTTTGATCATTTGTTATGGTCAAACAAGATAACAGTAATGCAGTAATTATTGCTGGTAAAGTAAAGAAGGAGAGAGATTCTCAAGTACATTGTGTACAACAATTACAAAGCATGAAACCTATGGAAGTGTCAAAACTTTTTTTTAATTAAAACATTTATATATATATATATATATATATATATATATATATATATATTTGGAAGAAAATGTAAGATATATACATGCACACTTGCTGTTAAGTAAAGTCTATCTATGTAATGCATTAGTTGATCTGAAACAAACAACACAGACCTTGATCTTCAGGCACAATATTTGCATTTTAGTTCTAATTTTTGTGTGTGTATGTTTCTTTGTGTATATATATATATATATATATATATATATATATATATATATATATATATATATAGTAATGATTTGTGTTCTAATAACTTGTCAACCTGCTTATAACACATTCTCAGACATGAACCCCTTTTGTAAACTAGAAAATACAAAAAATATTAGTAATATTTATTGAACTTGAAGGAAATTCTGATCAAAAATGGTAAATGAAACATTGATATATTACTTGTTGAATCATTGAAAACAGTAAAATGGACCTGGAAAGTATGATCAACAATTTGGAGTTATCAACTTTTAATAAGAAGTCATATATTTTGTTTCATGTTGTTTCCAAACTATCTTCTTAGTACAACATAAATAACAATTTTCAACAAAATCTTGATCAATGAAAATGTCATGCCTGCTGGAGGCATTTTTTTTCAGCAATAATTATTATTTATAATTATAATAATTATTGTTGTTAATTAAATAATTATATAATAATAAAAAATAAAAAAAGTTATTTAGCAATTAACTTGTTATCAAGGAGAAATACCACTAATATTTGCAATGAAATCACAGCATCAGTATTTTACTCATTAAGCAATACAAAATGTAGTTTCAACATAGATAACTGTTTCACGTTATCAGTGTCACTAGTTTTGTAGTGTATCAACAGTTAGTTTTGTCCATATTTTATAGATTCCCTGCTTTGAACTTCGTAGCCATTTGTGAAGCAGGAAACCAGACTAATCTATAACAACAAAAAGCAATGACATGATACACAAATGATCTCACATACATGTAAATGTTGTTTGAAATAATATTAATGATCTTTTAAATGTTGGCCATCTTGAAAATAATGTCATTTATTCAGAATAACAAAGAACTACTTTAGAAAAAATGCTTTATTGAATAGTTTTTTCGTTATAATTATAAAACAAGGTACTCACCATTAAACAGTACATTAAACACCCCCATCCCATCCTATGGTTTGCTTGATGTCCAGTGGAGATAGATCACTTATTTTTTGGAGGTCCTTTGGTAACTTGCACACTTATTTATTGTGTGATCTGTGTTTTTGGACCTTGTGCACAAATTTTTGGGGCATATATATATATATATATATATATATATATATATATATATATATATATATATATATATATATATATATATATATATGCAATAAACTGACGACGAACAGTACGAAACTAGTAACTAACTAGCCTAAGCGCTTTCGACTCTTAATGAGTCTTTTTCAAAGGCAAATACAAAACATAGTTACGACAAATAAATAAACACAAAAACGTTGTGTTTGTAAACCTCTAAATTTCTATCTTCACATGTGCTAAAACTATAAATACAACCAGCTTGTATAGACTAGTTGCGGAAACTGAAAACATATATATATATGTGTGTGTGTGTGTGTGTGTATTGTGTACATGATTATAATAGTGTTACACACTGGCTTACATGGGCAATGTTATAATCAGGAACACATAGATTCTTTGTTGGGAATGATTCTTTTCATGCATTTCTTTTGTTTTGTTTTCCAGTACATGGAGGGAAAGTCAGATGATGGTACACTACCTCAGAGTTTGATAGGTAAAAAGAAAATTCACATAATCTATTCCTGTATGGTCCTTTTACAAGGTCTAATATAAAGTTTCTACATCTGTTTGAAAGCAAAGAAAATTGTTTTTAAAATAAAGGGTGGTTTTAATAGAGAGATGTAGGGATTACATAAATTGTGTGTGAAAATTTGCACATTATGCAGATATTATTAGCATGATGTTTTACAAATTTACAATTTCATGTCTCAGATTAGACAAATCCTATTATTTTCATTTTAATTAGCAAGTGCAAGCAGCGTTTAAGGTAAAAAAAAATGTAATGGTGTTTTATGACTGGAAGGTCTAGTAAGATGTTTGTTGAATATATGAATTGTTTTGCTCTTTGCAGTAATTTTGTTTGAGACAGAAGCAGAATACTGTGAATGAACTATTTTTCATGATGAACCCATTTGTATGGATTTTGTGATTGCAACAAATGATGCATTTAAAGACCAAGCTAACAGTGATTCCTTCTTCAGAAATAGTATCTATTTCTCACTTAATCCACAAAATTAAGTTTCAATGAAATTGAAATCTTTTAAAATACAATTCCTTAGTATTGTTACTGATGAAATAAATTGATTACATTATTTGTCCTATTTGCTCTTCAAAAAATTAATTCCTAAGTTTAAGTATGAAATATAGATTTTTATATGAAGGAGTGTAAGATCAGACTTTGGGCTCTGTTTAACACCTTATGCAAAATTTGCACTCCCAAGGTTGGAATTTTTCTACCCAAACCAATGCATAATTGATTTTTTTTTCACAACATTCCTGGCTTAGAATGCATAGGATATAAACAATTGGCACCAAGTGGCTAAGAATAATGTATTAAAGGAACAAAATATATGTTAAAACTATTCCCATGTTTAGCAAGTGTATAATATTTGGTTTACATGGATGAATTCTTTGTCAACTTGGAAATGAGGTTCAAGTTAAGGATTGATTAGCAGACTGCTGAATTTACTGACTGAAGAATAACAGAAAAATCTGATATATTAATGGAAATTTAAAATTCTTCTCCAGTATATCAAGCTGATGTGAGAACTGAGTTGGTGGAGCATTATTAGACTCAAAATCCAAGGATTTTGGGTTTAATATCTGCTCAGGTCAGCTGCCTTTGTGTGTTCTTGGGAATGGCGCTTTCCATTTCTACATCATGCTGTAGGCAACAGTCTATTACAAGTGCTGTTAAAGCCAACAAAATCAAATCAAATCCACTAGTGTTCAACATTGTAAAGACTAATATCCCTAGAAATGTATGTATGTATGTATGTATGTATGTATGTATGTATGTATGTATGTATGTATGTATGTATGTATGTATGTATGTATGTATGTATGTATGTGTGTGTGTGTGTGTGTGTGTGTGTGTATGTATGTATGTATGTATGTATGTATGTATGTATGTATGTATGTATGTATGTATGTATGTATGTATGTAAGTATGTGATTATGTATGTATGTATGTATGTATGTATGTATGTATGTATGTATGTATGTATGTATGTATGTATGTATGTATGTATGTATGTATGTATGTATGTATGTATGTATGTATGTATGTAAATATGTATGTATGTATGTATGTATGTATGTATGTATGTATGTATGTATGTATGTTTTGCAACATTTCATTACCATGCTGGTTTTATCCTTTAAAGTAAAAGGTAAGTTCAAAAACTGAATAGATAAAGAATTACAACAACAATAAAACTTGAAGAAGATAAACCTTCTAGGCAAATGTAAATATGTAATAAAACAAGATGAGAAAAAAAGAGTTAAAGATGGAAAACTCGAAAAAAGATGAAAGAAAATTTTTAAAAAAAGGGCAAAGGCAAATCAACAGAGTTTGTTACTCCTAACAAAACTGCAGTATCAATTCTCTCAGCATATTATGAAATGGCAGATCTGGGTCTGTGCAGTTTGTAGTTGGATTTAACTTAGAAACTTGTATATATGATGTGTATTTTATTAAGGTCATTTAATAACTTCTTTCTTTTACTCTGATACAGCAGCAAACTTCAAGATGTATCTAAGCTCACAACAGTCTGCAGAGGAGTTTGTGAGGGTTAATATAGAAAATGTTTCCATTGACATGTTGATGGACAGTATCATTAAAGAATCCATTCAGGTATTTATTGATAACAGTTTAGAGGGTAATGCTTTGGATAACTATTAGGATTTTTAGCTTATGTTGAAACAAGGACATTTAAATTTCTTCACTTAGCTAGATCTTGTGTATATGTTTGTCACATGCTTTATTGTAATAGAACAATTGTTTTAGAACAATGAACTACTTTTGACCCTCATTCAGATTTTTTTTTGGTCTTAGTCTTTTATATATATATATATATATATATATATATATATATATATATATATATATATATATATATATATATATATATATATATCTTGTTGACAGGAAAATTAGTCATTCCTTCAATAACTTCTGAGCAGAATCAAGTTGTATTATTGATGTGCAGTAATGGTAATAATACACCTTGAAAACATTTGGGTGAAATTATTTAATTCAACTTTTTTCTTGTTTGGAAATACAAAGTGCTAAAAAAAATAATAGTCTTGGACATAGAGACTTGGATTTATAGTGAAATTCAAATAAGGATATATTTTTGGATTGTATTATAGTGATCGAGCAAAAGCCTGTTGGCAAATCATCACGACACAGGCCATCACAGACTCGTCTACACTTCCAGCTTTTAAAATATTTTGGAATATCACTAACATTAATTAATTGAGAACTTTAGTCATTAGGACTTGTGTTTGAAATTCTAGGATTATTTGGGATTAAATTCCCAATACCATAAATTATTTTATTTTAACATTTTCACTTTGTATTCTAGGGGAATAAAGTATTTATTGAATTTTTCAAAGTTTGTTGCTTCTCACTTGTTCTATTACTTTTTTAAGAACATGGAGTTGTAATACTGGTTATATTTTGAAACATGTTCTTAGAAAATGGGGTATGTAAAAAACACAAAATCACATGTTTGATTCTGAGTTAATGGCAATAATTTATGTGATACAACATTTGAATATGACTCAACCTGATGACCTCCCCACACCATATCAAACCCTATTAACTCAAGTCACACATCTGATCTTTTGTACTGCATGCATTTGAGCCAGACTCATGGAATGATATGTTCTTCAGCTGAGGAAAATCAAAAACTCAAACAAAATGGCTGACCATAGATAGGAGAGTACATTCCATTACACATGACACAACCATTGCATGAATCAGTGAAAACAGAGATAGAGTGAGATCAAAGTTGATGTACTGCAAACTAGCATTGCTTGCAGTGGTCAGTCCAGAAATGGAACCAACGGGGCTCAGAGAAACCAACTATCTTGAATGTTAGGTCATTTGGAATGAAACAGGGTTCAAAAATATCCTTAACCATGCTATTTTCATTGAAGAAAATACAAATAAATCATATTATGAGCTTGCCCTAACATATGCCTCTAACACCTGAATTTTACTAACCATTGACATCCTAAATTTATTTTTGACATTTAAGTCATCATTATGGTTCTCCTAGTATCCATGCTTTGGGAATAAATGAAGCAAAATTTTGACTCTTTGTTTCTTTCTCTTCATGTTTACTATCCATGATTTTTAGCCATACTTTTAATATGTGACCAAGATAATCAAAATCAAGAAGATGTTTATATCAGCCCATGAAATTGATCATTTTGTACTTATATGGCAATATGCAAACTCAATTGAATAAGCCAGCTTGGGGTGACCTCTAGTCAGTCAGTCTTAACTCAGTCATAACAATCTTCTTTTTTTGTACTTTCTGGGAAATTTATTTATATGCCTGTGCGCGCCATACAGGCAACCTCTGCCACACAAACGAAAGACAAGAGTCAGTGGTGCAATGGCAAATCCAAAATTGAACATTGGCTTGATGCAATTCTAGTATTACAAAACTCCAGGCAACTGACTGCCATTCAGAATCAGCAGCTTCTAAATATTCATGATCTACTCCTGATTTGTGAAAGGATACATTTATCTCACAATCCTGTAGATTTAAATGAGTAGCATTAAAACAAAATGTTGTTAGCTCTCAGTTTCATTGTTTATTAATATCCATTTGAAACATAAATCGCATGAAGTCCTTTTAGAGATTGTCATTTGGCTGTAGTTATTGTTTGAAATGGTCTATATCTGGCCAATTCTTACTGTAGAGTTCTTGGTAAACAGCTAGCATTTTGATTCTTTGACTGCACTGTACATTGTTCTTTCAAAGTAAATTGTCATCTACTGCTGCTGTATCCAGGGTGTTCTTGTTTTAAAATGAACCTAAAGGTGAATGGTTACATACTAATTTCATTCTTATATACAATGTAGCATGTCTGTCCAGATGTAACTATATCATCTGAACCAAAGGATGAATATGTTTATGATTTTTTTTGTTCTTCTCCTGAGGTCTCTTAAAAGGGGTCAAAGGTCAGTTGTACCAAAATCACAATTAGTCGTATATTAACATTACTTATGTCAACAAGCCACATATGTCAACAAAAATGCAAAGTTGGGGGCTTATGGATTATTGATACTCTCAAATTTTTCATGCATTTCTTGATGTTGAGATAAACTATGACTGTACATGTCAGCAGAAGCCCTGGGTTCGAACTTGAAAGAATCCGTTGTTTTCTAATCATTTATGTCTACAAGCTGCCATTTGTCTGACAAATAGTTGTTATTGCTTCCAGGCTTTAATGTTGTTGTTGCATTGACTGACAGTCATTTGTTTGGTCTGCCAGAGTTGTCCTTTTTTGAAATGACTTCAATATTGTATGTGTGTTTGTATGTTTTTTTCATTGGAAATGTCCATTAGTATGCATATTACAGCAGGGGAGTTACTTCAGTTCCTCAGACTGCACAATTTATTGACTGACTTGCTCATACATGCCAACCATTATGCTTTTAGCATAATCATTACGCTTTTTTCACTAAACTAGGCCTTACATGTAAATGTACTTGGATTATGCTTTTTCGTTGCATATCCCCTCTCCCAAAAAATTAATAATTTGTTTTCTCATTTTTATTAACATCCCACTAATCGCACAAAATTTATTCTAGAAAAGATGGTTTCTATGTAACTATGACATAAAAGTACACTTGTCCATAGACTAGCGATGACTTTCCTTAGTGTTATGTTCTATTTATAGCAGCTGACCTATCTCTGTTTCTGTTTATAGCAGCTCTTTGGCTTAGGACATGACAAACTGGTTTTCCAATTTTTAATTTATGCTCACAAATTCTTCATTAAAAATAATGTGAAGTACAGAACCATTCTGTAGAAATTGGCGGTAAAAGTCATCCTATTTATTGCAGTTGATGCGTATGTTACAGCAAAATTGATTTCACAGATGGATTAGAAAAAAGAAGAAAAAAACCTTGAAAAAATGACTCAGAGATAAATACATGAATAACACAATACAGTGCCATTCTTTGGTAGCATCATGCCCATTGCAGGCTGTGTGGAAACTATTTTAATATTGGTCAAAGTGTAAAACAAAGACTCCTTGAAATAGCTTGTTTTGCTAACTCCAATATTAAGGTAACTTCTTTTTTACAGCAGAACTAAATTGTGAAAACAAATTTTATAAAGGCAGGGTCATTATTTACCAAGCTCTTTATAAAATACTGACTAAAACTAGTGGTATAATACAGCCTTGGTCCTTTGTTAAAACGGATGATTCCTGATGCCAAAATTGCCGAGAATATGCATGTGTTTTGTACATATGCATATTGAATTTTATTATGTTATATGTGGATTATGCTTTTTCTGCTCAGATTACCCCTTTTGTCCACTTGGATTACACTTTTTCCTCGCCAGGGGTTGGCATGCTTACTCTGTGTCTGCTGCCTTTACATTTGCCCTCAGCAGATGGCCTTCCCAATCTTGAGTTTATTTAGGTCACATGTTTATGATCTGGACTGAATTTTTTTTGAAAATTGTAGTTTTGAATGGCAAGACAAGAAGTGAATATCTTTGAATCTGCATCCTCCACCTGTGCCACCATTTTGTCAAGTTTGTGTCACATTTGTTACTATTCTTCTAGGAAGTCAGCAAGTATATTTCCAGGGAAGCTGAAGTTTAATGAAACCAAAACCAACATGCTTATCAGTCTTATACAGTAAAGAGTCTGGCATGGTTTCTTTGGTAAGGCAGTGAACTTCAGCCAGTTTGTTGTATTAAAATAAATTTCAGTAATTGGTGAAAATTCAAGGACTTTTTTGCAGGTTCTCAGTAAATTGGAGGCAGATTTGCTCGAGGATGTCTACAGAAAATGTGTTAAAGAGAGTTATCAAAAGAAAGACAAGTACTCATTTCTTCCTGCAGCAGAACAGAAAATCTTGGCTCTTTTCAGGCAGCTATTTCAAATTTCTTGTCAGGTAAGATATTTTAATATACAATACATTTCATAATGAGATGGGAAATAAGTCAGTGGGAAAAAAATGATATCACACATTGGCAGTAACACTTTTAGCACCAAAGTTACATATCACTTTAGAAACTACTTCAATTTCCCATTTAAGAAATGTATCTGCCCGTATGTATGTTCAAGCCAGTATTTTCATATTTCCGCCTTTTTTCATTTTTTTACCTACTGCTCCTGTCTCACTCTGTTACCATCAGGATGATAAGATCCTAAAATATGTCAAGACTGTCGACCTTACATTTATGTAATCATTGGGTAGGTACCATTACGAAATGCCTAAAAACAAGCTCCAAACAACACACAGTAGGCTAGAAGTATTTACTTTTTTATGATTAGTTTTCCACATCAATCATTGAAATTGTCAGTGAAAGAACATACTTTTCCTTTTACTATTTGATATTCTGTGTCATTTATATAGATATCTCTGTTACACTCAATGACAAATGGTACAATTTTTAAGTAAAGCTCTTGATTAAATATTGTAATAAAACTATTCAAATACTAGTTTGCATGTCATCATAATCTTGTTTAAAAGCAAAGGAGAAATTGAGCATAAATAAAAGTTGTTTGCAAACCAAATTTAAGTGACAGTCAAAATTTAGATGTTGTGTCTGTCTCTGAACTAGACTGAAGGCTTGCTAAAGCCTCAAAAAAATTAACATTTAAATGCGGGAATAAGCAAATAAAGAACAAAAATGCAAGTAAAAACATACAATCACTAAAGTTCTTGTTTTGTTGCACTCTGAAATGTGTCAGATACAACTGTTCCTATATGTTTCTAAAGTACCCACATTTCATTGATATTCCTTGATACAATCCATGAAAGAAAGGAGTTAAAGAAAATAAAAGTCTTTTAATTTTCATATGAAAATAGGCATTAAATTAGTAAAATGAACAGTTGGAAGCTTTATCTGTACAAACTTAATTTTCAGAGTAAATTACTGTTCTATTTATCATAGAAATGCATTGATCGATCACATTGGTACAAAAAGAAAGAAAAAATCCATGTAATTTTCAGTGGTGTATGTTGTAAAAATATACACTCTTTCCATTTCACTTGCAAAATATTTCCTTAAAACTGCATTAAAAAAAAGAAATCCTTTGTCTATAACATGACATCAATGACATGACAGGTCATATTTTTGAAAATGCTTTTTACAAGTGAAATATCAGATTATAAAGTCCCACACAGTAACTGTCACATTTATATCACATAAAGAAATGATAAATCACCATAACAAACAACTAACCAACTTGCTATAACTTCTAATTGTCAAAACTTACTGTAGTACCCAAAATCCAGTGATGACATATTCTCTTAATATATGAAAAATGAAAGCCTATATTTTTGGTATGAATAAGGACTATTAAATTTTAAATATAACTAAACTTTTCACCATTTTGAATATATTCTGGTTTTTGCATGTCCTTAAATCTTTAAAAATTTCCATTTGATGTTTGAATTTTCATTTTGCAGGCAAGCAAGAAACCTATATTAATGGAGGCACTTTGGAGTCATATCTTTTTTCAAGATATACCACAGAATCATGCAGGGAAATCAGCTCTTTGGTATTGCATTGCAAATTTTTTATTTGGCCATAATGCCACAGTAGCAAAATCATTCCTCTCAATTCTTTTTGTAAAGACTAATCAATGGTCAATAGATCTCCATTTTCTTTAAACCCCTATTTTCATTGCTTCCAACAGAAAAAAATTGTATATAGAAAATAAATGCTGACTACAATCTTAACCCATGGAACTACAGTTTAAGTGTAAAACCCTAAATCAGGTACTATATGATACTACATCAATATAATTCAACAATTTAGGAGATAGATCATACTTCAATCTTTCAATTTATACTTCAACACCCTCTTTCGATTGTGTTGGGGATGTCTACATTGGTACTATTTTATTGTAGAGATAAATGTGTTAAAGAACTTTAAGTTGATGATTTTATGATATTGATACTAACATGATATCAAACATTAATGAAGGTGTTTATAGATATGGACTGGATAAAATAATATTGGATGGTATAAATTCAGTAAATGTTCAGTGTCATGAAATGAAACAGTTTTCACATGGGGTGTGTTTCATTGCACTAATAAGGAAAGAGTAATTATTTACATCAGTGTGTATTTGGTGACTAGGAAGTGGGTGCATATATTGGATTTGTCTCTTGGGTTAACGTTGGTACGATGGAAGGGTATTGCAACTAAACTATGGTAAATTTTGTAATACGCTTAGTAAACTTTACATAAGTTCATATGTTTTCCAGCCCTGCAGTCTAGATTGTCAATTATTTGTTTAACAATGTTATAGGATGAGTATTTGTTTGTAAATTTGTTCATAAATTTTGAAAGTTCTTGTATCTGTATTCAGAAAAATATAATTTACCCTGGACAGATTGTCAAAGTTATTTTTGAGTTGATAGTCTGGTTTTGAGTTTCATAAAAACAATTTTAATGAGTACAGGAACACTATGGCATATTTTAACGTAGAGAGAGTGAATTTATAGATAGAGTGAGGGTAAGCCATTTATGTATTTATTAATAATAAATAACACATAACACAATCAATGGTCATTTTTATTCATGGCAGAAATCACAAAAAACAAGATAAACATTCACAAAACTTTGGTCAGTATTTTTTTTTGTCAGCTGCACATAAATTTAAACAGATTTTACTGTGATACACTATATTTCATGGTAGGGGTATGGATTTCTTTGAATACATTCCATAATCACATGTGGAAATTAAATCCTGTTACTATCCTAAAAGATGAAAATTTACCATACAGACAAAGGAATAAACTCTTGCCCCTTTTGACTACAGCTTGATGGCACCATGTTTAAGCTTTCGCTCATTGCTATCAACATTATGCTGTATGACCTCTTGAAATCCTGTGAATATCTTTAGTGATTTTTAGCCATATGGGATAATCCCAAAAAGTTGATGTATTTATGATTTTCCTTCATTAAAGAGAAAGTTCTGGATCAATGACCTTAATTTCACAATGAATGTTGCCAGGAAAATCATAGTGACCTCAGTGCTGTTGGAATTAGAATATCACAGATGCTGTATTTTATGCTAATTACACCACTCCCTCGATAACTCGCGAACCCGCTTATAACGCGGTGTCCGGCATGGCTCCCGATTTTTTTCAAAGCAAATATATTTTAAAATGTGTTGAACAGTGAAAAATGTGATAAGAAATGGTAAATTGGTAAATTAAACTTTGTTATATAACTCGTTTTTATCATCGAAAATGGTGATTATTGCCCGTAAATATAGAATCCATATTGTGAAATTTGCAATTTCTAAAAAGATATCACGTATTGTTTTTTCAAATAGAGAAATAGTTGTTAATACACTGCAAATTGTAAATAAACAGTGCTCAATGAAAAATTCTGGTAAATGCTAACATGCTGCAACCTAGAATGAAATAGATACTAATTAAATATCTGGCTAGGTGAAATTCACATTATAAGCCTTTAATTTTGTCTCAACTCCATAGCCGCAAACTACCTATTCTCTTAGATGAAGGCAGGAAAAGAATCAGTCAACCGTCACTTGGAGTACTTCGGTGGGAACCTAATTACATGCCGGCTTTGTTTTTATCAACAGCGTGAGAAGTGTTTGTTACCATAAAAGAATCAATTAAAAGAGACCAGTGTTGTTTTATCGCTTAAAATATGTATTTTGCATCAAATCAAACCTGGTAAGTACAATAAAAGAAAGTTCAAAGGCATGCCTTTAGGAGCCTACTTTCTCGTATTTGTTACCGTTATCAAATTTAATTTTACTTCACCAATCGAAAACGTTTTCACATTTTAGGTATTAACATCATTAAAGTATATAATATCAGTAAGGTATCTAGGGCTGTCATCGGGTAAACCGGTATAGAAAAACCCGGATATTGATATTGAAACGTAAACGCGGGTACCTGTAAAAAAAAAAAAAAAAAAAAAATCGCCACATTGGCCAACCACTTCAAACAGGTGTGACAGCTATGGCTATAATTAGAAACCAGATCGCTGCTTAATATAAATAAACAATACGTCAGACAGTCTGTTTTGATTAATAAAATTCATTGGCGTTGTGCAACCGGACCAACCGTTATCCCCGAGGCATTATATTCCAAGGTTAAAACCTTTGTTCTACGGGTAATAAACCTCTTTGTAGACGATAACTATTGAATGTGGGTGCTAAATGATTGGTACCTAGCGGGCTCTTTTAATGAAATCCAGACGGATACCTTTGATTTCCGAACAAACATCCAAGAAATTCCACAAAGTATATTATGAACAATCATCACCTAGACACCTTGAAATCTTCGTAACGCATCAAAGTAATCTTTGCTCGTTGTTTTTTTAGTCGACTATCTCTGCGAATTTTGAAAGTTAGCAATCGTACATGTACCGATATTCCTATTTGCGATACTACTACGTTTTTACCAATAACTATCTTAAGAATTATAATTCCAAAATAATAACATTTATGCGACTGCGTGGTCACCTGGTATAACTGGGGCATGCATGCGTGGGTGATTCAAATCTGCGGTCAAAACGTGAAGTCGTACATGTGCTAAGCGAATTAAAACCACATGGAATAATGTTTGATGATCAATATACTGCAAGTTATCCTGAAATTAATGTTACTCTGAGGAAAAAAATAATATATACCGATATGAAGAGATATGTATTCACTGTTAATCTTAGCACGTTTATTAATTGAGTATTCAACACTGTAACATGCCAAGCCAACCCCACCCCCTTTTGCCTATACGTCGATCCCTTTGTTAGTTTTGTTGTTTGTTATAGGTCCCTCGATAACTCGCGCCCTCGCTTATATCGCGGTCGATGTTTTTGGACCCCGATGTCCACGAGTTATCGAGGGAGTGGTGTATAATGCTCAGTTTGTAGTGATTCTCAAATTTCAAGATGCACCTTTTATGAAGGCAGCCCTTATGTATTGAAATGGTGGGCACGTAAGAGAAGTGGTCGTTGAGGAAGACAAAATGGTAACAGTGTACCATCTCGATGCAGGCTGAGATAGTTTTTCATCAGGATTGAACTGGCTTGAGAGGGGCTGCACAAATTGACCACTGTACTTAATTTGAAATTTAGTTATTGTTCATTTTGTTATAAGAATGAACTCAGTATACTGATAAGTAAATTACATTTTATAATCATTTGCTTGAAAAAGAACTTTTAATCTTGGACATCTACAGCAATTTCTGAATCAGATTTTAACACAGTTCATACAGTAACTAGAACCATTTATGCAATTAATGTTGGGTATGTTTTCTTTTGTATTTGCAGTCGGATGTTTACAGCTTTGTGCATGGATACAGGTATGTGTTATGTTTAATACTTATGTTTGCTTGCTGATGAATTTAATTTAACCAATAATTCAGGGATTTTATCTTACAAAAAAATATCATTGTGCCCATTTATTCTGTCAGCCTCTAATAGTACATCCTGTTTGAAGTCACTGTTATTCATCTTCTAATTAGTGTAACTAATTGACTTTTATAAGTGATCTACTCAAGTTATTTTTCATGAGAAATATTTTTAACAATGGTTTAAGTCATTAAGCTTGACATCTGATTACAAATTGCATGGTTGGACATGGTGAATACTTTGAAATATCAAGTTCTATTCATATAATTACATACAGCTATAAAAATAATAACAAATATCCAGGAGTGAATAAAAGAATTAATATATTTTAACAATTGTTTATGATTGTTGTCAAAGCACCCATTAAGAGTACATGAATATTAAAGCAGTTCCTTTCTGCAGTTTTAACTAATGATTTTACGTTTTTGATATCAAATACTTTTAACCTGTATTAATGCTTGTTTCAAAGATGTGGTAAAAATTTGTCGTTAATTAGAATTTAAAGAGGTATAAGTTGTGCTCCTTCATTAAATTACAATAAAGCATGCTAACTCAAAGTAAAAGCAGCCATAGATAATAATTAATGCAAATTCAATTTTCTTGGATGTCAGACTTCATGCATATACAAAATATTGTCATTGCTAGTGAAATTTGTGGCAGTGTCTTGTTATGCTGTCTTCACTGACAGATCATTGTTTATTTTAGTCCTCAAATTTATGTTGCAGCAGCAGCAAAACATCTACAATAATGAGTACTGTAGGAAAGATTGCAAATTGAATGTATTCATTCTATACACCATGCATGTTTCTTCCTGTTTTAAATTTGTATTAGTCATGATGCAACTGATAAACAGTTAGTGATTACAAAACTTTCTTGTACTGTACTTTGGTTATTTGTGCCCTCCATCGATGCTGTATTAATAACCTTTTCCATGCTTGCAATTATCCATCAGTCCTACTGCCTCTCCTGTCTGTTCCTCTCTCTGACCAGCCATACTTTTGCAAGCAGCATATCTCTATTACCACTACAGATAATTCTGTGCCATTTGGTAAGTGAATTACCAATTAATTTTAGATGTGCTTCATAAAGGTCTCATCTTTTCAGGTCTGGACGTGATGAATTTATTGCTCATTTCCCATCAGTGTTACATCTTTACTACAGCATATTATTGTAAACATCAGAACTTAAGAAGTAGACAACATATTCTGTTGCAGAATTTGTCGCATTTCCATAGATATGTCTTTTATCAGGTTTGCCTCATCACATCAGCTCCATTTTGATAGAGTCATGGCCCTTGACAGTTAACCTCGTATCTTCACATGGGATGCTGTAGATAGCCAGTCAAACTCTACAATTAAAAGTCTAAAACCCTTATTCATAACTGGATATGATTTGCGAGATGAATTATCAGTTACTTTCAGGAAAGTTAATACCTCCTGATTGCTCTTTCTCTTCATTTTGGTTTGATCAAGGTAATGTCACCAAGATTTCTTTGATTTCAACCAGATTGGGCATTTGGCTTTAGACTGATCAGACATTCATTGGGTTTGATTTCCAGAATACCATGATATCATTTACGAGAGTTAAATACAATAGTACCTGTCTTGAAATACCACCCTTTCTACCAGAAAATCATGGTCTCTCAAGACAGTTGGTCTCTCATAACAGGTCACTGTGCTATATAATTATTAAGTTTGTTCACTGAAAATATGGTCTCTCAAGACGTGGTCTCACATAGCAGTGGTCTTCCAAGACAGGTTTCACTGTACCCTTATTGCCTGTTTCCTGACTTTAGATTTTGTAACATAATTTTGCAAAGTTGCAACTCAACCAAATTTGACATGCAGTTCTATATTGATCAGACTTTGAATATGATTTCCAGCATTCCACATCATCAATTACAGGTGTTATGGCCTTTCTTCTTCATTCTTCTGAACTTGGTTTCTGTAGTATAACTTTACTACATGTAATATTTGTTGGATTTCAACCAGTTTACAGCTTTATATTGATGTGACCTTGGCCGAGTTTAATTTCAGTTGTTCCACATTATCATTTGGAAGAGTTATGGCCCCTGGTTGCTGGTCCTTCTAATCTTTCATTCAAGGACATAACTTTACTTAGGCAAATATCATTTCAGTGAGAGTTATCACAGCTCATTGTATTGATAAGACCATTGATCAATTAAATTTACATCTTCATTTAGAATAAATATTGCCCCTGAATGTCCATCTGCTCTAGACTTGGCTTTCCAACAAAAATGACCTAGCTGAGTAACTTTTTAAAGCATGGTCCTCTCCAATGCATCTATTATTGTTGCCTGTAGGACTAATTTTTTATTTCACAGTGATATTTTACATGTTTCAGGTAAAGTGGAAGAAGTGCGAGTGATGTTTTATAATGTAATGATAGTTGGATATTTGAGCTGGGGATCTTTAGCGGTTGCCATAGCAATGATCTGGCCACAAGTCTTTCTGAAGAGCAATGGTAAGCATTATTAGAAAGGATGTTGTATTCACTCATTGGAACATTATTTGCACTGGCTTGTCCACATACATGTATACAAGGATGTGAGCTAATTGTTTGAAATTGGAACAACAAAACATTTGAGTCTTACACGACCATTTGTAGAAACTTTGAATAGATATTTAAGCCATCGCAAATAGCCATACTCATGTAAGATTGCTATCACCTTCACCTACTCATCTCTTATTGGCTATATCCAGGATTTAAAGTCCTATTTTGTCATTATCTTTGACACATAACAAATATGATCTACCTCCATCAGTCTTTGATGATGGAGTTCAGATTATGATGAAGAGCCTTTATTACCTATGAAACTATGACCTTTGAACCCTACCTTTTCCATTTCTGGATCCAAAACCTTTATTACCATGTACTCATCCTCCTAAAATATCATGCCAAATTGTATTACTCTTTTTCTCCCAATATATGGGGGCCACGATTGGTCTAAAGCACTTGCCTTTTCCAATCACTGCTATCACTCCTCTGTCCATTTGCATTTGAGTCTCTTGCTTGGCCAGTGTAGGTAGGTGGGGAAAGCTTCCAGTTACATTCCATGGGTTCATGGTTCTTATTGGGATTTTCTCAGGTTCTTCCTCCACCAGTTATACTGGATAAAATGTATGGTTTATCTTGCACTGAGAAATGGCATTAAACCCCAAAACAAAGTCTCTAAATCAGTGGAGATGGAGTAATGGACTAGTATGCTGAGCATAAAATGGTTATATTGGCTGCCTTTATGTCAGAATTAAAGAGTAAAAATTGTGATCTGGTCAGTTTCTGTCAACCTTCAGAATTGTAATGCAGCAACTGGAAAATGACATTTACAAATATATATGCATTTGACACTAAAATCAGTTGGCACATGCAAATTAATTTACAGAATAATATGTTTTAAGTTGTGAGATTTCCAATTCCTATATTAAGTCACGGTCCAAAATTGTATCTAGTCTGGCTTGCAACCTACATAATACCAGTATTACACATGACCTGTGCAGTTAATCATAGTTAATTATACTGATCATCAAATATTACAGATGTTCAAATGAATATGAAAAAATATGGACTATTTAATCAGCAATAGAATTAGTGTTAGTTGAATTACCATAAACTGTTATGTCTAAGGCTTTATTTTTATAAACTATCATTTTAAGAAAATGATCAGTGAATAAAAGGTGCAAAGAATTATTACTAGTTATTATATTGAATCCCATGCAAGCAAATGTCAGGCATTTGCCAGGTGTTCTGATAATATAGTTTGAACACTATATCAGCCTAACACTGTGTGTAGGCACTTGGAATGATTGTCACCTGCTAGTGATGTAATGTTTTACTATATCAAGCATTGTTTATTGACTATAATGGCCATTTATCAGTGAATTTAAGACCGCATATAGTGAGATGGTTTAGAGAACTCCAAACTGCAAAATTCTGTTGTTGGCCTGAGTTTAAAGCAGATGATAATTGTTGGTAGTTCTATCAGACTAAACTAAGTGTAATATTTCTTTCCATTAAAAAAAGAACCTGTACATTTTATAATTACACTTGGATTTGCCTTGATTAAAACCTTGACTTTTTTTTCACATTCCATCATCAATTCCTGACTCAATTGATTTGTGCTGTCACTATCTATGGCTACCAGATTATTGTGTCATTATGACCTGAAATTGGAAATGGTTACTAAAGTTGTAATTGTGTCACCCAGTATCAACTAAAATTTGATAAGTGCTTAAGAGTGCTGAAAGATGAACAGGTGGATGGATGCATATTGTTTTAAAGGAAAAAAAACTTTCTATTGCAATAAGATATATCTGTTTACCCATTCAGTGCTCAGAGAATTTCTTTTTTAGACACAGGCCCCAGATTTGTGACTTTAACCCACAAACCCTGACTGAAATTCCACAAGCACAGACAGTTCGGATCTGTCAACTCTTAAGCCAGGAGGAAACCTATCAATTTTGGAGTATTTCCACACCTACCTCCTGATCTCATAATATCTCCTGATTTTTGGCAGAGAACTCACAATTATTGAATTATATCTCAATTATCATTTCACAAAAAGACAAGAAAAACTGTACCTAAAAATTATGTTGTATGCAATCCACAGATGCCATATTCTATCACTTGTAAATGCTGTTGTGAGGAAATATTTAATATAAAACTACAAAGTTTGTTTCTTCAGTAAATAGAATGTTACGATTAAACATTCACTTAAATTTTATATTTCTTAAAATCCCCTACAACAGTGCTATTGTAAAAACAATAAATAAGATTGTCACCAATTAGTTTTAATCCAATGAATGATCACTATGAATGCTGTTTAATTTTCATTGCAAACAAGATTGCATCTCCATTTCTGCCAAAGAAGCTAATAGCCAGTAAACATCTAGCATTCCTCAACCGTATATGTATAATTCAATTACCATGATTAAATTAGTTAATCCAAAGGAAATAAGGTGGAATATAAAATGTGGGGAAAAAAGTTACCATATGTACTGTAACTTGTGACTGCAGATTTAAACTGTCAAAATGAAGTCATAGGCATAAAAAGTTACAATAAAATAGGGCATCATTTATTTGCCACTTAATTTCTGGTACTTATATACACACTGTAGAACATGATTTCTTTGAATGATAAAGATTAACTGTTAATTAGTCACACTGGCCTTATACTTGTATACTTTATCTAGCCTTTAGCTAATATGCAGTTTAGCCACAGCTGACCAGAGTATGAAAAGAGGGGTTGGTCCTGGAGAAAAAGAAAATAAGGTGTGTCACAGGGAGAATTGGCACAACCCATGGGTGCTCACACATTGGGGAAAGAGGGTATGGACAACAGTTGCCTCACCCAATTTCACATTTAAACATGTTTTGGTCTACATCCATAAAATGTCATGGCTGATCACTAAGTGTACCCCACCCCACCCCAAGTTCCTGCAGGCACTTCTGGCTTGTCCATTGAGAATTTCACCCATATTGGACCTGGAAGAACAGTCAATATTTATTAAAATTGGCACTTGAAGAAAGCTGCATTTAAACCTCCCCATTTCAGGTCCTAATTTCACTATTTTATTTGTTATTCTCTCTACTTTGCATTTGAAAAGTTGACAGTTATGCCAGATTCCAATTTCCACATGCACAAAATTTCCCTTTTTTAATATTGTCTCACAACTTTGTAATAGGTACAGTTTAAGTTTAAATTTAATAAAAATGAATTACACTTGAAAACTTTTCTGATAACTGAAATGATGCTTTGCATTCTCTATATGCATTGAAATCCAACTTCAAAGAATCATTGCTGCTGTTCACAAACTTGTCAAAAATATAATATGTACTGGCTTAAAAACCCTCAGTCAAGGCAAAAATATGTAATAACTTTTGTTCTGGTACATGCATCTATCATCTCTTTGATTTACTTGTAATGGGTTGTTCCACTTCCTGGTCCTATCTATGCAAATCAGTACAATGGGGTCACCACAATCTTCAACTCTTCTCACTGGCTGTTGACAGCTACTTAATGTGAAACTTTGTTTTTATACCTGACCTCTTTTCCTTTAATTGTCACTATTTAAACTGCCCAAGGGATAGTTTTGTATCTGCTCAGGGTTACCATTTATACATACTAGATGTAATGGATATACACCAAAAGTTTTTTGCTTTTGTTTTTTTTTAATTGTTTTTTGTCGTTAATAATTTTTTTGAGGGTACATAAAATTATGTTTTCTCAAAACACTACTATGTTGGCTTTTGGGGGTACAAAACCGTATGTTTAGCAAAACTTCCATTTGATTAAAATTGGACACATATGACAGTGGTAATCTGATTTAGATTGTACCGTGTTATGGCATTGTGTGTCAACATCTTAAAAGTTTGTTGATTTATTTTATCAGGTGGTCCAAATTTCCTCAGACAAACTATGTTTTGTTTTTCAAGAAGCCTGATGGGCACTTAACCTTGAATACATGATAGGCCCAAACTAAAATTAGAGGGCCTTGGACATCAGGCTATTGGATTTTTTTTTAGCTCTGCCATTAATGTGTATGCCTGTGCATCCATCCATTTAACATTGTTTTGTGACCCTGAACCACATTTGAGGGAGGGTAGTCATATTTGGAAGGATGCTTAAAATGATGAGAGCAGAGTGTTCAAAATGGTAATAAATAAAGCATATTCATTGCATATATTACTACATTAAAATTGAATCCCATGTATCTACTGAAAGTCATTGATGGTTGACTATCCTTAAATATATGATAACAAGTTTTACCTCCCTTGAAAAAGGCCCCATCTATTGTGATAACAAGAAATACAAAATTTTGTTGTGTGCTAATTCCCCGCCAAAAGCAGCAAGCTGCACACATCAAACCATTTTACTGCCTCTTTTTTCATCTTGGGCAATTATTGGTCTCATGCCATTACTAAACTCATGCATTTTGCTTTCTTCTTCATTCATTATGATTGTTTATTTATTCATTATGTTTCATTATGCCTCATTGTTTATTTATTCATTATGTTTCATTATGCCCTCATTGTTTATTTATTCATTGTTTCATTATGCCATCATTATCCTGGCCCCTTATTCACATGAAATAATTGGTATATTGACACTTCTAATGGAGAGGACCTCAGCCATACCAGATTTAGGTAACTGTCATCTATGTTTCATTTTCTAGTAGTTTCTGTATTATCACTGGGTTTATTCTCAATATCTTAGACCTTATATAACATGCACTTATGGCAATGGCAGTGCTGATGCACATCAAGGTCAGTACTTGCACCTTAGACAACTGTGATATACTTTTCTTTCTTAAATGACTTTTTGTGATTTGGGGTTATTTGTTTTTTGCACATTATTTTCTTGGACCCCTTATCACATATCCTTATAAAATTAAACAATTAGAAGCATCTTTAGGAGGTCAACTCAGTCATAGCAATGGTCACTGTAAACTTTCATGATTGAGTAGTGTTTCAACTTTCCACTATCCATTCATTACTCCATCAATGTCTTTACCTGCTGTGCCCTTAGCTAATTGCTTTAACATTTGTTTCCTTACTGAGTATGATACAATTTGGCACTTTTTGGAACACATTATTCCTTTATTGGCAATTTGTAAATAGTATATTTGATGTGCAGTGGTTTCAGAGGCAGTGATCTTGTCAGTGATTAATTGGTTTTACCCTTTCAGATACATTTGATAGCATATAAGATCAGACCCTAAGACTAAGAAACCATTGTTTTCTTTCTGTCTAATTGTTGAATTTAAAAATCATGGAATATTTGTGAGATATATTAAACTATTATTTGGCCACTTACCAGTAAAATGAATGAATTTGGCAGTTTTTCTACTAATATATCAGCCATGTTAAATCTGAATCTATCCTAGAGGGATACTTTTGAACACAGGTTTGATGGTGGTGGCCAAAGGTACTTTCAATATTTACTGAACCAGAACTTAATGAAAGGACAGGATTATGAAATTATGAATTCAATATGTACAAAAGGAAAAGCTTCATACAACATTAGCAATAGTACAAGGGTAGTTAAAATTATGGAAACAAAAACATTTCTGATAATTGTCTTTCTTGTTTCAGATTTTGGAATGGTTCATGTGGTAGAGTTTGTACTGACCCAGTCGCTACAGTCAAGTCCATCTGAAAAGAACACAAAGGTACTGTAATTAATACATAATACACAGATAGTGATAGACATCATAGATCCAGAACTGTATTGTCAAAACTTTCTAATCAAGAAACTTTTGGATAAGTCATTTGAAAATCTCTAACAGAACAGAAGTTAGTGCAAAATCAAAATCATGAAACTCTCAGGATCATTTTATTAGACTTGTAGATTTACTCAAACTGCTATTTGTAATTTGGAAGTGGATCATGTTCTGGAATTCTGTGAGCAGCAAGTATGAGAATGCAAGGCCAGGATGTTTTATCAGCCATAGTGGCTTAACTGAAACAGCATCAGACAGATCCAATCAGACAAGACACATGCTCAATACCCCCGAAGCCCGCCCCCCCCCAAGTCAACAGCCTTATTGTGTCATTGTGAAAGGCACTCAGCTCTACTTCCAAGGCATGATATAGCTAATAATGTGTTAAAAAAAGCATTTAGAACTAACAAACCAAAACATAATCTTTACTCAACTACAAATAAGAGGCCTAAACTATCATGAAATAATGCAAAGATATTGTGTTCAATTGTGAACACTACAGACATCTGTCTTCCATCCCATAATGTTCATGGAGATCATAAATGTTTCTGTTTGCATGTATTTACAAGTAGATTGGTCAATGTAAATCATTATCTACCAGAACTTTAGTCAGTGGCAGATTAGAATTTATATTTGCTACTGATGGCATAATTAGGGTACTGTGTAGTCTAGAGTATTTCTAGAGTATCTAAATGACTACACTTGCAAGTGCCTATTGAAAAGCCCTAATTTTGACATCCTTATTCAGGCATTTACCAGCCTATATCCTGTAACCATGGATCCATAGAAATAGGGGCCTTGAAAATATTGATTGCTTGATAATTTTAATGCCAAACCATTCCATGATATGACATAACTTTTATTCTCTATTCAGTGATATTTTTCCCATACTATGTTCACCTTCCCTTTTATAACAGCATTGATATTGTAGACATCATTGGTATGGGTAGAAGTTGGTTAACAAATCATATGAGTCAGGTGATGCCTAATATTTACCTGATATAATAAGCTAATGACCTCTGTAAGTCATACATTTCTATTCATGGCATAAGTAAGCTAATGACCTCTGTAAGTCATACAGTTTTATTCATGACATAAATAAGCTAATGACCTCTGTAAGCCATACATTTCTATTCATGGCATAATTAAGCTAATAACATTTCCATTCATGGCATAAATTAGCTAATGACCTCTGTAAATCATACATTTTTATTCATGACATAAATAAGTTAATGACCTCTGTAAGTTATTCATTTTCATTCATGGCATACATAAGCTAATGACCTCTGTAAGTTACTCATTTCCATTTATGGCATAAATAAGCTAATGACCTCTGTAAGTCATACATTTCCATTCATGGCATAAATAAGCTAATAACATTTCCATTCATGGCATAAATTAGTTAATGATGTCTGTAAGTCATACCATTTCTATTCATGGCATAAATTAGCTAATGACATCGGTAAGCCATACATTTCTATTCATGACATAAATAAGCTAATAGCCTCTATAAGTCACACATTTCCATTCATGACATGAATAAGCTAATGATACTTCAATTCACAACATTAATAAGCTAATGATCTCTGTAAGTTACACATTCCCATTCATGAAATGGCAGCAACCCTGTGGACTTGTATGAAAGACTCTAAAATAGGCTTTTTCAGTTACCATGCACTTCAACTATAACATTTCAAGCAAACTTCAGTCTTGTTTCCTAACTCAAGCTTGGAATTACATTGTGTAACTTTACTAGAATTAAGGCATATCAGATATGAACAGTTCAAATTTTTCATCACCTATAGAACAAGATATGGATATATTTTATTAATGTTTTACTTATAACTTTTCATTAATTATGAGTGTTACTTATAGTCTTAAAATGACAGGTGCATTAAAGAATTGTATTAAGTCAATCAAATTAAAATCGGCTACAGCAAGTGTCATTTCACAAGAGTTTTATTAATGTAACTTGTTTCCTTCCTCAGTTCATGCACAATTTTTTCTTTTAATTTTTCCTTGGAAGGTTAATTATTGGAATGTAAATTTTGTGACACCAGATTGTACTGGCTATGCCATTTAAAACAGCAACAAATGAGATATGTGAATTGAGTTGAATATTTGTTTTATTTGCTAAGCATAATATATGAAATGAAAGTTATATTTATCTAACATCAAGGTAAGAAAGGCATACTGTTTCACTGAAACATTGAACAAAAGTCTTTATGATAGTTGAAACTAGAATTTTTAAGTTGATGAACAAATAAAACTGCAATGCCATTTAGCTTCTCAATTGTTGCCACATATCTATTATTAGTCTATTATATATTAAACCCAAACTGTAGCAAGCTGAAATCCTTAAATCATTTGGTATTTACAGTCTGTTTTTATCCAAGCTTATTTTATCCACTTGTCAGTATACATAAAGTTTCTTAGAATGATACATCTGTATCATGGAAGGAAACTTTGTTACAAAGTCAGACTTTGTCAGTCATTAATACATATTTATATATTTTATAATACAAATATATATATATATATATATATATATATATATATATATATATATATATATAAATATATATATAAATCTTCTTTATTTCTTCTGAGAACAATCTGTTTTGATCTTTTTTCAGATTATAGTATGCATGCAGAAGCTATGTGGATGGTCAGCTAACCCAGAAACAGCACAGAAATTATTGAAAGCCCTACTGGAACAGTTGCAAGCATACACAGCTGTAGACCATCCAAGTCGTGGTTAGTACAATGTATATCATAATAATCCAGTGACATTAATGTATGTGTCATTAAATTAATGTATATCCATACATAAAAGTCAAAATCCAAATGCAGAGAATGTAATAGATCCTAATATTCGATTACATAATGGCCTGGCAGATCAGTGTGTTTAATTTGTCCTACTAATTAATTCATGCAAACTATGTAGTCCTAGATCTGCTCATGCATTCTGTATTCAGTTTGCATTTTATCTCAAGTTATAAGGGAGTATTATGGATTGAGGAATTAAGATAATTCAGCAGGCTGACTTTTAAAAGGAATAAGTAAATATGGGAAAACTTCTCTTGAGTGACCACCCTTTCTGCATATAAAGAGCAACCTGGTCAGGTGGTTTCTAATGACAGGTTTGTGCAAGACAGTTTTCTGTATCAATATTCAACATGACTAAAAAAAAAAAAGAAATATATCTACAACTACTGTACATGGATTTTTGTGTGACATTCATAGGCCTTGTTAAAATATTCCAGTAATTTCATCTCAGAATAATTTTATATATCAGAGAAAATTTATATTTATCATAAAACATTTACATTATATTTGAAAATTAGGAATATGGGTATTATAGGAATTGAAAAATTACCCAAGGTAATATTTATTTATCCAGTCCATAAGTTAACTTCACATGTCCATAAATTTCAGCAATATTTCAACTGTAGTACAGGAATGGCACAATCATTTGCCTATTCTGAAACTTACTCAGCATGTGTATCAGTGTGTCATTGAATGAAAGAATAACAAACATCCAAGAAAAAAAATTTATATTGAGGCAAAAGCCAAAGGTTTAAGTCACCAACATCATAGGACAACTCAATGAATAGAGTGTATAACTGGCTGTGCTTTAATGCACAGATGATGACCGGTTGTGAGGGTTTTAATAACTTTAGCATCAGAAGATCGTCAAATGCCTTGTATTTGTACAATGACAGTAATATCTGGGGAACGATAATCATTTCTTAAAGATAGATAGAGAGAGAGAGAGATGACCTCATTTGTCTCAGGCCTTATGAGTTGAATCCAATGACCAACAACATATTCAATGACTAGAGTGAAGCCATTTAAGATGGTTTCTAATTATGACATAATTTGTGTTGTGCAGTTTTGACCAGAGATAAATAACCATATGAACTGTTGAATTAACTATGTACATCCTTGAGTGTTTACTTTGAAGAAGGAATGATTAATCATAACACAGATTTACATGACTGGGCACTACAGTGGCAGTTTGTGATGTGTGTTTAGTCTGGTTACAGACTTGTACCTTACCATGCTACCTGAATGATCTGTAGGTTTTTAAAAAATTAACTGTTATCCAGACTTGACTTTCATTTTGTTTAAAACAAACCATTCCAAACAGTTGTGCTTACGAAGGATTAAAAAAAAGGTCAATGAATTTATCTCCATTCTTGCAATGTAGTCATTCTTAGTGGTGTTGTTTAGATTAATCTGTACTTTACCTTCATACCCTCCAAAGCTGTCATGGTTACAAAGGATAAAATAATGGTCAGTGGTGTTTATCTCTCTTTTTGTAATGTGGTTATTCATAGAAATTAAATCAATTATTTTAGCTAAAATTCATGGTAGCTTGTCACTTTCTATGTGTTGCACTCAAAAAAGTGCATTTATATAATAAAATTGATTCCTGTATGACAGTTGTGGTCACAAGTGGCAAGTGGTCACTTAACCCTTTCATCACTAAGTAACTTTGTAGGCATAGAGTCCTCAACACTAAGTAACTTTGGAGTTGTAAAGCAAAATGACTTGTGGACTTTGAAACAACATAACTTTGCCAATGTTAAAGATATATGGCTGGATTAGGTGTCAAAATCAAGGTTAAAAATCAAATTTTATGACTAATTCAATAAAATGTGCATAACTATTACAACTGTTAAAATGCAGGTACAAACAGGTAACAACAGGTAAAATACAATTATTTTATTACCTCTTAGAAAACTTAGAATGTTCTCAAAACTTGTTCAATTGATCCTAGATGTACTAGTGAATTATCACAGTAGCAACACAAGTCTTTCTTTCATGGTGTCCATAATATATAAAATTCTATAAAATGAACCAAAATGATCTCCAAGGTGAGATCTGTCCACACACGTAAGTGACCTATATTGCCTCTGCCACGTTTGATCGTCACATTGAAGTTCGTTAAATGGACAATTTTTGCAAACACTTCATCTGAATAGAATATTTGAAAATAATCCGAAGCTTTCCTGGAGCCACCTAACTCTCGGGTGTGCCCAACTCTGTCAGAAAACTGAAATAAATCTCTTTGGTTTTTGGGCTTACAATTCCTCTGGTTCAAACCTTCAAAGTCATTTTCTTCGTCATCACTGTCACCCACAAGTGCATTCTATTGTCTCTCCATACATCTTCTCTCATTGTCAAACAAATTTATCAGGTCAGAATTATTTAAATCCTCTGAAAACTCTCCTCTAAAAATCCTTCAAATGCCGCCATTTTGGATACAAATTTCAGCATTCAGAAAACACGTTAATAGTTCCTACTTTGTTCGTTATTTCTAGTTGTATACAAGCTAAACTCACGTGATAATCCAAATATAACATCTACATTACCAGATCGAAGTTATTAGAGGTACCCCGAAAGATATTTTGTCGGGTACTATAATATTAAAAAGAAACACTGCCCTAGACCGAAAACTCGGTCCATAGTGTTGACGGAGTAAATTCCCCTGACTGCATATGCGGTCTGCCGTGATAAAAGGGTTAAAGCAGAAATTGGTCAAGACAAGTTTCACTATTTAATAATGTGTACAAGTTTAAGATTTTTTAAATGGTAGGACTATATATTTATACATTCTTAAAAATGAGCAGTCCTTAAATTTAACATTAAATGCTAAACATTGATGGCAAAATCAACGTATAGTGAGAATCAACTTTAGTATTCTCTATCCAACAAAAAGGGGCACCCAAAGGAGCCAATTGGTAAGGAAAAATATTCCAAACAGATATTAGTTTAATGATTTATGATAGATGCATCCTTTATTATGCTATTTATTATAATGTGCTTATTTGTGAATGGCTTTTAAATCATAAAAGTTTAAGTTGAACTTTTTTTTAGTTTGTCCAAACTTACTATTCTTTTATTTCCTGTTTTTTATTTCAGAGAGAGCTTTTGAACTAGAAAAGAGTATTGAGTTACTCTGTAAGACTCAAGGTTGGGTGTTCATAAAAGATGAATTTGTGAGAATTGGCCTTCAGACATTGTCCAACAAATGGCAAGCAAAGGGGGGCAAATGTGGTCTGCCAGTAGACTATGTTTGTTCCATCTTGAGGTTAACAGGTAAGAGTGAGAGTTAACAGATACACTATAATTTGATTGATATGTAATCCATTAATTCAGTTACCATGTGTATTCATTACCCTGCTGGGGTAAATTCATTGAGGTCATTAAAAATTTTAGTATATGCTGTATTTACAGTATATATTGGGACATGGTAAAAATAATAATTTTATTTCCTGCCCCAGAGCTTATGGTGAAACTTTTATTTCACCTTGGTAATATGTCCCAATACTTAAGAAACTAAATAAATTTGTTTTGAATTTTTGTCTCATCCCCCCATTAGGAAGTTGCAAAAAAATAGATAAGCAAAACACATATCTGATAACAAAATGAAAAAAACTAACCTTGTAATGTTATCATTTATTCCTCGTTTTTTCATTATGAGCATTTAAGAATAAAATACATCCATAAAATCCATATATGTAACATAGGTATCCATACTGTAGTGAATATTGCTTATATTTGACAACACACAATACATTGGTTGTGGATGTGAACATAGAGAAACAAATTGTGTTTGGTTGTAAGCAAAGTCCAACTGAAAACTGGATTGAGCATTATTGGAAATAAGAGGGAAATAATCAACCGCATGCTTGAAGACATCTGCCATTTACATATGACATGGTGTATGGTGCAACATAACCAAGACTGAATTATATCCAGATCAACGATACAGTATGTCACAAATAAAAATCATCATTTGAAAATATATTCACTTGAGTGCAAATGACAGTCTTTTCACTAAATTCAGTTACCAATATTATTATTAAAGCAATTTATTGTTTTATACACTGTTTACACATAGACATCAATGCCTGTTTGTATTAATTTTAACTACAGATACCAAGCAAATAGAAGCCTGGAAGGTGAATAAACACAACTGACAGTGAGCAGTAAACTCACTCTGAACTTACCAAAAGGATTTCAGAGACAACTGTTATTTTATTACAAAGCAAGAAAGCCTCAGAAGCCAACTTTTGGATATTTTATGTTGATTGTTTTTAATGGATATGAATACAAAGGTTATTTTATTTACAAATCAAGCCAGCCTTGGAAGCCAACTTTTGGATATTTTATGTTGATTGTTTTTAATGGATATGAATGCAAAGGTTATTTTATTACAAATCAAGCCAGCCTTGGAAGCCAACTTTGTATTCTTTTAAGTCTTTCAATTTTTATTTATTTAATACAAAATTGGCTGACATAGGGTAGCTAACTTGGGTTCCTTTTCACCATGAATTTTGAAAATAGACTGAAACAATGGAACAATTTTAAAGTGACACAGTAAAGAGCTTCATGCATGGACATCAACAACCAAGCATAGCCCAGAAGATTTAGAGAAAATAATATCATTTGATTAATTCATGAAAACCAGAAGAGAAGATGATTTTGCCAAAAATATGGCTTGAATGAAATTTTAGTGTACATTGCTCTCGTTCTTGAATGGTCCGATGATAAGGTAGGGGTGAAAAATTTGTGTTAATTAGCACAACTAATACAGAGGGTTTTGGGTGGACCCCAAGTGTCCCGAGTGGTCTAAAGCGCTCACTGTTATGGAGCCATCTCACCTCTGTCTGCATGGGTTCAAGTTTCGGGTTCAGCCAGTGTGGGTATGTGAGAAAGCTTGCCAGTAGCTTCTCAAGAGTCTATGGTTCTTCCTAGGGTTTTCCTTGGTTTTTACTCCATCATTTGTACTGGAGGCCATGTATAGCCTATCTTGTGCTGAAAAATGGCATTAAACCCTACAACAACAACACCAAAGTCTTTTAAAAAACTGACTTTAGTCCTTGCAGTTTTCACTTAAGGATATGTGTTGCCTCCAACGATAATATTTCACAGAATAAAAAGGCTAAAAATAATATGGATTGTATATGTGCAGGAGAAGGGTTGTGTTGATGAGATGCTGCTGCAGTAGAGTAAAGAGTTTTATCTCAAGTACAGTTTTTTATCTTTTAAAATAAATTTCAGCTGGAGTGCATTTTTTGATGTAATTTTTTTTTTATTTAAAAGGTGTCCCACAACTTACAAATCAAGAAAATGTATCCCAGAATGCACAGTGCACAAAAAAATTACTTTAAAAATTAATTTTTATGTTGTCCCAACAAATTTATTGCCCCAACATATACAGTAAATAGAGTATCTGATGCCTGCTTTAATTTGGCCTTTATTAGCCTAACAGTTTACATTGTGTTAGCAAGTCTAGCAAGGCCAGTTTGTTTTGTCATGTTATATAAGTATGTAAGTAAAGAGTCTGCCTTCATTTATCATTTTGACAGCTTTTACATTTCATAAAGTCCACTTTTGCTGGTATGAAATGGTGTAATTGTACTTTTGTCCATATTGCCTTGGTTGTAGCCCAACATTGTGATCACTTTAGTGTCCTTGTGCTCTGTACATATCCTAGACTAAGGTCAATGTTAAAGTATTTTGGATTCAGCTCAGTATTGAAAGTTTTATTTTTCTGGCTAAATAAAATGTGGAGACAACAGAAAAGGTTCTTCTGTTCAAAAGTGAAATTATATTTTATCAATAATCCATTAAATTCTGATACTAGCTGTATATCCTACTTAAAAGATCAAGAGCCTCTTTGGTCAGCACTTTGAAATCCTTATCTTGTATAAAAATGCGCACTATTAAGATGATGAAATTTTATATTTTCCTTCTAGGCACGCTTATTGTGAAAACGAACTCTCCAAAGATTAGAGATGTAACACAGATTCTGAGAAATTGGCTGTTACCCATCTTGTCAAAAAAACCTTGTGAGTACAATTTTCTTTTTTTTTCTCTCTTTAAAACAGTTGGCACTGCTGTTTCCAATTAAATAATAGAGAAATATGTAATAGAGTGTCAGAGAAAATGACATAATTAGAATTTGTTAATGAAGCATATAATTTGGTTTGCATCCAATAAATGTTTCCAGATACCACCATGTCATGTCCATAATGCCAGCTGAACTACAAGCATCATAGACCTGGGCCATGTATTCTTAAAATTTCTAAATCAAGAAACTAAATCTTTAAGCTATGAGAAACCACAAATTCAAATCAGATGTGATAATTAGATTACATCTTTTGTGTTTGGAATTAGAATGCAAGTAGAGAAGCAGAGGTTAAGAATATCCTTAAAGTTTGATCATTTTAACTTCATTCTAATACTAGAATGTTAATAAAATTGTATTTTTACTTTATATTACCATTTAATGGCATTTTACACAATTATGACTATGTGGAATCAATAATACAAGAAGTTTTAAAATTTGAAAAAATGAAGACTTGTACAAAGATATTAGGAATCCAAATACTTCTAATTGAATGTAAACTTTAAATACAGGAAGATAATATATAAAAAGTAAAGATCTTGAAATTCTGTAAATTGTGTATATAACAAAAGAATGGTAAAAATGTGCAAAAGCCATAAAACACGTGGTCAGAGTTGGTTATATAAGCTGAATTACCTTGGAAAATCCTAGATTTTCTTGGATGGTACATCATATAGTTTCTTCACTGTTTGTGTTATGGTTTGAAAGAAACAATGCAGAACTCGAGCAGTCATCACATTCCAGTCAGCAGATCTGGGTCTCTGCATTTGTCTTAAGATTTCTAGCAAAGAATATAGACCCCAATCTGTCATATATGACAGCAGATAGGGCTCTGTGCTGTCATATAAATTCAAGCAAACTTAATAGAACCTGATGTAAATGCACATAATATGATAGCAGATCAGTTTATGTGCTGTTTGTCTTATGATTTTAAGTAAACAATGTATATCCTGAGCTGTCATCAAATCGAATGGGAGCAGATCTGGGTCTTTCATTTGTCATATGATTTTAAACTATCAGCAAAGATCCTGGTCTCATCTGTTATCACATTATACAACATTAGATCAGGGTCTGTGCCATTTGTTTTATGACTGTAAGCAAACATGATAGACTCAGATCTGCTGTCACATTATACAACGTTAGATCGGGGTCTGTGCCATTTGTTTTATGACTGTAAACAAACATGATAGACTCAGATCTGCTCTCACATTATATAACATTAGATCAGGGTCTGTGCTATTTGTTTTATGACTGTAAGCAAACATGATAGACTCAGATCTGCTGTCACATTTTACAACATTAGATTGGGGTCTGTGCCATTTACCTTATGATTTTAATGAAACAGCATAAAGCCTGATATTCCATTACATTGTACGAAGAGCAGATCTGTGTCCTTTGTCTTATAACTTAAAACAAACAAACAATCCTTATATGTCATCACACGATACTAATGTCAATCTGGGTATGTACTATTCATACCTGAATGTCTGGTGTATACATTTAAAAACTAGTTGGGTTTTTGTTCTGGAAGAACACAAATTATTATTAGGACACTAAACAGTTGGTATTTACAGCTCAAATCTGTTTCAGCAGCTTTGAGGATGGAGTGTAAACAATTTCATTGGCTTTTGAAAATTCAAAATTTCAGTGAAATGGTTTAAAAAATTAAATTGATATTAATGTAATGTAATACAAGCATGTTTAGAAATATTAAAGAAATAATTACTCAGCAAGAGATGATACATGTGTCAACTATAATGGCACCTGTTGTAAAGAAACTGCTTTGAGAACCAAATATGTGGTGTTTGGAAGATACCAGTGATTGATTACATCAATATTTCTGTAAATGTACAGAAAGTTTTTTCATGTACAGTTGTTAACTAGCAGTCAACTTCCAATAGCTAAGTTAAAGTGTTATATTCCAGTACAATATAAAATATGGAGTAAATTTTATATAAAATATTTATAGGTTAAGCATAGTTGCTGCACACAACCAGTAAAATGTACTAAATGATTGCCACATATTCTCATTCTGAGCAGCATTTTTGTTAATGACAGATGCAAAATTTACATTTTATGGATTATTTGTTATTGTACAAAAAGTACTATACAAATTTAATGATAATTTAGCATTGATTTGAAACTGATTCTTCACAGTGTCTGGCCTCACTAACACAAACCCAAACTGTACTGCAGTAAAATTTGTTTCTGTTACTGAAACTGGTGTTATGAAGTGAATTGGACTAGAGTATTAATTCAGTGCTGGTAATATATATATATATATATATATATATATATATATATATATATATATATATATATATATATATATATATATATATATATATATATATATATATACTTTTATGGATAAATAGAGAAAACAGTTTTATTCATATTTTTATTATTATGTACAAACACATAATTATATATTAATAAAAAAATAAAAAAAACATTGGATAATGAATGTTCAACAGTTTTTCAGAACTTAAACTATATAATAAATAAATATTAAAACATATGGTGTGCAAAAGTATTTATAAATGATTAATATAACTTTGTTTGATACTCTGTCACATTTATAGAATTATTGGTCTTTATTTTTATGATATTAATACTAACATTAAATTATTAATTAAAATAATATCAAATAATATTGAATATTAATTAATTTTAAACGGGACATAATTTTAAAAAAAATGATTCTTTAATGAATGTTGCACAAGGTTATGGAATTTAGACTTTTTGGATATACCATATTAAAATGGTGAATCCAATAGTTTTCCTTTAAAAGAATAAACTATTACAATAGGTTGAAAGGAGAAATCTTGCAAAGTATGGGAACTCTTGTTAAAATGTGCTGCAAGGTGAGAAGAGAAATAATAATCAATAATTTTTTTTATATCTGATCTACTGTATGTTGGTTCATACATTTAGATATTTGTTGACTGGTTAGTCCATTATATTGTATGCAACACTTTTTGCATGTGATCAAACATTTGATGTTGTACAAGTAATGTCACAACACACACACACACACAAACATATATATATATATATATATATATATATATATATATATATATATATATATATATATATATATATATATACATACATACACACAAACACATACACTTGAGGTCATAGATGAACAGGGCTTTGTGCTAAAACAAGCTCTGCTGTAATTCTACTACTACTACTGTTTTACTGTTTTCTTCTCTTACTAAAGCAGCTGTTATAATTTTTTGCTTCAGCTGATGAGATGGTGCAGGCACATTGTATTGATGCCATATTAGTTATTTCACCCCAGACACCAAGGATAATCAGCTCTCTCCATACTTGGTACTGCAGCCATCCTCAACCACTTCCAGATGCAACCATCACCAAACTGGAGGAGACTCGAACACGTCTGTGTGCCAAATTTAATGTCAACTGTTCTCCATTCCTGCCCAAGAAAGTCACATGATAAATGGTCAATCTAAAATTTCAGCCTGACTATTGATAATCGAAGAATAACATGAGATAAATGTTTATTGTCTATGAAGTTTAGGCATGACAACTTTCATAATATTTGTCTGTCCACCCGTTCATCCATGTACCTATTTTCACATCAGTTCCTAAACTGCTGGTCAGAAAGTTATGAAACTTTGTAGTAATTTGTGACTTTGTCCATTGGGTAACCATTTGCAGAGGATGTATTAATGTTTTCATCCGAGGCTCCTGTGAAAAGGGGGTGAGGGTGAAATCAAGGTTTTACTTGTAAAAACATATTCAGTATCAGACACATTTGTAATTATTTTATTGCCACACTCAGTATGCTTTCATAACCGGAAGATGTAATTATAGAAGATTTTTTGTATGATCCCTGGGTCTTGTCTGTGGATTATGATCCCTTAGTCTTGTATGCAAGCTATGACCCTTGGGTTTTGTATGTGAATTATTACCCCAGGGTACTTGTCTGACTATTAATAACCCTTAGTTGTGGATTGAGTGAGATGCAGTGCATAATAAATCTGTAATAAAAGCATGTAAAAGCTGCTTTTGTAAAAAAAATGCTGACTTCAAGGCTTGCCATTGAATGAGTCCTTTTGGGTATTGTTTAAAAACTTGAATTTTTAACTAGAGATTAACTGATAGTAGCACATGAATTTTCATTTTTAGATGTACAAATCTTTAAGTTTTTCATCTATCACAAGTGTTTGATTATTGCAAACAAGTCATTTTTGAGAATCGAATGGTATTGTAAAGATAAACAGAATGATGACTTCAGGCTTTAACTTGAGGAATGCTAAAATTATCACATTTGATCAAAACCATAATTGGACCAAATGCGTTAATTTATTTTTTATTGTACATTGAGCTATTTTATTTTCTTGTTTTCTGTAATTATTCTCTATCAAAACATCTACATGCATGTCAGGCCTTGCAAAATTGGCAAGATTTAAAGTTTTAATTTATTTGGAGATGCAGATGTCAACAGAGCTTTCAAATGGTCAAAAAATTAGTAGTACCAGAATCATGTTTAGGCTTGAATATTTACCATGTACATTTGACACCTCTTTGTCCGGAATGCATATGGTTGAAATGTATTGCTTCATGATTAACATGTACTTATTTGATTTAATATCTCTCTAACAGAAGTAATTTTCACAACAACATAACTCTAGGTTATATCTTAGTATTTCTAGTTTTGCATACTGTCTGCCATGTTACTGTATAGCCTATTATGTGCTGAAAGATGGAATAAATCCCATAACAAAAACAACCATATTACCACTACAGACCCGTTGACCAAAATTCAACCTTTGTAGTTGGTCTATTAAAGGCTACATCATTTAAAGGAAAACAGCATGAAGCTTAGTTTGATTGTCTGTATCCTTTTAAAACATTATTTGCTGCAGGATGGTAACACTGGTTCATAAAGCAGATTACAAGTATTAATTCCAGCTATCATTTTATAACAAGTGAGAGCAGTTATTGACCTTAACTACCATGTTGTAACAAAATAGACCATTTATTGACCACAAACATTAAGACAAGGGAATGCAGGTATTGATCCCAACTTCTGTACTTTAAAAGGGAGTGATGTGACTGTCCAGGTTCTGATGTTTATAAACTGAGATGGTAATTTTGCATTGATGGGTTGACATTTCAGTATAGTCAATTCTAAAGTCATTACAATTCGGGGAAAAAAATATAGCTACAGTCAAACCCACTTATCTCGACCTCGGTTACCTCGACAACCCTATTAAGTAGACGTTTTTGAAGTGGAACCGACAAATTCTCTCTTTGTCTTAGCATTTTCTCATCTGTTATGTCAATTCTTTTATGTGGACGAACCCTAATATTTAGAGCACAAAAGAGGACCAAATTTGCCAATTAACGTCGGTTATCTCGATCCTCATGACCGATTGCTGGAAATTTTTTCTCCTTATTGGTGACAAAAATGTCCCATCTGGTGACAGACTTTTTGATTATTTAATTGGTACAAATTTGAATAGATAAATAAAAAGGAGAACCGAAGAAAGCTACTAACTTAACTAAGTAATGAACTAAAATCAATCAGTCAGTACACAAATAATCCTTTGTTTGTATCAACATTTTTTAATTTATTTTTTGAGCGATCTTTGTTTTCAATGTTGGAGATTATAATAAAGGTTTGTATCGAGAATTTACGGTGGTTTGTATTGTATACTGGTAAATCTCTTCTGTTAGTTGGTGCACATATGCCTTTTGTTATCAAACATGTAGGTATATTTTTATTGCATGCCGATCGTTTCATCAAACAGATTGCAGCAAAAAAACCATCCAAAAATATGTGCATATACATTCTCATTTAGTAACGAACATCATGTACATAACAAAATTCCAAGCACATGTTATTATATTGATGCCATATTAGTCTTTGTTTATCTCGATCATCGGTTATCTCAATGCTTTTTGGGAAACCCCTAGGCCGGTGACATAACCGGGTTTGACTGTATTTGTAAAATAGTTGTATCTTAAAAACTTTAGCCGTTAAAATTTGAAGCTATCTAAATTCTCTGCATTTAATCTTATGCATATACCCATTCAGATTAATTGCATTTTATGTGTTACCTTTTGATATTGACCTTTCAATGTATTAGATATAACTTTGACTCTTTTGTTATAAATGTAATTTTCATGGCCATTTTGATGTTGAATTTGTAATTTTTATTACCCGCTGGTATGCATGCGATAACAATGCATTATTAAATCATTTTATGCTAGTCTGTGAATTAGTTGATTTTTAAAGAGAAATAATTTTCATAAGTCACTGGATTGTGTTATCAATTTTACTGTTTTCACTGAAAAACTTTTGTTCATTCAATTTCATAGTATGACCAAAGAATTTCATCAGCCATATTGTCATTTTGCTTGGTGCAGTGGTACTGTGTTGACTTATAAAACAAAACATGTACAGATTCCAGTGATTTTTACTTTTGCTTTGAATTTATTTTGTTTAATATCAAGCTTGTGCTTTTATATCTTGAATTAGAGAAGAGATTTGTGATGGTATTTGTATGTTTTATGTGAATACACAAATGCAGCAGAGCATAAATGTTAAATAGTCGATATTACCATAAGAAAGTAAGAAAACTAGTTAACAGTTAATGAACACATCCTAGTATAAAATAAAAAGAAAATTGTGTTTTTTCCAAGTAAATATCAACATGGATAAGGGCTCTTCCATTTAAACATACATAGCACCTATGGAAGGCAGTTTTTAAAAAAATATATGCCAGTGTACTTTGATTTTAGAGTTTATATCAAAATTATACAAAATTTTATATTGCATCTGTGGATGACTACCCCAATTTAAAGTGCCTTCCCTGTGTCCAATGAATGTTTTAATGGACAGTCCTAACAACAACTGTTTTCATCCATTCAATGAAATATTTCTGTTTTACACTCAATGCAAGCGACTAATTTCTATATCATATTTTTGTGTAGAGATGTGTGATCCTTAGATGCTTAAATCTAGGAGACTGACAAAGAAGTGTTACTGTTTTTAAAAAGTTTCAGCTTTTACTTGTAATGTGGTAAACTATATTTTTAGTGTAGAAATGATTTTCAGTATTCATCATTAAAAAAAGAGGTAGATAATCAGTTTTGACCTATAATCAGATCCAGCTGAAATAAGCCCCTCTCTCTTCCTTAAATATATATTGATTTGTAACCAGGACTACATTTAATAAAAGCAGTTGACAATTAAATTCCCTTTGGTTTTCTTCTCCATTGTGGTGCCTATGTTCACACATTATAGATATATCATATAAAATGCTTCTTTTATGCATTTTGGTAAAAAATTATCTACACCATAAATTGTGTTTTTGCATGCTGTGTGCATATGAGTCAATGATAAGACAAGTTTTCTTTTGAAACACTGTATAATTATGATGTATATATCTTCATTAGGTTCATTTGATTACTTCTGACACCTGTTTTTGATTACATTGAAAACTATCAGCTCATGTAGATGTTTTGCTCTGATTTTCTGTCATATTCTTGCCAGTCTAGCCACAGAAAAGACTATGTATTTGTTGATCATTTTCACACAAATAAATGTGATGCATACTCTGTGTTCATTAATAACAGCTAGATGTTGATACTGTGTTGACAAGAAATAAAAATGCTCAAAAACGTCAGCAATGAAAGCAGTTTATGTGTTTTTCAAGGGAAAGCTTAGTTTATGTTATCAACAATTCACAGAAAATATTCCTTATGATGATGATTCATCTTAAAATATGATACAGTTCCATAAATTTTATGAGAAAGTACAATAACTGAACTATACAGCATGTGAAGTGCTCATTCAACATTACTTAGCAGTTAAATTACTTCACTGACCAAGGCAATGAGTGAACAGGCACTGGTTGTTTTTTTTATTACAGTATATACCAAATAAGTCATGAATTGATGGTGTGAAGAAAACATAATTTATATTAAGACAGATTAATACAGATGTACTTGTTCCAGTGCACAGTGCTCCCCTCTGCCTATGATCTTATCATGACATCATTACTGTGGCATACCATTTAGAATTGAACATTATCTTATAAATTTTCTCTTAATACATGGTATTTATCCTTTAAGCTCCTGTGTATTCAGTGGTTCATAAAATTGCAAAATGGCTCTAGATTTTGTTTTTTTTTTAGAAAATCATGCTATATTATTGCAGTGTTTTTACTTTTTAATCAAATGACATGTAAATTAAGTGTAGTCAATTATAAATATCCAGATGCATACCAGAGGATTTATTCTTTATGAAGTTTGTATTCCTGAACCTTGTACTTCAAATAGAAAAGGTCATATGGCATTTGAGTTTTAAATTGACAAGTATTATTTGTCTTTTTGTAGGCATGTAAACACAAAACTAAACCTTGAAAAGATGTACACCAATTATATATTAATGTTAGAACAAATAATTGTACATGAAAATCGGCAAAATGTCGTGTGAAAAATGTTAAAAATGTTTTTAAATACATCAATATGGAGTTTATGCATAACAAGAATTTATATACATTCACATGTGTATGTACCATGCTGAATACATGCACACACATGTATGCAGACACAGTGTCCAGGGTCAGCGAGAATTTAAAAAGTTGTTTACTCCAGAAAAATGAAATTTTTCTGTCAGTAATCAGAGGTCAGTAATCAAACTGTTCCTTTCTTATAATATGATTTAAAAAGCTATCATAGACCATCTTGCCTGATTTTAACAAACCACAAGATTATATATAACATGCATATACATTTTAAGTTAAAATATAAAAGAAGACATGTATATAACATTAAGAATGCAGCAACTGAACACTGGCAAGGATGTAAATGACCCCAAAAGGCTACATCCCTTTCAGTTTTCTTTTTCTTAATATGGCCACCGTTGTTGCTTCTCTCTTACTCTCCTATGCACACACATGATAAAAATCAACTAGATAATGAGATAGCCATATATAAATATTCAAAAACAAATTGCTTGCTTTCATGGTTATTTTTAAGCTAATGCAAGTCTTTGGATAGATGGAAACACATAGGACAAAATTAAACAAATAGTGCAAGAGTAACTAACTTAAATGACTGACAGAAAACAAACAAGAAAACTTATTTATGTGTTTGTAAATCGATAAAAAAGCATGCTTCCTTGGAGCAGAGCACTGCTGTTTTACAATTTACTGTTAGTTGGAAGAAATCATGCTCTGTACCTCTACTTATCTTGAAGTTCTTAAAACCATGAGAGGCAAATTATTAGATGGCTACTTGCTGTGTTTGATTCTTTTGGGTAGGATCAGTTATGTCCTACAAATTCTCTTCTCCCAAAAAAAAGAAAATATTATATTTATATGTCTATGTACTACAAAAAAATATTAAAATTCATGACACTGCAATATAATCTTTCTTGACTAAATGCTTCATTCTACTGCATTCAGTTTTATTTATTCAATTTTATTATCAGCTGGAGAAAGAAATCTAGTTTTCCACAAAGGATACTGTGAAGTGTACTTAAGTATTTTATCAATTGGGAATTAATGAATAATAATAATACATAATAAATTTGTTCATTGCTGATTTCAATAATTTCATTGCTTGCATGTGTAGTATCAATCATCAGAGTTCAAGATTGTGGATTCATATAGCTGACTAAATTAATTAAAACAATAAATGCTATTTAAAATGATCACAGTAAAGATAAAGATACACTGTATTATTATTATTTCTATTATCATTCTATTCTCCTTTAGATCCTCATATCAAAATCATTTTGGTACATGTCAAAATTGTTTTGTGTGTCCATTAAACATCAGTTTAGATTGACTTGTAGAGCTACAAGGTGCCAATAAACACATACAGACTTAAACTTTTATCAATTTCACATGGTCCATATATATAACAGCCAAAATTATATTCTAGTAAAAGGTTTTTTTGCATATCTTTATATTCTGCAAAAGTACAAAATTGGTTTCCACATTTAGACCACATTATAATTTGTTTTTAAAATAGCTCAAATTTTAGGACAAAATGGCTATTTTATAACCAAATGTGACACCATGAGCATATGCTTATGATGCCAGATCAGCTAATTTTTTAAAATTAATTGTACTTTTAAGTTTTTCAAATCTTGTTACATTTTTGTCATAGTATTGTTACGTAATGTTTTTTAAAACTTTGAATTTTTGGGCCATAAAATTGAAGTTTCATAAGTTGTCTGTTGAACAAAAACATCATTGTATTATGTTAGATGATATAAAGATTTATGAATTATATAACTACCCATGGGGTTGGAGGGTCTCTTTGCTTTTGTGCTGTCCTGTCTGTATGTCTGTTCTACTGAGTTCTTAAACAAGGTATCTTGGCAGCTATTGAACTAATCAAGACTGAAATGGATAATTATTTAGATGTTTTGAGATGGTCTTAAGACCTGATCAGGTTCTTGTGACCATGACCAAGCAGGCCAAAGGTTTACATTTTAGAAATGGAATGTCAGATGATCCTACTTCCAATGTTCTTTGAACAAATTGGAATACATTTGATATTTGACATGCAAATGCACCATTGAGTTTCCCTAAAATGTGATTAGACTCTGGTGAACATGACAGAGTTTTCAAAACTTGGAGGGTGACATGAGGTCAGATTGGGAGAAATATGCTTTCATAACCACTTGCCTTCCAGTTGTAAATTTGTATTTATTGCAACTGAAATTTATTACTGAAATCGTTGAAATATTTTACTGCAAAGATTCATAAAAGTAGTTATTAAACTGCACATAAGAATTTTTTTAAATGTATTGTACTTAAAGATAAATCATTGGCTTTGTGAACCAGCACAAATTAAACTTTAGACTTCCAAAATAGTAATCAACCTTAATCTGTTGTTATAGAAGCCAAATTTATAGCCTGTTGATATGGAAATAATTTTTATGCTGTGTTACAGACACTGAATTTATTACCTACTATTAGCAGAAGAAGAAAATGTATCCCTTTACCTCAAGTTTCACAATTTGACTGTTTCTCCTATAATAACCTTATTGGGGGTGGAGCTGTCAAGTATAGGCTCATCAGTTAAATGGGGATCATATAATGTTGAGGGTTGGCTGAGGTGGTAATTGTTTTTGAATTGCTCTACCTCCACTACCCATTCAAGCCTAGTTAGACTGGTCCAGTATGGACAACATTGAATACTTATGTCTCCACCACATATTTTTAATTATTTGCAAGAACCTTCTAAACCAAAATACCCAGCATTTAATTCTAACAGGGACAAAACTTTTAAACAAGAAGTTATTTTCACAGCATATGCATCAATGATGGGAATTCATTATTTTCGACAGTTGCAGCAGACATTTAATTCAGTTTATATTTGCACAACCATATGCAGAACTGCTTGAAAGATGCATATTTATTATGGGGTTTTTTGTAAATTTTTCATTCATTGTACTGTTAAATTTTTGTACATTTTTTATTGGTTTATTAATTTAACGGTTATGAAAAGTTGATTAAAAGCTGTTTTACTGATTATTCTTCAGACTTTTCATTAATGGTCATTACTTTTCCATAGTCTAGAGTTGGTCTCTCTTTTCCTGTTCTTCTCAGAGATTAGACAAGAGTATATCTCAAATATCATAGTTTAAGAAGCCTTAAAGATCAGTCTTTTCAAGGATTAGAGAGAACCAGTATTCATGAATCACACTTGGTTCAGGTGATATTTTAATAAGGTAAATTGAAGATGGTGTAATAGATGTCAAAATAATTAAAATAAAATTTATATACAGTACTGTATTAATTTTGAAACCAAAGACTAATCACTTTAGCAGAAATTAGACACTGAATCATGAATGCTGCATTGACTATTGAATGTCATCAATTTCGATATTTTTTCAGCTTCCAAAACAGGTAGATGAATTGAAGAATGAAAAAGTCTAAATGACATCTCAGAGTGTCAGTCAGTGTCAAGCCCATTATGTTAGGTTTTGGTCAAAGTGAAGAGACCACTTCTATATACATGTAGTACCTTGTGTTTCAGAAATGCATGTCCAAGAGGAATATGGGAACTGTTGTGGTTTATTACCTATGCAATTCTCAGGTATCAACCCCATGTTGAAAACACTGAACTGTAAATTGTATGAATTGTCCTTGCTTGGGTATGTAATTTAAGTACATCTAGATCACATCCTATGAGGCCTTGATATCTCCAATTACTTTAACATTAGATTATTTGCACAAGATGTATCTTTATTATATGCTCATTTTTTTCTCTCTTAAATTTGTACATTGTCAAAATTATGCAGTATTTTTCCAAACTTAATAGCTTCATATTGCACAACATCTGTTTCAGAATAGTATCATTTATTAGGAAATACTTTGTAAACCATGGACACTTATGTGGCAGATGCTATAGCTTTTGGCTTGATACATTTGTTCATGGAGGAACTAAATAAGCTGTTTTTCACCTATTTAAAAAAGTAGAGATGATAAAGTGAACAATGTGGATGAGTTTACAGAGTTACAAATGAAACTTTTAAACAAGCAAACGATATTCCCAATGTCCACAGCAAATTTGAGAGACACAGTATTGAAAATACCATTCATATCATTTAATCAGTTATTTAGGAGAATTGTTTGTAATTTTTCGCAAATGGAATGGTCAAGACTGTTACCAGTGCTCTCTGACGTCTATGAAAATAGCACAGAAAAGCAGTTACTATCAAATATCTATCAGAGATGTACCATTTTGCAAGTCAGAGTAATAAATATAAGGAAAAAAATTCAACTTTTGGAGAAACGAAAGGGCCTCAGGGCCAATAAACCAAAACATTCTTGTTTTCCTCTGGAAGACTGGACTGACACACCAGCTGCTTTGCAATTTTTCACATTAATGTGCTTGATACAATGTTTCAGATTAGGCTAGTGACATAAACCATTATATGGCTGGGGCCCCTACAAAGAACATTCAAGTGACAGGGCATAAACAAGTCTTCCTTAGCTGATAATAAAAATGGCCAAAAAATGTACTTAAATTTTTGCATCTTAAATTTCCTCAAAATGTATTTTCTTAGTTCTGCAAATCTGAATAGTTTAGGTGACACTATAAAATTGTAATTTCAACTACATTTCCACTGCAGTCACATTCTCCTTACTGTACTCAAAATTAAATGAACAATATATTTCATATCATCTCTTTTTGATGATATCAATTTAAAGAGTTCTTATTTTTGCCACATGATACATGTACTTCCAAACAATGACAGTACAATCAAGGTAGGTCCCACCCTTCTTAAATCACATGTTCTTATATGGAATTGGCACAGCTTATAAATTCATTCACAAGCAGAAAAGCAGAAAGTAATATTGATAGAAATAAACCAATTGCAAAAGTTGGTGCAATGCATATTCACAATATGACTCTAAATTTTGTGTACACCAAAACATTTCTTTTTAAAACTAATTTCAAGTGCATGATGAAGTACAATGGTCAACTGGGAGGTGATATGTGCACATTAATATTGCTTCTGTGCATTAATAAATGTCCTAATGTGTATTTAATTTAGAATATAGCTTAATTTCAGTTACTTTGTTTCTTATCGCTTGGAGTTTTTTTAATTAATAATCCTTAGAATAACAGCATGAGTATATGATACAAAGGTTACTGCATTTGTTTGGTAAAATATGAACTCATTTTTTTGTCAAGATTAATACTGCACTCCCAAGCTTGTACAGTATTATTTAGAAAAACTTGTTCATATTTAACCATACAAATGCAGTAACCTATAATTACATATGCATGGGTTGTCAGATGCAGAATAAATGCACCAAATTCAATACATGTAAAGTCATAGTCAAAACTATATACTTTGCTGAGAAGTGGCAGATTTTAGTATGACACTGGTATATAGAGATAAACAGCCAGAGACCTATTTATCCTCCAATTAATGAGTAAATTTCCCCTTTTTATTATTCTTTTAAAGTATCTTTAGCTATACAGCATGTACAGATGAAAGAATGTCCAAAGCAAATTGGAATTTATCAAAAGTTTAATTTTGTAATGAAAATGTTGACATGTGAACACCATTGAAACACCTAAATAGTTCTGGTTTGGGGTGCCATAGATATATATTAAAATGCTAGTACTGATTGCCAAATCCAGCATGTAAAACAATTTTGAAAAGCACATGAAATGATGATCAATTCTGAATTCATTCATTAACAGATCCAGGACATACTTCAGAAAAAAAGAAGTTCTTGTCAAGAGAAGGCAATTTACAGACATCAAGTGCTATCACAATCACTTGGAACTTGATATGTGGTACCAGATTCAACATACGGCTGCAATATAAGCAAATGGTAATTGGTAATTCATTTCTCATGTACTCTTCATCTAAACCCAACACAGTTTAATGAATGCTATAGTACTATAATGCAAACTGGAACATTATACAATTGACATGAATTTAAGACAATCTTTTGAATAAAAAAAGTTTCCCATACGCTGTCATGTTACTTCAAACATGCCTGACAGTATGCAAACTGTTGGGTAGACAAGATCCATGATACTCAACATATAGCCCTCATTTCCCTCAAGAGAGCATGGAGAAAAGCTAAACTAATTAATGCTTGTAGGAATAAACTAAATGAGAATTATTAAGCAAGTTGTCCATGCTAACAACTAGAGTCAAGACACCATCAGCTACTTAATGTGAAAGAGAAACCAGTGATCTTTAAGACTTGCCAGTGACAAGACCATGTTTTTTATATGTTCCAGCTTAAACTTCCACACAAAAGCATAAAACAAGTCCTTTGATGAGACTGATGCTCTGTTTAAAAACATTGAGAGATTCAAAATAGGACCATTTCTTCCTTGTAACTGCTGAGTATTGAAAACCACAGATAATAATATTCTTCAGCAATAACAAAATATTTAAATTGGCAGCTGCCGTGGACGTATTGGATGAAAGATTGGCCTCATTATCATTCAGAATCAACTAGCTCATTATGGGAACTCTTCAAACTGAAACACCATTTGATGATTTCTCATTTTGAGATGTAACAAGAACAATATGTTCATCATGGCAGCCATACTGGATATCAGATTGGCATCATTTCCATTTGGAATCAGCTTGACATCATTAGGAGTCTTTTGGGGGAAGTACAATTTTGATATAATCAGCCATCTAGGAAATGTAGTGATAACATAACTTTCATGATGGCCTTATTGGAAATCAGATCAGCATAATTTTCAACCATATGACATCTTTCAATGAAAACCTTGCATTGACATGATTATCTTTCAAGAGTAGTGAGTAGTAAGAGTAGTACATGGAATAACATTTTCAAAATGGCCACTGGTGGCCATAATGGATATGCAAGTGGCACCATTTTCTTTCAGGACCAAGCACACATCATAAGAATTATTTTTAGTGAAAATCCTATCTTGATGTAAGCATCCATTTAGGAGCAGCAACAGCTGAATTTTCAGGATGACTGATGTGATGGACATACTGGAGCAGATTCACACCATTTTCATTTAGGACCAACTGTAATTCTGGTGAATAACTTGACATTTCATTAGTAATAACAAGATTTTAAAGATGGCTACTGTTGTGGCCATATTTAATGTCAGATTCTCACCATTTTCATTTAAGACCAACTTAATTCTGCTGAATAACTTGACATTTCACTAGCAATAACAAGATTTTAAAGATGGCTGCTGTTGTGGCCATATTTAATGTCAGATTAGCACCATTTTCATTTAAGACCAACTTAATTCTGGTGAATAACTTGACATTTCATTAGCAATAACAAGATTTTAAAGATGGCTGTTGTTGTGGCCATATTTAATGTCAGATTCGCACCATTTTCATTTAAGACCAACTTAATTGTGCTGAATAACTTGACATTTCACTAGCAATAACATGATTTTAAAGATGGCTGCTGTTGTGGCCATATTTAATGTCAGATTCGCAACATTTTCATTTAAGACCAACTGTAATTCTGCTGAATAACTTGACATTTCACTAGCAATAACATGATTTTAAAGATGGCTGCTGTTGTGGCCATATTTAATGTCAGATTTGCACCATTTTTATTTAAGACCAACTTAATTCTGCTGAATAACTTGACATTTCACTAGCAATAACAAGATTTTAAAGATGGCTGCTGTTGTGGCCATATTTAATGTCAGATTCGCACCATTTTCATTTAAGAGCAACTGTTAATTCTGGTGAATAACTTGACATTTCACTAGCAATAACAAGATTTTAAAGATGGCTGCTGTTGTGGCAATATTGAATGTCAGATTCACACCATTTTCATAAAGGACCATGTGATGTTGATAGGACCATCCATTCAAGAAGAGCAGTGATAACAAGATTTCAAGATGACTACTATGGTAGCCATATTGGATGTATGACTGGTACCATTTTCATTTAGAACCAACTGGACCATGGGTTGAGCATGTTTGTAAGGTTTCATGACAATACTCTTAATAGTTAGGAGTAATAATAAAAAAACTTGTGCCAATGGAAAAATGAACAACAAGTAGTATTACATTTCTTTTTATTCAAAATTCTTTGATTTACACATGCACATAATAACAAACAGTTGATCAGTCATAAATTGAAATGACTTTCACACCAGACACACACTTGCAATAAAAATGATACACATTTCACAGACTATAAAGGACTTGTTCTAGATGCATTACCATTGTCAGGTTCACTTAGAAATGAAAATAGATCAAGCAGCTCAACTAATTTTTCTGTTCCATGAGAAGAATACTGCAAATTCATTATTACTACCTAATTATTAACATGTTTAACGAGGGTTAATGCAACCAGCTGGTGATTTCCCATAATTACCAACATCAAAAAGAAACACAAGATAACATAATCCCTGACATGGGTATCAATCTCATTATATTAGATGAATTACATTTCTTCATATAATAGGTCAAACTACATTTCTCTGTATAAAAGATCTCATTATAAAGCATCCTTGCTTGTTTATATCACAGTACACATTTTACAGCTACCCCACGTTTTGATTAAAATTGTGATCTCCAAATCAAAAAGTAGATTTTACTGGAACAGATGCTCGGTTACATATAGCTGAACTTTCTAACTACCAGTAAAATTAAAACTTTCATACTGCTTCAAGTTTAAATAAAATTAATTACCAACAATAACGTTACCCAGCACAAAATGCAAAACTATATCTGAGTGGATACTAAGAATAACAGGATGAGTTCACTTTTTGAGCTCACTGATCATCAACCTTTAAAACAATATGTCCATTGCCATGTCAGTGGAGATTCCAATTTTAATCTGATTGGGCTACAAAGAACAGTGTCAAAATGAGGGACCACTGTAGATACCATAGTGCTGACCCAGATCTGCCATTATTTAATATGCCTGTTGATCACAGTCTAGCTTATTCCCATGATAATTACAAGTACAATGAACAATACTGAACCTAACCAGCCTATACATTGGGAGAGTAGATCTGAGCCCATGCCTCTTATAGCTGGAGGGCATATTTTACACAAATGTGAGCAGATGGTTAAAGTCATTCCTTTTCTCCAAGTTTTCTAATTTCCTTCACTATGAATAATCACATTACACCAGAAGAATCACATTACACCAGTAGGAGCTATTGAGAACTGTTCTGTATTTGTATTGGATGAGCTTCATGTGCAAATGACTTGAAATGAATATAGTTTCCAAAACAAAGTACAGAAAAATAATAAAATCTTTGTGAGCAACTATCTCTAGGAAGGAGCCCAGTGGCTACCTTGATTGTAACTATATAAAATAAGTATGTACTGGTAATTGCTTGGAATAAGTAACCAGCATAAGACCAGTCAGTCATACTTGATATGGATTGCTAATAGTACTTGCATTCAACAATACTCAGAATGTAAAGCATTTTACCACATATACTCATTTGTAAGTGTAGTCCAACTGCAATCAACATAGAACCTGATATGTCCTTAAATAATGCAATGGCATATCAGGATCTATGTTTGTTCTACTGATTACTACTAACTGTGAAGAACCAGATCTGGCTCTGTGCAGTTAAGAGTTTTGGAGTTGGGCTCCGAACAAGTGAGTAGTAATTATTAAATCTTTTTTTGTGAAATATCTGCCCTTCTGCTGGCAAGCAAAAAGTACAGATCACAAGATGTAAAACATGGAATTTCAATCAAAATATCGATCCTGACATCATTAAAATACAGCTAATGTAGTTCTTAGCAATAAGTTTAATTATCTTAATATTATATAATTTTACCTTGTTCTTGGTGTAAAATATACAACACATTTTGTCATTTGTATTGTGCACATCTGCAAACTCGTCAGGATATATATCACATGTCTATGAAAGCATCCAGGTATACCCATGTGTTGAACATGAAATGAATTCTAACTACAAGACATTAATTACCAGCTAAAGAAAACTGTCTGACGTGTTTATTTATCAAGTATCTCCAACCATGTATTCAGAAACTTATAAATATTGCTAATTTTTGCAATAAGCACTGTCTAGTGAAACAGTGTCTACCTCTACCAAGTATGATATTCTCATATTCTCACAGCAAATGATCAAACCAATATTCAGTGGACTAAACAAAAAGACTAATAAAAACTTTCAAAACCCTAAAAACACTTAACAAATTTTAAGAGTATATCAAGTTTCCTACCCAGTTAGGGCTGATCCATTTAAACATACATGGTACCCAGGAAAGGGAGGTATTTTTTAAATAATTGCCAGGGTACTTTTATTTCAGTTTTTATTACAATAATGTATCTATGGATGTGTACCCCACATTAAAAAGTTCCTTCCCTGGGTCCCACATACATGCCAACCATTACGCTTTTGGCGTAATAATTACGCTTTCTTTCTTCACAAAAATATGCCTTACATGTTAATATATTTGGATTACGCGTTTTCGGTATATCCCCCACCCCCCAAAATTAATAATGTTTTCTCATTTTTTAACATCCCACTGATGGCACATAATGTATTCTAGAAAAGATGGCTTCTGTGTAACTGACATAAAAGTACACTTGTCTGTAGACTAGCGGTGATCTTCCTATGTGTTATGTTCCATTTATAGCAGCTGCTCTATTTCCAATAAGACCTCTGTTTCTACTTATAGCAGCTGTCTTGCTTAGGACAGAACTGTTTTTTAATTTTTAATCTTTGTTCACATATTCTTTGTTAAAAATAATGTGAAGTACAGAACCATTCTGTAGGAATTTGGCAGTAAAATTTTCCTATTTATTCTAGTTGATGCATATGTTACAGCAAAAATGTTAAACAAATGAATTCACAAATGGATTAGAAAGAAAAAGGTCAGAAAAAAGACTCAGAGATGAATATACAATACAGTGCCATTCTAGGGTAGCTTCACGCCCATTGCAGGCTTCGTGGTAAGGATTTTAGTGTAGGTCATAGTGTAAAACAGGTGCCTTGAATTAGATCATTTTACTAATTCCAATACTAAATAACTTCTTTTTTACAGCAGAACTAAATTGTGAGAACAAATTTTTATAAATGCAGGGGTGTTATTTACTGAGCTCTTAATAGAACACTGACTACAATTAGTGGTAGAATACAGCTTTGGTCCTTTGTTAAAACGGATTCTTCCTGACACCAAAATATACATGTATTTTGCACATATGCACATTGAATGTCATTATATGTGGATTACGATTTTTCTGCTCAGATTAGTCTTTCTGTCCATGCTTTTTCCTAACCAGATGTTGGCATGTATGGTCCCATGTACATTTTCATGGAAGAGTCCTTATTCTTTTAGATAGGTAATGTGGTTACCTGAAAATATTCTCTTACCTCAATATTAGATTTTCTAAACAGTATACAAAAGCAAATTAAGTTGGATCAGGGTGCCCTGGGTGTAAGTATGGTCATAGGTATTCATTGTTGCAGATCACTCACATATCCCCTCTCTGTCAGTTTGAGTTCAAGTCTCTACTCAAGCAATGTGGATATGCAAGATAGCTTGCAGCTACCTGTGGGTTGGTGGCTGATCTTGGTTTCTTCCTCCTCCCAAATATACTGGCCACCAAGTCCTGAAAAAATGGCAGTAAGCCCACAAAACCAAACAAAAACAATATCAGTGGTATCAGACATCACATTTCCCACTGCAAAGAAAAGATATTGATTAAACAAGACCATCCACATAAACAACCTTCAACTCCTTAGACGTCTGTTCTCTTAGACAATGATATTGCATTTGTTTGTTATGGGCACTGGCTATAAACCATATTTCTATTCAATAATAGGAAAGTTTTTCAGCTTTATATATGGTTGATGGTGCTCCAAGCACACACATGGACATGTCTAAATGCAGCTATAATGCTTTCTGGATATCGCTCTACCATTTTCTTTCACTCCTTCTTTAACCAATCTTATATCTTCAACAAGAATTAGATTTAACTGCCTATTTATTCATTACAGCTTGTTGTGTGTTAATGTGTATTTCATTGTGAATCAATTATTATATGAAATGAAAGAGTCATCCAAGATTAAAACATTATGGGACAATATAAAGGTTTCATTTGAATGACCCATATTATCTACCATATTTTGTCAATAATCAAATATAAAAGCAAAGATAGACATGCCAATTGTATTTCACCACTGGAAACCATTCAATCAAGTGGGACAAGATTCAGCTTTGGATGTAAGGGGGGTCTTATATTTTTTAGACAATAAAAAAAGTACATATTTGTGTAAATTTTTGCAAATTCATTCTTTAGATATAATTTACAGAAGAGTAAACATTGTTGAAAGTCTTTGTTATTATTAAGATAAACACTCCCTAATAACAGACCTTTCAATACAAATAACCATAAGATTGCACTCCAGTAAATAACCATGATTAGGGAATACATAAGTATACACAAAATGAGTGTTACTTTGTGTAACTATGCATATGCAGAATCACATGGTTTAAATTTGAAAATATGTTGTGGGATAATAACTGGCCTTATTTGTGATGAGCTGCAATGGATAACATGCTGGACTCTTTTTTAAGTTGTGTGTTCAAATTCTGCCCAGACCGGCCTAGGTCATCTGCCATGTTGTGTCTCTGGGCAAAATACATTAGAGTAGTCCGTCTTGTGTTGAAATGTTGTTAACTACAAATCAATAATTGTAAGCTACAAGTCTTATCCTAAATGTTCACTTTCTGCATCTAATATCTTCTGCAAGTATACTGCATTTGTTTTACATCAAGAACTTAATGGTTGTCTCACTAATCTAAAGTAACTTCAAACTTGTTATGGTGATATTGATATTAATATACTGTACTCAAGTGGGTTTTTTTCTTCAGCAGAGCAATGCCCTAATTTCTCTCAGATTCCGATATAGTACAAGCAGTCAAAAATAAATCAGGCACATAAGAATGATTTGGATAATTGGGAGTTTTGATGGTCAAGTCCCATGTTGTACCCTGTTCTCTCTCTGGTGTCAGTTGACCCATCATAAATCTCATTACATTTAATACACAGCATATTAGAACACACATCAATTTTGGGAATAATCCTTTCAACATTTACCCCTATTTTTTACTTGAGGTACCTGATCATTACGATGTTTTAAAAATAAGTGTTCCATGTAACTGTACCACCTTTGTATTTGTGTTGATGTATCCCTACTTTACAGACTTTCAAAAACTGCTGTTGACACCATAATGGTAACTATGTATGACCACAAAACAAATTGCTTTTCATTTCTCTAGATTATAAATGATGAGAAAGAATAACAATCACTTAATTAATGTTTCTATTAAGTTGTACAGTGATAATTGTGTAATAAACAACTAGCACATTTCTTAATATCAAGGTTGTAACCTTCAAAATGGTTTCTTTCAATTCAATGGTTTGTAACTGTGCATGAATGTGTGTGTGAGTGAGAGATTCGGATGTTTAATGTAGCTTTAACAATTTTTCAGTTATATTGCTATGATGTCCACAGTGTGGCAGTTTATAGTGATGTCTAGCACTGGAGCATCATGGCACACACCCCAAAAATGATGTCCCACCCAGTCAATTATCATGAAACCAGGCCAGCCAGTCTTAACACTAACCTCTTAATGCTGAGTGCCTAGTGAGGTACCTGCTAGTGCCATTGTTATAAGACTTTAGTAAGATCTAGCCAGGGTTTGAACCCAGGACATCCCACATAGGTTTGAACCCAGGACATCCCACATATGAGGTGGACACTAGAATAGTGATGCCACCGGAGCAGTCGGTTTGTAATTATTATCTTTATACAACACAATAGAAGGAGGGATATAAAACAATTTGCCATGGGTAAATACTTGATATTTGTCTTCACACCAATCACTAAATACAGTAACTTCAAATCAACACAGAGGAAACCTTTCTTAGTGGATACTGTCATATAAATGAACCTGCCAAAAAAGACAATTTTTTCACCTGCACATCTGATCTCTATATTAAGAGCACATGTTTGCAAAATATATTGTGGCCATTTTCGAGTGTACTTTATTAACTGATTCAGAATTATAAGCTGGTACACTGCTTATAGCAATTTTCTACATAATTGTTGTGTTTATAACTGGATGAAATGTGATGATATAATTTTCTACTTATGTTATATTTATATATGAATATGGCTAAAAAAACATAAGTGTTACACTTCAGTGTATACTTTTCTGTAGATCTCTCAGTATTGACAATCTCTACTTTCAATACCTAAAGTGTAAGTTATGGTTTTCAAAATTGCATTAACAGTTTGCTACATAATGAGCTGCCATTTTATAGAGATATCTGGCCTTGGGATTTCCTTTCCAAAGTCCAACAGACAGCTCTTCATCCAAATAATAAATTTAACAGTGATGCACTTTGTCCCATTTAACTGCCCTGTGAAAACTACCATGCCATGTGTATATAACTGGCTGAATCCATCTTAAACTAAATATTGTAAGAGGCAACTAGTAAAGACAACCTAGGGATGCATCTCTTGATAATGTTCCAAATGAGAAACTCAACATATTTTTATTAACAAAAGATTGATTTATATCAATTATATGACACTATATTTCAGGAATATATCTTTGTTTTGCATGCCTTTTGAAGGGATGTTGCTTGGCTCTATACACTCAGGATTGCACTGATGTGATAATATGCTTCTTTTCACAAAAATAATTTTGCAAAAGCTCCACTTATTGCCAGACAAATAATTCTTTTCTCACACTGTGCAAATGATGGGCAACTGGCCAACTTATTCACTACCCACTGAAACTGGTAGCTGTTAGTGGTTAAAATATCTGAATTGTTCCAGTTGAGTGCAAATTCAATTCCCACCATAAGATCAGCCTGGACTGGTTACCATGGTGTGCCTGTGAGAAAGGCTTATTACTCCCCACCTGATATGCCATATAACCTTCAAAATATTGCTGTGCCATAAACATGCCCTCATAGCTGCCATTGCATGCCATGCAGTTGAGTGAGGCATTCAATCATGCATGCTCAACTCCAAAGTTAATGGGTTCCAGCATCCACTTACAAGCTCCACATAAAACGAATGAGTTTAATCAAGGGAATATTGCACTCATTATGCTAAAAAATTAGCCCTCAGAACCAAAGGAAAAAAAACAATGGGCATATCACTTGGCATATGTCACTTTAGTTCTTGTCCAGTTATTTCATTTATGATGCGAGTTCTCAGCTCAGTAAAATTATCAGGCAATGATCTTCCCATAAGTGCACAAAGAACCACATAAAGATTGTTCTCATGTTAAAATGTCTTGCTCAAAGACAACCTACAAGTTGGACAAATTAAATGATCAGATGGCAATTGAGAGGAACCTGGTAGCCCAGCTACCCCAGTTCTAACGTTGGTGGTATGAGATGTTAATAGGTAACTTTTAGCTACAAATCAATAGTATGAGTATTCTCTTCTGTTAAATAATTTTATTGAGATGTATTGAACAAGTCATTATATTATGCTGATATCCATTAGGCTAACCAATTTCAAAATATGGTAGTCGAAGTCAATCACTCTGGTAACATCCTGATTGTTGAACATTGTCTTGCTACAGAAGTTGGGATTAGTTGTTGCTGCCATGTGAGCAATGTGGCTTGAGGTGACTTCAAACTGAGTTGATGTGGAATGGTGGCTAACATGCTGGACTCCCAACCAAAAGGATGTGGAGTTCAATCCTACCCTACAATCCACTAAGCAGGCTTATGTAGTATTGTAATAACAAACACCAGCTATCTCTCAAACTTTATATTATGCTGATTTGACACATTTTATTACATCCCGATATAAATGTGTTCTAAAGATAAAGATTAAAATACAATCCCTTGCTCATAACTTCTGTCATTATTTACCAAGTTTTAAATAAATTGGATCAGACATACAGTCTCTAGATCTTGAGAAAACAAGCAGAGCGAATCAGGTGAAATGTGTGTCATTAATATGCAGTTATCTCACTTAATTCGCAATCTGTCCACGACACATAATATAATCTTGAGGAGCAAAATCTGATTGGAATTCTGCTTAGTGGCAATGTTCAGCCAATCATATACACAATTCTGGTTTACCAGCTATGTCCATTAAATGTGAGGTCCCATCATTATTATGCATGAATTTGATTCATAAGCATACTCAACCAAGATAATGTTAACAAAAGCCTTATTCACGAAGTTTGATCAAAATGCTATATATACAAAAATATATTTCTAAGTGGTTCAAATATATGCACATCTGATGCAAAATCACCTTTTGAATATGCAACAGTTTCATTTGTAATTTTAAAAAAATCAATTTGCTAATACGATTAAAACTGGGGTCAGATAGATTCTATAAAGTGGTAAGAAGCTCAGCCAATCATATACAAGATCACCTCATTAATGTGTAAATCTGCTCGTAAAAAAAAATAATCTTGATTATATAACCCACTAAATCTCAGAAAAAATGGTGCCATGTGCTGACAGACTCAACCAATCAGACACGAAAGCCCCTAATTAATACACATTCTTGCTCATTAAAATTTACTCTTACTCCAGGATCAAAATGATTTAAGGCTGCTGACCAAGTCTGATCAAAACTGAGCCAAATCTAGAGCTCACAGGTACACCAATTTTTCTGCCTACATTTGACTGATCCTGACAAAATCAAACAAAAGCCAGGTCAGTTTATAATTCTTCATTTATTATCCATTAGCATCAACTCAATAACTGTATTTCACCAAGGCTTATGAATGATGTACCATTCATGCTTTTGTATTTCTTGAAATACTCAGTTCAGAAAGTTCACAACTTCAAAACCTCTCTTGAGTCATGCTTCATTCATTTGTGTTCATTTTCCCATATTTCTGGTACTTTCTTGGTCTCTTGATCGAATTTGTGATTATAATCTCCTTTGTCATCATATAATTTCTGACATTTTAGAGGCATCTGTGCACCTTACAAATATTTCAAAGTTTACAACTGTCACCATATAACACACTGAATGTTTATCTTAATTATAAATATTAAAGTACACTGCTTGGTCCAATTCTGGATTATATATTGAGTCCATAAATGAAACATTTTCTGATTAGTACACACTAACTAGCCTGAGACCCTGCACCTTTTGTTATCATCAGTAACTGGGGCCGTACATGACTTGTTCTATATTCATAAAGACACAATAATCACACTTAGTTAGCAAATAGATGCTTGTTTAACACCTGTCCATTTGTACCAGAAGCATTTACTGTACCTCATCAAATGCAGGATGTTTGCAAGTACTCAATTAATACAATAAACAAATCAATTAACCAACAAGAGAAAAACAACTCATGACCACTTTTAATTGTTATGGCAGTGACTGGTGGTAATTTTTCACTACTCCAACGTATCAGTGACTGATGGGTTTTAGTGAAACATCTGCAAAATCACTAACTGTTAGAAAGTGGATTAACATTACATTTAAGCTTTGCAAACGCATGCAAGATCACCTCATTAATATGCATGGTCTCAGAACTTTATGAACGCATGCAACAACTTGATCATACAATGGTAACGAAGTCAGACATTCAGATGCATGATCACGTCTTTAATATCTGTTGAAGCCACTTATTTATTGAAATGTTCCAATATCTTGAGGATATAAGCTGATATTCCAATTTTGATCAAAACTGAATCAGAATTATGGTTTCCAGATTGAAAATGAACTCAGCCAATCAGACACAAGATCTGCTCATTAATAGGTGTGTATCTTGCTCATCATTGAACTTGTATAAGATCTTGATGAAATAGAAAACATTTCATGTTTTACCAAAACTCAGATAGGAGCTTACATAGTGATATTCAGCTCAGCCATTCCATTATCTCATTATTTGCACATCTCACTCATTATCAAACTTGTCCAACATCAAAATCAGAGAGCATATTTTCCAAGTTATATCAAAATAAATCATAAATATGACTTCTTCCAGAGCGGATGCAATGATAGCCAATCATGTGCATCATCACCTTATTAATATGCATGAATTTTACATATTATTAGACTCAATTGAGATTCTGATGATATAAACCAATATTCCAAGTTTAATCAAAACTAGATGAGAAATATGGACTTTTGAGTATATGCAACTGTGACAGATGAATGATGGACAACAAACAATACACAACACTCAACAGACACAGGGCCATATCATATACTCTTCTCCTTATAATCAAGTGACCTAAAAACATTAACATGGTGAAATCATGACATTCAAGATCATTGATCCACAGACTAATGATTACATTTTTCAAAAAGCTGTATCAGTAAAAGAAAAATGGTGAACAAGCAGATATTTTGCATTTGAAAGACTGTATACTGTAATGATAAAAAGCTTTGGTTTGTCAATACAATTTCTGCCATGTCATCTAGAATCTCTAACCATGGTCCTCCCAACAACAACCATATTCTCATAGTTTACCAAATGCATATCAACAGGTCCTAAAATGTTGAAACAGACAAGCTTATAAGCAATGGGTTCTGAGACTCAGTAAATAACATTTAGATGCAACCCCCCCACTAAAATATATAAAAAAATCCACTAACCAGTCAGAAAATGCTAATGGGCTTTACTTACCTCACCCCAAAACTCTTATTCACTTGGCTAACTATATAATTATAAATGTTAAAACTGTTAATGACTCTAAATTATGTCCTCTGAAAGGCTGTTTTCTGGAACTTATTCTATGACCCATTTAATCATACCAGTTGCAAGTAATTATAAATTGAAACCAGTCTGCTATATTTCTTTTTAAGTATTATTTATTAGTGTTTACGAGAGAGAAAAAGTCCTTTGGGCAAAACTAATGGAAAAATAACTTCAGTAGAAGGCATGGACTTTCAATGAATCAAGTCTACTTTATTCTTGACAGAACTTCCTTTCCATTAAAAAGCAACATTGGTCGGCCTGAGTTAGTACTCGCCTAACTGATCAAGTGATTAGAAAATTTGTTATACCTGCAGAAATGTTTGCCTGCTATTTCCAATTGGGTGACTTTTCAGCCCATAATATGTATGATGACATCACAAAATTATTTTGTTTCCTTCAAAACATAATTTGACTTTATACATACAAATGATCAGATGATCAGACTCACATGTTTTTCTTTAACCCTTTCAAGCAAGTTCCAGACTCACAACTGTACAAAAATCTGCTTGGTTCTCCCAGATTTCCAGTGAGCTTTCAATATGATCAAATAGCAACTCTTGATAGCACTCTGAGAGCTAAAGTCCTAAGAAAATACTGCTGCAATTCCTGCAAAAGCCAGGTTTGTATATAATTCAGCACATTATTTCAGAGCCATTTTAATAACTAGCAAATGTTCATTCTTTTAGAAATGTTGTTACTCAGTTGTTACCATATTACAACACTATGTGCATTCAGCAGCATGCAAGGAGTGTCTGATGCAGTTTTCAGGCTTTCAAAGGCCTTTGATTCTAAAACAAGGATAACCCAGGTAACTGTAGGGACCTCTGTCCAGATTTTCAGTGACTGTAGGGACCTATCTGTCCAGCTTTTTCAGTGATCATGGAGACCTCTCTGTCCAGCTTTCAGTGATAGTGAGGACCTCCCTGTCCAACATTTCAGAGATTGTGGGGACTTTTATATGACAACACACTTCTGTGGATTAAGACTAATTCTCAGATTAAGCTAAATCCTTAAAAAAAGAAAAGTCTACATATCTGTCAGACATTTTGTTCTTGCTTAAGCAAAATAAATCCCAATATTAGGTTTACCATGATAACTGCAGGATCATCTACTGCATGCTGAGATAAAATATCCCAGCCCATCCAAGCATGCATAAGTTACTTTGTAATGACATGATGGTGAATTCATTAAATTTACACACATGAAAAAAAAAGAAATAGTATGTGACTTTTGGATAGCCAAGATGAGATACAATGGCAGTAATATCTACCAAATCTTAAACATAACAGTTCCTTGTCCAGGTACAATAAATGGATGTGAACATTTTCTTCTTCCCAGCTTTCATCATCATCCTCTCTGAAACTGATATTTCAATTCCTCCTTCAATCTCAAAAATAAAATCAGAATTTATGGAATTTCTCATTCTTGCGTTTACTGTTTATATACTGTGCACAAAACAAAACTGCAAATCTATCATCATTTCTAATTTCCGAAATGTCGTGTTCCTGAGGGGTTTTTCCACACTTTTCTGCCACACATTATGTAGCAATTTGATTACAATCCTCATGTAATGATAACAGAAAATGTCTGCTCTAAATTTGTATTTAAACTACTGGTCTACATAAAGCCTGTGTTATCCATCTAGAGGAGATCCAAGATACACCATAGATACTTCTGTGTTTCCATACACTGCAGATACTGCTGGATATAAATGTTTTTCTGGGAGACCTCGAAATGCAACACCTGTGAACAAACCAAAAACGAGATTAAAAAATGATATAATAATTAAATCCTATATTTTAAATTTATTTATTTTTAGGTCATTAGTTATCCAAATCCATTTTGGTGAACCTTATGCTACATATGCTACAACCAGTGCTACATATAGGATCCTAAGGGCAGGGATTACTGTGACCCCTCTCATCCAAACCTGGGTGTCACACACTGTTTAAGAGGTAGAGTACCAACAAACAAAGACCTACAGCACTAATCATGCTATAAAAATGAAATAATCTTGGTTGCTTTAACAGTTTTCCATTTTACCTTTGTGGTTTTCACATTTTTTCTTGAACCCATGATGCAAAAGATATTTTAAAATGTGCTAACACAACTCAGGAAAATATTATCTGAAAAGAGCTGCACCACGACACTTTCCATTCCCGATTTTACTCTCATTTATCTTTAGCTTACACTAATTATCTACCAGCATTTGCAAATAATAAATACATGTTCTCTAAATTATTGTTCTTATCCATATGAAGAAATCATTAATTACATGACAAATTGTGCATTTGTATAACTTTAGTCACTTTGTCAGCCTAAAAATATATTAAATCATTCCTGCTATATGGTTGACTTAAAACCTTGAAAATAATGTTACAATAGCAGCCATCAAACACTTTACACTACAACTCAGACAACTATCACAAACATTACATTGAATTTTTTTCATTATCATACACATCGTTTTAAAATAAATATTCATTGGTATCTTAGAAATTTTCCCTCTTTTTGTGACCCTGCACATTACTCACACCTGAGAAATGTGTAGATATCCAGTAATGAAAATACATATACATATTTTTCTATTTTTTTTTCTTACAAAAGAGTGACAAAGGCTCAAGATTTGGGAAACATGTGACAAAAAACAACCCATACTGTTATGAGCAGCATTGATTTCAAATGGTCCTAACAACAAATCTTCACACTCTGTCATAGTGATGATCATTAAATAATCAATTTTATTGATTTACAGTATTTATTTTGTTCAATTATTTATGAATTCACCTAATATTATTTACTCTAATCAATTAATGAAACTACACAAAGGAGTGAATTCATTTGTTTTTCAACATGATCAATTTTTGTTAATTTTGTGATTTCTACACAGTCCAAAATTTAACACTGCATGAACAATGAACCCACTGTTGAATATTTTTGTTGTTGGTTTTAATGGCATTTTTAACACTTTGTTGGTTATATAATGCCATAGAAATGGGAGCAAAGTGCTTTTCCTGAGAACACGCCAAGGCAGCCCAACCCAGACTGGCTTTTGAAAGGTACTGTTCTAGTGACTTTTGGACTACATTCATGATTATTTGCTAATTGAGCTACCACTGCATTCCCTACTGTGGAAAGAATATTGCACCACACACACACAAAATGAGCCTTTCCCATTTCATTAAAGTATAGGTGTTTAGGTGTTTATGATTTTTTAACGTAGCTTTAACAATTTTCCAGTCATCGCTACGATGTCTGAAATGTGGCAGTTTATAGTAATGTGCTGAGCGTCAAGCGAGGCAGCTGTTAGTACCATTTTTGTAAGTTTTTGGTATGACTTGACCGGGGATCGAACCCACAACCTCCCGCATCTGAGGTGGACGCTCTAACCACTAGGCCACCGGAGCGGTTACCATTAAAGTATAAATGAAACTGGTGTGTTTTCTTTTAAAACCACAAAAACTATAACACACAAGATATATATGTATGTTTGATGTTTGACAGCACATGAGCAGTCATGGTTACATAATAATGATCAAGACAAAACAAAAGAAATTGAACAATTTCAAAACATTGCACAAATCTCCAGGAATGCAATGTTCTTGACTAGTGAAAAAATATATATGCATGTACCAAGATATAAAAAATAAATGGTAAATGCTCAGTGTAAAATCCTTAAAATACAAGAGCTGCACCTTTTCAACTAAACATCATCACAGGTCTCATCTTATGGCAAACAGGTTGCCTCCCTTAGACACATACAGAGACTGTACATCCCAAAGTATGGTACTCACAAAAATAAGAAATACACAGTATAGTAATTAAACTTCAGCAAGGTTATCACAGTCACATACAATTGACGATTCCCTTGTATAATCTTGCCAAGGAACCAAATCCATGTACCTGTTACTGAGTTCTATAACCTAACCTGCCATAAGTGTTCTAAATAAACTAAATAACTTATGACATAACATTACTTTAGCACTAATCTTCATACTACTCACAGTAACATACAAAATGCTCACATAATTGCCACAAAAGAATGTGGTACTAACATCTGCCAATCTGCTGACAATGGGAAGATAAAAAGTCATTTACTATTATATCCTTATTGTATTCTTATTAATGACTTAAGTGCAGCACATTTTACTGCCTCAAAGGTGTTGTAATGCAGGCTGAATATTAATCATTTAAAGGAATTAACAATCGATTTCAATCCAGTGCTGCAGCATGGTTCTGCTAAAAAAAAAACTTTTATCAATATTAATTTTTTTTAATCAATTCTCACTGTTGGCTTGGAAATGCAAGAAGAGAAAATGGGTTATGTTATTTGTTATCTGAATTTCCAATTTAAGTCTACTCCATGCGAAGTTTTCAGATACAAATGATGGAAAATAAAAACATTTTTGTGGGAGTGGATTTTTTATAGAAATTGCCCGCAACCACTGCAAATAACTAATAAAATCTCTGACCATACTCATAATAGGGGTTCATGAAATTTGCTTTTATAAAATGCATTTTTTAAACGTGGTCATAACCCAACCACAGAGAAATCTATAATGGGGATTGTACATTTTCATTATAAACATTCAAAGCAAGCTAAAATGTTTAACGAATATTTTGATTCAAGGTCCTCTGAAGTGAAAACTAATGAGACACTGGCAGGAAAATCGACTCATCATTTTCTTTATATTCTGGCTAATGACTTATTACAGACCTGCAGTCATGAATGAATTTTCATTGTCAAATCTCTACAAGCAGTTTGTAGATATTTCCAGCCAACCACCTACTCCTAAAAAGAAAGTGATTTTTTTTCTACTAAGCATTTATACACATAACAAAAAGTGTAGACAGAGGTCTCACTAGGATTTTAAAACTAGGAGTCCAGGACTCCTAATTTGGTTAAAAAAAGGAGTCCCACCAGTATAAGTTGCAGTCCCCACTAAGCCAGAAATCTTGTACTTTCTTACACTTGGCTACAGTCACATCTGAACTATCAGTTGTAGCAACTTTAGCACAGTTCTGAATTTCATTGAAATCTTCATCATTTTTCTGTTTAACTACAAAACACTTGTCTAAATTTGCAAACAGCATTTTGTCCAAGTCTCTTGATTTCGAGTTTGCAAACAATATTTATACAGCAACAACCGGAAATGAAATCAATTAACAGTGATTGTGCTGGGCTTCACCAATGCTGCAAATTGCAATTATGTTTTACATATTGGCGACAAAATATACCATCTGGCCATATTTCTGGCTACAGTTTTGGCCGATAAAAATGGTATATACAGTCCTGAGTTTGGAGTAGAGAAATTCAAAGGCATCACAACAGGAAGCTGCAAACTTGGATATAAAAATGCATTGGAATCAATTGTTACATAAACAAATCCTTATTTCGTACTGGTAAATCACCCTAACAGTTAATTATGTCATAATCCCCTTATACTGATATCTGGCCTTGATACTGTATGCTGTAATATAATGAAACTAGCCATGCAACTGAATAGCTACAATTGACCTCTGAGGGTAGAAATGTGAAATGACTACAGACAACTAAACTACACAACAAAATAAAAAATAAAAAAAATAAAAAATAAAAAAATAGTTTTGCCGTAACATCAATGAAAACTGATTACCCCTGAAGCACCGATATATACTAAGGAAATTTTTTAAAATTTTGTCAGTGTTCTACAATTCATTTCATGTTGCCACAAATGGGTGTTTGTTTTGTCCTTCAAAGAAAGCCTTTAGCTGCACCTTCAATAAAACATGCACCTTCATCAAAGCAAGGTGGCGACCTTTGATCAAAGAAGTCAGCAATAAACTAAAATAAAAGCATTGCTTCAGTTTTCATAGTGATTAGAACAGATTTATTTTCCCACAAAAGTTTCCTCCTTGCAAAAGAATGTGTGTACGGAGGACTCCTCTGTGGGTGATTTTCTTCGTCACAAATCAAGAATTTGTGTCTAAATACTCGTAATTAAGTGTTTCCGAGATCTCTGGTACAACTGTGTAAGGAAAAGACTTTCTTGCAACTTAGAAAAAAATTGTTCTTATCACTTTCAACTTAACATCAACAGATGAATGGTAATGATTGTCAACCAAGATACATACCTAAAAATTCATAATTTTTCTCAAATGCTAATGTATTGTCCTCACAGTCTAGAATAACTCGTATTCTCTCTCCAACCTGGAACAGAGGCAAATACTTTTAGCTAGATTAATTCATGGATGTAACTGAAACAGTGTTGAACTTAGAATCCCAAAGACTGGGGATACTGTATCCCCATTTCCTCAAAATTTTGTGAAACACATACATTTTCAATAGGACAAAATACAAATTTTAAAAACATACAGATTGTACTAAGCAATAATATAATTAAAGATAAGGCCAAATAAAACAGTATGTGTGATTCTCGTTACCCATTGAAATCTACTTTTTCATGCTGACCCTATATGTTTGCAAGCGGGGTGGGAGAGTGGGAGATGAAAGAAATTTCAGGAGAAAAAAAGTTAAAAGGATTAAACTATGACTGAAGTTATATTCATGATGGCAATGACATTTATTTTCTAGTCTATGCTTCATTTTTTAAATCCCCAGGACCCAAAATGGAAAAAGTCCGTACTGACCTACATAAAAGCTTTATATATTTTTCAATATAACAAGAACCACACATTACTTTTCCTAATTTTACTTGCTTTGCCACCTTAACTTTTGATTATTATATTTTACTTGAACACAAATATTATTACTCAAATAACTAGTGAAAACAATAACATGTTTGCCATGCTATTTTTCCATCTGCATTATTACAATATCTTCTTTTCTTTGAATAATAATATTCAAAAGCTTAAGAAACTTTATGTACATACTCGCTTATAGGAAGAGTCCAACTACAAAATGCACACATCTTCCATGATATCATGAGCCAGAAGATGCAGGTCTGTGCAGTTTGTTACGAGGAATAAGAAGAACCAACACCTCTTGATCTGCAGGCATATTATGCTATGGCAGATCAGGATATTTTTTGCTTGCAGTTTGACTCAACTGTTAAGCAAATATATAAATATTAAATATTTGGTTGACATGAACAGGGCTTCCCAGTGAAATCTGATACTGATGATCTGGCTCTGATATAATTTTAATGCTCACTGACATGAATGTTATGATATTTGTTCTAATTATTTCTCTTTTAAAAGTATCAATTCCTTGATTAAAAGCAAACTATGTATATCTACATGAATTTAAGAGCAAAACTTTTATTCCTGTTCAATGTCATAAATATTTATACTAGTGGCCATCAGCGCTTGTACACTACAACTCTGAAGATACACCTTGAATATTTTATTAACAAAATGTAATCTTATAATTGAAATAATGGCTATCTGAAAGGTCTTACTGCCTTTGGCAAGTTTGGCCACAGCCGCAAAGAGACATGGGCATCTGTGCATTAAATAAAAACAGTTGACAGAATTTGTTCTATTTTCCAAGATAAAAATGTGTGATCAGCAGACATGTAACCAAGATATGGGGGAGTTGGGTGCAAAAGGCAAAAGGTCAATCCAGTGCTCACAGTGCAACACTGTTGAAACAATCTATCTTGATAATGTAGACATTTAGATGCAAAAGAAAAACTGCTAGTGTAGAAAGCTTTATGTGCCTTGTTTTTTCATATCTGATCAAAAGTAAAATTTTGAAAAATAACTTTCAAGCATTTTTGGAAAATAACATTTAAAAAACTCCATTATATGGAAATATTTTTTGTATCACAATTTATTTGTTATAACATAGCTTTAAAAAATTTTCAGTCATATTGCAACATTGTAGTGTGGCAGTTTATAGATAAAAGTATCTTATTAATCACAAATGTGGAGTTATTAAATCTTGATGAATCAATGACATATACAATGCTTGCAAAAAGATTTTATTGCAATTAATTATGTATTTAAAATATCTGTTGCATTAAAAAATGTTACACATTTTTAGTGTTAATATTTGTGTGAATGGAGTTTCCTCATTAAATGTGCAAAAGTCCTATACCAGGACATTTAGCATCTCCAGGTTTATCTCTCCTCCTCCTCTAAAAAGAAGTTGTACACCTTGTTATGGTTTGTTTTTTAATAACATTTGGTGGGCTAAATAGTCAGTAATTAATTGTTCATTTATCCCAACCTACCCTATGCATATCATGTTAAAGAAACACATACCATAAAAAAAACTAAAATAATCTTGCAAAACATACAAATACTAAAAATACTAAACCATTTTGCAAATAACCTAAATGACATTTTTATTTCAATCATATTTACATTAAAAAAAAAAATCGTTTATTTTCTCCACCTTCAAATTTATGCATTTCCTGCACTGTTAACACATTGGTGAAACTCATTTTATTACATTTTATCATTCTTAAAGGTGGGTTCAATATTCATGAATGAAACAGAAAGTAGGTCAAGTTTCCGCATAATTGAAATGCTTTCTCGTAGTGCTTATAATAGCACATCACGTGGTTCCATTCATTGCACTACTACCGTAAAGCGTGACCTCACGGGGTCATAAAGGATCACATAGCTACGGTACCTGGTACTTCGGTGCATTATTCAGAAGTGGATAGTTGTTTTGAGTATCTCCATTATGCAATAAATGATTGTCCACTAAATTCCAACCCCATGAATTCTCATCGTTCCCTAGTAATCCCATATAACCATTGTATTGCACGGGGGCCTCTTTGGTTGCTATTCCTACAACTGCGATCGTTCCGAGTGGGCCTTCCCATATCACTTCCCAACAATGTCTGCCTGATTTGAAGCCAATTTTACCCCGAGCACCATCTGTACTCTGCGCTACTGGATTCCTATGTAAAGAAAATCCATTCTGTTTTATATAAATATTTCTTGAGCAGTCATTAGGATTCCATGCGTGGTAAAATGCACGTAATTTTGCCTTGTACGTAGGGCAATTGATAAGTAGATCCGATTTTAAAGCCTCTTCCGCAAGCTTCCTGACACAATGTAGTCTCCACACGTCATTGTTTTCGTCATTTAGATATTTGTACCAATTTTTACACACCAGAGAACAGTTTCTAAGGTCATTAATATCCAGATATGAGAATATAATTTCGAGTATCTGAGGCAACAATTGATCATACGCCATGTTAATGTTCTACTTCCGTAGGCTGGTTTCTTACGGTTTATTCTGAAACGAAAAGTTGTATATAAGGTTCTATTACCAGACTATTAGCTCATCGCGAAATCACGAATTTGTCAAACAACTGTCACAATAAGCGAAAAGAGTCGAAAGAATACAAATAATGAATTAATTGACAAACTAATGTACAAATAATTGCCATAAAGGAAAACAAACTGTGAGTTGTTCTTTTTCTTTATTCTGACCAGTACATTAATTACACAAATAAAACATTAACTTTCAATGCTTCAAAATGTAGATTTTTTGTTCTTTAAAACTTGATTCGTGCTAGGGTTTTGAACTTTTTTTATTACTGATAATTGTGATCCATTATTTTTATAGCTAACTCATACCATATTCATCAGAAATAACAATGGAAGTTTTAACTAGGATAAATCAAAGCATTGTTGTGCATAATTTAACAAAGAGCGGTAATGGCGCCGTCCACTGTAAAAAAAAAAAGAAAAGAAAGAAAAGAATATTTTATATATCAGACGGATCACACGGTTGAAATCACAAAAAGTTAATATATTTGGTATGTGGAGACGGCATGTAGTACTTCTGCATGTTGAAAAAGAGTGAAATCTATGCGAGAGGAATGCCTCTCTCTCTCTCTCTCTCTCTCTCTCTCTCTCTCTCTCTCTCTCTCTCTCTCTCTCTCTCTCTCTCTCTCTCTCTCTCTCTCTCTGAAACACTAATGTATAATAAAACATATGTTGATGTCTGAATATACCAATGTTTTGGTTAAGTACATGGTTATTTGGGAGTCACTATACCTAAGTTGACAGAGCGTAGATACCTTACGCAGGGGTCGTTGGATCGATATCCGCATAAGCCAGAGTCTCGATGTGACCTTGGTAAATGCAATTTGCTCCTATTTTCATGATATGGTAAATATAATGTGTCAAAGGTATCGATACTCCACCCTCACCCCGCAAAATATCTTACATTTTCTAATTTTATTTAATCATTTAATTTATTTATTTATCTTATATATATATATATATATATATATATATATATATATATATATATATATATATATATATATATATATATATATATATATATATAGCATCGGTTGAGCATATACCATACAGTGGCTACGCTTTATCGTTGATATAGAAATGAAGTGACAACATGGAAGAGAAAGTCTGGATAACTTCATGTCAAAGGCAAAAAACTTCCCTCCATCAATAAAATTCACGGCAGAAATTACCAACTCAAATCATGTTTTCCTGGACACAACAACCAGATTGGTCGAGAACAAAATACACAGACATCTACTCGAAACCAACCGACAAACACCAGTGTATCTCCTCCCAACCAGCTGTGATCCAAAACACTGCATTAGGAACATTCCATATAACCAGGCACTGAAGATACGCAGAATTTGCGCCGATGATGAAATATTACTAGAAAGGTCTGAAGAGCTGACTAAGCATTTAATTTGCCGAGGCTACGACAAGGACATGATTGCGGAGGCAATCCAAAGGGCCAAACAAACAAACCGCGATGACCTACTCAAATATGGAAATAAGGAAAAGATTAGTATGATACCATTTATCATGAGCTACCATCCAGACAACCCCAAATCACGTAAAATCATCGTAAAACACTGGCCCATCGTGGAATCGTCGGACATACTAAAGCTAATCCTTCCGAACAAACGCCAATCTCTAGTCAAGAACACCCTATGGCGATAAAAGATGCAAAACTTGTCAACATATGATAGAGACCAGGACATTCACTAGCACAGTGACTAGAGAAAAACTAAACATACATGGTCCAAACAAAATGTGCAAAACAGAGAATGTCATTTATCTCATCACATGTAATAAGATCTGTAACCTTCATTATGTCGGAGAAACTGAAAAGCAACACATTAGTATAAACCTTCTTAAATCTGACTGGATGACAAAGAAGCTGTACAGAAGCTCGGTAGCAGAACACCTTTTCTCCCCTGGCCACATTTTCAGTGATATAACAGTTCGCAATTGCTAACAACCCCAGCTGGAGTTTTGAAACCAGAAAAGAAATGGAATCTTACTGGATATGCCGCCTTAGAACATTGAAACCAAGCGGTCTAAACCAAGAATACTAGAACAAGAAAGCTATTCACTAGTAGAACTAGTGCAGCCGACACAGTAGGAAAAGATATATGCATAATTGCAACATAAGAATAAATTGCTATTATTGAAAATAAAAATGCATAATGGTCCGTAAAAAAATGTAAAGAATGAATGATTAAATACAATGAAGAACTACTTTTGAAAGAGCATCCAAAGCATTTACTGTCGACGAATTGAATGTAAGTACTAATGGGGGGGGGTCAGTGGCAGTACAAAAAAAACGCTGTTACTATTGATACAGGGGGAATTTGATATTAGTTGGTCATCGTTGATTGGGTCGGTATGGACACAAGGGAAACTTAATTTTAATACGTCTATATGTTTAATATTAGAGTTACTGTGGATACAGGGGAAAATATTATGTCAAAGATGATAATTGATTGGACATGGAATGGTGCCATTGAAACAAGGAGAATTTAGATGCGAGAAGCATGGAAGAGTGTTACTGAGTCAAAACTGAATGAAATGGTCAAAATATTTACCTACTGACCTTCGATTTCTAAAATGATATTGAAATCACAAATAAGTTAGGTTTGTGCAAGTGAGTAACTGATTAGGCCAATTTGTGCTCTGAACTATCTGTGACACAATGGACATTATATACCGCGTGGAGTTGCTTCATCAACACATGACATTCTGCCGTTATGAGAGTTCTTCTACTACCTATGCAATTCTCCTAAGTTCGTGACTATTCTGATTTCCAGTATATTGCGACAGCGTCAGGTGGAGACCTTACTAAGACTAGGTTCAATGTTGAAATCTTTAAAGCGTTCTTTCCGACCTCTTTGAGATAGTTTGCTTTCCTTCAGCTCGTCGTTGAAGATCTTACCTGGCTCTCATTATTCTGACATCCTGTTGTCATGGCCTGCACATCTCAATTGATTTTATTAGCAGAATATGAATGCTTGGAATGCCTGCCTATGTGAAAATCTCAGTGCCTGAGTTCTTGTCTTTCCATCTTATTCCCATCAGTTTCCTCAATCATTCCATGTAATAATGATTTATTTACTTGGAGTGACCTCTGTACACTCTCCAGGTTTCACATACATACCAAAGGGTTGGCAACACAGTGTCTTTGTAGACACTGAGTTTTGTTTGCAGACTGACGCTTATCCGCTCTCACACATTTTGCACAGTCTGCAAAATGCCACGCTTAACAGTGCCGTCTTAACAACATTGTAGGCTCTGGGCAAAGCAATGCACTGGGGCCCTACTATTCATTAACAATATGGAGAGTATGATTCCCCTACAAGCGTGAGCCCAGTGTACCCATGCCTTAAGACGGCACTGACGTTTTGTTTGGCAATTATGACGTTGGTTTCATCATCAACGTGGACTGCACGTAAGAGAGTACTGCCGAATACTTGTCCATTGTTGGGAGGACTTTGCCATTTCACTGTGATAACAGATTCTATGTTAGGCTTTCCTCTTGCAGATTGGAGCATTCTTCTCGAATCCTAGAAACTAACTTTGTGACTTAAGGTTTAATTATGAGACCTAAATTGTCACAACCTAAAAATAAATGGTCACTACTCTACTGAATGTGATACTCAGATATAACATTAAAAGAACAGTCGTCAGATAGTAGGAAACCTCAAACAGTCACTCCTGTAACTTCGTCTGCGCCTGCAGTTTCTTCAGATTGAAGAGCTTGCCATCAGTCCGATAATTGATATTGATGTTAGTACCATAGTAACAGAAGACACTTGTGAACATGGCAGAGAGCATTGTACTGAAAGAAGTTTCGGTCCAACACACAGCCTTGCTTGACAGTATTGATGACTGTACATGACTCTGGTGAGTTATCGCCGTGCATGATGCATCATGGGATTGTCGGACCATTATTAAAAAAGTTTTAAATGTAGGATGTAAAGAACAGAGCAAACTATATGAAAGTTCACACTTACATGCTATCGTTCTTACAATCTTGCACGATATAAGACATAGAAGTAATGGAGGATATTTATATTGTATAGATAAACAGATACTACGATAGAAAGAAAAACACATAAAACATAGATTTGGTTATGATTGACTAGAAACTCTACATGTTCCTGAAAACGGCCGTTGGGGGTAGCAAGATTTTTAACAGAGGTCACACCAGCCTTAGTGAATACACCAATCCGGTGGTCTCCAGGATGATACACTTCATCTAGACTGTCTCCGTGGGTCTTCAGGGACGGTCAGGGTAAAATGAGGATGATTAGCTTTTTCTTCTTAGTCTCAATACCTCAGAATGAGGGACTCTGGCTCTTTATGTTGCTTCTACTGCCGTTCTTCGTACCGGCGCTGAATGTGGGCCTTTTCTTTTCCCATACTTCCTTCGCCTCTAATATTTCAGCCACCATCACTGTCGTCATCTGCTGTTTAGCCATATTAAAAATAATCGTCCATTACTTCGTGACGCTCCAGTTTGGGTAGAGCTTTCTGACTGATGGACAATTATTAAAGTCGCCTACGCTAACTTGGAGCTTTTGCGACTAGTTTATTCTCTATGACTGAGCTTTTTTAATTGGTCGGTGTGTTTGGAATGATGCCACAAAACACCGCGTGTATGTACGATATCCGTACTTTTTAATTGCCTGTCAGGAGGATGTCAAATTCTATCCAATTGTTCTAGTGGACGTTCCCTATCCCCAGTATTGTGTAAGCCATCTGTGCAATTGGCCTAAGTTCTGAGTTGAAGATTGCCTAATCTGTTTTATGTAGTTGGAATTTTGTTTACTAAGCGTTCTTCTATTGTCAAAATTATACCAATCAGGTGGGTGTCAGCAACCTTGTGATTTTTGTGTCACGCATCGTTAGTCTTCGTTGCTGTTTATGATAGTGGAGAGATCAATGGATCAAGGTCGTTATATGTAGTGGTATATTTGGATGAGGCATTCGATTGCCAATAGAAGTGCCTCTCGTATAGATAACGTAGTCGGGAAAAGAAGGAGAGGTGGGTGGGGAAGGGGATTCTTGATGGAAAATCTGTCAACAACACAGGCATGCTGTTGCTAGGATTCCAACCAGGTGTTGTTAGTATGCTTTCCCTAGCACCTGTTTTTTAGTCCTTTTGGGTTAGTGGGAGATGAGGGTGACATAGAAGGGATATGGAAAAGGGCTCATGATAGAGAATCTTTGAATCACACAGGCTTATTGTACGCAGGATACCACTCAGGTGTTGCTGGTTTGTTTTTCCAAACACCTGTTTTGGGCGCCTTTGTTAGTTGTGGTGTTAGAAGAAGGTGGGTGGAAAGGAGAGTTTGGTTGATGGCTTATTGTGGAAAGTCTTTTGCAGCACGGGCTTTTTGCTTTCAAGATTCCACCCATGTGTTTGCTAGTGTATTTTCGATAGCACCTGTTTTTAGCCCTTTTGTTAGTGGAAAGGGTATGGTAAAGAGAGGAATGTGAAAGAGGGGTATCAGAGTAGGATGGGAGAGTGAGTAGAGTTGTGGGCCTTGTGGCTTGGAGCTTACGACAAAAACACCTTCTTACTATGTGAATGTTTTCACTCGTTGCCTTGCTTTGTTTACTTGTCTGGTGGGCCAGTGCTTGCCCAAATGTGTGCCAGAGCTTGTACGGAGAGGTGGACCAGTGCTTACCCAGTTTTGTGTCAGATCTTACACGGATAGGTGGTAATGAGCAAGAGCTTGCTCTTGTGTGGGCGAGTGCTTGCCCTAGGAGAGGGAAATGGTTTTGGTTTAATTATTTCAGTTGGAGGGCTAGTGCTTTCCTTTTGGAGGTACTGCTCTTTCTTGTCCATTCTTTCCGCGTTGGAGGGCTAGTGCTTGCCCTATGAAGGTTATGGTCCTGCTTTGTTCTGCTTCGGGAAAACCTGGTTCTTGTTCGGCAATTAGAGGCGGAATTTCCAGTCCCTTTCCGGGTCTCTCTTGTCTGTACTCCCCAGTTGCTCCTTACTTGTCTATTCTCTTCCTAGTCCAGATTTGATAATTTCAATCACTCGTCAATTTAGAATTGATATTGTGCCCTTTATGTTTGTTAGTGGTGCCATGTTTAGAGGTTGGGTGAGGTAGACAGAAGAGTTTAAGAGTATGTACACATACATACATACATACATACATACATACATACATACATACATACATACATACATACATACATACATACATACATACATACATACATACATACACACACACACACACACACACATATATATATATATATATATATATATATATATATATATATATATATATATATATATATATATATATATATATATATATATATATATATATATATATATTCCCTTAATTAGTATTAGTTTTTAGTAGGCTATTTGTTGGTTAGTGTTTTGGCTGTGTTAATTAGTGTGTATGTGAGTGGGTGCTTTTATTGGTTTGTGTTTTTAGTTGTTTGGTTGAGTGGTGATAGGTTAGTGTTGTTTTAATCTATCGCATGTTATATACAGAGTTTATAATTCTACTATGTTGCTTAAGCTCTTACTTGTGTTCGTTTGATGGTTGGACCTGTTGGTGATCAACTGTGGTTCTGTGTACCACATTGTGTTGGTAATGGTTCTCTCATTTCCTTGTGTTTATGGTCATTTGCCTTTTAGGACTCGCCTTTTCTCTTGGCCCGTGTTGCCATAGTCCATTTTCCTTGTTGATGCTGGTACTCTTATGAGTTTATTCTTAATTACTCTCTTTTAGTGTGTCAGTTGTTGTCATACTCCTGTTTCCTTTGTCGTTGTTGTTATCATTGACTTTCATATTGTTGCTATTGCTCATGTGTTTTCCTAGTTTTCCGTTTTCTTTGTGTCTTTAGGTTAGGTTGGGACTTGTTTTTAAGCCGGTGTTTGCATTGTTCTTGTTTCTATTAGCTGTTTTGAGAACTCGCCTTTTGGCTTGTTCCATGTTGCCCTATTCCTGATTTATTTTGTTGTTTTTGGTGTCCTTAAGGGTTCCGTTTCTTTGGGACCTGCCTTTTGGCTTGGCAGTTGTTGCCATGGTTCTGCTATCCTGGTGCTCTTTACATTTAATTCTTTTAGATTCGGGCTTTTCACCTGGCGTTCGCCATAGTCTTTATTCTTTAAGTTGCTTTACTTACCATGTATTCATTATTGATCCTGGTGTGTTCGTGTTTGGTTATCTGATAGTTTTGGCTCCCTCGTTATTTTGTTGATTTGTACTTTTGTGATTTTTGATGTCTAAATCCTTATTCTTCTTTGGTGTTACTTACCCTTATTCCTCTATCTTTGGAGTTTTAAGCCTAATTCGACCGGGAGATATTTGCGAATGTTTAGTTGTTAGTTGTTTGTCCGGTTAATGATAGTGCTTTATGTGGGCGTTGTGGTTTTGGGCGGTTTGTGTGTTTGATGTAGATCTAGATTTAGTCTTGTGCGTTGTATTTCCCTGCTGCTGTTCTTATATTTTTCCGTACTTGTTGATCTATTTTAGGTATGATATTATGCTTTTGAAGGTAACTTCTAGGTTGACATTCTGTTTTCTGTCCAGTAGTTCCGGGTACGTTGTAGGTGATCCTATCCTCTCTAAGTATTCCCTGAAGTTGTTGCGTTGAGTTTGATATATATGGCATGAGTTGAAGATGTGGTCAAGTGTTTCCGGAACTGGGAAATATGGGCAGTTGCTTTTGTGGTTGCGTTGGTCCTTTAGTTTTTTTTTTCCGAAGCTGTCCTTTAGTAAGGTTTTTCCCTGTCATAAGATGGTTGATGGTTCTTACTTGGGTTGCTTCCATATCCTTTAGGACATTAATTTTCCTGGTGATTTCTTCTTTTTGTAGTTGGAGTAGGTATCTTTCTTTATTGGAGTTGCTTCATATGTGTTGCCCTATTTGATTAATGCGTTATTTTATTTAGCTGTATCGTTCTTAAATGCTGTAGGCGGAATCATATTCTTGGCCTACCAGGGACAACATGAAGACCGTCTGGAATGCTGCGGTAAGTGTCATTGTTATACTCCCTGTTGTTGACTTTCACACCATAACTGAAATAACGTACTTACTCTTCCTGACTATGGAAGACAAATCCTGATCTAGCTTAGGATTTGGACTGGATTTGGATATAGGTATATTTTTCCACCTCTCTTATAACGTATGGAATCAACTATCAAATGACAAAAGCCACACAAAATCAATGTCAAAGCATGCAGTTATCTGGTGGCAATAGGTTTCATAATGGGTGCTATCGTACGAAAAGCTGATTGTAATATTTTTTCTAAACCATGTACTCGCTATTGACCTATACTTTGGTACATAAGATACATAATTAACATTCGTTGGAAAATCGTTGTCAAATGTGATTTAACGGTTATGAGACCTTTGCGGAACTTAATAGGTTGTCCAATATATCCTGTTATACTAATTTTAACACTGAAAATAAGAGAAGATATTGAAGATGTTCACATTCTCAGAGAACGTGATATCGTAAACAGCTATGGCAGAATTCACATTGAAAGGAACAACTCTCAGCAACGGGTTAGCTGTGTGTTGTATGGTGTTATACTGGACGACATAAAAATACACAGCCGTAAAATTTAGTCCTTCATTCAACTAAATAGGGAAGCGGAACTACTTGTAGAATCGATAGTTATTCTTTTTAATATGTGCTATGGCCATGTTTCTACCCAAATAGAAAACAAACTGGGAAAACATCGGAAAGCGTTATACCGTCGAAAAAATACATTTTAACATGGAAAGAAATGGTATGGTAGTCGATAAATACATTTCGGAAGAGTTTTCTTCAGTGCTCTACCGAAGTGGTCATTGAAAATAGCGGAAATCGTTTCGAAGATATGTTGAGCAATAAATTAAAACCTACAGGAATTCTCATGAACTAGATATTCGATTTGATGTGTGTAGATATGCGTATTCGATGGAGTTGGTTGTTGTTGTTGTTGTTGTTGTTCTGGCGCTTAATGCCATTTTCAGCAGACAATAGGCTATACATGGCAGCCAGTATTAATGGTGGAGGAAGAAACCGGGAAATCGCCGGAAAGAACATCCGACCCACGAGAAGCAACTGGCAAGCTTTCTCACATATCCATATTCGCCGAATCTTAGACTCAAACCCAAGCAGACAGAGGTGAGATGGCAGTGATCTGTAACGGAGAGCGCTTTAGACCACTAGGCCACTCGGGGCATCCGATGAAGTTGGTGTTTTGTATTTGTAGATTAGAGGATGATTTTTGTCCCAGTCTCTTAAACTTGTGAGCTAGAAATATTTCGACGAGGAATATGGTGTGATCTTGAACTACACTCTTGACTTAAGCGATGAATTATACCCTTGTTACTTCTAGTGATCTTTGTTATCCAATTATATGACGAGGTACGTCGGCTGTGAAACAACATAATGTGGTGTCAGTAAGGTTAAATAAAAATTGGTTATTCGTAGTTTGATGGAAAATGTAAGGTGTGAAGTGATGATTTGTCATTCACTGTGAGGTAAACAAAGCAAAATTTGATACATGGAACCATATTTATCTTCTGACTCGCAGTTTGCACACAGCTTCTTGGAATCTTCCGGTGAGCACAAACGATATGCTTTAAAAAATATCTGTAAGACGTTAAAGCCTATGTCACCAACACAGACGACAAACATGGATCGGGCACACATTGAATCCAATCTCTGTGCAGAATATTTTATTGTTATAGATTATTTCCTCTATAAGACATCATTTACTTTATTAGAAAAATGCTGTGTCTACTCAGTTCATTAATGTGCGATTGCAAAGATCAGACTACACGGTGTGTGGACAATATCGTGTACCTTTTCTTCATCATCAGTCTTGGATTTCCCAGAAATTATATATTGGCTTGTTTTTACCTTACGTACTCTAAAAGCTATGATCAAAAATGTGGTTTTGTGAAGAGTAAGGCTATCTATTTTTCATGCCACAGTGTATATGGCCAAATGATACTGTAGTAGATTACTAAAAATCATCATGCCTCCACCACGTAGTCATGGTCATGTTCAGTGCTTTTTGGTGTTTATAAACAAAGTGGAAAGACGTTTCCCAATATTATGTCTTCCTAGCTAATGTTTCTAATGAATCACTCTCATCAGTAAGGGCTGGATTTTTCATTTTTGATTGTATGTTCACATTTGATTCTGCTAGGGCAGAAGGGAATGGGGTGTCGAACATCGCTTCCTGTCACCTTGTGGCCAAATTATTTTTTAAGGTTTGGGGTTTGCTTGATTTTGAAACAACTCCGTCAGATATAAAAGTAGAAAACAAGAGTTGCTTCTCTTGATAATGGCAATTCCTTTTGCGTAGACTCCATGACTGAGATAGCACGACTGAGATCAGAAAAGTAAAGTTAAGAAATCTGCTTGTTTTCTCTGTTGCGTTTGTGAGAAATAGAAATTTTAGCTATGCAAATGTAGATTCTAGGCAGCAGGCGTGTGTAGACATTCTAGTGAGAAGTGTTGGATAGTAGATAATTGTTCACTGATCACTATACACGCCGTATTAGATAGTATATTGACAGGTGTTAGATAATAGACGACGGAGAATTGGTAACAATACACAGCGTGTTGATATTCTACTGTCGGGTTTTGGATAGGGTCTGACTGGGTATTGGTCACTACACATGGCGTATTATGGAATAGTGTTGGGTGTTGAATAGTAGATGACCGGGTAAAGGTCAATACACACATCGTGTTTGATGGTATATCGTGGGATGTTGGCTGGTGTGCGATGGGGTATTGGTTACTACACATGGAGTGTTGATAGTATAGCATGAGGTGTTGGGTGGTTGATGAGGTGATATTGGTCACCACACGCGATGCATTAATTGTATAGCGTCGGATGTTGGGTGATTGATTATGGGGTATTGGTCACTACATACGTCTTGTTGGATAGCAAATGTGTGTTGCTGATTAGCAATCATTTGTTAACGCCCAAAGGCTCTTTTCAGGGCCATCTAGCTATCTTCAAAACAGAGTTACTACTCAAGCATTGCAAACTTCAGTGTTTTATGTTGTGGTTTCTTGTTCCTTTTATCGTTTGTTTTATCCTCTACACACAACTTATACACTTTCCGCATTGTCCTGTCATTTAGTGAGTGATATGTTAAGTTTGATATTATGTAAGTGCGAAGACGCATGCCCTTTCATCTTTACTCTTCTTTGGGTATATAAAGCTATCGGGGTTTTGGGGTTGTAGGTTCAGATTTATTTTATGTTACTGCACTTGCTCTCTGCTCCCAGAACAGGACAAGTCCATGTTTGTTGAAAAAGGTTAGATTTATTGTGCATGAGGTTAACAACTAATGATAAATGTTGTATTTCTCCTGCTTTGGTTACTCCTATCATAATGGAAAAAGGCAAAGGACAATTTTTTTAAAGCTAAGTCATTGGGCCATTTTATCACCAGCACACTTCAGAAACAATCTATTGGACTGACAGTATATCACTAACATGCTGTTTAGACTATATTGTTTTTAAAAAAAAAACAAGTTGGATACTGACTTAAAGAAGAAAAGAAATGTTAATTATTACTTCTATAATTGGAACATATCAGCATCAACATCATTCATGATAGCTTGATTGCTTAGAGTGGACAAAACTTTAACAGGTATTCTTGTTGCAAGGTTACCTAATTGGTTTTATGTGTACAAAGTAAGAACAACACAATAATTGCAGCTGGTGACTTTATTTCATTTAGAAATTAATAGCAATTATATAATATCTAAAAACAAAATAAAATCTGCTTAATTAAAACATGAATATAAGAAATTCTAAAATATATGATCCTGCTACATTATAGGAGTTGATGGGTTATACATTGTTATGATTTTAGTTTTGATTATATAATTTCAATTTGTATTGGCCCTACTTACTTTACATCCTATCCTTTCACCTTTATTTATAGTTTGTAAGTATTAGTTAGTATTGTGGATGTTGTGTGGATGTTGATTGTTGATTAAATATGATTACTGATCAGCCATACTGTCTATTGATTACTATGCGTTAGTGTTGGGCAGTAAATGGAGTTATCGGTAAGTACATGTAGGTTCTGGACAGTAATTATCGATACTCAACGTAATATTTCCCTTGTATCCCATTATGCAATCCGATGTGAATCTTGTGGACATGTTTCACATTAAGTTTCACTTTATCCCAATAGTGCCATCACATGTTAATCATATGAACGTTTGTAACATTATATTTCCACTTGCATGCAGTGATCCCCAATGTTAAACCAGTGGACGATTTCAGCACCAAATTTTCCATGTGGTTATATCGAACCAAACCCAATATGGCCGAAAAATGTTAATGTCTCCTTGTACCAAATAATCACATTTCTGTGCGAATACTAATCGATGTTGCTAGTGATGTGTGCTTACAGACAGAACATAATAATAATAATAATAATAATAATAATAATAATAATAATAATAATAATAATAATAATAATGGAATATGTATTATGTAACCGCATCTCAAGAATAGAATGATAGAAGATGAATTCCAAAGCACATGCATAAAATAGCCTTATTTTAGTAAGCTTTTATGAACTAGTGCGATACTTAGCAAACGCTGTTTTTATATTTAGAACCAATGATGTTAGGTGTGTATGTGTGTGTGTGTGTGTATATATATATATATATATATATATATATATATATATATATATATATATATATATATATATGTGTGTGTGTGTGTGTGTGTGTGTGTGTATTTGTGTGATTTGTATTTTAACGCAGCTTTAAGTTTAGCAATTTTCCAGTCATGTCGCTATAATATCAGTAGTGATGTCTAGAACAGGCATCATGGCACATACATGTAGCATGATGTACAACTCATTCACATTATCCTGACACCAGTCTTAACACTCCGAACACTAACCTCTTTATGCTGTACGTCAAGAGAGGCAGCTACTAGCATCATGTTTATAAGTCATTCCAACCCGATAGCTCCGGCACCATGTAGGCTACCGGAACGGTCCATTAAGTTTTAATGAAAACAATAGTCAAAAGTGAAGAGTCTGTTGGTTAAACAAGAACATTTAGCCAAGGCAAATAAAGCAGGAGAATAAGCAACGACAAAAATTGTGAAATACGATGAAAAAGAAATAAATAAGTTAAACTCTGAAATTGTCAATTAAAATGTGACAAATTTTGTGTAGAAAGTTGAGAAAATATGTGTAAAATAAATAGGAAGGGCAAATAAATAAATAAATAAATAAAAATAAGCTTATAGGTGAAATTGCTTACTTCAGGAACGAGTCTTTGCGAATGCGATGGCGAATCAGTCGGAAAAATAGGGGAAATTGCTGCTTTCCGTGAATAACGTCTGCGATAGTGCATGCGTCAAGACAACATTTGCAATAAAGTAAATCTTTTGGACGTTTTAATAGATATATGAACGTCGTCAAAAGTTCGAATGTTTACTTCATATGGAAACGTTGTACAGAGAGATACAAGAAGGAACATAAAATTAAATTATAATATGGAGTGAGGAACTCAAACAGTTCAATGCGTTGCTATTGGAGATAAACGCATGATAAGAAGTGATGTTGTGTACCTTTTCGACAGATTAAAGTGATCCGATTCAAGTGATCCAATTACATCCTTTGTCAATAAATGTAGATTAGGTGTGCTGCAAATTGTTCTAAGTCCGGCATGAAGAATTTGAATTTTTTCTCTACCACATTACAATTTTTGGGAACATCATCATAGCGAATATTTAATGTGGTTTTGAAGTTGTTAATGGAGTCTATCTGACGAGTCTCAGTAGGTAATGCATTTGATTCTCGAAAAGTCGAATGAAGAAACGAGCTGTAATAAAGCCTTGCATTACGTTTAAGTCTTTGCGAGTATTATCACTAACGGCTGGTGGAATCAGAGGTAGAGATAGGGAGGGCTTGAATTAGTTATTTTATACAAGAGGGTAAGTTTGTGTTTTTGTTGTCTGGATTCATGATTCATATCATATTTTTCAGTGCAAGGCTTCAACAGATATTGTGTTGCACCAATTGCAGTTCTGGATGCCTCATTTTATATATGTTAGCTCTCTTTTCTGGAGTTAGATGCAATTGTTTCGAACCACATTACCATAGTCCAGAATGGGTCTTATAAGAGACGTCGACTATATTTTCTAAAGACTTTATGTGAAGTTGGAATTTCAGTTTACGCATTACTTTAACTTATGACGATGCCTTTTTGTTGATATAGACTGCTTGCGCCAAAATAAGCATTTTGTGTTTTATATATATATATATATATATATATATATATATATATATATATATATATATATATATATATATATATATATATGCAATAAACTGACGACGAACAGTACGAAACTAGTAACTAACTAGCCTAAGCGCTTTCGACTCTTAATGAGTCTTTTTCAAAGGCAAATACAAAACATAGTTACGACAAACAAATAAACACAAAAACGTTGCGTTTGTAAACCTCTACATTTCTATCTTCACATGTGCTAAAACTATAAATACAACCAGCTTGTATAGACTAGTTGCGAAAACTGAAAACGTTGTATAATTCCCTAAAAGTCTACAAGCCAAAGCGACATCTATTTTTACTTTGTGTACATATGTAACGCAGATTATATCCCGGATATTTGATTCTATACCGGTTATTCTTATAGTAAAAATTGAAGGATAAGAAGATTTAGAAAATGTTAAATTCTACTAGTGCATAGTTTTCATTTTCTAGTCTTCTATATATATATATATATATATATATATATATATATATATATATATATATATATATATATATATATATATATATATATATATATATATATGTGTGTGTGTGTGTGTGTATGTGTGTGTGCGTGCGTTTCCTTTGCAATTTGAACGAATGGCAATGTAAGAGATGTTAAATAAAACTCACAAAACGTGTTAATTTAGATCTTCTGGCCCTTTATTATTCTATTTTCATTGGTGTATGATAATGTTTTGTCACATATATAATGTATATACCTTTTGTCGAATTATTCCGGGTTAGTAATTATTAGTATCTTTCAGTTTCCCCATTATTCAGTTGTTCATATTATATTTTTTCATTTCTGCAAGTTTGCATTTTCAGCGTGTGTGGCCAGGTCGAGATATTGGCAAACATTAAGCCACGTAGAAATTTGTTATGGTACAGTTTTTACTATGCAGTTTATTATTGTACAGTTTTTACTATGCAAGGTCTAAATACCGGTAAACATTAAACCACGTAGAAATTGGCCGTTGTAGTGTTTACTATGCAAGGTCGAGATACTGGCAGACATTAAACCAGGTAGAAATCTATCATTGTACAGTTTTTATTATACAAGGTCGAGATATTGTCAAACATTAAACCACGTTGAAATTTGCCAGTATACAGGTTTTACTATGCAAAACGGAACATGACGGTAACTATAATAACAGACTCAAGAAGGACATGGAAGATCTGATTTTAATCAGATTGGGTTGACCGGGCGAATTTTTTTTTTTGTGAAAAATTCAAATTGTGTCAGTACTATTGATATAAATCTATGCGTTGTTTTTTTATATATGAGAATGTGACAAATTATGTTAAAAATAAACAACGTATATGTTGGTAAAGGTTGTTGCCTACTGTGAGAACCTTTGTTTCGCACTTAGTAAAGCCTATTTTTGGAAAATGAAAATTTTTAGGATTAAATACTCATTCTTCGTTATCTTAACAATTGCGGAGGGTAATATATTCCGTATATCCTTACTTGTTGCACAGTATCGGATACATATTTGCATACATATGTAGAATATTGTATTTTTCATTTGCATCGCCTTTTCCCATAAGCAGATAGAAGGCGAAGAAAATGCAGAAATGTATAGTTCATTCCATATAGCATCGCGAATTTTTCCTATCATTGACTTGGTAAATTTGCAGGTCATCGTCACTAATGCTGCTAATGAAATCTTTTTCGTTTTAATTATTTCATGTGAAACGAATTAGGTACTTTTATCTTCATTTCATCACCCTGATGTGAAATTTACCGAGTTACATATATGAAAAATTTGCGACGCTCTGTGGAACGAGCTAAAATTAGTTGTACTTTTTGCACGTGTATATGCCAGTTTTGTCTTGGATTTACTCTAGCGTGGAAAAGTAGTCCGATGCTACATTCCCATTGGTTTGTAACTTCCCCCACCTATTTTAATAACTAAAATGTTTAACATGATAAAAAGTGCACAGAACTAAGTCAACTGAATCATTGAGTTATAATTTCTAACCTGAATATGACCAGAATGGCACTAATACTGGTATCCCCTTGCACCTTTCATACTTAAGGGACTTTCCATACTAACACGACGCCATATTTCGTACAGTATGGATTACTTTATTTCCATCCGACATCATAATGACGTAAATCATCCTATTTGGTAAATGCCAGTTAATTCCGTAAATTTCCATAACGTTGGGTTTGGAATTATATTCCTTTGCACACATGAACATATTAATGAAACCACTTGTTAAATTCACGTGAAAGGCATTTTTTTTCTCATTCTTTTCCTTTGCTTGATTCGACACTGTAAATATCGGAAGCAGACGACACACACACACACACACACGCACGCACGCACGCACGCACACACACACACACACATACACACATACATACATACATACATACATACATACATACATACATACATACATACATACATACATACATACATACATACATATATATATATATATATATATATATATATATATATATATATATATATATATATATATATATATATATATATATATATATATATATATATATATATATATATAGTCGCGCATACACCCCGTTGCTGAGAATAGACTTGACCAGGAACTGGAAAATTGGTCTTAGGCATGTCTGCCTATAATATTGACAACTTCCGATAGGCATGAAACGCGCAGACAATGACGGTGTTAAGGCCATACTACTCACAGTCTGGTTAGAAAATATAAATCAATGAAAGAGTTGATTAAGTTCTTTGCACTTTTTATCAAATTAAAAGTTTCCGTTAATGAAATCGACAGGGGGTTACAAACCAACGGGTTGGTTTGCTCGGACTATAGTTATTATTATTATTATTATTATTATTATTATTATTATTATTATTATTATTATTATTTCTAAGTTGGTTGTTGTTGTTGTTGTCGTTGTTCCACAATCATGTAGACAGAAACTTTAAATTGGATTATGCTTGGAATGTGCCTGGAACTTGATGAGCTAGTACTGAACAGCTTGTTTCATGTTTGCGATGCATCAATTTTGTCTAGTGAAAAAAAAAATCCGTATATTTCGTACAATTTCACTACATCTAGCAAATTTCATCTTTGACTTGTTCATTAGACCTTACATAATTCAAGATGGCTGCGCCCTTGCACAAAATATGACACAGAAAGTGACGACCATCGTCATTTTTGATTCGGTCAAAAATTAAATTTTGTATTCCCTATAATTTTTGGAAAAAGCATCTATAGATGTGTTTTTCATTTTTGCAGCGTCAGCTTAAATTGACTTTAAGAAAATGACAATTTTCAGGATTGTAGTGCTCATTAGCAGACGTGTTTACCTTCAAACGAAACATCGCTGCTTATCCACGTTGTCCCCATTAGCCTCAGCGTTTAACACAAAACCAAGTCGAGAACCTTTCAGTTTTAGGAAGTCTAGTTTTGTAAGTATTAGTACTCTTACCCAAATTAATATGCAACAAAAACTTCGGTGTTGCCACTAGTCCTACATAGCACTTGTTGGTTTATTTTGTTGCTATTTCTTACGACCCAAATAACGGCCTAACATAGCCCAGTTCTGGTGTCAATAACATGGTACGAGTAGTCAAAGTTTCAGGAATATCTCACACCCTTGGCAGCCTATATGACAATCATCCGCTAATTATAGTGTAATTAATATACTTACTGTGCTGTCTTTATCCTGGTGGAATCAAAATATGACACAAGCAAATGGATGCATTTTCATGTTTTATTAACATATTGTTGAATTTGTTGCAATGTGATGTTTGTCGAGGTATGCCAAAGTATGTTCCAGTAGGTTCATGTAAGAGATGTTTCTTGAATGAAACGAAACCTTGCTTACAGTTCCATTAGGCATAATATATTCTTTATTCATTAAATTAAAGAATAATATTTCAACCTAACCTGATATCGGTTTTCCCAGCTTCATCGTTTTCCAGCCAACTGAAATGAAGGTGAACAAAACTTGAAACAGTTCCAATTCTGTGATGAGAATTTGAATTTATTACAGAAAAGACATCAGGGTATGTAAAGTCTGACAAAAACATTGTAACTCTACTTTATAGAAAGGTGTTGTTATTGGTTGCCAGTTATGTGTGATATTCCTGAAAATTTTACTTTTGTTCGACATCAAAACACACTTCACAGTCAGTGTCATTAGTCAGGCAGTAAGACCCAATCACCCAACCAAAAGAAAAATATCTGGATGATAAGGCTTACATTGTAGGAATAGATTGCCACATGAGTGGACCATCAAAATGATCAAGCTGTTCACTTATCTTTTTTCTATTATTTTTCTTATGCCATTGCTGGTGGTAGAGACCAATGGTACTTTGCACGATTTGTTTTGGAAAGGCAGCATTTTGATCTAGTGGACTATTGAGCCACTCACAAAATTGCATCAAAAAACGATAAAAACCAAAACTGCTAATTTTTAGCTATGTTTTAACTATGTGATTTCATGAGTTGCCAAGGGAAATTACTCCCTTTTTTGACAAAGCGTGACAGAGTACAGTAAATAGAATATTTATCAACATTTGTCAATTTAGCAATACCATAAAATAGGTCGTTAAAGATGTTAAACCAAATGGTAGATTTATTGTATATAAAATTATAAGTTTATCTCAAACAATTTAACTATTCATCCTTTCCCCTATTTTGTCAATTATTAGCAGGGGCCCCGATGGGCCTAGTGGTCTAAAGCGCTATCAGTTACAGATCACTGCCATCTCACCTCTGTCAGCGTGTGTTCTAGTCTAGGATTCGGCGAATGTGGATATGTGAGAAAGCTTGCCAGTAGCTTCTTGTGGGTCGGTGGTTCTTTCCGGTGATTTCCCAGTTTCTTCCTCCACCATTAATACTGGCTGCCATGAATAGCCTATCCTGTGCTGAAAAATGGCATTAAGCCCAACAACAACATCAATTATTAGCATAGCGAATAAACAGATTTAAGTGTTTCACTTGTTAGTATGTGTTTAGCGTTTATTGGTCCAAAAATTAACAAGCCTTCTCCGCTGCACAAGTTTTTGTGCAGTCCCTCTAGCCTTATTAATTAGGGTATATTTTCCATCTTGTTATTTGACGTACTTTGATTTCTCCATTTGTTTAATGTCATTGAAGAATTTTGTGAAAATCTCTGTTTTCTGTTTTTCGGATTTGTACCTCCAGACATTGTGTATGTGGTAAATGTGTTCTTTTGTTGGATAATTCACCCTCTCATGCAGAGCGCTTCTATAATACATGAAATGGAGTTGTGTTATGCTGAAAAGTGTGTGTACACCACTCCCTCGATAACTCACGGACATTGGGGTCCAAAAATATCGACCGCAATATAAGCGAGGGCGCGAGTTATCGAGGGACCTATAACAAACAACAAATATAACAATGGGATCGATGCATAGAGAAAAGGGGTGGTGGCTTGGCATGTTGAATACTCAAGTAATAATCACGCTAAGATTAACAGTGGAAAGATATCTTTTCATATCAGTGTACTTTGTTTAGTTTTTCCTCACAGAGTAACATTAACTTCAGGATAACTTACAGTATATTAAGGAAATCATCTAAACATTATTCCTCCTGGTTTCCGTTTGCTTAGCACATGTACTTCACACGTTGTGTATTACGTCACTTATTTTTGTGGTGAATGGTATAAATTCTAATTTTATTGTTTGATCCACAGTAGACTTTTTTTTCAAATACAAAAGATCAACACACTTTGAAAAAACAATGTCGATCGTACGATGTGTAGATTTTTATTGTGGTAGAAGTAAAATGGAAGAAAAAAATTCACAAGGTTTAACCTTTACCAACATGAATTTAATGGGTCAAAAAATTTAAAACGACATAAATTAGAACACGATAACACTTGCAGTTTGTGACACGTTTGAGAAATATCACTTCACATTTTGAAAAAATGCAAATTTCGCAATATGGATTCCATCTTTACAGGCAATACTGTATTTTCCGCCCTATAAGTCGCTCATGCGTATAAGTCACTCCTCCGCACTTACCATAATCACGTCTTTGATACCGCCGGCCATTGCATGCGACTTGGTAATTTCCAACTTCATGTAAGAAATATTATACAATTTCTTTAAGAGTTATATAAAAGTCAGTATTACAATAGACTTTGACTTTGCCTTGAGTCGTATTTGAATTGTTGAAAATCCATGACCTGCAGCTCGCTGTTCCACAATCTATTTTCATAGATTCTCCTCGAGAACTGGCCAACTTGGCTTTGCCACTACGATTTCCCTTGTTTTTCTTTTGTTGACCTTAACTTGTCGTCTTTTTTATGCCAGTCATGCACAATCTTCTCGCTTACGTTGAATTTTCTTTCTGCTGCACGATTTCCATTTTCTTTTGCAAATGCTACGATGTTTAACTTAAATTCTGCATCATATTTTTTCTAGTTGTTGGTGCCATGATAAATGGCAGGAATTTAATTTAAAACAAAACTTATTGACTACGCTAATATAACAATTTTAAATCATACAACGTTATTGTGAAACTATATTTTATTAATGCTCCATTGTATGAATGGTAAGTATTTATATATCAGTCATTTCCACAACCCAAGCGAACTTCAAAGGCACTTTATAGGCTACAGTGATTTTAACACATTAAGGAAGACATTGCAAATTCACCTAAGAATTGAAACTGTTCACCAGCCTTCCAGTTATTTTTTTTATTAATTACCTGTACTTTGAAGTTCTCTCCATGAAGCCACTCTTGGCTTAATCCAGAGTTTAAAACTAGAGCAATCATCAGAGGAAGTATTCCTGCTATGTTTTGTTTTTTTTTTTTATAACAAGCCATTGGGAAACCAACTGAAAAAATGATTGTGTGTTTTTATAAACTACTATTAAAGTAAATTATGAAGAGCTTTACAGTGATATAATTTGTTGTTTAAAATAACAAAATAATCCCAGTTCTGCATTCTGTATTTATTGGAGTACATCAAAAGAACCTGACCCAATAGCTGGGCGGCAAGTTCAAAGGACTTTGACTAGCAGCTTGGGTGGAAAAATGTGCTGAAATTTATAACGACTGAATTTAGAGACAGAAAGATTCTAAGATGTTCATGCCGAATAATAAAGAAAATACAATGGCAATCTTTATTTCAATATTTTTTTAATTTATTAATAACAACAAATTTTAACACATATATAACTAAATATTATTGGACTATTTAATTTGATAATCTTATTGTCTAATACTTATGTGTACCATATGTAATTTTCCAGTAATTGGTTTGCCTGTATACCGGCAGATGCATTTCGCTAAAGCACAGCATCACTGCCCATCATTCACAGTCGTTAAAAAAATTATTTATTGTATAAGTTGCTCCTGCATATGAGTCGCACACGTCATTTTTAAGAAAAAAAAAATGAAAAAAAGTAGCGACTTATACCCCGGAAAATACAGTAATCACCATTTTCGATGATAAAAACGAACTATGTATCAAGGTTAAATTTGCCATTTTACAATTTCTTATCAAGACTTTTTTCATATTTAACACATCTTAAAATATATTTTCCTTGGAAAAAAAATCGGGAGCCATGCTGGACACCGCGTTATAAGCGGGTTCGCAAGTTATCCGGGCGTGAGTTATCGAGGGAGTGGTGTATTAGATTTTGCACATGTTCTGGTTTCCAATCAAGAGAGATTTTTATAATGTTATTGATGGACTCTGTGTTGATATTAGTCCAATTTACATGTTCTGTATTTCTGTGGCTAGGTTCGAACATGTATATCTGTAGTCTTGGTTTCAAGCTGTTGGTAAAGTATGATGCAAATGTCAGATGCTGTTCATTGAACATTGTTTTTAGATGTTTTGATTGGCTTTCAAAATTGATAGTATTATTTGCGTCTGTGACACCACTGGTACAAAATATTTGGGCCATTATTATATCATGTTCACCCTTTTCCACCCCAATTTTATTTTGAAGGTAGTCCCTCACATTATTCTTCAGATGTATCATGCAAAGATAATGTGTAACTAAGGGGAATAGTCATGTTCTATTGCCTTTGTTATGCCCTTCTCATCATCACTTCCAAATTCCATTTTTTCTAACACTTCCATGGACTCAATATCTCTGTCTAAAGCTCCTGTACATTCTGTAAGAATCGCCTTTGTGCAGAAGGACATAGCCGATAAAAATCGGATGTTTGTTCTGTTTCAGACAACTCTTTGATTTTAGTATACCAATGTCGTTACACAAAAGTTTCCAAGATTAAATGTTCTGTCTCTACTGGTTATTTATTACCATGTGTCATTAATTTGGTCTTGTGTATAGCAAATGATGGATCATACCTGCTCTTTGTTGTGTATTATTGTTTGCAGAAACGGATGTTCATTTATCATTCCAAGGACTTCCAACATATCGGAATATCATTGGCTTGGTTACATTTGTTTGCTGACTTCCTCTTTTCATTGTACTTTAGTAGTCTAGTGTCATGAGCGCCAGACATTGTATCATCTTAAATTCACGATATATGTCTCTTGGTATCTGTTCCTTGATTCTTTCCTTTATTTTGTCAAAAGTCCTCAGATGAGTTCTTACAAATGTTTTTCTCACCACCTATTACCATGTGATGCTGCGAGTGGTTGATTATTGCATTGGTATTCATAGAGTGATGCTGCTGATGCCGGAGTTGCTCTTTTTGACAAAACAAGACACTCTTTTTTAAAATCAGGGTCACTTTTAAGTGTAGCATAATATCTGCTAAAATTAGTTACAGTTTTGTCATCCAGATGAGGATGCATTTCTTCCCAAGGTACTTGGCCCTTTACTCTACGTTTAATGCAGTATTTGTTATTCTTATCTCCTACATTTCTAAGGCATCCATTTTCAATGACAAATGTTGATATGACAGTATTACCTTTTGAAAAATTAAATTCCACTGTCATCAAAAAATTCACATTTTCCCCGCATTTATCCTGTCAATGTTCCTGCTGTTTTGTAAATATATTGTGAAGAAAGCACAATTTGCTAGCGAAATAGATAATCAATAACTTTGCTGGTATTTCTTTACCCAAGTTGTTCCATACACAAATCGTTTCAGTGCTATGGTCAGTTTGTATCCGAGACAAGAGTTGTTTTTTTTCTCACAAATTTATGTACCATACTAAAATAACCAACAATATTATATAAAAATACATATTTAAAATTCTTTGTTATTCGATTACAGGCAATGCCTTAGTGACAGATATATGCAGTATTACCTTGGTTCATTATAGATGTTTTATAAGTGGCAGAATCCAAGCATGCCTAAGTTTATTCAGTTTTTAATACAATAAATATATAGGACTGGTTCAAAATAAGAACCAATGAAAGTTGAAATAGTATTGCTCATTGGAGACGACAAAACTAATTAAGCATCACTATTTTATCAGCCTTCATCCCATTATTAAAAGATCACCATATTTCTAGTTGCTTTGAATGGTCAAACATTTGTAATTGTTTCAGCCATGTTTATCATTACTGAATAAAACTTATAAAAAGGCAGTGTTTGTCGATTTAAATGACTGCAACATAGAGAACTTATTAAATTATTTAAACCTGGTCAACATTTTGTTGTTCTTTTTCTTGCAATGTGAATTTTTTATATATTGATGCTGTTTTTTAGTGAAAATACTATGACTTAATGAAATTTTCCATTTTAGAACAGTCTGGGGGAATTAAAATAACATAACCCAGATGGTATGAAATACATTTACAGTGTATCCCCCAGGGGTGTAAAGTTGAGGGTAAAATAACCCCCATGGTATCAGAACTGAGTCAAATAAAAAATGTGGGCATCAAAAATGTACTAACAAATTTTCCATACTTTTTCAGCTGAACTAGGATATTGCAACTTGCACAACATACTCTCTCTCTAAAATATCAATAGACCAATACTCTCAACTAACACATAATGCATTGTCCATTCAAAGGATAATTTTATCAGTTCATTTTCCTTTTAGGTTACAGTCATACTTTTAACAGTCTCTTTATAATCCTTTCATAGCAATTTTATAGACTAACACATTATGTATAAGCCAATACAAAAATCCATAAAAATCATTTTAACCAAATGACAGTTAATTTACTGCCACATAAAATGTGTAACATCATTGGTTTCACTGTACGTCATCCTAAAAAACATTTATCCAAAATTCAAAGGGCCTAATGATTTATCATCTCCTTGGCAAGTTACACTTGAACTTTTAGATCTATCTTTCAGTGCAGCAAAGTTAACAGAATCTGCAACAACCCCTTGAATTTGTAATCTAAATAATGGATTTGTTTCTGCAAGTTTAATTATTTCTTTGTTCAGAAACAATGTCTTAGGTAATAATGTTTTTCAAAAGATATCTTGTGGTGATCAAGGACAGATTTTTAAAAATTCTTAAATGTTCTAATGAAAGGATTATTCATTTGTGCAGTCTTCACAATCACGAGATCAGAAGTCACACTGGTAATCTCAATGGATGTGGTGTATTCCAGTCCATTGAATTATTTTTTTCCATTTTTCATTAAAGTCAGATCCACATTTACACTTTTGTGTTATTCTTCTTTCACTTTCTTCTATAATTCTTAGTGCACATCGTTTTAATCTGGAGATCACATTTTAGTGCAACAAGCATTGAGGAGTCACATTACTAATTCAGTTCCCATAGTAAACCTTATCAAACACCGTTATATTAACTTATTAACCCCTAGCACCGCGTTTAGAGCGCAAGAGGATGTTAGCCTACTTCTGAGCTCTGTAGCGTTAAGGTCATGTACAACACAATAAATTGGGTGGTATTATAGAAAGGAAGACAGATGTTGCTTTACAATGATACCAAATAATATGAATGTTCTAGTTGCATTACAAAAACCAGGGGGGAAAATGTCACTTTTTGGACCAGAGTTTTTCCAATCTAAATACACCCGAGGTTGTGATCTGGTTTTGTGTCTGGATTTTAGACTTTTTGGCCTGAGATCTAAGACAGACCAGTCTGAATTGCATACAGACAAGTGAACCTTTGCAAAAAGTAGGATAAGATGGGCATTTAGAATGAAGAGTGGTCTGTACATGAAAATGATGGGTCCATTAAAAAAACAAGTCCATTTTTTTACCCTTCTGCTCATGCTCAGAAGAAGGAGCTAATGAAAATTGATGCTTCTAACACAAATAGTCATTAAGCAAACCGAAAATGTATTGGAAGTCGATGAATTGGGATGTATTCAGAAATATCTCGCAAAATGGATTTCCTACTTGCATTTCAGGCGAAAACGTCAAAAACCTCCAGGGGTTAATGAGTTAAATATTCAATGACTTAAAAAGTTCTTAATGCCCATCATCAATCCTATATTTATTAATAAAACCTGGATTTCGGCTTCTGTGTAGAGGAAATGATATGAGCCACAGCATTTTCTGTAACTGCGTGTGCTTGAAACGTACTTTTAATTTTGCATCAAAGAGTCAGAGTGCTAATTTTAGTAATGAGTGTTCCAAACTCAATACTGTTAAAGAATTGAATTTCTATTAATAAAATGTCTGTATTCTTTTTTTCACTTACAACTAGGATAAGCTCTCAAAAGATTATTTTTCCTAAAATATAACTTACATTATTAACCAATCCAAGCCACCCAAACCCATATATAATCTATTAAATGTTCACCCATATCCAGGCTGGTTCCCATTTTTCCATACCATTAGTACTGCATGTCCTTGAGGTTAAGGTCTCACTAGACAGTTTTTTGGGCAAATTTGTATCCAACGATGACCTATTGCAGAAAAATGATTATAATATTATATTAAAGATACAAATAAAAACTAACTAATGCTATTTATTGAAAGCATGCTTATAAGATTCTGACTGAGGTATTACGGTTAATTCCTTATGCTATTTTGGTGGCTATTATACTGAACCAAAACTGCCACTAACCTCTCGTTTTACATTTATTTTTGACAGAAAAGATCTATTTTGAACATTTTCCTGAGACAAAGTGGCTCAAAGAATTAGTATGTACATTATTAATCTTAGTTCACTAGTACTATACTAAAGTAACATATCTTTCATCACCCCTCAACTCATAGTTTTAAATATTTACCTCTGTAGAAAACACATGTAAATATGTGAGCCAAGTTGGCTGCTCATTTGCAGCCTAAGTTACGCATTTGATCACCAATGTCATTGGACTCAATAGGATTTTAAAACTAGGAGTTTAGGACTCCTAATTTGGTAACAATATGAGTCCCACCAGCAGAAGTTGCAGTCCCCACTAAGCCAAGCATCACATACTTTCATATACTTGGCTACTGTCACATCTAAACTATCAGTTCTGGCAACTGGAGTACAGTTCTGAATCTCATTGTAATCTTTATAATTATTCCATTTAACCCCAAAATACTTGTCTAAATTTGCAAACAGTATTTTGTCCAAGTCTCTTGATTTGGAGTTTGCAGGCAATATTTATACTGCAACAACCGGAAATGAAATCAAACTTGAATATAAAATTGCACTGGAATCGATTGGTACATAAGCAAATCCTTATTTGATATTGACAAACCACCCTTACAGTGCATTGTTATATGCTTATCCGCTTATGCTTATATCTTTCCATGATACTGTATGTTGTAATATAATCAAAATAGCCATGCAACTGATAAGCTACCTTTGAGGGTCGAAGCGTAAACAGTCAACCAAATGATGACAATTAAAAAAAAAAAGCTGAAAAAACCCCAGAAAAAATAGTTTTGTTGCAACTTTTACAGTGTATCCCCCAGGGGTGTAAAATGGAGTGTAAAAAAATCCCTTGTCAGAACAGTGACTTTTTTAAATTGTCTCAATGTTCTACAAATATTTGATTTTGCCACAGCAATAAAAAATGGGTATTTGTTTGATCCTTCTTTTGTATGCCAATTTTTGTTGCAAAGAGGAAAGTTTTTCGTCAAAATAAATATGTTCTAATCATTATGAAAACTGAAGCAATGCTTTTATTTTAGTTTGTTGCTGATTACTTTGATCAAAAGTGGCTGCTTGCTTTGATAAAGATGCATGTGTTCCTGAAGGTGCCATTTAAGGCTCCTGTGTGGTTGATTTTTTGCATCCCAAATCAAAATTTTGCGACCAAATATGCATAATTAAGCATTTTCGAGTTCTCTGAATGCTAATCTGTGACAGGTAGACAGCAACAAGCCAACCCATTTTCAAGCCTAACTCAAAATAAATGTCAACCTCGTTAAGAATTTAGATCGTGTGAATTTATAAATGCTACGGTTGGGATAAATAGGCTCATGCCTTCCACCTTAAAAATTAGGGAAGTGTCAAACCAGGAACTATCCAGTGAGACCTAACAATCTGGACGTCTTGCTTAGCTTGATGAAATTGTATGAGAGCTTGCGAGATTAAGGGAAGCTAATCTGTCATAACATTGCAAATGCCAGTCTGGTTCAATGCAGTGCAACACATGGAGCTAACGAAACAGGAAATCAGAATATACCTATGATCAAAGTGTACATGATGCCAACCCTAATCTAATGCATTAGATATTTAATAAATCGTTATTGTCTTTTGCAAATCCTTTGCATCAAACAATAAATCCATGACAATAATTTGTGTGCATCAATTTTCTCCAGTGTGCATCCCTGATGCACAAATGTGCATAAACGGAAAAACTGTGTTTACTGTGTGACTGTACCAATCATTAAATAACCTATATATTCTAACAGTTTTGATAAATTACATCTGATATATCAAGTAATATACACAAAGCAATTTTCTTTCACAGCCTAGTAAAATAAAGGGAAATCACTCTTGTGGAATTTGTAACAATCAGTGGTCATGTTTCTGAAACGTTTATTAAAATTTTTGATGGACAATTCAAAATAAAACTTTGTATATTCGTATATATTCATATATAAACAGTTTGTAACAAAATAAGCAAGGGAATTACAGTGATTTGCCATTTAATGAAGATATTGTTATTAAAATAATATAAAATTAAAGAGATTTGATGCAAGAGTTCTTTTCCTCAGGTTATCAGAAATCGGTCCTTCAACCAATACTATTATTCATTGATTGTCCATGCGCTTGTTTGCTTTTTTTCTCGCTTTTTAATGCAATTTTGAAAGCTTTAATGCAATTATATGCAATTTTGAGGTAGTCTCTGGGGTGTCTTGTGGTGTTTAGTGTCTCAGACTCCCTTTCCATGCACATGGCAAGTCAAATTCCGCTTCTGTTGAGTAAAGGCATTAAATCTTTCAGAACACACTTCTTTGTATTAATCTCTATCAGAACAGAATACGTGTGTCCATTGGTTATTGACCTGAAATTTAATTTGCTAAGACATGCATGAAATGCATCATCATCTCAATGTAAGGGTATCATCAGCTCCACACCCCAAGCATTAGGCAGTTTCTAGTGATCTGGAACTTGCCTTCTAGATGGTTTCACATGTTACTCTTACCTGGTGATATTCTGCCTTGCATTCATCAGCATTTAAATTTCTGACATTCAGGGCAAATTCTGATTCACACAGTTGGTGTCTGCCACCAAAAATGTCAAAATTAAAAAGGAGTACATATTATATTATGAACATAACACGAGTGTTTTGTACTATAATATGATGGAATTATCATGTTCTGTTTTCATTATTCCTTTTGTTGTAAAGCCTAGATATAGAAATTTAAAAATTTTATAGTGTGTTTTCAACATCCCTAAGCTTACAGATTTAAAATTTATCTTTTCTAGGACATTATTAACAATCCACAGCTTACTGATGTGTTGCAGAGCCTAAATGTATATAGATTTATCTTCTTCAGGGCCTTTTCAACATCCCTCAGCTCACAGATTTAAAATTTATCTTTTTTAGGGCCTTTTCAACAATCCACAGCTCACTGATGTGTTGTAGAGCCTAAATGTATATAGATTTATCTTCTTCAGGGACTTTTCAACATCCCTCAGCTTACAGACGAAACTGGCTTCTACCTGCTGCAGGAAAAGGTGCAAGATGAAATTGATATGCTTGTTTCGGAGGCAACTAGCCCTGCAAGGAGTCAAAACATTGTCCACATATTTGATGAGCTCTCAGATTGCATATGTCGAGTGGCTGATATGGTAACTAATAGTGATGATATCCCCCCCCTCTGAAAAAATGTTTAGATTTTGGTTGGTGTTTTCAATGCTTATATTTCCCAAGCCCGTTGATTTGTTCATACTTGGGATGAATTATTATGAAGCAAAAGTAATTCAACAAGGAGCACAGTCATTTTTCCCCTTGATCTTTTGGTCATGGCAGCTTCTTTTAGGTTTTGGTACAAGAGTTTTACAACTTTTTATATTTTCTAAATTCCTTGTCAGATTTTATTATTTTGAAACAGACTGTTTATTGCTTTTCAGATTTTTTAATTTAAGGTCAAGGTCTCATATTTTACAGCAATGATCTCTTTTTTTATAGGCGATATCTTCCCCTTGTTTGAATTACATTGTACACATGAATGTTGTCTTGAATTATTTCATTTCATTTAAAAATAAAACAGCATTTTGTAAAGTTTAAACTAAGTGCAGAGCATTCAAATGAATATAACAAACAAACAAACCCTATCTCTAGAAAGGCTTAAACAAATTCAAATTATTACTTGCCTTTGGTGAGTGATTTGTCGTACCTGCTAACAACTCATCAGGATGAATAGATTGGCATTATAGATGTCAAGTGTGTTTACTAATATCAAATGTTCATAAATTGTGCTGTTAATTTCAGGCAGATTTTCTACGTGTATCTCATCCAAGTAAAGTTTACAGATCAGCAGCTGAAGAAACCTGTGTGAAATTATCAGGTCTAGTGGAAAAGTGAGTACAAATTAATTTGTTCATCAGATAAATAAAAGTGCTCTTGAAATTTTTTTGTTTACAACACGTCAAAGGCAAGTGGATAATGGCCTATGGAGGATTTAGATATGCCTAGGGAAATGACATATGATTTTAAAAGGTCCTCTATAAGATTTAGATAGAACCTGGACAAATGGCACATGAATGTAAAAGGTCCCCAATAGGATTTAGAAAGGTCCTATGCAAATGGTCTTGGCTGAAAAAGGGCCCATACAAATTTAGATTGGCCCTAGGTTTAAGTGGATGAAAATGACTGAGATTTGATCTAGCTAAAACACAATTAAATCGACTATCAGAATGAGATGTTTATTTATAATGCACATTAATGATGATTGAATATCTGATGCAGTAGCTCACATTCTTACTTCAGCCTCTCATAACTAAACTGTGAAAACCCTTAAATTTAAGCAATACTTTAAGTTGAAAACTAAGTTATTTTGGTCAGATGACTCTAAAAGAGAATAATAGATAAAAGAAACTACATTGTAACAAATTTTAACTGAGTTACCAGATTACATTATTGTAATTGCCAGTTAGTAAAAATGCTTATTCAGCTACCTTTAATTGATTGTTTTTTAAACTTTTTTAAATTATATTTTCTTGATAAGGGTGCTTTCAAAGATTTCTTAACACATTTGAAACAAACCCTATACCATGTATATGAGAGCAAATTCACGTCTTCAAATCATACTGTTCTTCCTCATGTCATTGTTGCAGATAAAACATTACCATAACTATTAATACAGAAAACGTTAAAATGCACAAAATTACAGTCTTGGCTCTTTTATAGTTGGCATATGAACAAAACTTTTTTTCCAACCAAATCTACACAGACATGAGTGCATTTATTTTTAGAAGGAGGTTATTTTGTTACAACAGTTCATTGATAGGACTGCAAATTTTTTATTTATTTATTTGTCTGCATACTTGTAATTTTAGGCATTGGTTAAATAGTATCTGCTTTGTTGCTTTTTTCTGCATTTTCACAAATACGAGTGAAGTCAGAAAACAACTTTGGCCTTACAATGCTTCTCCATTCTTGTGAATTTCACAACAAAGCATTGTTCCATACGCTTCTGACATACATGATTGCATTTTAAAGTTAAACTTTAAGTAACATAATACTTAGATTTTGATTTCTATGAATAGTATATTTTTTTTTATTCTAATCTTAAAACAAATTGCTATTTTGAAACACACATTTGTGTGTTTTATCAACAAGGGATAACATGTGGAAAAGAGGCAATGATACTATATGATAGCTGCTAACTTACTCAGGAAGGGATTAATAGTCCATCAGCTATCAAAACACATACCAAGGAATGTCCAAGAATTTCTTTGTTGGCATAATTAATAGTTACTGATGGCCTGATGAATACATTCCACTACAACATAACACTAGAACTAACCTGGTGAGGGGGCATCTAAAAAAGTATATGTATAAGTATAAGTATACATACCTCTGAAAAAAAATCACAGGGTGAAGTTTACATTTTTTAGGTAACATAGTTGTCCACTTTGCCTGGTAGCATGACCCCTGAAAACTCATTTTCATTTTTGGCCATATACGTAAGATTTTGACCAGCTGCCAGGGGGCATGTGGCCCATGGTTATAGAAGGGCCAATATAAGTGGCAAATGACCATTGGTTCTAGAAGGGCCAATATAAGTGGCAAATGACCATTGGTTTTAGAAGGGCCATTATAAGTGGCAAATGACCATTGGTTTTAGAAGGGCCATTATAAGTGGCAAATGACCATTGGTTTTAGAAGGGCCAATATAAGTGGCAAATGGCCATTGGTTCTAGAAGGGCCATTATAAGTGGCAAATGACCATTGGTTTTAGAAGAGCCATTATAAGTGGCAAATGACCATTGGTTTTAGAAGGGCCAATATAAATGGGAAATGGCCATTGGTTCTAGAAGGGCCTTTATAAGTGGCAAATGACCATTGGTTTTAGAAGGGCTATTATAAGTGGCAAATGACCATTGGTTTTAGAAGGGCCAATATAAGTGGCAAATGGCCATTGGTTTTAGAAGGACCAATATAAGTGGCAAATGGCCATTGGTTCTAGAACGGCCATTATAAGTGGCAAATGACCATTGGTTTTAGAAGGGCCATTATAAGTGGCAAATGACCATTGGTTTTAGAAGGGCCAATATAAGTGGCAAATGGCCATTGGTTCTAGAAGGGCCTTTATAAGTGGCAAATGACCATTGGTTCTAGAAGGGCCAATATAAATGGCAAATGGCCATTGGTTCTAGAAGGGCCATTATAAGTGGCAAATGACCATTGGTTCTAGAAGGGCCAATATAAATGGCAAATGGCCATTGGTTCTAGAAGGACCCATAACAGATTTAGACAATCCATGGTTATGAAGTTATCCAAGTTTTTGAGTATTGACAAAGTTAAGCCACATTTATGTTGTAGCTTATTTGATTTTGCTTTGGTGTTTTATGACATTTTAACACAAGTAGGTTATTTAGTGCTGTGTTGATTTAAATAACATTTAAGTAAAATGGCTCGCCCAGGTACATGCCATGGAAGGTAAATCAAAATTCTTCATATTATATGTCCACAAATGCAGCCACTTGTTAAAGCTACATTAAAAATCCAAATCACACCATTCCCCACAGTCTCTGTAAGTACATGGAAAGTACTTTCTTGTAAGAGTGATGTTTCAAGCCAAGTTTTACTGCTGTTTGTAAAACACTTATTTCAATTGGAGAATGATGACCAAAAGCTTGTGACCATTTATAGTAAGTAGAATAAACGCATGTGATTGATGTAAATTGACACTTGATTAAACTATTTTATACAACCTTGAAGAAGCTCTAGATGGCAGCGTGCCTTTACATATCACTCATAGCTCACCTCTGTCTGCATGGTTCAAGTTTCAGCTTGGCTATTATGGGTGTGTGGTAAAGAATGCCAGTAGCTTTCTGTTGATTAGTGGTTCTTACCTAGGATTTACTGGTTTCTTCCTGCACCAAATATTTTTTTCAGAATAATGGCATTAAGACCACACAAAATTAAACCAATCAACCTTGATGCTCAGTTTTCCAAAAGAGTTAGTGGAAATTTTTATTTCTATCTTTTGGATTATATTTGTTTGCCTTTTATGAAATCTAATTATAGCTCTAAATTGCCTGTGTTATTCTTGTTTGCAGTTAGACATTGTTGATTTTCTTGTCAGAAAACTTCACAACCACTCAATAATTACACCTCATCAATTAAAAATAAATAATTTTGTAGAACTTGTTGCACGATTTACATATAATCCATCTGGTGTAATGAAAATATTCCTGTCTCCTTCTTTCAGATTGAATACAAATATAGACATCCATGCAGCATTGAAGAAGGTGTTACAAGAAGGAGATGTGATCCCCACTGATGCAAGAGATAGAAGGGTGGCTGAACTGTTTATGTTTGATTTTGAACAGAGTGGTATACATCTTCCAGAAGAAAAGGTACTGGAAAGTTTGGAAAACATGAAGGGATGAAGCCTGCTGTTTTATTTTTGAAGTCATTTGTTAGAACTTTAGAGATGACTTGCAGGAGACACTACCAATGAAATCTATCGCTATTCTCTCAAAAGTTGATCCATGGGTGTTGAAACTAAATATTTTCAGTTGACCATCAGATTCCCATTTACGTTTCTAAACAATCGGTTGACGTAGATAGAAAGAAAGGTATAGGACAGATTCATTAAATAACCAAAGAGGAGTCGATGTGACTTTCTGAATAGCAGGTTGACTCATATTTGTTTGAGGTTTGAATTTGCACAGATCAACCTGGGTCATCACCCAGAGAGTGAGTCTGGGTGAGGCACTTTATTCTCGTTGCAAAGAGCTTCATAATCATGCATGTGCTGTTGCACTCTTAGTACTAATCAATCAGTCTTGATAAATGACATGCCTTTCACAAAGTTCTTTGGAGATATAGGTAAAACCTGTTATAATTCTGTTCATTTTTACATGATTCATTTTTGTCTTATCCAAGAAGCAATTGTCAGAATAATCTACCTGATCCCTATGCCAACTTTATGGTTTCCAGTACCTTGTTCCTTGGTGTGTGCTTTTTCATTTTTTTAAAAACTCATATGTACCTCATAACTTATCTCATCCATTATTGGTCTGATAAGAGTCTGATGTCAGCTCCAAACAAGAACAGCTTTGCATTAAAAAGAAAGGTTTACAACTGGATTTTGTTCTTTATGTTCAATCATCACCACTTTGCAAACTACAGATTGATTCATGAAGCAAGATACAGTTTTAGCAAAGGAGAATCCTTGCATTTGATTGGCTAGCACTTAATGCAGCATCAACTTTATACAGTGTGGTATTAGATCCAGTAATAAGAGATGGTACTGCTACATCAGCTGAACAGGATTAGGTACAGCAAAAAGTGATGATATTGCAGACCTGTTTACCCGACCGTATTTGACCATATTTGTACGGAATAAAGCCCATCCGTACGGTCATATGGTCATTGAACTAAAAATACGATTTGAGGTTGCATTTATTTATTACTTTTTAAAATTAATTTTTTAAGCCGTTTTTTTTCCGTTTCGTTTCGTTGTATCGTCTCTTCGGTCCGCATCCGCATCCGCATTTTGTGCCACATCACTTATTTTGACATTCTCAACATCCGGTTGTTTAAACAAAGGAAAATGCCGCCGACAAGAAAGTTTCAGCACGAAAATGATGATGAAAATGGAAAGTCTAACACAGAAAGCAGCATTTTCTACCAGTTTATTCTACTCTGTGGCTATGCCTTAAACCATTGTCAAAAGGAGAACATTTTGTGCATTGCACTGTTTGCAACTTAGACTTTTCCTGTGCACATGGTGGAAGAAATGACTGTTCACGGCATGTGGAATCGGAAAATCATACAAAATTGAAATCATTAGTGAATGGAAATAAAAACATTTTGTCAATGATGAAAGGAAAGGAAGTCAGTGATCAAAACATACTTCAAAAACAAATAACACGTGCTGAGGCGATTCTATGTGAGTTGATTGCAAATATGAATTTGTCATTGAGTACAGCTGACAAGTTAACAGAAGCAATGAAAAATAATTTATTAACCTTATTTCCATTCTAGTAAATTATTTCCATTCTAGTAAATATTGACCAAGATGATACTAGATTTTATCAGATAAATAAGATTGCCTTCACCTATCTAGATAAACTTATTATTTTCTAAGTGGATGGGTGGTAACAATGTCATAATGTTTTATATCAAGTCATCCTTAACCATTAAAAATAGAGAATTGGCTTTAATTAAAATGTTATGGATACATGTGAAGCTGAGAAAACAGAATTTCTAGAGAAAGTAACGGAGGTAAACAACAATAAATTTGGTTATGTTGTATTTTTTTTGTGGTTTTTATCACTATAATATGAACAGGATGTTTAAGTCAGTGGTGTTCAATTTCTGCATATTTGTGTCTTGAAACACAGAATTAACTGAATACCAGCGTCTTTGCAAACTAAGAGTTATTTGTACAATATTGTATAGTCATTATGTCGTGTAATACTACATAATGATAATTATAGTATATTGATAGTATCTACTATTTGTTTGCTGAAAATACTGACTGCGGTCTGAAAATACTGACAGGCATTGCTTAAAATACTGACAGGAAAATTTATGGGTAAACAGGTCTGATATTGCTACATGAACTGTACATAGTGCAGCATTAAGTACAGCAATATAAGATGGCTCTGCAACATTTATTGTACACAGTGTGGTATTAGGTACAGCAACAAGACATGGTACTATTACATCAAGTGTTCACAGTGCAGTATTAGGTATGGCAATAAGAGAGGGTATTGTGACATTAGCTGTGCACAGTGTGGTATTATGTATAGCAACAAGACATGGTACTACTAAATCAAGTGTACACAGTGTATATTAATATTTCTGAAGTAAAATTTAGCATAGTTTGATTTTTATTAAATGTAGTTTATATTCATGAATGTTTTCTATTTTTTTTTTTTCAGAGAAAGAAGTTTGTGAAGTTGAATGAAAACATAATATTACTGGGTAACTACTTTATGGAAGGCACTCATGCAGCTGTGGCTGTTGAGAAATCCAATTTACCAGAACATGTGCACCATTGGTGAGTCCATATATAGGAATTTGACACTGTATTAAGCTTAGTAGTTCTGCATCATCATTCCAGCAGTTAGATTGGCACTTGCAGGGAATATTGTATCAGCTTGAATTAATATGTGAGTCTGACATTTTAGGCACTGGATCACTCCTGTGAAACCCTGTATTTTGATGATCATTTATACTCCCTTTTTCTCGGTTGCCTAGCTGCAATGTTTTTCACTGTTGACATTTAAGAAGACTGCCATCACATTGGAAGATCAGCAGGTGAATTTCTTATATCTGTTAGTGGCACATTTTTAAAAGACATTTGGTTATACCCTGATCAAATTTTTTTCGTAGTTAATTAATTTCTTGTGAGAGATATTAGCATTTATAAAACCTTTGCATGTTGTATATGGCTTTGTTATTTATCCTTTTTCCCCATCAGCATTGGAATTAGCTATTACATAAAAAAGCATGCCTTTGCATTTCTCTTGTTAGGGTTGTTAGGGTAGGTATTATGTGCAATCTCCCTATCCTCCATAATTAGTCTATTTCTTTGGTGTGATTCATATTATTATTCATTAAGATTAATTATGCCTCACATTCCTATATTGAAAATTAGCATTTTTAACTCGGGCATGTTGCACACCACTTTTTTCCTTGGTGCTGTGTTTTCAGACACAGATTCCATTTTGACTGCTCTGGTCATCTAAGTGGTTAAAGTGTATGCCCTTGTTGCACGAGGTCACAGGTTTAAATCCCAGCTAAGTCATACCAGAAACTATCAGAAATGGTAATCATAGCAGCCATGCTTGGCAACCAGCATTAAGGTGGCGCTCACCAGTTATTATATACTTTTGAGAGAGTGATGTATGTAAGGTGAAGTTGTTTGCATTTTAAACATGCACAGTGGAGAGAATGTTGGCATACCTATATACTACTTTCATGTAATGTGGATGAAATTTCTTTGGATATTGTACTTTTGGAAATTTAAAATGAGCTTAGGACACTGCGAACTAAATTGACTGCTCCCTTGTGCTCCAAAAATCAACCAAAATTTGTCTAAAGTACACTATTCTTGGCAGCTATTAAAATATGGAAAATGAATTTTGCCAAACTAGATAATACCAGCTTCTAAAAGTGCAATGACTGAATTACCAAATACATAAAATGTAAAAAAAGTTATCAGCTCTTTTTTTTACAATTTACCTCTGAAGTTCGAGAAGTGAAAATGAGCAAGTAGAGCTAGCACTTTTTTGAAAGGTGCACATCTGCAGTAAGGTCAAGCTGATTACTATCTAACCCATATTACACCCATCAATCATACATCAAAATAAAGGGAATTAAAGGTTCTTTGAACAATACCTAAGATATACAAAGTCTCTTTTAAAACACCAGTATAACTAGTGAGGAAACCCGGGAAAACTCTTTTTCTTTAAAATTTTAACCCTATGCTAAATACGAAACTGTAGAGCGCCACCTTAAAAACAAATATAAACATATATGCAATTATTTTTCTTTTTTTCATATTATTATGTATGATCTTCTGGGTAAAATGGTACATTAACAATGATTTTATTCATGAAAATAAGCTAATTATGCTTATTTTTGCTCTAGCATACCTACTTTGCTATGAGGCATGTTTGGGTGAGTAGTGACCTTCATTATGGGGAAATTAGAAGTCTTAGAATATAGAAATAAAGTCAACTTAAATTGAAAAATGTTGCAATAAATAACAGAAATACATAGTGAAAATGTTTCATTTCATTTATTTGCAATGAAATTAAAAAATAAATGATAACAAAGCAAATCTGCTTTCTTCCATATCAAAAAAATTAGTTAATATTTTAACCTTTGACCTTTGACCTTTATGAACCTCACCTGTAAAATCCCTGTTATAACTGTAAAATTTATTGTTGACATTTTAGGAATAAATATGGTTAGTTTCATGTTCCTGTCTATCAGCAAGACACTGGTTGCTATGTTGACAAAATGCAATGTACATTTTTAAAATTGTTCACTTTTTATCATAAGGAGGGGGGCTGTACCGGTTTAAGACTCTGACTCTAATAAATGCTGTTCTGAGGGGGAAAATATAGGACAATTATTACAAAGGACTGTTTTGATGCTTGCAACTTAAATATTTCAGCCATACAATCAAAACTAAATCATACAATAATAATTTCTATATACTCTTTATGGTGGCGCTCACCAGTTATTATGTACTTTTGAGAGAGTGATGTATGTAAGGTGAAGTTGTTTGCATTTTAAACATGCACAGTGGAGAGAATGTTGGCATACCTATATACTACTTTCATGTAATGTGGATGAAATTTCTTTGGATATTGTACTTTTGGAAATTTAAAATGAGCTTAGGACACTGTGAACTAAAATGACTGCTCCCTTGTGCTCCAAAAATCAACCAAAATTTGTCTAAAGTACACTATTCTTGGCAGCTATTAAAATATGGAAAATGAATTTTGCCAAACTAGATAATACCAGCTTCTAAAAGTGCAATGACTGAATTACCAAATACATAAAATGTAAAAAAAAGTTATCAGCTCTTTTTCTTACAATTTACCTCTGAAGTTCGAGAAGTGAAAATGAGCAAGTAGAGCTAGCACTTTTTTGAAAGGTGCACATCTGCAGTAAGGTCAAGCTGATTACTATCTAACCCATATTACACCCATCAATCATACATCAAAATAAAGGGAATTAAAGGTTCTTTGAACAATACCTAAGATATACAAAGTCTCTTTTAAAACACCAGTATAACTAGTGAGGAAACCCGGGAAAACTCTTTTTCTTTAAAATTTTAACCCTATGCTAAATACGAAACTGTAGAACGCCACCTTAAAAACAAATATAAACATATATGCAATTATTTTTCTTTTTTTCATATTATTATGTATGATCTTCTGGGTAAAATGGTACATTAACAATGATTTTATTCATGAAAATAAGCTAATTATGCTTATTTTTGCTCTAGCATACCTACTTTGCTATGAGGCATGTTTGGGTGAGTAGTGACCTTCATTATGGGGAAATTAGAAGTCTTAGAATATAGAAATAAAGTCAACTTAAATTGAAAAATGTTGCAATAAATAACAGAAATACATAGTGAAAATGTTTCATTTCATTTATTTGCAATGAAATTAAAAAATAAATGATAACAAAGCAAATCTGCTTTCTTCCATATCAAAAAAATTAGTTAATATTTTAACCTTTGACCTTTGACCTTTATGAACCTCACCTGTAAAATCCCTGTTATAACTGTAAAATTTATTGTTGACATTTTAGGAATAAATATGGTTAGTTTCATGTTCCTGTCTATCAGCAAGACACTGGTTGCTATGTTGACAAAATGCAATGCACATTTTTAAAATTGTTCACTTTTTATCATAAGGAGGGGGGCTGTACCGGTTTAAGACTCTGACTCTAATAAATGCTGTTCTGAGGGGGAAAATATAGGACAATTATTACAAAGGACTGTTTTGATGCTTGCAACTTAAATATTTCAGCCATACAATCAAAACTAAATCATACAATAATAATTTCTATATACTCTTTATGGTGGCGCTCACCAGTTATTATGTACTTTTGAGAGAGTGATGTATGTAAGGTGAAGTTGTTTGCATTTTAAACATGCACAGTGGAGAGAATGTTGGCATACCTATATACTACTTTCATGTAATGTGGATGAAATTTCTTTGGATATTGTACTTTTGGAAATTTAAAATGAGCTTAGGACACTGTGAACTAAAATGACTGCTCCCTTGTGCTCCAAAAATCAACCAAAATTTGTCTAAAGTACACTATTCTTGGCAGCTATTAAAATATGGAAAATGAATTTTGCCAAACTAGATAATACCAGCTTCTAAAAGTGCAATGACTGAATTACCAAATACATAAAATGTAAAAAAAAGTTATCAGCTCTTTTTCTTACAATTTACCTCTGAAGTTCGAGAAGTGAAAATGAGCAAGTAGAGCTAGCACTTTTTTGAAAGGTGCACATCTGCAGTAAGGTCAAGCTGATTACTATCTAACCAATATTACACCCATCAATCATAATATCAAAATAAAGGGAATTAAAGGTTCTTTGAACAATACCTAAGATATACAAAGTCTCTTTTAAAACACCAGTATAACTAGTGAGGAAACCCGGGAAAACTCTTTTTCTTTAAAATTTTAACCCTATGCTAAATACGAAACTGTAGAGCGCCACCTAAGAGGTTAGTGTTAGGACTGGTCTGCCTGGTTTTAGGATATATGACTGGGTAGGACATGGTGCCCCATTTCTAGACATTACTGTGAGCAGCCACACCGCAGACATTATAGAGATGTTACTCATATTGTTAAAGCTACATTAAAAATATTATAAAAGTATACAAGCACACAGATTAATTTTCAGGTCCAATTTTGGATAGCTGTCCTTGATTCTTACCAGATTTATTAGCAATTGTACCTACTGGTTATTTGTAAATTTCATTGTCCCTAGCTTTCTTCTAAGTCAGTCAGAAATCACCAGAAGACTAATTATGATATCTAGTTGGTCCTTATTTAACATGGTACTCTGCTGACATCAGATATGTCTGCTAAGATGAATAGTTTGAACATCTTGTCACTAATTGAATGGATAGTCATATAAACATAGGATTTCACAAATTTCTTTTATGGTGTCTAGTTTGTCTTAATGAAAATGGTGTTGATATGAGATTCAGAACGACTGCCACTAAAACGATCTTGAAAATCTTTTTATTACTGAGTGTTCTTAATAAAAAGGCAACAACTTGGGATTTTCACTAGAAGACTTGCGGTGTCTAGTTTAGTTTAAATACAAAATTGGCTGATCAGATTTTCAATATGGCCACCACAGAATGCTCAGATATGTCTGCCATAATGAACATGTTGAAAATCCTGTAACTAATTTTCCTGAATGGATGGTCATATGAGGGTTTCAACAAAAGACTTTTATTGGTTTCTGGTTTGTGTTAAATGAAAATGGTACAGATCCTACATCCAATATGATTAATACAGTGGCTATTGGACAATCCTACATCCAATATGACTACTACAGTGGCTATTTGACAATCCTATTGCTGTAAAGATGACTTCAGCACTCAAAAGTTAAAGAGAAGAAATACGAAAAATGGTGTAAAACCACAAGATGAGAACAAATACAAGTAAAACTAAGGGTATTGCTCAGTTGAAAGTGGATGTGTGGGGTGGGGGTGGAGGGAAATGGTATAACTGTAACATGGAAGTCCATGCTGTAAATTAGCATAGTATTAATGTTAAATTATAGAAGGCTTGCAAAATCTGAACATTATTCAGCTTGTTTCATAAATTCAGTATGAAATCATTATCCATTTGAGATCCTCTGTATAAGAAACGTACTTAATTTTTTGTATACAGTTCATGTTAAAATCCATGACAGTGAGATACCAGTCTTCATGAAATCTAAGACCTGAGACTTATTCATTATTTCTCATCAAATGCTTTCTGTGGCATAGTAACGATCAAATTAATTTATTTAAAGGGAACTGTAGTGTAAAAAGAACATGCATTATAATGAAGTATTTTTAGATTTCTTGCCAGGTCTGTTATTGGTGGAATCAGAGAACCTTCTTTTCATTGATGTTTAACAGTAAAATAGTGTAAATTTGAAACCTTTGGCTAATTTTTAATTGCTATTTGTGTTTTCTTTTGTTTGCAGTTTTAACATACATGGAGACAACATAACTGTAACAGGCTTGTTTCCTGAGCATTATGATGAATTTGTAAGTATTCAGTCATGATAGCAATTGGTTGAGTATTGTAATAAAAGGGGTCACATGTTTGATACTCTCCCAGGCAGGCCAAAGATGGCAGCATTAGTGTGTACTTGGGAGAGGTACCTAACTCATATTTTCTTTGCATGATATAAATGCTAATGTCTTAAAAGTGCTGCTAAAGCCAGGAAATATGAAAATTAAAAACAATATTATATTTTCTATGCTATAGCCATATTTAAAAAAAATTGGATTGGATTGTATCATCTTTCACCATGTTAACCTCTGAGTCACTTTACCTAGAACAAATTGGAACCATGTTAAGTTTGAAAGAAAAATACTGCTAACTTTCAAAAAACAGAAATTTTGACATTAGCACCTGTATTTTTATTGTCAAACCAGTGATTTAGGTACCATTTTTTCTACTTTTTATTGCAGTGCTGTTTCAACTTCAGATCGCAGTGTTGTTGAGCCTGTGACAGAGATATCATGATATTAGTGACATCAATAATGTTCAGATTTGGTTTTAAAGTTTTGAAAGCCATGTAGTTTTAGCATTATTGGCTGTGTTTTTCAGAAACTTTGGGACTGGATGCCAGAAAATTGTTGACTAGGATTTTTGTCACTTGCTTCACATTGGTCACAGGGCACAATGCGATTTAGAATCCTTGTTGTAGTTAACAAAAAAAATAGTGCAGTATAAACTGACAACAGAGCAGTATAAATCGACAACAGTGCAGTATAAATTGACAACAATGCAGTATAAATTGACAACAGTGCAAGGTAAATTATAGTAGTCTGATATAAATGATAACAATATAATGAGAACAGTGAAGCACATATAATAACACTGTAGTATAAGTGAAAACAGTGCAGTATAAATGATAATACAATGATATCAATGAAAGCACTGCGGTATAAATTATAACACTGCAGTATAAGTGAAAATAATGACATATATATATATATATATATATATATATATATATATATATATATATATATATATATATATATGAATGCTGTTATATTAAAAAGCTAACTTTTATCTGTTAGGCTTATAAAATCAAATATTCAGGTATGTTATTGGTTAACTGATTAAGTTAATTTTTTGTCACTAATGGTTGAAAATGTTAATGTACCTTATGTGGCTTAAATAATTAAATAATGTGTTGCTAATATTTAAACATGCTGTGAAGTTTCTTAACAAAGGAAACTAATTTATTATTATTAATGATGTTTTACTTGCATGCTCAACACATGATCTGATTTGTGCTAGTGATGGCTTGCTAACGCTACATTTATATTACTGATACCCAATTTGAATCAGGACAGTATAATATAAAAAATTGCTCTAAGGTGTATATGCTTAAGAAGAAATTTAAAATTCAAGCAAATGCTTGATTTGTCATCAGAATTTTCATTCAATAAGTGGAACGAATAAAGAACATGGATGTTCACTGTATATATCAGTCATTCACACATGACAGGAAGTAAACAAAATTGACCATACAGAGCTATCTAATTAAGTCTTAGTTTCACATCGATATATTAATAATGGTGCAACTGGTTTGTTCCCACATACATGGCAAATAGAAGATTTAAGTGTAATAGGGCTTGAATAGCATCAAATGTGTATTGTCAATGTATATCATATATCAGAGTTGGATATAATGATAGATCAAATATGAGCTGCTAACCTAGCACTAATTGTTACATGGCAGAGCAAAAAGCATGTTTCATTAGAATTAGCTGTGTAGTGCAGATGTATCATTGTTGATAATACATGGGCTGCTGATAATCACTACTAAAAAATCAACATGCTTGAATAGCATTAACTGTGTATTGTCATATTCTAGCAAAGAAAACATGTTCAAATAGCACTGAAATTGTATTGTTAGTTTCTAGTGCAGTGAACATCTTTGAATAGCATCAAAAGTGTATTGTAGGTTTCGAGCACAGTGAACATGTTTGAATAGCATTAAATGGTGTATTGTCAGTTACTAGCACACCAGACCTGCATTAATAGCATTAAATGGTTTATTGTCAGTTACTAGCACACCAGACATGCATGAATAGCATTAAATGTGTATTGACAGTTACTAGCACACCAGACATGCATGAATAGCATTAAATGTTTATTGACAGTTACTAGCACACCAGACATGCATGAATAGCATTAAATGTGTATTGACAGTTACTAGCACACCAGACCTGCATGAATATCATTAAATGGTTTATTGTCACTTACTAGCACACCAGCCATGCATGAATAGCATTAAATGTGTATTGACAGTTACAAACACACCAGACATGCATATAACATTAAATGGTTTATTGTCAGTTACTAGCACACCAGACATGCATGAATAGCATTAAATGTGTATTGACAGTTACTAGCACACCAGACATGCATGAATAGCATTAAATGTGTATTGACAGTTACTAGCACACCAGATATGCATGAATAGCATTGAATGTTGTATTGTCAGTTACTAGCACACCAGCCATGCATGAATAGCATTAAATGTGTATTGACAGTTACTAGCACACCAGACATGCATGAATAGCATTAAATGTGTATTGTCAGTTACTAGCACACCAGACCTGCATGAACAGCATTAAATGTGTATTGTTAGTTACTAGCACATTAGAGATGCATGAATAGCATTAAATGTGTATTGACAGTTACTAGCACGCCAGACCTGCATGAATAGCATTAAATGTTGTATTGTCAGTTACTAGCACACCAGCCATGCATGAATAGCATTAAATATGTATTGACAGTTACTAGCACACCAGATATGCATGAATAGCATTAAATGTTTATTGACAGTTACTAGCACACCAGATATGCATGAATAGCATTAAATGTGTATTGACAGTTACCAGCATACCAGACATGTATGAATAGCATTAAATGTTTATTGACAGTTGCTAGCACACCAGCCATGCATGAATAGCATTAAATGTGTATTGACAGTTACTAGCACACCAGACATGCATTAATAGCATTAAATGTTGTATTGTCAGTTACTAGCATACTCTGCCACAAAGTTAGCAAGCAGAACCTCTGATTTAATGACACTGTCTACTGATGTTGGTGCAAAAATTTGCACATTATGTGATGATTTCTTGTTTGCAATGTGCTGCATGCTTTTTAAGTACCTTGTGAGATAATTTTTCCCCCATTGGAAATGTTCAAATGTGTGTTGCAAGCTGTACAGTATGCAAAGCTTACTCCCTTTTCACTATGATTCACACATTTAAATTCGCCTATCCAAGCACTGTTGAAGTTGCAAGCATACTTTTGTTTTTCAAAGGCATAATTTCTATTGAAGCTTTTAGCAGACATTTCGACATGGCAACAGAATTTTTTAAATAATCCCCAAGTAGTTGTAGGAATATGCATCAATTTGTATGTGTTTGGTGATTTGCCTCCAGCGAAGCACACTACGTACTGTACAACAGCAAAGGCCAATGATATTCTGATTGTGATGTGCCTCCTTCTACTTCATATTGCTCCATATGAACAAAAGTAATTCAGAATATAATTTGCAATGGGGAGGTTCATTTTTCGAATTATCATTCTAGTTGGAAATACTTATGCTTGGCAGGTTTTTTTTTTCCCGGGATATCTTGTCAGCAAATCGGTAGATCTAAAAATGGGGTCAAAAATCAAAATACTCCTGGACAAATCGGAAGACTTGGCATGTATGCAGATGTGTGAAGCCCAAAACTCTTTCATAACATTGTTGAGCCCATTTCCTGTAAACATTGGCTTTTATAAATAATGATATCATATTAATCTTAGTGTTACATGTACTTTAGTCAACACTTCTTTCAGTAATGGAAACTTGACATTGGGAGATATGTATTGACGGTAGAGATAATCTAATTACTTACCCTATGTCGTGATATGAATTAAGTATTGGTTCTGGATACATTTGAAATAAAAAGTTACTGCTTGTGAGGGAAACATTTTGTGCTTGTGAGGGAAACATTTTACATTTGTGTACTAATATGCTGGTCACATTAGAGGGGTGGCCATTCTTGAGGGGTACTTTTGAACATAAACTCATCAGGGCCAAGAGATTCTGGCCGTTAGAAGCAGGTGGCCGCTGGTTGGAGGGGGACCATTTAAGAGGGGGATTACTGTACATCATGTTTGAGCTCTTAATACCCACTAGCAAAGCAAAAAAACATGTTTCAGTAGCATTTGATGCGTATGATCAATGTAAGTGATGTATTGGAAGTTATATGTCATGGTACATAGATGTGAGCTGCTAATACCCAGCCCTAATTGTTACTAGCAAAGCAAACATATTTCAGTAGCATTAAATGTGTATCGTCAGCCTATCATGTAAAAAGAACATGCATTATAATGAAGTATTTTTAGATCTCTTGCCAGGTCAGTTATTGGTGGAATCAGAGAACCTTCTTTTCCTTTGTATATAATTGTACATAAGATGTGACCTGCAAAATACCCAGCCTTAATTGTTACTAGCAACACAAACATGTTTCAGTACTATTAGAAGTGTATGATTGGTGCATATTATGTATTGGAAGTGGCATACATCAAATATGAGCTGTGACCCAGCCCTAATTATTGTTATCATAGCAAGGCTACTTGTCTTTAACTTTTAAAGCTGATCAGCCAACTGGCAGTTCTACACAACTTTTGCTTTGTTTGTATAGGTACGTGAGGCAGCCTACAGAATTTTCCTGTACCCCCACCCCCATCAAGAAGATTTGCTGAGAAGCTTTTTGATGGAGAGACATAAATTGGCCCAGCTTGTGGATTTTCCTACATTTGCACAGAGAGCTTTAAGAGGAACAATGGCAGGCTCTGCAGGTAAATCTGTATTATTATACAATGCTTTAATTCAGAGATAAGGGTATTCACTAATCCTCATGTCTGTTTTCCTTATGTCCAGCTTAGTAAATATCATATTGCACCTTTAATTATTGTTAGAGTTACTGCCTGTGTTTGAATTGTAGCAGTGTATGGTATGCCTAGGCTGACAGCTTTTGAAGGATTGCCATGAGAGTTAGTAATTACTATGGTAATTATCTAAAGATGTTTGTATTGACAAATTGCTGCAACTTTTTTAGTTATTTTCATTTTTTTCATGTAGCTTAATTCACTGTGTGAAACAATGTTTTTAGCACAACTGGTCCTGCATTATTTTGTGGTTTAAAATGAAACTTGGTATGTTACGGTCATTATCTGAATATGTAAACATCTAAAGGTCACTTTACTCCCACAATTTGTATTCGACTTATTGCACATTTTGTTGTGCAGTTTATAATGCAATCTTTTTAATGCATGTGGCTACAAAGTATTGGAAGGATTGCCATGAAGTGTAGTAATTTTTATGGTCACTACTTTAGATGTGAATACCAAAAAGTTGCTTTACTCTCTAAAATTTTTATTTGAGTTATTGCTCCTTTTTATTCTTTAATTTTCATTAGCACAATTAGTTCCATATAATATTTTTGTTTGTTTCTTGTTATTGCTGTCTATCTTGCTACATATTATGATCATAATTGAAAGATGTACATATTGACAAATCTTTGGTCTCCCTTGATTTTTGGAAGAGTTTTTACCTTTCAAACTTGTAGATGGGTCATTTATGACATTTTTCTGAATGCAGCATCTCAGTCAAATTATTGTTCTCCATGGTTGCAGAAGAGTTATCCATCTTTCTATTACTGTATATTCATCTCCATAATGGAGTAGAGTTGGGAGGCAGGGGTTGATATACATAAGCAAATGGCACACCTTTCCTCCAGTGTGTTATGGAATCACTATGAATTTACTGGGTATTTCTTTTTAAAGTTAACAACTTTATTTTCTTTTATTGCAGTTATTCAAAGTCATATAAAGTTTATTTTATTTTCATTATTTAGAAAGAGACAGAAATTGCATCCATGTCTTTTTATGTCCAGCTACTCCAAGAGTTCATACTCATTTTTCTAAATGGGATGTCATATTAATGATAATTATTTTGTGCTGTACAGTAAGTGTTGATTTACATAAGTGAACTACCCGTATTAATGATAATATTATGTGGATTGTACAAGAAATTTAAAGAACTTGTTTTAGTACATGTACTTCTCATAGCTCGGATATTATCTGTTGATCTTTTAATTTGAGGAACCATTAACTTTAGATTGGTAACTACTTATCCTTTCATTTCAGTGCCTGTTATTTGAACTTAAAATATAAGAGGAGGATATTTGCTTTGTAACAACACTTTCCCATAATTTACTGATTAACCAATCATAGAACCCAATGACATACACTGATTGAAACTCATTTAGTAATGTTATGTTATTATAACTCTATGGGCTTAAGATAAGTAAAACAAAAGAGTGAGAAGCAGCAAGCTTTGTAAAATTCAACAAATAATTTATTTCCCTTGAATACAGAGTGAAAATGTTAAAAAAAGGAACAGTATTGCAAATCAAATCCTAGAATTACAGTCACAAGTCTTAATGATTCAAGTTCTTAATAAACTTTAGAGGAAATCAAAATTAAATCCAACACTAAAGTTTTGATTTCCCTGTAGTGGCCTGTGTAGTAGTGATTTGCCAACAGTCTTTTGTTGGATCACAGTCAAACAATCCAAGAATAAATTTTTATTTGAAATTTTACGATAAATTCAAGTCTCTATTTCCAAGACTTATAATTTTGGAACACTTCCAATTTCCAGAGAAGAATCACTTGAATTAAATAATTTGAATAAATACATTTCCACCCCTTAGCTTAAGGCAGGAATAAATAATTTTTCTGGTAACAAGATTACTGAGTTCTCTACCAGATTTCAGGTCACAGTTAGCATTTTTTAAAACAACCCACAATATTACTTAATGGAATAACATTCTAGAAGGTTCCCAAAGTTTACAAAATAAAATCTTAGATATAAAGGTCTATTACTAAATTTATAATATAGAATGTGGAACACATCAGGTAGGCCATATATATTTATAGGGGAATTCCAATAGCATAGACCCAGACCCATACTCATCAAGAAAATATTGACTATGTATTGTTTACAGAATTAAAAACAATGATTCAGGTCAAGTAGAAAATGAACTTGATTTTGGACTATGTCAAGTCCAGCATACAGTGTTACTTTTCCCATAGCATATAATTAAATAAAAAAAACTAAAAGAACTAACAAACAATGCAAATTAAATAAACAGAACAATGTATATTTAATTTATATTGTGTGCTTATCATGATAGTAAATTGTAAACAGAATGTTTACATTGTATTTGAGTTCAAGGTCAGGCTTGTTTACTTATTAGACTAAGTTTTTCCATCAGAATGATTCCCATCTAGGTCAGACGGAAATGTGTATAGATAGAGATTTTATAAATAATTAATTCCTATCTTAAATCAGTCTCTTGAATCCATTTGATATCAAATTTCTCAGTTGTGTTTAGAATAATTCAAAAGGAATTATTTAAAATAAAAAAACTTGAATTACTAAATTGCTTGTTGAGTTTACCAAAACTGTTGCTGTAATTTTCTTTCTTTTACGTATTTTAAGACCTGGAGTCATAACTGTAAACATTCTGCTATAATAGCAAAGCTGTCAGTTTACAGTCTTGATTTTTATTTGATACATGAGCCAGTTATGTGCTGACTTTTTACAGAATACAATGATAACTTTTTGTGTAGAAAAATTTATTATGTGAGTGTTGATGTATTAGTACCATGTTGCATGTAAAACTTTTGTCACAAATGCTTGTTTCTTACCCCATAAAATTTAGTTTAGAGAGGATTAGACTGGAGTCAGCTTGTACAGCCATCCATCTTTGTTTTACTTGCTGGCAGTATCTCCAGAACTCTTGAAGATACCCTTTATTCAGCTTAATTTTCTGTTGTATCATGACTAGACATTCTTACCAGTAAAGAAGTAGGTCACTATGATTAGCATTTTAAGAGTTATCTCAATTCATATTTGATGATGATCATTTGTGTCCAATGTAAAATTCGTCCTTGTCTGGTTAATACTTATATGGTTTAATGACGGGTCCCTGGTTGGTCGAGTGGTGTAAAGCACTTCCTTTTACCAAAAATATCATTATGTCTCTGTTCACATAAGTTTGAAGCTTGGGCTAAGCCACAGTTGGAATGTGAGCTTGCCAATCTTTCCTGTGGTTTAGTGGTTATTAGCTGAGTTTTCCCAAGTTCTTTTATCGCTATTTATACTGGATGTCAAGTGTAGCTTATTATTATGACTTTATTTAAAGAGGGTAACTCAATTAGTTAAGAACTAATCTACCTTGAGGCCCTCATTCAAAGGAATTTAATTATTTTTGCTGCATCTCTGAAGACACTGGATATACTGTGTTTGGAAAGAGGAAATAGAGTGTGCATTTCTAATCTCAACTGGAATATTATTCCAGAGCAAAGTTCCAGAGTATTGGAAACTTTTTTAAATAATTCCTTATTTGGTTTGGGAATTTTGTAATGTTTGGTAGACATTGATCGCAGGTGGGGAGTATTTCCAGGTAGCCTATACTTGAAAAGTGATTGTAAATATTCAGGAGCATTATTATTGGCTATCCTGTACATTAATTTGGCTTTTGTTAAACAGATTCGGTCTTTAATATGTAGTATTTTTAACTTAACAATTAAATTTTCCTTGCTTTCTTTCTGGATTGATACTAACTCAAAAGCTCTTTTTTGGAGATGTGCCAGCTTTGCTAAGTTTTTATCATTTGAATTACCCCATACTGTATTACAGTAGTCTAAATAGGGTTGTATGTAACTGTTATAAAATAGTTTTCTGTGCTTTTCCGGAAGAAAGTGTCTTATCCTACTGAGAAGCCATAAACTTGAATTGACTTTTTTACTGATATGTTTGATATGTTCAGTCCATGATAGGTTATTATCTACCAAAACACGAAGTAGACTATCGTGACAGACCATTTGCAACCTTTTATCCTTCCATGTCAGACATAGTCCATCGCTATCAAGTTTTGTTCTTTTTTCCCATGTTGAGATAAGTAATATTTTAGTTTTACCGGTATTAACCACCATGCCATTGCATGTGCACCAGTATTCTAGTTTGTTTAAGGCATTCTGTAAAGAAATTTTGAGTTCTTGTTTTGTGTTTTGGATGTCTGACAATGTTGTGTCATCTGCTTAGAGATCTGTAGATGATACTGAGTCCTTTAGTACAAGTGGTAGGTCATTAAAAAATAAAATAAACAGTAATGGACCCAGAATTGAGCCTTGTGGTACTCCACATCATGTCCTGAAAAATGGTGTTCAGCCCAAAACAACAATGACATCATAATTTTATGACAATTTGTGTCCAGCCATCTGTACATCAGATTTGTAATACTCTTCTTTCATTAACATCTCCAAACCATCTGAGATATCGTCCAGAAACTTGCCCAGCATTTGTCCTATTATCGATATGATAAATAGATGGGCAAGATTAAGCTTTTATCTTTGCAAGAGGGCTAGATTTGGGAGGTAATTTACTAAAACTAATAATTTACTAAAACATTTAAGTCATATGCTTCTTTTCTTTTATATTTCCAACTGTTTATGTACAGTAGAGGTGGAGGATAGAATTACAGCATATTATTGTACAGTAGAGGTGGAGGATAGAATTACAGCATATTATTGTACAGTAGAGATGGAGGATAGAATTACAGCATATACAGCATATTAAATATACAGTAGAGGTGGAGGATGGCATTATGGTGTATTAAATTATTGTGATGTTACTAAAATGTAATTTCAGAAAATGTGATGAACTTCCTAACCACATTGGCTGATAATATTAAGGAAAGGTAAGATTGCTTTTTATTCCTGCATTTCAGTATCAGTGTTATTATAGTACCCTCTTTCTTTCTGTCCAGAACTCTACCCTTACTAAACTGATTGGTGGAAATTGGTAGATATGTTGCAATATGTCAAACATTTTCAAGAGGGAAATAATTTTTGGCCCTCTGCAGGGTTTCTTGGTAGGTGTCCAGTATCAAATGGACAAAAATATTTGCAGTGATGGACATTTGTAATATTTGTGTTTCCAGCCTTTTCCAAAAATGTAGGTAAGATTGTATTCATGTTTTTATCTATTCATTGGTCTTTTTGTCACACTTTAATTTTCATTCTCTAGCTTTAAAGTCACCTGAGATGATGAAATAAAACTGTGTGTTTACATTATGTCATGAAGTTGTATTGCATACCAAACTGGCTGTCATATCTTCAAGGTCATGTATTAATATTTTGAAATTTTTTTATCAAACTTCCTTGATTGCTTCTGTAGTCTAGTGGTTAGGGCATCTGTCTAAGAAGATGGAGGCCACAGTTTCATATCTAGCTAAGTCATACCAAAGAATTAAAAAAAATACAAGCAGCTGCAGATATTTTTAGTCATATTGCTTTGATGTCTGCAGTAAGGTAGTTTACAGTGATGTCTTGCACTAGGGCATCATGCCACAGACAACTAGCATCATGTCCCAGTCACATTATCCTGACACCAGGCCAACAACTTCTTACACTAACCCCTCTCACTGCTAAATGAGAGGAGAGGCAGCTGCTAGTACCACTTTTATTAGTTTTTGGCATGACTTGACTGGTGTTCGAACCTGTGACCTCCTGCATCTGAGGTGACCTGTGACCTAAAGCAACCGGAGTGGTCTATATCAGATCACATAAAGTTGCATGAGCTGTTTATAGTCAGTATTGAGTCTGTTTGAATAAAGTAGCATGAGCTATTTGCAGCCTAATTATGATTGAGTTTGCTTAAACTGGCATGAGCTACATAGACATTACATGTTTAAAACTGGGCAAGCAGCAGCAGCAGCTACTTTCAGCCCATGTTTGATTCAGATTGCATTAAGTGACATGCTGCAATTGTAGCTTGTATTGTAATTAAGACTGCATAAAGTGGCATGAGCCATATGCAATCATTATATGATTTAGATTACATAAAGTGGCATGAGCTACTTGCAATCATTATATGATTCAGATTACATAAAGTGGCATGAGCTACTTGCAATCATTATATGATTCAGATTACATAAAGTGGCATGAGCTACTTTCAATCATTATATGATTCAGATTACATAAAGTGGCATGAGCCATATGCAATCATTATATGATTCAGATTACATAAAGTGGCATGAGCTACTTGCAATCATTATATGATTCAGATTACATAAAGTGGCATGAGCTACTTTCAATCATTATATGATTCAGATTACATAAAGTGGCATGAGCTACATGTGGTCATTTGTGATTGATATTATATAAAGTAGCATGGGCTTCTTGCAATAATTATATGATTCAGATTACATAAAGTGGCATGAGCTACTTGCAATCATTATATGATTCAGATTACATACAGTGGGATGAGCTACTTTCAATCATTATATGATTCAGATTACATAAAGTAGCATGAGCATTATATGATTCAGATTACATAAAGTGGCATGAGCTACTTGCAGTCATTATATGATTCAGATTACATAAAGTGGCATGAGCCATATGCAATCATTATATGATTCAGATTACATAAAGTGGCATGAGCTACTTGCAATCATTATATGATTCAGATTACATAAAGTGGCATGAGCTACTTGCAATCATTATATGATTCAGATTACATAAAGTGGCATGAACTACATGTGGTCAGTCTATTGATTGAGATTAAATAATGTAGCGAGTGTGAGCTACTTGCACTCATTATATGATTCAGATTACATAAAGTGGCATGAGCTACTTTCAATCATTATATGATTCAGATTACATAAAGTGGCATGAGCTACTTGCACTCATTATATGATTCAGATTACATTAAGTGGCATGAGCTACTTGCAATCATTATATGATTCAGATTACATAAAGTGGCATGAGCTACTTGCACTCATTATATGATTCAGACTACATAAAGTGGCATGAGCTACTTATTAATCAATATATGATTCAGATTACATTAAGTGGCATGAGCTACTTGCAATCATTATATGATTCAGATTACATAAAGTGGCATGAGCATTATATGATTCAGATTACATAAAGTGGCATGAGCTACTTGCAATCATTATATGATTCAGATTACATAAAGTGGCATGAGCTACTTGCAATCATTATATGATTCAGATTACATAAGGTGGCATGAGCCATATGCAATCATTATATGATTCAGGTTACATAAAGTGGCATGAGCTACTTGCAATCATTATATGATTCAGATTACATAAAGTGGCATGAGTTACTTGCAATCATTATATGATTTCAGATTACATAAAGTGGCATGAGCTACTTGCAATCATTATATGATTCAGACTACATAAAGTGGCATGAGCTACTTGCAATCAATATTTGATTCAGATTACATAAAGTGGCATGAGTTACTTGCAATCATTATATGATTCAGATTACATAAAGTGGCATGAGCTACTTGCAATCATTATATGATTCAGATTACATAAAGTGGCATGAGCTACTTGCAATCATTATATGATTCAGATTACATAAAGTGGCATGAGCTACTTTCAATCATTATATGATTCAGATTACATAAAGTGGCATCAGCTACATGTGGTCAGTCTATTGATTGAGATTAAATAAAGTTGCTAGTTTGAGCTACTTGCACTCATTATATGATTCAGATTACATTAAGTGGCATGAGCTACTTGCAATCATTATATGATTCAGATTACATTTAGTGGCATGAGCTACTTGCAATCATTATATGATTCAGATTACATAAAGTGGCATGAGCTACTTGCAATCATTATATGATTCAGATTACATAAAGTGGCATGAGCTACTTGCAATCATTATATGATTCAGATTACATAAAGTGGCATGAGCTACTTGCAATCATTATATGATTCAGATTACATAAGGTGGCATGAGCCATATGCAATCATTATATGATTCAGGTTACATAAAGTGGCATGAGCTACTTGCAATCATTATATGATTCAGATTACATAAAGTGGCATGAGTTACTTGCAATCATTATATGATTTCAGATTACATAAAGTGGCATGAGCTACTTGCAATCATTATATGATTCAGACTACATAAAGTGGCATGAGCTACTTGCAATCAATATTTGATTCAGATTACATAAAGTGGCATGAGTTACTTGCAATCATTATATGATTCAGATTACATAAAGTGGCATGAGCTACTTGCAATCATTATATGATTCAGATTACATAAAGTGGCATGAGCTACTTGCAATCATTATATGATTCAGATTACATAAAGTGGCATGAGCTACTTTCAATCATTATATGATTCAGATTACATAAAGTGGCATCAGCTACATGTGGTCAGTCTATTGATTGAGATTAAATAAAGTTGCTAGTTTGAGCTACTTGCACTCATTATATGATTCAGATTACATTAAGTGGCATGAGCTACTTGCAATCATTATATGATTCAGATTACATTTAGTGGCATGAGCTACTTGCAATCATTATATGATTCAGATTACATAAAGTGGCATGAGCTACTTGCAATCATTATATGATTCAGATTACATAAAGTGGCATGAGCTACTTGCAATCATTATATGATTCAGATTACATAAAGTGGCATGAGCTACTTGCAATCATTATATGATTCAGATTACATAAGGTGGCATGAGCCATATGCAATCATTATATGATTCAGGTTACATAAAGTGGCATGAGCTACTTGCAATCATTATATGATTCAGATTACATAAAGTGGCATGAGTTACTTGCAATCATTATATGATTTCAGATTACATAAAGTGGCATGAGCTACTTGCAATCATTATATGATTCAGACTACATAAAGTGGCATGAGCTACTTGCAATCAATATTTGATTCAGATTACATAAAGTGGCATGAGTTACTTGCAATCATTATATGATTCAGATTACATAAAGTGGCATGAGCTACTTGCAATCATTATATGATTCAGATTACATAAAGTGGCATGAGCTACTTGCAATCATTATATGATTCAGATTACATAAAGTGGCATGAGCTACTTTCAATCATTATATGATTCAGATTACATAAAGTGGCATCAGCTACATGTGGTCAGTCTATTGATTGAGATTAAATAAAGTTGCTAGTTTGAGCTACTTGCACTCATTATATGATTCAGATTACATTAAGTGGCATGAGCTACTTGCAATCATTATATGATTCAGATTACATTTAGTGGCATGAGCTACTTGCAATCATTATATGATTCAGATTACATAAAGTGGCATGAGCTACTTGCAATCATTATATGATTCAGATTACATAAAGTGGCATGAGCTACTTGCAATCATTATATGATTCAGATTACATAAAGTGGCATGAGCTACTTGCAATCATTATATGATTCAGATTACATAAGGTGGCATGAGCTACTTTCAATCATTATATGATTCAGATTACATAAAGTGGCATGAGCTACTTGCAATCATTATATGATTCAGATTACATAAAGTGGCATGAGCTACTTTCAATCATTATATGATTCAGATTACATAAAGTGGCATGAGCCATATGCAATCATTATATGATTCAGATTACATAAAGTGGCATGAGCTACTTGCAATCATTATATGATTCAGATTACATAAAGTGGCATGAGCTACTTTCAATCATTATATGATTCAGATTACATAAAGTGGCATGAGCCATATGCAATCATTATATGATTCAGATTACATAAAGTGGCATGAGCTACTTGCAATCATTATATGATTCAGACTACATAAAGTGGCATGAGCTACTTATTAATCAATATATGATTCAGACTGTTTAATTTGGGATGAGCTACTTGTAGCCAGTGTGTATGATTTTTAAGATGTAACAAAGTAGCCAGTGTGTATGATTTTTAAGATGTAACAAAGTAGCCAGTGTGTATGATTTTTAAGATGTCACTTTATGCTATTTTGAGAAGTTTTAACCTTGAATGACATACATTGAACAAAGATTTTGTTCATTGATATAATTTTATGCTGTTACTTTCACATTTTCATAATTGCAGACAAGGTGTGATTCATAGATATTTGGTCAGTTGGTGAATAGTTTTTAGAGGATGAAGATTTATTGAATTTTTGCATTTATTTTTTATTGATTATTTTTTTTCTTGACCAAACAGTGCACAGAAGGACTACAATATTATGCTGGCGATGAAGTTATATGAAAGTGGAAATAATAAAGTAAGTTTGGATGACAGGAATGTTGGCAATGAAGTTATCAGAATGTGTTAATAATAAGCTATGTTGGATGATGTGAAAACAACCACTGTCTTATGTGTGCAACAATGTCGGTCAGATTTTACTACACCCCTAGGATCCTAATAATTGTTGACCTTGACATTCATTTTTATATCAATATGATACTAATTGTTTAAGTTAGAAATGTGATTGAAATTCTGTTCAATGTATTGATCATGTCTTACAAATTAGATATCAGTGCTGTTTCCATTGTTTTCAGAATTAATTTTGCCTATTCATTCTTTAAGGTTAATGCAGTTTTGTTCTCAGGATTTGTGTAAATATCACCAAATGATTTTCTGAACATTGAAACTAAGGTACTATATTTTTAGTTCACCTGGTCATTAGGGCAAGTTAGTTTATGGTATGGCGCTGTATTCATTGTGTCATGTGTCTTTGCATCAGGCATATCTTGATAATTGCTGGTTTGAACATATGAAGAACTACAGGACTGATTCTGACAAAATTTGGAACATAACTTCTTGGGATGCAGCACTTGTAAATTTGTATAATAAATATGAATGCCATTAAATATGGCCATCATTACTAAATACAGTTTAAATCAATTAAATAATTTCTCAACAATCCCTAAACAGCATTTGACAGAAATCATCCTGGCAGGAAGACCTTTGAATTGTTTGCAATAAATAGCAATCTGCCTTTAGAAATGGCTGTTGTTACAGACACTGTTACTAAAAATAATAAAACCTTTATTTTTCTTCCATCTGAATAGAGCTTGATTAACTTGAGAGAAAGCATCTTGCCTTGATGAACTTTCAGTTTTATATAAATAATGATCTGCCATCAGATATGGCCATTAAAACTTTCAGATGACTTCTTCAGAATAGAATAACCTTGAAACATTTGTCTTCATAACATTATGCAATGAACAAATTAAACTAATTTTAGCAGAGAACACCATGCTGACCTAGATTTCTTGACCAGTTGCTTTTGCCTTTGGATATTAGTCCATTTGATCCAAGGGAGGAATGTTGAGCCCACTTGAATCTCTTGTTAATAAAATGTTATTAACACATTTATTAATAATTCATAGATTTGTCTCTGATTTTAAGATATTATGTTAATTCGAAATGACTGTCAGTTGGAACATTGCATTTTTTGACAGTTCATACAGATGAATTTAAATATGATCTATTCATATAACATTTATGTATTTATTTGTAACATGTGTATAGATCTAGATTTACATGAGTTATCTTTCTTAGCAGACACTTCTGTATAAGTGACAAATGTAAATAACTAAGAATGTATATAAGACTCTTTGCTACATTTCACTTTTATAATCAACCTAGATTTACCAAGATAAAATAGGATAAAATACAATTGTATTCACCTATGGTTCATAATTTTCAGGCCATCATGCCATGGGATCCACCCTACTATAGTGCTGTCAGAAGACAGGAAGAGTAAGAATTTCTCCCTTAATAGTACTGGAGTGCTTAGAAGTGCAGCCATACATAGGAAATCAAACATTTAGCTTATATTGGCAGTGATTTGGAATACCCAGTTTCATCCCTTCATTATAATACAGTGGACAAATTTTCATGCTCACAGTGCAGAAGGAGGGGACAAACCTCATTCAGTCCTGATTCCCATACCCTTTGTAATCGATTCAAAGAATCTTGCATATATATCAGTGATGCTTTGATTGTGTGCATAGCATTTAGTGCCATGCCTACTTGACACTGTCCTTCGATCACTCTTGTCTGGTGTTTTTTATGTCTTGAACTATCTGACATATTTTCATGAATCATGATAGGCATTTACATTCTTACAGTGCCAGTAAGATTTGGCTTTGTCAGATTAGGATGTTTAACTCTCTATTTTCAGCTCACCTCCGTGAAGCGGAGGTGAACTAGCATGCAAACTCAAAACTCAACATATACAAACATAAATGTACAGCCTCACTATCTTTCAACCATTTTTTCCCCTTGGTCCTAGGCAACAATTTGGAACATGTTGAATAACATCTACAGCTTGGGGCAGAGGATATCTTGGTTCATACATGTAAATTATTTGTACATTACTGATCATGTTACATCAGAAAGCAAGAAACTTTGTAAGGCATTGCATCTCTGTTAGAGCAAAACTCATAAAATAAATAAAATAGGATATTTTCCTGTATGTTGTTATACAGGAATCATGACACTTTGTGAGGTAAATGTATCTTGATAGCTACTGTTCTCTTATCATCAAACAGGTCACTTTGACCATTAGTTGTTGTTGTTCTGGGGCTTAAGGCCATTTTTCAGCACACAATAGGCTATACATGGCGGCCAGTATTAATGGTGGAGGAAGAAACCGTAAAATCCTAAAATCCACAGAAAGAACTATGACCCACGAGAAGCTACTGGCAAGCTTTCTCACATATCCCATTCACCAAATCTTAGACTGGTACCCTACCCAGGCAGACAGAGATGAGATGGCAGTGATCTGTAACGGAGAGTGCTTTAGACCATTTGGTTAAACAGGGTTCCTTTGACCTTTAGTTCACTTATTAATGACATTTGTTAAATTTTGTGTTTAAAGTGTTAATTCTAGGATAAATTAGCTAGAAGAATGTATACATTACAACTTTTCTTTCTTCCTATGATGACAAAGTTCTGCCTATACAGTAATACACTTTGCTGTCACTTGCTGGTATCTATATACTTGCACTGGTATCCTCTGTAGCTTCACAATAGATCTGTGAGTGCAAGTCTGTGGTTGGCTATAGGAAACTCTTGACATATGTATAGTTTCCACTACAACTGGATGCATAGGGGCAAGTTTTTATACCAGTGCATTTAGCATCTGGGCACTAAGCTTCACTGATTTTCCTGTGCATGCTGTCATTAAGAGCCTTCATACAGGCTGTGTTGTAAATTGACCGTTATATATTGACACTTCATTGCCCTCATTAGGCTGTCTGATAGCACTTGATTTATTTTACCTGTATTGAATGTCATGGGCTTTTTCCTACAGGTAAATTGTCTCATAATGGACATTGTAGCACCTACATTGTATGGTGCTTTAGTTCATAACCTCAATCAACAGACAACAAAATGGGCATTCAGGTTCCCACGTCCTGTCAGTGGGGTCAACCTTGAATCCCATATTTAGATGGTCCTTAATATGTGACCAACAGCTTACATCCTTCCACCAGGAATCTCAACAGAATAAGTGGGTGCATATTCATAGGAGGGTCCACTTCATGATCTAAAATAACATTGCATCAGGTGGATGAGATTCAAAGCTGTCTACCACCTTATTGACTATCTGAGCCCAAGGTTTGCTTGCAGTTTCCATCATCTATTCTCCAACCTTAATGGTCACGTTGATGGACTTTGTTGCAAAATACTGTCCCACTCTCTCCTCACATAAACAGCTTTCAGGCTGCAAACAACAGACTTGTTATATTTTAGAGAAGACATGCTCTTACATCTTCTTTCCTTTCATTCTTAATATCTTGTTAACAAGAACATCTTAGACCCTGTACCCTCTCAATATTTGGTCAGCCAGGTCTGAACTTTGTGTTCAAGTATGAAGAATTTGTTCCCAAGAAAAGGAGATTTGAATTCATGCAATGGCCATGTTCTATGCCTGTTTGGTGCTCTCCATCTGCTAGAGTATTCATTTTGCCATCTGAGTTTTGTTCATTACAGCAGGGGATATCTTAGTCCTTGGTCCATTTATAACAATGCTTACATGGTCTAAGTGGAGACCATACCTTTGACTATTGGATTAATTCTCTCAATCAGCAACCATTCAAGGTTGCATCGTAATGGCACATTGGACTTGCCTCGGTAATACGTCTGCCAACACATCCTCTGGCAATCATGATCGCTTCAAATACAAACTCTGAGGTCAGTGGGAAGCAAAATATCTCTTACCTTTTCAGACTGACATAGGAACATGGTCCTCTCAAGAACATAATTTATATGCCCACATCTTGAAAGCCTTTTATTAATGGCTGATGAACCCACATGAGAATCAGGTTCTAATTTTGCCAATAACTTCACTGTGGTACCTGTTCTTATACAGCAAAGAGGAACAAGAAATAGGGTGTTTGTTTTATTTGGGATTTTCTAAACTGGTGTTTCTTAATGACAATCCAAGTTCCAGTTTGACATATTCTAGATTGGTTAATATGTTTGTGGACTTGTATTTCTGTATGCATGAACTCACACAAATGGAATGGCCATTTCATCCCTCAGTGTCATATGACACATGCTCATTTGGATTGACTTGTGATTGACATTAGTGACAAGGTGGAATTCCAATAGTCCCAGACTTTGTCAAACCAATCCTGGACCCAAGGGCCAGGCTAGTTACTATTCCAACAAGATGGGTCAGTTCACTCAAGACAGTACCCTCTTTCATTGCCAAAAACAAGCTCCCATCCATGGGTAAGCAAATTATTGTAATGAAGTCACTTTCTACTCTTGACAATTCAGCTCAAGACCACCTACAGAATCAAGTACAAGCTTTGAAGTGGTATCTTAAAATATTGGAGCTGTTGTGTTGGGGTGATATAATGGCACCAACCATTTCATCCTGGAATAACTGGATTAATTGCTTTGTGTATTGAGAAATAACTCCAGCTCAATGAATTTATTATGCTTTTCAGCTCACGAGATTAAAGCAGCTGCCACAAGCATGTCCTTTGACTGAAACTATTTTCTAATTAACATCATTCATGTTGTGGAATGGAGATCTGTGTCCACATTCTTCAGTATTTACTTCCTAAATCTTCATCCCAAAGGGCTCAACACATTCTGGTGAGACCCATAGAAATGGTGTGCCAGGTCATCTTTTTAGGTTCTTAGACAGCTTCATAAAATGTAATTTTGCAACTTTAGCTGTATTTGCTGAAGGGAAAATTTTTCATTTAGGAAGCTGCTCCCCAACAAATGTAGTCTTTTCCATTTGTGTTACCTTGAAACTGTCTCGAGTACCTTAGGGAACTGAAGATGGATTTTTTCTGGTAATTGGATGTACCTCTCTTCACCTGATACCTATTCTCCTAAGGTATTATGATTGAGTAATGTCTTTAAAAAAGAAACTAATTTTTTTTAATAAAATATGTTTCTTCATGAATACTTACCCAACCAGATACAGATGCACCACCCCAGATGCCCCACAATTACATCCTTTTAAGGAGCATTCCTTCCATTCCAGTTATAACTGATATATTCATGAGATTTAACGCCAATCATTGCACCAAGGGGAGATCACTGCCTGACTGCCACCTGGTGGGCAGATAACTTTTAGCAATGTTATCTGGAAGGGCTGGATTTGTGAGTTAGTATTAGTTCTCCTAAGGTATTATTTGTGGGTAAGTATTCATGAAGAAACATTTTACTATAATAAATTAGTTTCCATTAGTACCCGATAGGTATAAAAATGATGGTAAATGTGACAAACAATTCACATTTTACTGGTTTAAGTTTTAAGTTTTTGAATGACCAAACAAGTTATTTAAATCTTGAATTGAAAACTTTTATTAGAAGATGAATCTTTAAGAACACTACTCCTTAATTATGGCCCATATTTTTTGACTCATTAACCTCAATTAAATTTTGTATTTGATGTTCAGGCATTGTTCATGTTAGAAATGTATGATCAAATTCATCTCAGTGTGTACCATGCCTTTACAATGAAAGAGGCTGATCAGGAGTTATACTTCATCTTTTATTGACTTTGGTTGACTTTGTGCATTTTGCCCAGTTTTTTTACATTCTTTAAGCATACAATTCCCCTTGAATCATGAAATTTGGTCCTTTTGCATCTTGATAAGTACTTTGTGGAAATTTTGTATTTAAAGTACATCAATTGAGTGCTGTTTTTGTTCTAGTAAAAAAAATTGATAATCAGATGTATTACAGAGAGAGCAACAGGAGTATTTTGAACATAAATATGTGTGATATGTAACATTATGTTTTGCCAAAAACTTGTAGTCACATTAGAATGTTATTTTAAGACCTGAGCAGTGATAAGTTGCACATGGAATACTGTATTCATTCTAATAGATGCCCAGAGGAGGTTCATTTTCCAAAGTGGGGACGGTTTATTAGAGGACTATTAACATAAGCACCATCGTCCTAAAAATTCTGCAGAAAGCAGTGTAAAAGTAGATATGGACCCTCATTAACAAGCAAGCAATATACTTGCTATATTTAATCATGCATGTAACAGTTGATCCAGTACTGTAACTTTCCACTCACTATCATTGACACTGTGAGTTGGGCAGTCATGTAAACTGGACTAATTAGATGTTCTGTGCTGTGGAATATAAATTCAATAGTTTGATTTGTCATTACGTCCTATACAAAGATGTATGGAATTAAAAAGTCAGGAATAATTTATTTTGTCAAGTTGATGAAAACGATGATATATATGGTTCTATAAACCTCAGTAGGGTTGGAATTTCCTTTATATGTGGTAGAAAGTTGGGGCATTTATTGGAGGGCTATTAAAATAACTATGGTATGTACATGCAGTACAGAGATAATTACTTGTTCAACACCTAATACATACATGCATACATATATAAACATACTCACACACACTTTATGTACAAATTTCATGGACTAAGAACTAAATTCAAGCAGACATAAATACAAATAAAATGGAAAGCAAAGCAGCTGGGCAGCAGATATGCATTCAGTCTTAATAGGTTTTTTCTTTGCATAGTAATTTAACACGATAGTTTTTCAAAATCTGAAACAGCTTTTCGTCATTTTGGCGGGGATGCAATATTTTGAAAATGAAGTCTTTAAATTATCCAATTGGGGCACAAGATTTTATTATTTACTGTATTAAAATATGTTTCTTACTTCAGATGTAATGTGAAAAGTAATGAAGTAGCCCCATATTTCTCACTGGGCTGCTGTATGGATGGCTTGAGCAACCTGTTTTATCAACTGTATGACATCACACTACAACCAGTCAGGCTGGAGAAGGGGGAGACATGGTCTTATGATGTATACAAGCTGGTAGGGACAATCTTTTTCCAAAACTGTTTGATTTAAATTTTACATTACAGACAACACAAGTGCACTAGCTACCTTGTTCTTTGGTTTTTATAAATCCATTTTGAGAAGAAAATGCAGCTAATAAGCAGATATGACTATTCAGTAAATACATAATAACCATACCCCATCTAGGGCATTAAGCATAAAGCACGCCAACAATGCCAGTGTTTGGTCCACTCTGGTCACAGTCAGGTTAGAAATTATAAATCAGTGAATGAATTGACTAAGTTTCTTGCACTTTTTATCACATTAAAGATTTTCAATATTGAAATCAGTTAGGGAACTACAAACAAATGGGATTCTATGCAGAAACTGTAGCATTCTCATTCTCAAGTAGCATATCTTATTAAAGGAGTTAAAAAATATGGTGTGATTTTCAGTCTTGCCTTTGGCATGAAACCATTTCTTGATATGATTTATAATGCAATAAATAATGTTTAGGGACAACCAGTATTTCGAGCATCTGATCATAAAATGTATGATGAATTTTCTTAGGTTGACAGTCAACTGTGGCAGGAAAATATTGAATTAAACTGTATTTTTCTTGTCTGCATGCTTACATTTGATTAATTTAATGCCATTATGCAAGTAAATGTTAAATTAAGTAGACATAAAATGCACAGAAAGTACCACTTTTATATCTCTTGTGAATCCTTTTGGAGGGGTATCATATATTGTGGTTTCAGAACAAATTATAGTTTTTATCCATACTTATTTTGTATGTTTCTGATGTGGAAGGGACCCATTATTTGTTGTCATAGATAGACCATTTTCATGTGATGTGGTCATTACAGTGTACTTTTTTGCAGCCATGAAATCCATGAAAATTGGTTCTTAAAGAATACAAATATGTATTTCCAAAGAAATGTATCAGTAATATAATCATTTTTTTTTGTTTTGTCTTTTTTATTTCATCAGGCTGTGGTACATGGAACAGAAGGCATAATTGGATACATTTACTGTGATTTCTATGAGAGAGCTGACAAGCCAAACCAGGTACATTGTGTTGTATTGGTTGGTCAATGAAAATGTCTCAGTCTTGGTATGAATTTTTGCATACTTGAGTTCATAAGGGCATTGAAAATGCCTCAATCAGGGTTTGAGGTTTTTCCATACTTGATATTTTTATATCTGTACATCCAGCTACATAGAATCATACCTATCATCACAAAATGTGCCAGCAGGTTGGGCTCTGTGCTGTTTATTCTAATTGCTAAGCAGATAGCAGATCTGTTTGTATAATGTAACTAGTTGAGCAGCATTTAATGCAGAAGCAAAAGACAATAGCTCTTCGTGATAAAATATTTATTACTGATTTATTATATAAATGAGTATAAAATACCAAAACTTAAATACCTTTCATGTTTTTAATTCCTTTTTTTTTCACATGTGAAAAATAATGCATTGCAACACTTGATTGTCAGTGCCAATAGAAGTGATTTATGCATCAGGAAAATCAAGCATTGCACAATAAATGGACAGTGTATTACATTTCAGACATGGAAATAATTTTTTGCAAACATGTTTGGGTTTTCCTGATTTGCTTTGTTAAAATGTTATACCCCTTTTACTAGCTTGACAACAATGTCAAAACACCTTGTGTGATGCAAATGGACTTGTTTTCATGGTCTCATAGGGTTAAATGTTAGTAATTCTAACACTATAGTTCATTCCAAATCAACAGTTATCTCATATGGCCAATATTTTTTGATCAGCCAAAAAATGCAGTTTAAATTGAGTTGAATTATAAAAGGGGTGGTGTGCAGGGAAGTGAGTATAATCTTCAAAAACTTTGATTCAGAAGCAAATTTTGTATGTAACAAAAACAAAACTTTCTTTTCCTACAAAAATAATGGATATATTACCTCTTGTGTTACAAAACAATGATATATTTTGTAAACATATTTCAATGTTTGTGCCACACAAAATATATTTTGTATTGATGCAAGAAAAGAAACTATCCTGTTTACACTATATTATTTGTACCATGTCAAAATTCAGATTAGAATGCCTTTTTAGTTTTAATTATCCTTGAACAGCAGTAAAGGCATTATTTTATCATTTAAAATGATGTTAACTGACAATATGAGCTTAAAGCAATAAGCATGTTTGGTTTCTGGTGGATGTTATAACCTTTTTAAGGGCCCATCATTGAAGCAAGATTTATAAAAAAAAAACATTTTTTTATCCTTTACTTCATCATTAAATATGTCCATTCATTCACTTTTCATGTAATCATTATATTTTTGCATCTGTTCAGGTCCAGTCCCTGTCAGCATATAATGGACTGAGAGGTCTCTGTCTATGGAGTTTATTTAAAAGTAATAATTAAAACAAACAACATAGACACTGATCTGCTTGTGTATTATGTGACAGCCAATCACAGTCTGATTTGTTTGCAGGTAGACCTGACTTAACAGTGTGGTATATAAGGTTATAGGATGCTATTTGGTATTTCAATATTCATAATTTATTCATTATTCTAGTTGAATTTAATTATTATTTTCATGGAGTGATTCCCATCTCCCCATCAATATTAACTCTACACTACATCAAATTCATATTACTAGCATATCTTGGGAATAAATGAACATATTTATCAATGCCATATTAATAGAGTTATGGCCCTTGATAAATTGAAATGGAATGTTGTTTGTAACATTCATAATTCTCCAAACCAAATGTATAATTGGATACAATTTTGTACAATTATTACCTATTGTATGCCATTCGTTTTTTTCAAAGGTTTAATCTTCTTATATAAAATTTTGGCATAGTTACTATCTTCTCCATTTTAATATTAGACCTCCAACCAAGATGGCTAAGGAGTCATTGAACATATTTTGATGCAGTTTAATGTATCTTAAAATCTAGATGCACCTTGTGGTGGGTTTTGATTGAGTTATGGCCCTGGAGAAATAATATATTTTCACATGGGATGTTGCTTATAACTGGCATAACTCATATTCTGATGAAATTTGATCTGAACATTGTGTCATAGACTTACATGCAACTTTTATGGGCTTAGTCCATCTTTTAAGTGTTATGGCCTTGTGTTTACTTATTACCCAACATTACCCAACATGAGTTGATGTAAGAGAACTTCAGCAACATTTGTTTCATTTTAACTTAACGTTTTCTGTGGCTTTAGACAGAGGAGACTTTGACAGGTATTAGAGGACATAATTTTTTGTCCTTTTGACTGTGTTTCTTGTAGCATGACTTTATAAAGCTTTGATTGATCTCAGCTAGATTGGACAAGCACATTTATATTCATTAGACCTTGAATAAATTTAATTTTATGTATTGCACATTTTCTTTTTGAAAAGTTATGGCCCCTGATATCTTGATTTCATTACTTTACTAAGAAATGTTGTATTTGAGCCAGAGTTGTTTTGCACTATTAAATTGATTTGACATTCCACATCTTCATTTTGGAGGTTACAGCCCCTTCATGACCATATTTCTTATCTATTTTTTTTACAACAGAACAGAAAAACTGTTTGGCTATATTAAAAGCTATAAATAATGAGTAGTCATGCAGACTGAGGGATGAAAACAAAAGCCATCCAGATAATAGCTTATTTACTATCAAACCTGAACATCTGATTATTTGAATCCAGATTGTTAGAGATAGAAAGTGTATTATTTAGCACAGTGTTCATTATTCAGGCTCTGGAAGGTACTTGTATACTGATATAATTCTTATTTCAGGATTGTCACTTTACAATACAAGGAGGCAGAGAAATTAATGACAGCAGTTACCAGCTTCCTATTGTTGTTCTCCAGCTGAATTTCCCTCCCCCACAAACATCTGTCCCCTCACTCCTTACTCCAGGGATGGTGGAAAATCTGTTTCATGAATTTGGACATGCTATGCACTCCATGCTGGGGAGGACCAAGTATCAGCATGTAACAGGTGGCTTCTTATTACTATAATTGTCAGTGTAACATGGTTAGTTAGCAGTGTACCATGGTCACCCAAGTACAAACCATGTTGACCTAGATATTTCATCTCCATACTCTATAAATCACAGAATAAATACGGCAGAATTTGATCTACCAGCATATTATGTGATTGGAGACCTAAGTCAGTTTTTTTGCAGTTTGGTGCAAGGTACAATTATTACCAAGTACATTTAAGGAAAATGTGGTGTGTTACAGTGTCAACATGTGAGCCTTGAAATTAATATGCATCATTGTTGTTAGTCTGTTCCCATGCTTAGTTTTGCACACAGAAGTTCTCCACTATCTGCAATTACCAAACATTGCAGATGGCTTACAGTTTTCTTTGGGAAGAAGCCTTTAAACATGGCATAAAAAAATCAAAGGTCTGAATCATGATGACTGAAAGAAGACAATCAATTTGTACATTATGGCATTAGTTGTACATTGACCAAACTTCATTGAGGATTTCAACTTAGAGATGTATGTGTGTGTGATTTGGATTTTTAACATCGCTATAATGATTTTACAGTCTTGTCACTACAATGTCTGCAGTGTGACAGTTTATAGTGATGTCTAACACTGAGGCATCATGTTGCAGACATGTAGCTTGATGACCCACCCCATCATATTATCCTGACACCAGGCCGACCAGTCCTAACATAACCTCTTAATGCTGAACACCAAGTAAGGCAGCTGTTAGTACTATTTTTATAAGTCTATAATATGTTATGTATATTTAACAAAAATTCAAACTGAACTAGATTTGCCACCATTTTAAAATTAGCCCATAAGCTTTTGGTATCGATAATGAAGCCTTCATTAAATTAAAAAAAGCAGCAAAACATGTTTCTTGTATTTTCAGTTGCTCTAAGTGAGTCATGTGAACACTTCATATGATTCAATACTGGATCAGAATGAATAATATCAGGTCAGTGAGACAATTTTGTCATGAAGTTGTTCAACAATTTTTTGATACTGATTCCACATTAAAATAACAGGAAATAAAAAGCAAAAAGATCATCCAGGTCATCATTAAGATAAAAAAGCATTCCTTTGCTAGTGTATTCACCTATGTAGAACATATATCAGATATGTTATCCTATAGTGGGCCTAAAGATTTGGGTCAATGCCATTCACTTGAAATTATACATGATCAAGACATGTTATCCTGTAATGGGTTTAAAGATCTGGGTCAATGGTATCCACTTCAAATAAAAAAAACAGTCTGTGTAAATTATCCTGTACTAGGTCTAAAGATTTGGGTCAATGCCATTTGCTTGAAATTATACACAGCCCAGATAGGTTATTCATCAATGAGCCTAAAGCTCTGGGTCAATGGTATTCACTTCAAATCAAACACTGTGCAGATAGGTTATCCTGTACTGGGTCTAAAGATTTTGGTCAATGCCATTCACTTGAAATTATACATGGTCAAGACATGTTATCCTGTTATGGGTTTAAAGATCTGGGTCAATTGTATCCACTTCAAATAACATGTAATGAAATTATAAAAAAAAATAACTCACAAGCAATTAAATTACATTAATTCCAATTTTCCATACATCATTTTGAATTCTGAATTTGACACCAGAAATTTTAATTTTGAGTTATTTATTGATCATTCAGTAAAACATTATAACAAAATGAAAGTTTTCTAAAGCAGTGTTTATTTTCATGTATGCTGTCATATATGCTTTCAAAATCTCTTTAAAAGCACTTATTACTCACTTCATAATGCTTTATAGGAAGTCCAATGACTTCCATTTTTCATACACATGGACCACCATACAAGAATTGCCATTTGTTAAAATGCTAAAGTTAAGCAGAAATACAGAGACAAGTATATCATATGTATGGATGGCAGGTAATTTGAAGATAGTTATACTTATTGCAATGTTTTTATTATGGATATAACCATTTGTTGTGGCAGAATAACTGATATAAGAAAGCATTGGAGCTCTAAGGAACACTTATTTTATTGCAAGGCAATGAAAAACATTGAGAAAAAGATTTCATTGTTGAGCATTCCAAGGGAGGAAACTGCTGTGATAAATGCTGGAATTTATTTTATAACATGGGGTTTCAATTAAGTCACAGATAATGCAGGAAACCTGTTTAGGAAAGTGTTTCCATGTTTGAAAAGTGCACAGAAATATATATGTGGTTGAAGCAAAATTGTTTGCCATGGCCTTACAACCTTGAGTATACAGTTTTTGTTGCATAATTATGTGATCCCATCCATTCTAATTTGGCAGAATAATTTCTATTTTTAACTTAAGATTATGTCATTATTACTTGCTTAAGTCATAATTTACCAGTTCATGACATTCTGAATAGATTAACTACAACTTAAACACTGGTATATCTAGAATAATGAAATGCTTATAATATTTTTATTTGTAATCCTATTGTGAAAGCACGCCTAAGCTCTTGTATAAGAAAATATTGATCAGAGAGAATTCACATTAGCTTGGTGCTCTGACTCAAACAAGAAATTTGAAATGCTTTTAACAAACAGTCAGTGCAGATAGTACCATGTCAAAATTATGACAGTTATTCCAAACAGGGTAAGCAAGGCATCATGATTGAACACTGTACCTTTGAAGTCTTGTCTAAACAGAATTCATTTTGTCACATGGCATCAAAGATAATTGTAAGAAGAATGTTTCAGCCAAGAAGCACAGTCAATCAGTGATGTTTAATGGTTATTGTCATCTTTATCACTCCTGTATTGATGTTTATATTAACATGCAGTTTCTACACAAAAACTTAGTTTGGCCTTAATGAAAATAATTCCACATGAACAAGCAATATGTCCACAGTGACCATATTGAAAAAGCAAAATGGCCACAGTGACCATATTGAAAAAGCAAAATGGCCACAGTGACCATATTGAAAATCTTTCTATTGATGTCTTTTCTAAGTCAATGGTTATAGAAATATGGAGGTTTCACTAAAAGACCTCTATGATGTTCTGTTGGTCCTGAATGAAAACGGTTCTAATATGATGTCAGATATGGCCATGACAGCCACCATCTTAAATATTTTATAATTGCTTCATTTCCTGAACAGAAAGTCATATCATCATGGAGTTTTAACATAAAGACTTCTGATGTCTATTAGTCCTAAATGAAAATGGTGCTTCCTTGATGTCCAATAAGGCCACCAATGCAGCCGTCTTGAAAATCTTGCTTTCTGAACTACTCCTTTTTATGATTGATCTTTAATGAAAGATTTCCAATATGGTTCCCATAGTACTACTGCTCCTTCTGTTTGAATGTTAGTGAAAATATGGGGTTTGACAGACAAAAACATTTTGTGATCTCTAGTTGGTCCTAAGTGCAAATAGTGCCAATTTAATGTCTAGTACAGCTGGCAAGGCAATAATCTTGAAAATCTTGTTATTGCTACTCATGGAAAGTCCTATCAGCATGGGATTTGCACAACAAGAAGATACATTACAGTATCAAGTAGGCCATGAACAAAAAATATGGCTGCCACAATGAACATTTTGAAAATGGGGGCTTTTCACCAGAAGCCTTCTAATGGTGTATAGTTTGTCTTCAGCACAATATGGTGGCCAGTCTTGTATCCAGTATGGTTGCTGGGTGAGCTCAAGAACATCAGAGATAGTTTCATCACTCAGAAGGTTTAGATAAAGACAGTGTCTTGAATTCCAGGAAATTATTTTATGATAGTAGAGTGTCGGTCACTTTGTGGGACTCTTGTACTTTAGATGTGCATAAAAAAATTCTTCCAATGGTAATTTTTCCTTGAACAAAACTAGTGCATAGGAATACATGGAAAGAGACTCAAGACTTGTTTCATTTTTTACAGGGACCAGATGTCCAACAGACTTTGCAGAAGTCCCTTCAGTTTTGATGGAATATTTTGCTACGGATCCTCGGGTACTTCTTCCTCCATTTCTGTATCATAATTAATGAAGATTTGTCCTCAGATGTACACTGGTATCATAGTTGTTTCTGTCATCTGAATGAAGCTACGTTTTTGCATATTAAAGGAAATTAAAGTGATTGTGACATACTGGTGTTATCAATTGTAAAGTAGGTAGAAAATTTTATATTTGCTGAAGTTTTGTACCCCATTATGTATCAGCAATAGACCGGATGCGACTTAGTGACATAACTTTATTTGTCATGTCAGCTTTCGTAGCTAGACAACAGACACAAACCTTTTGAAATTAATTGACTATATCTTTAAAACTGCTTAGTGCATCTGAGTAAAATGTTGGTGTATGTTTCCATTCACCTATATTAAAATACCCATTCAGGGCACAAATGAATAAAAATATTTAATTTTAACTTAAATAGTATACATGCATATTTGAGTGTTAAAATGTCATTTGTATGTTAACACAAATGCTTTGTCTTTTCTCACTTAAACAAAGCTGACATTAATATTTTGTTACAATATGGTTTTTTTTGTTAAGACAATTTCACAAGGTATAGTAGGATTCTAGTAATCAGCACAATGCTGTAGAGACATGGGTAATTTTGCACAGCTTGCAGTGCAGTTTCATACTATTGACTTAAAATGACAGTCCATCTGAGTTTGCCTTTTGATGATGTTCTAAGTCTGTAGACTTACCTTACTTGGTATTTAGATATATCATGAAACTATGTCACTTTGACCTAGATATCTTGGTTCAATGGTTCTCAAAGTGGGAGTATTGGGGGGAAGGTGCTAATAGGCGATAGGGGTAAAGGGGGTGCTTTTACAGGGTAATAAATGGGGTGCTGAGGTTTAGTTGATGGAACCAAGGAGGTGGCCCTAAAAAGGTTAAGGAATCACTGCATTATTATCATTTTTTTTTTTTACATGTCATGTAATTTACTTAGACAATTTGGCTTCAAGAGTGATGTAGGTTGGTATTTTTCATGGTACTGGAATTTGTTTCAGATGTAGCTAAAAGATCATTTTTCTCAAGTAATGTTCGCTAAGGAGTCTTAACTACTTCAATAAGTGAAAACTAGATGAGTCACCTATATTTAATGGTTCTTTGATTTGTGCAGACTTTGCTTTGAATTGATTTTCTTTTGATTCGGACATACATTATGGCTGATTTTCGAAGCACTCTAGCATGTAGTAACATAGTTTGTATTTAAATGTTTCAATCCCTGTCTCCAAGGTGGTAAAGTTTACAAATGTTCGTACTGATTGAATCATTTTGTCAAGGAAACATTTATGAATCTGGAAATTAACTCTGCAACAATCTACATTGACCACGGGACATGTGATCCTGGAAATTAACTGATTGTTCAGCAATCTATGTTCTGTCTAATCAATATTGAGCACTCCAACTAATTGGAGATCTGACTGGCACTCATATAAGATAATCGTATGTTGACCTTTCAAACAATTTATATCCTATGCATGTATGAAAGTGGAATATGTCATTTGGAACACATCTTTTCTATTGATAACTCCCCAAACACAAAATTCAACACTTTGTTATATATTTAAGTGTGATTACAGAAACTTACTGGTGAAATAAGTTTCATATTTTTATTCATTCCTATATTTTCACATGCGAAAATATCAGTGTGTGTGTGTGTGTGTGTGTGTGTGTGTGTGTGTGTGTGTGTGTGTGTGTGTGTGTGAATTTTGGATTTTTAACATAGGTCTAACAATTTTCCAGTCACATTGCTACGATGCTTGCAGTGTGGCAGTTTGTAGCAATGTCTAACACCGGGCTGTCATGCCATAGATATGTAGCATCATGCCGCACCGTCATATTATCCTGATACCAGGCTGACCAGTCCTAATGCTAACCTACTAATGCTGAGCGCCCAGTGAGGAAGGTGTCAGTGCCATTTTTAGATGTCTTTGGTCTGACTCAGCTGGGGTTTGACCCCATGACCTCCTGCATCTGAGGTGGACACTCTAACCACTAGGCCACCCACCGATTTTCCATCAAACCATTTTAAGCTTGACTGTGCGTGCCTGCAAAAGTTATACAGCTACAGCTACAAAATTATTACTTTATGAGCTAGAACAAATAAATAAACTGTCTTATATTTCAGAATGTAAATTAATCTTTGATGAAGAAATCCAACTCATTTAAATTTAAATGAAACAGAAAAATGAAATGATTATTCAGAATTCTTGGGGAAAAAAACAAAAGGTTAACAATTACATTTTTGTACCTGTATTTGTTTAGCATGTCTTGTGGTAGAAAGAGATAAATGCTGTACAAGTGAATTTGAAAAAAAGCAAAGCTGAGAAATACATCAATTTTAGCAAAAGATACAAGCTACTGAGATTCATAGGGTTTAAAACTGCAGTTTATGAAACTGTGCTGGTTGTAATTAAGGTATAAGTGTACTTTAGCAATGTTTATGTTCACCATCACAGCATTGGTCTCTTATTACACTTATGAACTTTTGATTGTGTGTTTTCAAACTTGACAATATCAGTATATGACATTTTATAACACCTTATTGAAAACTGGTCTGACTTATGAAAAAATATAACTGCCTTACTGAGGTTTTTTTAGGGTTTGCAAGACTCTACACTTGCTAATTAGTCAGGTCCTAGTGTATGCTGCATTGACCCAGATCCGCCAACACAGAATAAGTCTATAACCAGTAAATCAATTTGTGCATATATGTTCTTTTCTTTTCACAATTTTTCCATTTCAATATTGGTTGGTTTTTGTATATTTTTCAGTCCATTATCCAGTCATTTATAGGGTAAAAAATTCAAAAATTATTTATTGCAATAGCTCTTTGAAATTTTGTTTTACATATTATATTAGTGGTTCAGATGTGCTATTTGCTATTCATAATTTTTCTGTTTCAGTCATGGTGAAATTGTCATCTGTTTGTCTCATTAACCATTTGCCATCATTCACACTTTCATTTCCATAGCAGATCTCCAAAACTGTTGAAATTTGGTACATGTATTAGACTAGAAGTCCAGTTGTAGTTTTTGTGTTTCAGATTCTTTAGTTTCACTATTTTAATGGATTTTTTTCTGTTTATCTAAATTTTCATTTCAAAGATGCAACTTAAAACGTATTAAACCATGTGCATTTTTTTTGTTCCTCAATTTCAGAACTTTTAATATTTTCATCAGGTTTGTTTGGTCATCCTTCCTTCATTTAAAAATTAGTTTCAGGAACAAAACTGCAAAACCACTTATGATATCTTTTTGAAATTGTATGCACTTATTGGATTAGTGATGTCCATGTGCCATTTGCAGTTTGCAAGTCTTCTATTTGATTACTTCAAACTTTATATCCATTCACCATTCATGATACCTGTAGCTTTCCTGCATAATTTGTAAGCGGTAACTTCTTATATGAAAAATTGGATTCGCTATTTTCTAGATGAGAATTTAGTGGGGATGTAGATGGTTTCATTTTATTGAGTGTTTTGTCAGTATATCCATCAGTCTGTCTTTGAATACAAATTTTAATTTCCAGCATACAGCAAAGTTCATGATGCATAGAATTTTACTTGTTGAAAATCAACTTCCAATAAACATAAATGAAACCTTTGACAAATCATTCTTTCGTCTAGCATGGGATGCAGATAATTGTCTTATTGGTTTCTTTTTATCCCCCCAGTATTGATATACTTCATCCATTTGTCTGTCATTTGATCTGTCTGTCCATAATAAGTTTTGTTTGTGGAACATATGCCTTATCAGTTAAAAGATTTTTCTCTCATCTTTTAAATATGCCTGTCTGAATCCTACCATGAGACCAGCCTGGATCTGTTACTCAGATATGTCCTTGGGCAAGGCATTTTCCTCTTATTGGCTAACCACTAAATAACCTACTTGTGTTGCTGTGCCATAAAGTACCAGACCAGACCAAATCTTTTAATTCATGGAAATTTTCACATTTAGTTTTGTTGTGTTACCATGGATTTGATTGATTGATTGATTTATATTTTTACGGCGCACGAGCACTTTGAGGCTATTTACGCCAAACATAATGTTATATCCTTTTACGTTTAAAACTGGTAAAATAATTTTATTGACCAGCGATTGGAGACCAAACAGTTAAAGGTAATGCGATAAAAATGGTAATGATGGTAAATAATTAAAAGTTTCCCGATCAACGGGGAGTGCAAATGTATGATAACGAAAACATATGATTGGCAATTAAAATCTATCGACTGCATAAATATAACACAAAACTGAACAAGGTGATAAAATATAAGCTATAACTTATAATAAATGTTTGCTTCCTTAAGGAAGTCTATAATGTTGGTAATGTTAACTGTATTAAGGAGCTCCGTCATGTCTTGCACAATAGTAATGATTATGCGTAGGTTGAAGATCGAAGCATTCCAGCATAAAATGCTTAACGGTGAATGGTTCATTACAAGCTATGCACTCTGGTGTGTCTTCACCTTTTATTATGTAGGAGTGTGTTACGTGAGTATGACCAAGTCGAATTCTTGCAATGACTACCTCCTCTCTACGGACGGATCAGTAGGAAGGGGTCCATTCTCCTAAGGTTGGCTTGATGGCATGAAGTTTGTTATTCACGGCATCATTCCATGATGCCTGCCATTTCTGACATAAACAGTCTTTGATACAATGTTTAAAATCAGTATAGGGTACTTTAAAATCAGTTGGTTCTACTAATAGGGCCATTTTAGCAGCACGGTCTGCTTTATCATTACCTTTAAATCCTACATGGCTGGGTAACCAACAGTATACTATATTGTGGGAGGTACTCAGCTCAGTGTTACCATGGAAAGAAAGCATAATGTAGCATAATCAGTGATATTATTATATTGCTCTGTAGGGTACCAGCATATTATGTATAAAATTGAGAGCAGTGGATCATAAATCTCTTTCTGTAAGAGTCTCGATATAAATGAAGGTACGGGAAGATTGTTTATTAAGTTGCGGTGAAAATATTAACATTACTTTCATGGAAGTTCAAACCCATGTCCACTGGGTTTAGGGACATTATTTCTACCTGCACCATTTAACACACATGACTGTCAGTACTTGCATCTTGTATATATAACATGTACTTTTAATATGACACAGGTTCAGCTTGCTTCTCATGTTATACATGCTTATACATATAACATGTTATACATGTTATACATATGACATGCTTCAACATGAAATCATATACTTTATGTTTGACAGGTGCTGTCCACATTTGCCAGACATTACCAGACAGGAGAACCACTTCCTGAGAAAGCAATTAGAAATATATGCCAAAGTAAAAAGGTCTTTGCTGCATCTGTAAGTATAGTGAACTTGGCCTTAGTAGACACCTATATAAATAACACCTACTCAGCATTTATTGACCTCAGGGGTTTTATATTGTATATGCTATTACATGAACTGAGTTATCTGCAAACAACATAGACCCTGATATGCTATGACATAATTTACTGGCAGATCAGGGTATGTGTTATTTGCTCTACTGATTACTATTAAGAAATTACATAAATTTAGATCTGCTTGTGCATTATGCACTGGCAGATCTGGGTCTGTGCAGTTTGCAGTCAGAAAATATTTTGTGGTCTCTTGATTTTCTTTTATGAAGATGATTCTTTTTAATATTTATTTCTTAACATTTCTTTAGGATGATCACGTGATTGTAGTATTGAACATTTTTAAAAATTGATATTTTTACATAGCTAAAGGGTCCAAGCAATCCAAAATCACCGTTAATTTATAGGTCACTTTCCTTTATCTTATACTACTTTTAATTCAGGTATTAGTCATCATATAGAAAAGTGTGGGAAAATTACCATTACTAATTTAACCTAAAATAATAGTTGGATGAGGGGCATTGAGTGGCCAAGTGGTCTAAAGTGCTCATCATTACACATCACTACCATCTCGTCTCTGTCGGCATGGGTTTGAGTCTCAGGCTTCGCCAATGTGGGTAGGTGAGAAAGCTTGCCAGTAGCTTCTCATGGGTTGGTGGTTATTTCCGGGATTTTCCTGGGTTCTTCCTCCATCATTTATACTGGACACCATAGATATATAGCTTATCTTGTGCTGAAAAATGGTGTTAAACCCTACAGAAACAACAACATTAAAAATTCAACCAATTCAAACAGTTTGTAGAACATTTACTCATTATCAGATGCAGAAAGAAAAGGGGGTTGGGGAGTGAATCATATCTGTAAGTCACTTATATTTCAATCACATTGGTTTTCTGCAACAAATAGCCTGTGCTACCAATTATGGGAGGTTGTAAATTGCTAATGATTTCCAAAGGTCTCCTATACTTTTTATTGACTTATAGTTTTCTGTCAGGGATTTGTTTCTGTGACTATTAATACTGTATAAGAATTTTTATTTTCCATTTTTTAAAAAGAGACAAAAGATGACATCATTTTATGTGAGAGACTCAATGAAAATTATTGCACTCTGATAAGTGTACTGTCTCTATATATTTATATATAAACTGCTTCAAAAGTAGTGTTAAACTGAAGATTTTGTTCATATTTTTTATACATATTGGAAGAAGCTGCATTATAAAAGCATTCTGCACAGCCATGTATGTATATATGGGATATCATATAACAGTTACCATACGTACCTGCTTATAAGTAAAGTCCAGCTGCAAAATGCATTACATTTGAGTTCAGATTAAGAGACTTTACTGTAGAATACTGTGTCATATGGTAGTTATGGGAAAAATGTATATTTACTCTGGATACCTCAACCATGCAACCCAATGATGGTGGTAATAATTTATGCAGCATTTCTGATTACAAACCATGGATAATGGTTTTTATGTGGAGGGAGAGGGCAGGTGTTAGTGTGGAGATTGTAATAGATCCTAATTGATACATTTCAGATTTGGATAATATGCAAAATGAATTTAAAAACTGCAATAGCAAGCCATTATAATCACTTTCATGCTTTTATTTGATATATCCTTTTATTTGCAGGAGATGCAGGCTCAAGTGTTTCAGGCCATTTTAGACCAGGTCTACCATAGTCATCCTCAAGAAGGAAAATCCACCACAGATATCCTGGCTGATGTCCAAAATAAATATCATGGAATACCTTATGTAGCAGGCACAGTAAGTATTTTAATTGGACATAATTTTTTGCCAGACTCTTGTTTCTTGTTCATATTGTTGAAGGAGATATATTATAGCTCAATACTATTGATATGGTACATACTTTTTGAATGCAGTAGAACAAGGTACATACTTTTTGAATGCAGTATAACAAGAGTATGATCTAAAAGGAATATTAAGATGACTTTCAGGATATGGTAAAACATATTTTGAGACCATCTCTTCTGCAGACAGAAGATGTAACTCTAGATAGGTGGACATACTATTCTGTCCATAAGGGTCAGTCTCAAGGTTGAAATTCAAGAAGGAAAAATAGCCAAAATTATTGTGGATATATTTTGCTCATTTTTCATTATTCTTTTTAAACTATTGGACATCTTCATAAATATAAAAAAATAGCTAAAAAAATACATAGAACATAAGGATTATAATTGTTTTCAGAAGTATATGTGAATCTGTTTTACAATTTTCTGTTTGAATTGGTAAGTTAAACTAAAAGGTCCTGTCCATGAATCATGTATGATGATATAAGTTATGTATGATAATTTTTTTTACATAACACTTACTCTATAAATTTACAGTCAAAACTCAAAACCTAAGTTATCTACTACATAAATAATAAATGGGTTGATCCAAACAAGAAGAGTAAGTAACACATGCACCAAGGTGAAAAAAATGAGATCATGGACCATGGCACATTAAGCTTTGGGTGTGGGTTTTCATAATAATAGCTTTGATAAAGCAACAGAGAATACAAAACTTTACAGTAAGAGCAGAATTAACTAGTTCAGAAATAATAATTAAGAAAAAATGACAGAGGTTTCTCAGATGAATGAATTAAGTCTGTGTTGACATATGGCTTTACCTGGTAGATCTATTGAAACCAGTAAACAGATAACTTTTTTGCTAAATTCTTTTATTAATCTCTATAGTCCAGATGCAGATTCTGCTTAGTATTCATAGTTACAAAGGATTAAAAGCAGTGTCATAAAGCACATTTTTGCATCCAAATCATGGCTATAGTTCTGTTCAGCAGGTAGTCGCTCACAACAGTGCATTTATAAAATCAATCTATGCATGATGATTCTGTCATAATTACAGTTCTTCGCTCATATCAGAGGTCACTCAAATTGGGTTTGACTGAATTAGTTTACAAAGCTTTCAGTTTTGACATGTTTTAACATTTTTTTTGTGTGTGAAATTACCTTGATATTTATCCTGAAAGGTTTTGGATTCAGGAATTTATCAGTTATATTTCATGTATAAAAATGTTCACCTAAATGCAAAAGTGGTAATCAAAAATCTACATTAATTGCATTGGCATAGTTTTGCTCTGATTGGTTTGATCAAGATAGGCATTATTTGCATCAATCAGTTCCATATCTGGCCTTGTATAGATTGCAATTGCAATATATGTAAATTTTCTATGCTTTTGAAAGTTTGGTATGATTATTGTGTTTACGAGAATTAAATAATTTGACAGAAAAGTCTTGAATATAGTGTTGATCAGATAAATATAATAATGAACTCATAATCATAAGGTTCCATTTTCAGTACACAACCACATTGGCTGTCTCAGTACCTTTGGGAATGTTAATTAGCTCTCATTTCTTGAGCATGTTACAGCAAATAATGTGTTAAAACTAATCTTAAAAAAGCTGACATTATTACAATAGTTGTATAGTGAGCTTTACACTCTTGATATCCATGTATCCTGCAGGCCTGGCAGCTTAGATTTAGCCACCTGGTTGGATATGGTGCAAAGTACTATTCATATCTCATGGCCCGGGCAGTAGCCTCCAGAATCTGGCATCAGTGTTTCAAAGAGGATCCCTTTAACAGGTAAATATTTATCAGACTTTAGTGTGTAACTTTTTATCACATGCATTCAAAGAAGTTGTTATACATATCTGTTTCATATCCTGGAACACCTGTACTTTTAGAGCTTGACACATGAAAGTTGGATTGGTGATAGCCTTGTGGGGATAGGAGGTAATGATTATTTTAAATAATTAAAAAATTAAAAATAATTAAATTGGGATCAGTTACTTAGTGTCAACTAATGTCATTAGGGAACCATTAGGTCATGACCCAGAGTCTTTCCTAAACCCAAGAAATTAGCCCTAGGGTCAGAATATGGAAACTGTTGTGATATTAACACTATAAGAATTATCTGGTTTACAGTTTAATGGTTCAAGGTGACCTTGATGTATACTCTTTGTGCAGAGTGTAGATATGTATGGAGTTTAGCAGCATATCTGCACAATCTTGGCTATTTAATGATGAGTCTTGTCTTAGAAGAGCTTTTTACTATTTACTTCCATTAAGCCTGCTCATATGCATATACTTCTCTTTATTACTACTGGTCATAGACCAGTGAAGCCTATGGGATGATTTGTGTATGTGTAGGTCATCCAGCATCTATCTGTTGACTGCCATCCAGCCATCATTTAGCATAAGATTGCTTTAGCTCCTTCTAGCCTAAATTGAGGGCTGCCATGGGACTTTCCACACACTCATTCATGCCATAGGCATTGTGTTTGTAAATAAAATCTGTGCTTTTTCGAAATCCAGTATGGCTACCCTGGCAGCCATCCTAAATACCTGGTTATCATTTATCTGTGTCTGTGACAAAGTTTAAATAGAAGAGGTTTTTGTAACACTGGTGTTATAGAGATAAAGATGAGCAAGAGGAGAAGAGAACCAAGGGCACTAGACAGCATAACAAGGTACAAGAGATGGAGAAATTATTTGTTAAACAGCTGTGAAATTAAAGACTATCAGTTATCAGAAATGAAACATAAACTGCAAGTATTGACCAAGGAGCCGACAGGCATTAGACAAGTGTTTGGGAAGCGTTTTTACACAATGATATTTAAATTATACTGAAGGGCTTTTATATTATTTATATTGGCAATATGTGAACAAATTAAAATTCTGTCAAATTTGTTCTAGAATAGTTTTTACCTGTGTGACTTGCGTACGCAAAGATATGGTTACACTCAGGTGGACAACCAGCAGTAGATTTGGTAGAAAACCAGTGCAATCCATTACATGCTAAACTTGATGATGCCTGTGAGCAGTGTTGCTTTTGCAAAAGAAAGTGAAGAGCAACAAATACTGCCAAATACTATTTTCTGTTTGTTTTTAAAGCATCTAATTCTGTTACTGAGCATAGACATTTTGTATTTTCTGTGATTGGTATTATTATGTACATCTTTGCCACCAATCATTATAGGAGTGAACAGATGTTTTTGCATTGCTTGGTCAACCCAGGTATTCATGATATGTTTACTTGCTTTCAGGATGTATTTTTAATATATAATTGTGATTTTAGCCTTTTAAAACTCTGTTCATGCTGAGAAATAGCAAGAGACAGTCTTGAATTTGCATTATGCCACAATATTAATTCTTCTGTCTCAGGGTACATGTAACACTTTTTTAGTTTATTTTAAAATATGCCCATTATTTATATTCATGGATCATTGGAATTTTATGAAAGCATACCCAAACATTGTTCATTCCAGTATCCTCTCAATAAATCCTATCAACTTATGTTGGTAAAAAGGCAAAACTATTGATAACACTGGCTCCTATTTTCCCAATCAGCATGTCTTTTGTTGGAGACATGGAGTACGAATGGCCAGTCATTTTCCACTTTTCAATGATAGAAACTAGTGCAATTTGAGATCTGAAAACTGGTGGTGCTCTGTTTCTCTAAATGGTCCTATCATTACCACCCTCTTTGGAAACTGGTCTGAGGCAGTTATACTATAGGGTTTTGCTGTCTGACAAGTATAAAATCTGTTGGTTGTCTACTTGTGTTTCTGTTTTTACAGATTGTAATCATTCCAGGCAGAGAGTTTCATTGTCCAAATGTAAAGTGCATTGTAGTAGGTTTTCTAAATTTAACAGATGTAGTTAACTACATACTCTCCACAAAGTTTTACTTTCTTATATTCGTGTTATACAAAGATCGTAATGGAATTGTATTTTAGCTTGTACAGTAACACTCCCTCAGTTATGCCTATATCCAATTTATATACATCTCTATAATGATGGAAGGGGACATTGTATTACCCGTGTGCATCTAACATTGTCTGGTCAATATGTGGGAACCTCATCTTTGTCACCTTGACCATTTGCCCATCAGTCTTTTTGTTTATAACTTTTAACCAGCATGACTTTGCAACTATTTATTAGATCATTATGCCTTGATAATGAGCTTTCTGTCAGGTGACACTTTGCTTTTTATGTTGTTTAATCTCTATTTTGACAGTGTGGATCTTTTGGTCAGTTTGGATTTTTAAGTTTGTAGATTTGTGAAAAATCATAGGTCAGTAACTAACATTTATGATTTTTGATGGTGTTTGATATTGAAGTTCTTATATTTATATAGGAATGTTCAAGAGGGTTATGCTTCAAGGCTTCCATTTTTGTTGGTACTTAATAATTTTGTTTCATTATAATAATTGCAGGTATTTGCTATTTACCCTATGACTAAATGAATATTGATGATATTTAGAAACCTACATTTCAGTCATGTAGATATTGCCATTGATAATTTCTCTGTGCAGCTATCAATACAAGTATGCCCCATGTTCACAGAACTTTCAATTTTATGTTAGATGTTTATTTAAAATACCATAGCTTGGTGATCATTAGACAACTAGTTATTTCTTTCTTTTTCATTCTGTCTATTTTACATTGTTTTTTTTATTCACATTTGTATTTCATCTGCTCCTCTCCATTTTCCTTCTATGGCCTGTAAATTTCATGAGGACTTTCAGTTTATTGCTTTTATCCTATGTTGCTTTTGGGTATTTTGTTTTAAAATACCCAAAAGGATAACAATAGGATAACAATAGGAACATTGACAATACAATATATAGCATTTCCTTTTGCTCCAAAAATAGTTAAAGTGATAACAATAGCATGCACATTTTGTCTTATTAAAAGTGTGCTTTAATGGAATAGCAATTGCATAAAATATAAAGACAGAATTTAATTTATAACATATCACACTATACCTACAATTGCAATAAGTGTAAAAAATATATTTGTATAGTCTGCAATTTTTTTTGTTTTTTTGCTTCATTCAAAAAGAGATTATACAGATGTAACCAATATTAATGCCATCAACAAGTCAATGACAGTTGGGTTGTTTTAAGTCACTTCAACAAAAACAGTACCATGGTTTTTAAGTGATTAAAAACGTCTTTTAGTGCAAGGATACAAGTCCTGGATGATCATGCAAGAAGACCTTCTACTACAGTAATTTAATACTAGCTTAAAATAATGAAGTTTCAAGTACTTTTATGAAATGCATTTGTGTTTCATTCAGTTTTTCAGTTTGCATTCATTATTTTCTGTTTTTCATATGTGCATTCCATTTTCCTCAAAATGCATTTAATATTTCGGCCTAAGTGGTTAGGGCATATGCCTCAGGTGCTGGATGTCGCAGGTTTGAACAGTGGTTGAGTTGCAACAAAAAGTTATAAAAGTTACTAAAGGCTGCCTTACTTGGCAATCACCATTAAGAGGTTAGAGTTGGGACTGATCTGCAGCATGATGCCTCATTGGTAGAGATAACTATAAACTGCCATACTGCAGACATAATAGTAATATGACCAAACTTATTATAGCTATGTTAGAAAAAATAAAAGAACACAAACACAATTTTTTCATGTCAATTGTGTTCTTTTTAAAATTCCATCTGTATCTTGTTTTGCTTTTACTTTTAAGGGTTTGTATATGCCAGACAAAATTTAAAAAAAAGCAAAATGGAGTTATGAGGATAACAACATTCCTATTATTTGTAAATCATGTGCAACAGATCCTCACTTTAATAAGCAGTTCAGAATAGTGCCTCACTATAAGAAACACTACCAGACAGTGCCTAAGTATAACAAATAGTTCAGGACAGTGCCTCATTATAATAAACAGTTCAGAAAAGTACTTCACTTTTGGAAATAGTTCAAATCCTATAATGATATATTGCTGTGTTCAATTTATTACTACCAGTAATTTCATAATTTTATATATGTCTATATATATATATTGTAATCTACAGGACAATGGGTGAAAAGTATAGAAGAGAAATGCTTTGTCATGGAGGGGAAATCCATCCTTCAGCTTTAGTGGAAGGTACATTTATGAATATTAATGTTGCTGCTGACATTTATAATTACTAAAATTGTTCACAAATGGCATATCTCTTTTGGATTTATTACACAGCTCTCAACACTAATACCGCTACTATGCATCTATGGACTGTCAATCCTTTTGCTGTTACATGCACAACAACCACCAACACTTATGTAGCTGTGGTAAAATCAATTGTATCTACAAATACCATGGTCACTTCTTTTACTCCTTCTTCCACTATCCATTTTATTAACTACCTATAAGTTGGCTTCCATTGAAAATCTGCATAGATCCATCTTTAACAGTGTGTAGATCTGGATCTTTGCAGTTTTGTTAATATTAATAATTAGAATAATATGACCTGGATGCTGATCTGCCAGTGCATTATGCTATGGCAGATCCGGACTTATGTTGTTTGATGTTGGATGAGACTTACAGGGAAGTACATCTAGACCAGATTTAATAAGAGTAAAAATTCAAATTTTTATGAATTGATGGATTTTTAATGTTTTGATTGGATGTAAACGGTCACGTGATTATGATCTGGAATTTTTTACACTGATAAATTCTGCAGACTACTTTTGGTTCCCTCTTTTCCGGTTCATTTGATGTGAAGGTTTGTCTATATCAGTGCCTTATACCCTACTCTAATGATTACACCAAGCCCCTACCCACCCACTATTATGATTTCCAATCAATATTTACAAACCTTAGGTTAAAAAATAGACCATTAGTTGTTAAAACATTGTAATTCCACAGATCTTCCTACACACCAGTTTTCAACACTTTTCCCAGTGAAGATAGGCTTTAAAAGCCAATCTTTAGAAATTAATGTTTTTGCATCAACATGTTCCAGCAGCCGTGTTATTAAAGGTCAAGGTCATATGTCAAGCAAGGGATCTCAATAAAAATAGAATGATTTTGCTTTTGAATGATCAGATTGTGTAAACAGTAACAACAATGAATGCTATAACAACACAATATAATGTTAGTACAAGCCATTTCATGAACAAGTGCCATTTTGAAACTGCCCCTTCCTATATTTGGACCATGTCCTAACAAGAGGCTTATGTGGACCTAATATCACTCAGCAGACTTAATAAAGGATTGTAAGAAAATTAATCTTAAGAAAGTATCTCCCAAATTTTATATCATGTCAGTTTTACTTCTTTTACTAGAGTTGGATACAAATTCTGTCCAGAGATAAAACCATTATTATTCATTGTGTCTTGTCCATGAATAAAGTTATCCATGAACTTTAAAAATTAAGTTTACAGCTGAACCTTTTAATATGTTTTCTTCAGAGTCAATTGCCTTTCACATGAATTGAAATTATAATTCACAGGTTGTTTTCTTTCTAAACTATTTATTAAGTTTTGGAAGTATTTAAGGAGAAAACCATGCCTATTATGTAAGCTATAAATGCAGAATACAAGTACCAGATAATTTTAAAGTAATCACAATATGGTAAATGCCATAAAATATGTTCAAAACATACATATCAGTCTCAAATGCACTTTAATATTGCAATAAATCAATAATCAAACTCCATTTTACTAAATGTATCAAACTTGCAGGTAAAGTTTTAGACAGTTTCATTAAAAATAAATTTATAAACTTAGACTTCAAAAAATGACACTTTTAGCATGCAGAGCAATAAAAAAATTGTTTGAAACAAAATCTTATCCATCTCAACTTAATCATTCAACACTGAGAACAGGATATAAGGGAAGTCCTTTTTAAGACTGGTGGATATTATTTTGTATGGAACACATTTGACCTACACTGAGTTGTATCTTTTGTTTGTACAAGTTTATTGTTTTCAAATTTGTGATAGAACAGGAATGATTAAATGGTCAAGAGTCAGGGTTACAGGGACTGTTTAGTTGTTTGTTGCCAGTTCGCTGCAATAACATTGCAGGCTAGACATTACATTAAAAGATCTTAAAAGACATATAGAAAATTCAGTCTGTGATAATTTTAAAAAACATGTCAGTTTTAACAAACTTGTTCACAATTTTCTTTTTAAGTATAAAGTTATTTTTCAGGGCTGCTAAATGAAAAACCAACTGTGGAGAAGTTTGTCCAGTCGCTGCTTGATGACATTGTATCTTCATGAAAGAGAGAAAAAGAGAGATGGAAAATGAATGCAAGAGTTTGAAACATAATTGTATTTACCTTGAGTGTAACAGAAGGTTAAAATGTTTTGTACAAATCTGTTTATAAATAAAATGAGAATAAAAAGATAGCTTACTGTGATGTGTTTTAATAAGTCTAATACCCATTTCAGTGAGATCAGCAGATTGATCTCTTTATCCATGAGTAACACTTATTATGATTTACAGTTTATCCAGTCAGACATTGCATCAACAGAGAAAGGTAAAATTTGGGAACATAAATAGCATTTTTGTTAAACTGATAATTTATTAAGGGTACAGCACTTGTTCAGAAGAGCACTATTTACTCTCAACGACCAAAACACCGGTTCTGCTGACTCTGATTGCCCCCTTATTCTGAACAATGTGATGCATTAGGGTCATAACATTTGTTCAAATGTGCACTGTTGGAATGCCAGGACAAAGTATTATGCAATAATGTATCGATTGAAAAAAATACATGCTAAACTAAATTAATAATAAATGATAAACTGTAGATACCTTGAAGGCCACTAAATATTCTCTAGCAAAAGTTAACCAATTATAAAGAACACATAAGCTAAAATCCTAAGATATTTTTGTAAGTTTTCTCTTTTATGGAAAATAAAATCCAGTGATTTCTTTAGAAATTCAGTTGCACAAAGAGTACCTGACTAACCTGTATAAATATACACAAAATCGGCACAGACTATGTTGAATTTTCCACAGGGGCTCATATTTATTGCTTGCAGTTTGCCGTCATACATGTACTATATAATTGTATGATGCTAAATTTAAAGCAGCGATACAAACCTCTGTTGAGCGTCCTAAAAAATAGTTGCAATTGAATAATACTCCTGTGGAACAAACCGAATCATAAGTCTTGGCTTTGTGATGCCCAGCAAAAGTCAAAAGACTGAATTAAACAAAACTTTTTCTCTCCTGAGACCCACAGGGGCTTTTATATTTTTACTTTTAATTTAGCGTCATATATGTACTATATAATAATACACACACACACACACACACATATGGATGCAAGTTTTGTTTGCAAATTTTAATCACTGATTATCCATAATGATATATCCCATATATAAATCATATTTATTAATTAGTTCATTAAATTTGTTTGTTTTGGGTTACAAGTTTAAGTTTTACTTTCTGATTAGTTTCCGGTTAGGAATGATATAATTTCCTTATAGCGGTTATTTAACTGGGTGGGCATGTATGCGCAATTTTCTTGGGTTCTTCTCCACCAGTTATACTGTCCATAATATTTAGCCTATCATGCACTGAAAAAAATATACATAAAACAACTGCAACATATCAAAATGGTACTTTCCAACAAAATATATTTTCACAAATTAAATAGTGTTCCTTGCTGCTTAATTTTTAAAATGTTTTATTTATATAATTGATTCCTATGCAAATTGGTACAAACTACAGCCACATATTTCTAACTGGTTTAATAAAAGTGTCAAAGATTGTATTGAAGATTTTTGAGCCTGGTTAGTTGTCAGCAAAAGCATACTAGGTTTTCAGTGGTACAATGATGCCCTTTTGTGATCACTCTTTTTGTTCAAAATATTTCCTTAGGAACTGATTGTACATTCTAAATAAGTGTGCTGATGTTAAATCTTGATTGCATGAGCTTTTATAGGATATTTATGGGTCCATGTTTTACCTTTTGAGAACCATTAATTTTGCGTATTGTGTAGACACTTATGTACCATTTGTAGAATTTGCTCCTTTACTGGGAAGACACATTCAGCAGATTAGGGTTGTTACTACTCTGTGGTCATAAACGAAGTCGCAGAAAGAAGCAAAAGTAATAATGTTTGTTCAACTTAACAAGTACTTGAATTATCAAAATTATAAAATGAAAATGTAGGAAGAATTTAGAGCATTATGAACATAATCCAAATAAACCTAAAAGTTTATTAAAGTCCATAATGGGTGTAAATGTATTTTGCTTTTACTAGCTCCTCCATGATATTTTGCAACTATCCATCATCGTTAAAGAATCCATCTGATGTAGACCATACAATGACACTTTATTTTTCAAAGACTCCACATAACCAAACCAGCCAATGAGAAATCATTCTAAAGTTGTCAATAGGTTTTATTAGTAGTATTATACTTAATGATCGTAAACACCTACATCAATAACTAATTATAAATCCTACATAATTTAAGCTTGTAATATCTTAAAATAATATTTTATACCCGTGTACATAATTTAAATAATATCCTGATTATAGATGATCATTACAGATTAAACAATAATGTACAAAGAGTTACAATAAAGATGTATATTATAACATGATGTAAGTAATAAGTTATCAGCGATAATATGCGTGAAATTCTTTCATTGATATCCTTCTCTGGTGGTAAGTGAAACTGGGAATGTAAGGTCATTTAAGAGATATTTTACAGGTTAGGACTAAGATCATCATTCTGTTTTAATCCTGTTTTGCTGTCAAAGTTTACTGTACTATGCGCATTTAGGTTATTTGTTGCATAATTGTAGATGGTGTATATATGTGTGTGTGTGTATATATATTGTTACGAAATGGCTCATTCTATGTAACATAAAAAGAAAAAGTGCACACAACAAGCTTTACAATTTGTAACAATCATACAATTTACTTTACTAAAATACAAAATAATGTAAATTATTTAAAACAAGACTTGCGGTTTACAGGAATGATCCAAATTTTGTTCAAAAATGAAAAAAAAAAATATAAGTCCTGAAAAAAGTTCTAAACACATCTAAAGTATGATATTCTGGTCCAAAATGGCGGTTGACCACATCAGACGAAGGCTAACTGCAATTTCCAGAATTTTTCACAAAAATTATGTATGTGTTGTCCCATTCCAAAATTAGGGAGAAAAATGTTCAAATAGGCAATGTTGCTCGCTAGGAAAGTTATAAAGAAGTAAAAAATAGTTCTGTCAACATGGCATGTTATTTTACGTAGACATAATAACGAATTCTTCTTCTTTTGGCACAACAAATTAAAAGTTTTATGACTCGACTCGACTATGACAGTCTATCCGTGACTGTTGACTCTCGAACAGGACAGTTTGTATGTGACTGTGTATGAATCACAAAAACTCGAAGCATATATGGGAAGGCTAATGCGTAGCCTGATCTACACTTGCACGAGGAAGCATGCAATTTCCCAATACTTCTGAACAATGAATTTTTGTCATCATACACAGCACATGCCAACATGAATCACATCTACGACTCAAGTAAACTTATCAAAAACATGTTAGACGATATAATGAAATAAAAAATAAAAAGATTTATACAAAATTGATTTTTTAACGCACTTGGAACTCCAGGGGTGTATGTATGTATGTATGTATGTATGTATGTATGTATGTATGTATGTATGTATGTATGTATGTATGTATGTATGTATGTATGTATGTATGTATGTATGTATGTATGTATGTATGTATGTATGTATGTATGTATGTATGTATGTATGTATGTATGTATGTATGTATGTATGTATGTATGTATGTATGTATGTATGTGTGTGTGTATACATGTATATATATATATATATATATATATATATATATATATATATATATATATATATATATGTGTGTGTGTGTGTGTGTGTGTGTGTGGTGTGTGTGTGTATGTATAAGTAATAAGGCTTTTATTTGCTGTCCCATCTTTTTGAGTGTGATATATTTAAATGCCACAGAGGTACAGAGAGTGATTTTAATGGTATGTACTGCAAGGAATATGCTAAAATGCAATGAGATATAACACTACCATGTCACTGAACTTAGTGTTTATCTTCAATAGTTGTTAATGGTGACTTTTGTCCTTCCAGAATATTTCAAATGTATGTCATTGTCTCAGATGCCATAAAAATTATTTTCCTGTAATTTTCTTAGATGACGATTTTCAGATTTTGAGTAAACACTCTGCAGGTAAATGTCTGAAGTCTGGGACAAGTCAAACATATTTTCTTCAATCGGGACCAGTTAGACACATTTTTTGCAAAAAATACATCTATCCAACATATTAAGTTAAATATAATTGTTTGTCAATAATACTTATTATTGTTATTATTATTATTATTATTATTATTATTATTATTATTATTATTATTATTATTATTATTGTTTAATTATTATTGCTCTGGTGGCCTAGTGGTTAGAGCATCTGCCTCGAAAGTGGGAGGTCGTGGCTTTGATCCCAGTCGAGTCATACCAAAGACTTACAAAAATGGTACTAACAGATGGCTCACTTGGCGCTCAGCATTAAGAGTTTAGTGTTAGGACTGGTCAGCCTGGTGACAAGATAATGTGACTGGGTGGGACATCATGCAACATGTCTGCAGCATGATGCCTCAGTGCTAGACATCACTATAAACTGCCACACTGCAGACAGTGTAGCGATATGACTTAAAAATTGTTAAAGCTACTTTAAAAATCATATTCACATCACATATAATTATTATTATTATTATTATTGTTGTTGTTGTTGTTAGTATTATTGTTGTTGCTGTTGTCATTTGTACCCATACATTTGTAAGGCAGACCTGTTTTAATTTGCAATTATTGATGACCAGGCATTATCAAGTGCAGAAACACTTTTCAGCCACTCTCCTGCTTGGTTGGTTTGTACCCATGATTGCTAGATTACAACATTCATCCCTCTTAACCATTTTGGCTAGTAGCATTGACAGCTCACTGCACACATGCTCTGTGAACAGTTTGCATGTGATGCACATATAAGAGTCTGTGCCCTTTTTATGTTTAGTCAGATATTATGATTTTTTTTTTTTTGTTGTTGTGTTCATGGTTTTAAAGAATTACATACGTCATGGATAACACATAGGTGATTTTCATTGAAAAACAAATATTGTTTAAGTTTGATAAATTTCTCTTTGTAATAGTAAATGCAATATTGTGCTTTGGTAGATCTACCAGGGAATATTTAGTGTTGTTGTCTTTATATACGGATTATAGTCTGGAGACGCTTTTTGCTTCAGGTGATAAAATCACTTTTGATTGTGTAAATTTCCCCAGTATTCATGCTTGGTACGCAATTGTAATATGTTAATAGCTAGAGAAGTGACTTTATGAGTACGAATAAACAACAGAAGGGCAAAAAAAATAATCAGTGGGTTAACTAAGCTGATATAACGCATACATATTTCTACATATTTCTACATACATATTTCTATGTAACATAAAAAGAAAAAGTGCACACAACAAGCTTTACAATTTGTAACAATCATACAACTTACTTTACTAAAATACAAAATAATGTAAATTATTTAAAACAAGACTTGCGGTTTACAGGAATGATCCAAATTTTGTTCAAAAATGAAAAAAAAAAATATAAGTCCTGAAAAAAAGTTCTAAACACATCTAAAGTATGATATTCTGGTCCAAAATGGCGGTTGACCACATCAGACGAAGGCTAACTGCAATTTCCAGAATTTTTCACAAAAATTATGTATGTGTTGTCCCATTCCAAAATTAGGGAGAAAATTGTTCAAATAGGCAATGTTGCTCGCTAGGAAAGTTATAAAGAAGTAAAAAATAGTTCTGTCAACATGGCATGTTATTTTACGTAGACATAATAACGAATTCTTCTTCTTCTGGCACAACAAATTAAAAGTTTTATGACTCGACTCGACTATGACAGATGAAGTGAAACTTAAGAGTGCCAATTCATGCAGTCATGACTACAGATACTTAATGAAGGTTACTTCCCTTCGTCTTTTTGTAAATTAGCAGAAATACTATCGAATAGATGGCTTCTGTCGTAATGACAATTCTTGCAACAGTATGGACAACATATCCATATAAGGTAACAAAATTGTGAAATGAAACAATTAGAACAAAGTTGTAATAATATTATGAAGGGATGGTCATAATATACTTACTTACATAACATCTTTAACTCTTTTACATTTTTTCCTGCATTGTTCTAAGAAGGTTTCTAAAGAATAATAATTTTCTTTCCATGATCATTGTTAGAGAAATAATTATACATTGTTGCAACAATAATCTGATGGGGATATAGATTTTTGCCATTGTGTGCTATCTTTTATAAAGTGTTAGTCTTTGGAGTATGGACACATTAACGTTTCTTTCAGAACAGTAACTACATTCATTGGATTTAAACCGTATTTGGAGGCCTTGGGTGAATTAGATTACCAGTGGCCTACGTCTTTTCTTGACATAGTAAAAACATTTACTCCAGAAGGAACCCAGGTAATTTTGGCACCCTTGTTGGTTACTCGCTTGAAGAATACCTGCTACAATCTGGAGATAAAAGCGCTCATTATGATAACTACGTAGAAATAAAAACAAATTGGTCAAACTCGATTTCACTTCCTCCATCCATATCATCAAACAACATATGCTAAACGCCAAAATAAATGATATACGTACTTCCTTGCCTACGACAGGCAAAATGTTGAAAAATGTACCTCATGATTGGACTAAAAATTCCAGACATTAAATATTTCAAGGCTCCGGGTCGTAATGTTACGTGATCAATAGTCCCGAGTTTTCTCTGACCCTTGACATCCCGATTTGATGTTTGTTTTTTATGTTGGGGTGTATGTATACACACCCCAACATAAAAAAAACAAATATCAAAAAATGGGGTGTCAAGGGTCAGAGGAAACACGGACTACGTGATCAAGTGGTGTGACAGTGCTTTTGTCGTGCTTGGTCCGTCAAAATTGCTTTTGATTACACCTGAAATCAACCTGGAGCGATTTTAGTCTAAACCAAGGTAGGGGTATTTCCGAGGATTGGTGTACTAAAATCGAGTAGTGATATAGCACTGACGTGGTTTACATACTAACCAGATATAAAAGCCTATTTTTGGCCCCTGGTCTAGAGCAGATACGCCAATTTTTATCTAGCTTTGTCGGAATATTCCTCAAAACATGATTTGTCCAATTATGTCCAGAGTTGTTTCTCTAGAAACAATGTGACTTCGCTGGCAACCAGTTGATAAACGTATTTGCGACTTCTGTAGAACGGCTTAGTCAGTCTTTATTAGTTACAGAAGCATTATTCCTTATAATAAGCTTTATAAAAGTTGTGTAGATGGTAGCTTCTAGAACAATGGTACAACATCGAAATAACCATGTCGAAACGTAGTTCAACCTTTTCTCTGGAACAGAGGACTGGTTCAAACCAGCTTGGTAGGCATGCGTTGTTAGCTTTACCACAGACTCCTAACGATGGCATGGTTTCCACAGCAACCACAATTTCAACCAAGTTCTTCACCAGAATGGCTTGAGTCAGTTTTGATTAATGATGGTAGAAACCTTTGTTAGGACATTCTCTATACTCTACGAACTATATATTAGAGGAGGTTCTTGCAATGTTGTAACCGTCACTCTAACCTAATGGGGAAAAAATGGGGGGAAAAAAAACAATTTTTAATTTTATGTCTAGTTCTAATGAACGACTTTTTATTAAGCTTGTTAGAATTTATTCTTAGTTCTTATGCCGTCTTGTACTATTAGAGTGGGTTCCCTAGTTACGGTATGATATAGGTAGCAACAAGTTTAGCAACTGACTCAATGTAGCAATTTTGCCTATTGTATTTGACAATAAAGGCCAGTATGTCGAAATGATCGCAATATAGACACAACCATGCATTGTTAGCAAACAACAGTTTTACATGTGTAATTCCAAAAGCTATGGGAGTCTAGAAATTTCGAGTTAGAAGTCTAGTTTACACTCTCATGACAGGAAGTGTTTACGAAGAAGCAGGTACTCGATTTGAGTTTGGCGAATCTGCAAATCCTTGGTAATGAAAGTGTCAAACCCAAATAATTAAAAATTCCTGGAATAGTCTTTTTAGAAAATCATTGACCTTTAGATGTAAGTTTTGTGAAAGGGTCAGATTTAAGTGCATGATTATAAAAATCAATGAAATATGTCTTAGTAAAACCAGACTTCCAACTAAACTGATCCTAATACATAAGTTTACTCATGTTATTGGCAATTTACAGGATTTACAATGATGCAATTGGTTAAATTAATTCAAGACAAATAAACAAATCTGTTAGCAACATTGTGACTAGAGCTTTAATCATAAAGAAGAAATATAATTTTAGTTTGTCTGCCATACTGCTAAGTCAAATTATATTAAACTTGTTTAGAACTATTGTTACTTATACATATTCCCATGTTGTGACAGGAGTTGATTACTTAGCTACAGTCTGGTTTCTTTAGCTATCATGTAGAAAATCTACTAGTGACTCCTACTACTAAACAGTTGAGACAATTTAGAATAAAAATGGTCGAAACATTAATTGGGATATGTGCCTTAAATAACTATCATCGATAGCATAAATCAACCACTGCCTACCAATGTTATTGCCAATAATATATCAAAAGCGATATAAAATATGTACTACATGTAAGTCCTTATCTCAAGTATTGTGGTGATTTATTCATCGTACATGAATAACGCAAAGCTTAATATGAAAGTAGAATATCATTTTAAGAACGAAGTGAATGCTTATGATGCATCTTCTCCACGCCATGCATATTTGTAATTTCGTAGAGTTGTTGCATCCAATTGTAATTAGGATCCGTTTTCGAAATGCATTTAGTAATAATTATTTCGAGACAACTGATTGCTGATTAAATATAATGAACGTCTGTTTGGCATCCAGAAAGACAAGATTCTTTATTTTATTTTTTTTACACGAGAAACGCGATTGCGAGATGAAACCTCAATTTGCATGATTGAAATCTGAATAGTTTAAATTTTCATTAGACATTGCTATGTTTAAATTCCCTAAATGTTTGCTTGACATTTAAAACTATGCTTAACAAGCTATGGTGAATAAGGAGGAAAATATATTTTAAATCTAAATTTTCCAGATAAATAAGGTTATTAAAACTAATTGAGTAATTTTCTCTTGCATGTAGTACAAAAACTCATTGGTTGTATTTACTCGTATCCCGTTATGAGAAACAAATATTTGAGTGGAATTCTAATAGACCTTTTACATGGAGGCAAATTAATAATATTAGGAGAAAATTGCTTAAATAAAGTCTCTATCTGATTTCATTGCCGAATGAGAAAGTATGATTGACCGAGAAAAGAGCTTAATAGTAGGATGTTGAACTTGTTAGGTCATTAAACTGCACTGGTGGTTAATCTCACGAAACAACAATTTGACATTTTAAATTTGTCACATAGATATTTATCAATTAGAAATGGAACAAATTCTGGACATGATCCAACTACAGAGAGTTAAAATATTTTAAAAGATTTTAAAAAAAAATTGGACATCATTTTTTGTTGAGTTTTTACCAGGCGAGTAACCAAACTGTCTACTCACCCATCTAAAATTATAATATTTTCTTACCCAAATATACAACGTACTTTTCCAGCCCCGACAATAATGGGATGAGGGCTTTTATTAAAATTTGTAAGTTAAATTTGTTTGTCAGAGCAATGCATAAGTGTGGTGATTATATAACAGCTTTCCTAGTTCCAGTTTTGTAATTTATATTCTATCGTCTAATATGATAAACTGAGATTGAGTGCACACTCAAGTTGATGAAAAGTTTGTATTAGGGGTTTGCGCATATTAAAATGAAAAAATATTTACTAAAATTGATCTCCACGAGAAGGTGGATGTTTCTACTTGTGACGCATCAAACTTCACACTTTATCCATTGGCAAGTAGTTATGACGTTCCAAAAGGCGTTTGAAAAATACTTATCTGTCAATTGAAAAAATCAAACAATCCTCCTAAAGAGCCAAACTCTTAGGAAGCAGAATTTGGCCTGATCGAATGATCAGATTGCAGTACATTTTGAAGAAGATGGAGATAAATTCGAAAATGTTAGATGCGAATCGATTCTGGGAATCTCCACTTATGAAATCAATTACGGAAGAAGCAGGTCGATTATTTTTGTAGCAGAATTTACATTAAGATATGTGTATACCAAAGGGAAAAATAATTTATGTCATCTTACTGGCTTAATGAAACATATTTCGTCTTGTTGGATTATTGTAGCACATTATGGGGAAACAATTAAAACCAGCTACGGGATAGAATATTGAAACTATTGAAAGTAGCAACATTCACTTCAATTGTTAGCACAAGCAAAAACCAATTTCACATCGAGTGTCCAAGACCTCTGAGCAACCAGTAGAATCTGGATAAGTGACATAGTCATTATCTGTGATGTTAGTAATACCATTGAGTCATTTATCGGACTGCATCAGTAAATTGTGACATAATCTTCATATGTCATGTTATTTAATACTATTGAGTCATTTATTGGACTGGATATATAATTTAATGCATATTTAAACAGCAGCAACCCTTCGTTAAACGTTTGATGAAAATAGGAGAAAATTATTAGAAGTTTTTATTGTGACACCTGAAATTTTACAACCAACCATTGCAACCCTTCTTGTGTTATCCAACTTAACCATGCAATACATTTATAGCTTTAAGCACACCGCTAGCTTTTTGGTGAGAGAAATACCATCTAGGAAAATAACTCTATTGACAATACTTGAAATAAAAGATAAACACGTCCACAATAGGTAGGAGAATAACATGTGTTGTTGCCTGTTTTATTTTCTTTATGTTTGGTTAGTTTCTATATTTACTTCAAACGACAGCTCCCGGAATTTGTGACCAACTGGAGTTTAAATGTTTTTTTTTTTGTTTTTTGTAAGTGATGGCGTACCATTTTCAAAGACTATTTGTCTTGCTTTAAAAAGAATATTAGAATGGGCAAAATCCTCTCATCTGATAACTTTGTCTATTTAGTTGGACACATCGAAACGTATTTTTGGTACTTAAACGTAGTAGAATAAATTAAAATTTCAACCATTTTTCTTACAGATGTGGGTCTAAGCTAATTATACAACAATGAACTCTCATTGCTATCAGATGCTTTGTTCTTTAGATTAATCATGTATTCCATATTACTAAAATACCAATGTCATTATGTGATCTTGGTACTTGACACAAAGAAAGTAAAAGGCTAGCAGGATGAATCAAATCGACTTTTTCAATTAATATGATATGGAAAGCCGCTGATGCTTAGTACTTAGAGTTTATTCTTTATCTCATCAGATTTAAACGGGTCGGAGAATTTATGCTGCGTACAGAAAGCGTCAGGTTCACATATATTGCAATAATTGCAATAAGTTTAACAGTTATCCCAAATTAGGGGTTAGGAAGCTGAATTCTTCGAAAAAGAAATAGTTATATCTTTGCACAAACATTCCAGACCCAAAGTCCGCGGAAACAAAATAGGGACGAAAGAATTAGAACAAAGTTGTTATAATGTTATGAAGGGATGACCATGTTATACTTTACATCGTTTACTCTTAAACATTAACTGTTTTTGCTAAATTGTTCTAAAACGGTTTTGAAGAAGAACAGTGTTTCCTTGATCATTGTCAGAGAAATTAGTATACATTGTTGTAACAATAATCTGACGCTGATATAGATTGTTGCCATTATGTGCTGTCTTTTATAGAGTTTTAGACCTTGGATGATGAACCCACCAACGTATCTTTCAGAACAGTAGATCCATTAATTGCACTAGTCTACTGTTGTTTAGAATTAGTCTGCTTCAGAGATAAAATGTGTTATTTGTTATGGATTTTGATGTGATGAATTCAAATATGACAACGGAAACAACTGATTGGCTACTGTTACCAATGTAGTTTAGTTTTACATTTTTCGTCTATGTATCTTGTGTAGAAATTAGGGTTTTAATCATAAATTGTAGTCTATGTCTTTCCATGCGTTTATGGTTGCTTTACATGACAATATTTCACCTTTCCTGTTATGTAACACTTAAAAACAGTGAAAAGGTAATATAAATAAAATTTAATATGAAACAAAATGCACAAGTATATTATATATACATAAGTACAGAATGTATATAAATTAGAGGTTATCCCTTATTATGCGTCAACGAGGCACTTCTTCGCTTGCCTCTTGTATTCATTAAACAGAACATCCATAGTTACTATCTAGTAACAGTCTGCTAGCATTGATGGGCCCATTTGCCCTGATAGCGTTTCTCTATTGTTGCAATGTCCTGGTGAAATCGCTCGACGTAGACGCCGCTCACTTATCCGCAGTTAGATGGAAAAAACCTAGATCCGAGTGTGCAAATAATGTATCTTTATTGACATGTTGCAACCATGGCTTTTGTGTTCCTTGCGAAGGTTTCCTAACAACTCCATGTAGTCGTCTGCCTTGTTGTGTCCGGGAAAATTTGTTGCAACTAATTAGAAAGCTTTCCATGTCGTCTTTTCCTTGCCACGCATCTCAAAGAAGTTCGGTAATCTGATGAGCAACAAAGACACCCTCCTTTATGTTATCTTGACGTAACCTTGGAAATGTCCCACGGAGGAAACTTGAAACTGCTTGTGTTGCATCCATGGTTTTGACAACATTCTTCATCAGACCTAGCTTGATGTATAAGGGTGGTAACAATGTCTTCCTTGATTCAACAAGTGTTGGATGCTGAACACTTTTCCTCCCAAACACCAATATTTGTCGGAGTTGCAAGTCGCTCATGGTGCAGTGGGAATCTCTCAAACGACTATCCGATTCGCAGAGAAAACAGCAGTACTTTGTGTATCCAGTCTGCAGACCAAGCACGAGAGTAGGAACTTTCAAATGGCCATAAGGCTGCCACTGATGTTGGTCATAGTTTATGTACCTCATATGTTGTTTCATATATTCATATGTTTCCTTCATATAGACTGCATGACCTGCTGGAGTTGATGGCATAACATTACCATTATGCAGCAAATGTACGTCATGTGACATTGATGGTTCAGGACTATAACTTTCACCCTCTTTCTCTTCCTTGTCTAAATCAAGTGAGAATAATTATGTTGCATCTATATCCGGCAGTCTTTTCCGTGGTTGACTGGGCATATAGCTGATGGAATGCTGGTATAATTTACAGTCCACTTTTTCTTCTTTGATACACTTTTCACAACTGGATGTGCTACTCAGACGTAACAGTTGCTGATATGATCTGTCGGCTCCCATATATCTTTCTCATGTTCTATCAATGGTGAAGATTTGTTGCACGAGTGTTGCAACATATATTTCCGACCCACGTCTTGTTTTAATCTCCAATTGTGCAGGAAAAATAGAGGTGATAGTTTATACTGCGCTTTTGTGATGCAAACGTTACTTAACCACATATATAGCAGAAATTGTCCACATTCATCACACAAGTACGAGGCATCTCTGCTCATTTTGGCTAAACATAAATGTGTTTATTTTGCAAAAACAAACACTGACAAATATGACAGCTCGACACTATGATTTCTAGAGCAGATATAGGGTAATTTTCGCAGCAGAGTGATGTAAGTTTAGTTATGATTGCATCATCCGTAACTTGTAGGAATAACATGATGCAATTCATATCATGTACTGCACATTACCATGTTGAGATTGCATCATTTTGGTTTTGCCTAAAGAGCAAGTACTGTGAAAACCCAGTCATATACTTATTCAGAGATCCAGGGAAAGATGTAGCTTTGTCAATTCTGGTTTAGATTGATATTCCTACCCTTTATAAGTTACTTATTCTTCACTATTCCCAAGGGTCATATATACTGACCCAGCATAATATATTTAAAGCTAGAGGGAATCAACAATTGTAAGCATCATTTTCGTTCTCAGTGACCCAGACGTAGTACAGATTGACTACATTTATTTCGGAAGCATTTGGGATGTAGACCAGTGTTATTGTTAGATTTATACCGTATTTTGAGGCCTTGGGTGAATTAGATTGTCAGTCACCTACGTCGTTTCTTAAATATAGTAAAAACGTTTACTCTAGAAGGAACCCAATTAATTTCGGTACCCTTGTAGGTTACATGTTTAAAGAATCTCTGCTACAATCTGGAGTCACAAAAAGCCCAGTCTGATGACCTTGCCTATTTCTACTATACATAAACGTAATGCGCTCTTCTGTCAGCAAAACCATTCTACTATTTGTTGATAATAGCATCTTATATGCAATATTTTAGTCTAGACTGATTGCAAAAATTGTACAAACTGCCAGAGACATTTGATAAATGAGAATCTCGTTAATGGACTTTTCTGATCAATCGGAGTTTATTTGGATTACACAAATGGAGATATTATCATATTTGACAATCACTTACTTGGTGCTTCCCTGATATCGTTAGCAGCAATAAAGAATAAGTTGTAACTGTCTCCAAAGATCTGATGAATAAATAATATTACAACCAGGGTAAATAATACAAATACATTAGGTTTTATTGAGAAAAACACTCAAACAAAGAAAACAAAGATAAATGAAACAACCTACATAACATATGCAAAACCTCTTCTAGAGATGTAGCCTACAACCGTTGTATCCATTGTAAACAATACATACACCAAATCCCGATGGTTGACCAGAAACTCAAAATGTCCTTTTTATTATGTATAAAATTAGAAACAATCTGGTAAAACTCAATTTCACTTCCTCCATCCAGATCATCAAACAATATATGTATCTTAGTCAAAATGCCAAAAGACATACATTCATATACACTCTTCTACCTCCTGATTGGACTAAAAAATCCATACATTAAATATTTTAAGGTTTTGGGTCGTAATATTAAGTTATCATATGTCGTAGTGTTTTGTCCATCAAATTGTTTTTGGTAATTTCTGAAATAAACCTGGTGCATTAAATCACATTAAATCTTGCGATAGTTATTTCCAAGGATTGGTGTACTTAAATCGAGCACAGAGTGAATGGCATAGCGCTGACGTGGTTTACATACTAAGGAGAAATAAAAACCTATTTTTGACCCTTTGCTCTGGAGAAGATAAGCCAAGTTTGATATAGCTTTGTTAAAATATTCTTCAAAACTTGATTTGTCCAATCATGCCCGTGATTTGTTATTCTTTTAAGCGACACCGACTTCGTTGGCAACCAGTTTCAAACTGTTTTTGCGACTTCTTCTGTACAACGGTTGAGTCAGGCTTCGTTAGTCACAGAAGCAATATTCCTTATAATAAGCTTTATGAAAATTGTGTACATGGTAGTTTTCCGAACAAAGGTACAATATCTAAATCAACCATGTCAAAATATGTTTCAACCTTTTTTCCTGGGACAGGTGACTGGTTCCAACCAGCTTGGCAGGCATGCGTGTTAGCTATACAAACATCATGTTCTTCACAGACCCGTAACGATGGCAAGGTTTCCACAGCAACCCAAATCCCAACCATGTTCTTCACCAGAACGTCTCAGTTTTGATCAATGATGATAGAAACCTTTTTTAGGACATTCTCAATACTCTATACAAATTACGTTTGCTGACATTCACCTTCCAATATTGTAATCGTAACTGTAACCTAATGGAAAACAATTTTTAATTTTATCTCTAGTACTAATGAGCTACTTTTTATAATGATTGTTAGTTCTTATGTCATCTTTTACCTTTGGAGTTGGTTACCTAATTACGGTATGATATACATGAAAATAATTTTTGATACTGACTCAATATAACAGTTTCACTAATTGTACTTGATAATAAAGACACAAACATGCATTGTCAGCAAACAACAGTTTTGCATGTGTAATTCTAAAAGAAATCGGAGTCTAGAAATTTCAAGTTGTAAGTCTAGTTTACACTCTCATGACAGGAAGTGTTTACGAAGAAGCAGGTACACGATTTGAGTTTGGCGAATCTGTAATTCCTTGGTAAATATAGTGTCAAACCCAGGTAATTAAAATTCCTGGAATAATCTCTTTAGACAATCATTAACATTCAGAAGCAAGTTTTAAGAAAGGTTCAAATTTGAATGCTTTATGATAAAAATTAATTAGTAAAACCAGACATTCCAACTAAACTGATCCTAATAGACATAATAATACAATTATGGAAATGGCAAAATACAGGATTTACAAGGTAGTTTTGAACCGTTTGTAGCCGTATTACTTACTTTATGCTCTATCACGTTTTGACTTGGCTTGGCTCTTGTGTGGCTTCTGCAACAACGATAAGGAAGAAAGAAACTCTTCTCTTCAACATGTTCGTCAAGTTTGAATTATTGTGTATATTTGATTCGAATTGTATAGATATGCATTCGATTTGCATCTTCTACCTTTAAAAAATTTGGATCGATACTTTGCTAAATCGTATTTACAGAGACTGATATCAGTCTCTGAAAAGTCAACGTTAATTGGGGAGAAATTAGTAATCAGTATAATTAGTCCCCCTTATCCTTCCTTTTATGTTGAAAGGAATCCATCCGTAACATGTTTCATATTCACAGAGGGTTGCTCATGCTGCTGCCGATCTGTTTTGGAATATTTGTATAAAAAAATTAATGTTTTAACTAGAACAATAATAGCCTGGCTGCTATCAGATATCCCAACTCATTTGAATGATTATTCCAAGCCTCTCTCTTCTCTCAAAACCCCACCGAGACGGAGACCAAATAGTTATTAATGCACAAACCTTCAGTATGACCATTGGGCGGACATACGGATGGGTGGAAATGTAGAGCCTATCACAATATTCACAATGCTTACAAAATGCATGAAATCGATTTGTTTGTGTTGCTTGTCAGTACCCCACCACAACCTTTTATCATAAATCAACCATTGTCTAACATTTAATTGTCAACAATGGATCCATAACGATATATAATATGTATCACATGTAAGTCCTTATCTCAAGTATTGTGGTGATTTATTCATCGTACATGAATAATGCAAAGCTTAATATGAAAGTAGAATATCATTTTAAGAACGAAGTGAATGCTTATGATGCATCTTCTCCACGCCATACATATTTGTAATTTCGTCTTGTTGAATCCATTTGTAATTGACTTAGGATCCGTTTTCAAAATGCATTTAATGATTATTATTTCGAGACTGCTGATCACGGGTCACAAAAAACGAATATCTAATTGGCATAAAGAGAGATACTATTTTTCGTTGCTTAATTACAAGAAACTGTGCTTACAAGATGAAATCTCCATATGCATGATGAAATTTGAAAATTGTACAGTTTCATTAACTATTGTTATGCTTTGATTCCCTAAACGTTTGCTTAACATTTAAATCTAAGTTTAAGAAGTTATGAACAATAATCAGGAAAAGATATTCTAAATCAAAATTTACCATTTTTAATAATGATATTAAAACTAATTGCGTAATTTGTCCTTGCATGCAGAATATAACTCATTGGTTGAATTTACTCCTATCCTGAGTGGAATTCTAATAGACATTTTGCATGGAGGCAAATGAATAATATTAGGTTAAAATTGCTTAAATAAAGTCTATATCGATTTTAGAAAGATTCTTCTCATTAGCGAAAGGCATTCTTCATTGCTGTTGGTGTAAGAGTGATCGACCGAGAAAAGAGTACTCTAATTGTAAGATGTTGAACTTGTTAGGACATTAAACTGCACTGGTGGTTAGTCTCACGAAACAACATTTTGACATTTTAAATTTGTCACATGGATAATTATCAGTTAGAGAGGGAATAAATTCTGAATATGATCCAACTGCACAGGCTGACAATATTTTAAAAGATTTAACAAAAAACGAGACGTAATTCTTTATAGAGATCTTAACAAAGAAGTAGCCAAACTGTCGACTCACCCATCTAAAATTGTAAATGTTTCTTAGGTGGCTGGCTATACAATGGACATTCGCTGCCCTGATAATAATGGGATGAGAGATGTCCTTAAAATTTGGAAGCAAATCTGTTTGTAAGAGAAATGCATAATGAATTTATAAGTTTTGTGTTTATATAGAAGCTTTCCTTGTTCCATATTTATAATTTTTATTCTATTGTCTGGTATCATAAATTGAGATTGTTTGAAGTATGGGCTTGTCCATATACAAATGAGGAATATTAGGTGAGTGATATTGTTCTCCATGATGAAATAGATGACTTTACTTTTCTACGTATGAAACTACACACTTTATCCATATGTAAGTATTTGGTTAGGACTTTCAAAATAGTTTTTTGAAACTTGTCTATCAATTAAAAAAACAAACAAAAAAGCCTATTCAAAACCTATTCAAAAGTTAAGCTCTTTGAAAGTAGAATTTAGCCCCATTTAATGACCAGATCGCTGTCTATTTTGAAGTAGACGGGGACAAATTTGAAAATGTAAGATAGGAATCAGAACTGGGAATCTACACTTATAAAAAACGGTTATGGAAGAAAAGAGAAACAATAATTGACCACGTGTAACTATATTGTAGAAGCACATTAAGTCTTATTAGATTATTGCTGCACAGTATGTCGAGACAATTCACATCAGCGTATGCAAGAGAATATCGAAATTATTGAAAGGACCAATAATTATGTTAAATGCTAGCACAAGTAAAAACCAATTTCGCATCGGGTGTTTCGTCAACAAGAACTCCGAGTGACTACTAGAATTTGGATCAATAAGTTGTATAATAATATTTAATACAATTGCATCATTTTGCTGACTGGATCTATACCTCACCGAATATTTAAGCAGCGGCAACTCTTCTTTAAAGATTTCAAGAAATTTAAGAAAAATTTGTTAGAAATTTTAATTGTACCACCTGAAATTGTACAACCAATGAATGCAACTTTTCTTGTGTTATCCAGCCAAACCATGCAATAGGATTTTAACCTTAGTAATACCTGTATCTTTCTTGTGTGAGAAATACCACTCTGGTAATCAACCTAAAACTGATCTTTGCGAATTATCTAAACGACAACGTTAGATATTATATGTGTCTTTGAAACCACAAATCAGTGAACTTTTGGTAAAATAACTAATAATCTGGCAGAGTTGCTGATTTATCAACAAGAACTCGTTTCCTACTTCCTGTTTGTTACTTTACAATTCACCCTTTTAAGTTATCGAAATATTTTTCTTCTCCTTGTTCATAAGGAATCATTAAAAGGGTGACGGATAAAAAAAAATTGTGGACATGAACGCGAACCTTTTATAATTGTTGAGTTTAATAGGTAGATTGAAAATTCGGTACAAATAGTTATCAACTCAAAGCAAAACCAGTTTCCAAGCAACGAGTATTATCAATATATTTTCTTTGACAATGGCGATCATTGCAAAGAAATTTTTGTTATTTAAAGCAAATAATAATAATTGACCTTTTTTGATGCATACCATTATTAATTGGTACAAATGTGCAAGAAACGAACTTTTAGATTGAAACTAATAATCCTATGTGTAAGCAAAACTAAACTTTATCAAAGTCAAGAGGTGGTAAAATGAATCCAACATTCACAATATTTATTATTTATTTTATTTTCACTGTCAGTTTTAACATTGGTAATTAGTGAATCTGACAGAAACCTTCATTGTTTCTGTCAGTTTAATACCTTACACAAATTAATTTCTATGTATTTCTTTAGTACAACGGAATATATTTTTTCAAGTTTTCACATTATTTTGGTGATATTACAATGGATAATCTCCCCAACTCAATCATGTTTTGAGATTCAAGGAAACACATTCTCTTACTCAAAAATCACAAAATATAACAAACGATAATATGTCACATTGCATAGCATATTATAATTCATACTTTACGTGGGCTTGAATTTATGATAGTCAAAAGTTTTATCTATTCTGTTTTATTGAGCTAGGAGCAATTAAAAACTTCACTTTTATGGGAATGTTCATACAACGCTAATAAATATCCGGAAGCCTATGTACCCATTATCAGCAACCGTTTGATTGATGTCTAAATATTTATTTCAAGTACTCTCCGCACTGCAGTAATGTTTCTTACACTAATCATCAGCTGCACGATCTCATTAGTTTACCATAAAAGTCTCTTGTTCTGAAATATTTTGCTTTAACGCCGGACAAACCAAAAACATGAGCTATTTATGTCTGGTTGCATCAATTTTGCCACCATCGCCAGTTTCATACAATAGGTGCGGTTGTCAAAAGGTCTAGACTTTAGAAATATATATATATATATATATACATATATATATATATATATATATATATATATATATATATATATATATATATATATATATATATATATATATATATGTGTGTGTGTGTATGTGTGTATATATTTATGTTATGCACAAAACATGGTTTGGCATTTGTTGTATAAAAATGGCATGTCTTTATAACATATCATGCAGGATAAAATAAAATGAAGGAAGAAGTAAGCACCAGCTGTCAGTAACAAGCAGTTGCATTGACCGACACTAGACTCTAGGTTGGCGTGGATCTGTATGAGATTACTAGATGCTTTGTAGAACGAGACTAGAGTTTCTTTTCATGTCTTTAAGGGTACGATACAATATTCCTGTACATATGCCAGGTTTTCAAAATTATAGATTCCTTCTAGATTGAAAGGGATACAGATGATAGCCTATTATACTTTAAAAACGTTTGTCTTCCGCCAATCCCCTTCCAAACAAACTTTGCCACTTCGCTGCTTTTAACATAAACGTCATGATACCATATTCTCTCCTGAAATGAAAATACCATGTATCTGGCAAAAGACTGTAAATCATAATAAAATATGTCAGACGAGCGGCAAACGATTTCAATATAATGAACACATTTTATGGTCGACACATGCACAAAATCTCATTATATTGACTGCAATTGATCATAACTGTCTCATACGCCAGACAGCATTACGATGACCATCTTCACATTTATTTTCCCCACAAGAAATATTCAAGCAGTTATTGAGATTATCTTCTGATAGAGGAAACAAAAGAAATTAGACGTTTGCTTTATCGATAATTGTTTGAATTTTCACAGTTAAAATAGATTTTAGATAATGCAACAATTTTTCCAGCAAAACATTCAGAATCTGTGCTTGACAACGATGGCTACATGGAAGAGTTAGGAACCCATATTACTGCTGAATATACATAAATTGGTTAAATGATATTCATCTGTGGGAACTATCTATTATAGCACACCTAGTCTAAAGCTTTAGCTGTATGTATGTATGTATGTATGTATGTATGTATGTATGTATGTATGTATGTATGTATGTATGTATGTATGTATGTATGTATGTATGTATGTATGTATGTATGTATGTATGTATGTATGTATGTATGCATGTATGTATGTATGTATACATGCATGCATGCATGCATGTATGTATGTATGTATGTATGTATGTATGTATGTATACGTATGTTTGTATGTGTATGTATGCATGCATTTATGCATGCATGTATGCATGTATGTATGTATGTATGTATGTATGTATGTATGTATGTATGTATGTATGTATGTATGTATGTATGTATGTATGTATGTATGTATGTATGTATGTATGTATGTATGTATGTATGTATGTATGTATGTATGTATGAATGTATGTATGTATGCATGCATGTTTGGATGTATGTATGTATGAATGCATGCATGTTTGGATGTATGTATGTATGAATGTATATATGTATGTATGTATGTATGTATGTATGTATGTATGTATGTATGTATGTATGTATGTATGTATGTATGTATGTATGTATGTATGTATGTATGTATGTATGTATGTGTGTGTGTGTGTGTGTGTGTGTGTGTGTGTGTGTGTGTGTGCGTGCGTGCGTGCGTGCGTGCGTGCGTGCGTGCGTGCGTATGTATGTATGTATGTATGTATGTATGTATGTATGTATGTATGTATGTATGTATGTATGTATGTATGTATGTATGTATGTATGTATGTATGTATGTATGTATGTATGTATGTATGTATGTATGTATGTATGTATGCATGTTTGGATGTATGTATGTATGAATGTATATATGTATGTATGCATGTATGTATGTATGTATGTATGTATGTATGTATGTATGTATGTATGTATGTATGTATGTATGTATGTATGTATGTATGTATGTATGTATGGATGGATGGATGGATGGATGGATGGATGGATGGATGGATGGATGGCTGGCTGGCTGGCTGGCTGGCTGGCTGGCTGGCTGGCTGTATGTATGTATGTATGTATGTATGTATGTATGTATGTATGTATGTATGTATGTATGTATGTATGTATGTATGCATGCATGCATGCATGCATGCATGCATGCATGTATGTATGTATGTATGTATGTATGCACGCATGGATAACGAGGTGGTTGTTGTTCTTGTTATCTAGATGATGACGGACCAGTTTGTCAATGCCACATGGAGTAAATAACTCAATATAATACGAAATTTTTTTGTTGAATAATCAAAGACCATAGCAGATATATAGGATAGAACAACACTAAAGTCACGTGCGCAGAATATAACGATTTAATCAGTCATAAACAAAAATCAATTTGTACATAACATTTGCCTGAGTCATTTTCTCTTAGAAATAAAAATATCAAATTTATAAAACGATGTAATTAGCCGATCTGTTTATACCGATAAGAAAATTATCAACATAATATCGATTTAACGATCGAACTTGATAGTCCAGCGTGTATGCACTACACCGTTAATTACTGGTACTTTAAAAATTCAGCGTTGGTTGCAGGTTGCAGTCAACGCATTTCTTTTTTCCTCTCTTTCCCCAGCCAAATTTCTGGGCATCAAAGGTAAGTTTATCTTTTGTTTAACCCGGTAATGGTACGTATACAAAACCATTTTCCTATTTAGTAAATGTTTGATAGGCAACCTAAACATTTGTCATGTTTCTTCTTCTCGATTGAACAATATTAAATCCCTTGTTTCGTCAGATATCATTATGTGCTAATTCAACAGGCATTAAGGCTATTTTGGGTACCTTTGTCAACCTAACAGCTGATACATAATCCTAGCATAAAATTATTACTCTCTCTCTCTCTCTCTCTCTCTCTCTCTCTCTCTCTCTCTCTCTCTCTCTCTCTCTCTCTCTCTCTCTCTCTCTCTCTCTCTCTCTCCTATTCTGCATTGATAACTGTAGTTTGACAGAATCTAGACATTGTTTCAAATCTAATAAGGTTACACCCTTGTTGTGGACTAAAATTTACTAACCTTTCCGAATAACTGCGGACAGGCAGTATTAATGTATAATACCATCGAGTCTCGGTTAAAAAAAAGTCACATCTTAAGTGAACAAACTAATGAACAAAATTCACTTTATTTCTTAACCACAACATTTGCTAACTAATAATACATGGGTATACCATACTATAACCGATGAATTACTGTATTCGTAGTGTACATTATTCATGTTTTAAAACGGATAAATAATTCTTACAAATTCAAATCAACGTCAATGCATTTTAGTCCACGAATTAATAAATCATTTAACATTTAAGACAAATAAATGCAAACAGTTATCTTCCTAACTCATCAATGGGAAATTTAAGTTTGAATAAATAAAACAAAATTCAAGCGAACAATTATACGCACATCAAGGCAATTACCTTAGATTCAGACAATTATCATGTGCTTTCCGAGACTTTCTCGACTCTATGTAGAAGAATCTTCACGTTCTTCTACGTTCCGTGTCTTCGCAACTTCCGTACACCCGTCCCGTCGACAATTTATAAGGACATATTACTTTTACTTCACTTTAGTTAAGAACATTCCCTTTCTGTGAACAAACAACATTATATTAGCTTGTCTAATCAGGATTATTTTTATATAATCATCCAAAGTTGACACAAGCCCATCGAGGTTAGAACAATTCTCTATTCTGTACTTTTACATAAACTGATTCATGCAAAATTTCACTCTATGTCACATAGCTTAATGGCACAGAAATTACTATGGATTGTCTCTACTAAACCAATATCCATCTTGCCTCTCCATTTGGCTGATAGTAATCCCAATTCAAAATCAACCATCACAAAAATCTGGGATTTTACTTCATCGCAGCTTAACGATTTATTACGCAACTAAACAATTCGTAAAGTTAGTGTGTTTTGCATCAAGCTACCGTGGCAAGAGTCACTCAGTTATGTGCTGCAATAACATCTTACAAAATGCACTCTGTTACAGTATGTATGTATGTATGTATGTATGTATGTATGTATGTATGTATGTATGTATGTATGTATGTATGTATGTATGTATGTATGTATGTATGTATGTATGTATGTATGTATGTATGTATGTATGTATGTATGTATGTATGTATGTATGTATGTATGTATGTATGCATGTTAGTTTGTTTTGCATCACACTACCGTGGCAAGAGTCACTCAGTTATGTGTTGCAATAACATCTTACAAAATTCACTCTGTTACAGCATGTATATATGTATGTATGTATGTATGTATGTATGTATGTATGTATGTATGTATGTATGTATGTATGTATGTATGTATGTATGTATGTATGTATGTATGTATGTAGGTATGTATGTATGTATGTATGTAGGTAGGTAGGTAGGTAGGTAGGTAGGTAGATAGGTGGGTAGGTAGGTAGGTAGGCAGGCAGGCAGGTAGGTAGTTATATAGGTATGTATGTATGTATGTATGTATGTATGTATGTATGTATGTATGTATGTATGTATGTATGTATGTATGTATGTATGTATGTATGTATGTATGTATGTATGTATGTATGTATGTATGCATGCATGCATGCATGCATGCATGCATGTATGTATGTATGTATGTATATATGTATGTATGTATGTATGTATGTATGTATGTATGTATGTATGTATGTATGTATTACGAGGTGGTTGTGGTTCTTGTTACCTAGATGATGACGGACCACTTTTTCTTTTGCCGTATGGAGTAAATACTAAAATAAAATGTGAAATTATTGGGTTGAGTAAAAAAGACCTTACCAGATATATAGCATAGAACAACACGACAACTACGAGCGCAGAATATAAAGATTTAATCAGTTATCAACAAAATTTTTTTGTACATGACATTTTCCTGATACACTTTTTCTTAGAAATAAAATTTCCAAATTTAAAAAATGATGTAATTAGCCGCTCTTTTTATACCAATAAGAAAATTTTCATCTTGATAGCGAATGAACGATCGAACTTGATAGCTAAGCTTGTCTGCACAAGATCGTTGCATGATGTTCCATTCAAAATTAAAAGTTGGTTGCAGGTTGCAGTTAACGCATTTCTTTTTTCCTCTCTCTCCTCAACCAGATTTCTGGTCATAAACGACAATTTTATCTTCTGTTTTCCCCTGTATGGGTACGTATATAGAGCCTTATTACTCTTTAGGAAATAGCCTTTTTCTCATTTAGGAAAGTTTTAATAGACATACCTAAACATATGTCAGTTTTCTTCTTCTGGGTCGAAACATATTCAATCCCTTGTTACGTCAAATATCATTTTATGCTATTCGAACAGAAACTAAGGCTTATTTGGGTACCTTTGTCAAATTAACAGCTGATACATAATTCCAGCACTAGATGATTTCTCTCTCTCTCTCTCTCTCTCTCTCTCTCTCTCTCTCTCTCTCTCTCTCTCTCTCTCTCTCTCTCTCTCTCTCTCTCTCTCTCTCTCTCTCTCTCCTATTCTGCATTGATAACTGTAGTTTGACAGAATTTAGACATTGTTTAAAAGCTAGTACTACACCCATACACCCATGCTGTGGACTAATATTTATTAGCCTTACTGAATGTCGGCGGGCAGGCAGTATTAATGTATAATACCATCGAGTCTCGGTTAAGAAAGTCACATCTTAAGTGTACAAATGAATGAGCAAAATTCACTTTATTTCTTAACCACAACATTTGCTAACTAATAATGCATTGGTATACAATACTATAACCGATGAATTACTGAATTCGTACTGTACATTATTCATAATTTAAAACGATAAATAATTCTTACAAATTCAAATCAACGGCAAAGCGTTTTAGTCTACGAATAAATGGATCATATAACATTCAAGAAAAATGAATGCAAACAGTTGTCTTTCTAACTCAAAAATGGAACATTTAAGTTTGAATTAAAAAAAAACAATTTCAAAGAAGAATTATATGTAGCAGAATCTTCACGTTCTTCTACGTTCCGTGTCTTCGCAACTTCCGTACACCTATCCCGTGAACAATTTATAACGAGAGACTACTTTTACTCCACTGGAGTTATGAACTTCCCCTTTCTAGTAACAAACAACACTTTTTAGCTTGGCTAACCAATATTAATTTTATATAATCATCCAAAGGTAACACAAGCCTATCGAGGTTAGAACAATTCTCTATTCTGTGCTTTTACATAAACCGATTCATGCAAAATTTCACTCTATGACACATAGCTTAATGGCACAGAAATTACTCTGGATTGTCTCTACTAAACCCATATCCATCTTGCCTCTCCATCTGGCTGATCGTTATCCCAATTAAAAATCAACCATCACACAAACCTGGGATTTTACACCATCGCAGCTTAGTGATTTATTACGCAACTAGACAATTCGTCAATTTAGTTAGTTTCGCTTTACTCTACCGTGGCAAGAGGCAATCAGTTATGTGTTGCAATAACATTACAAAATTCACTGTTACAGTATGTATGTATGTATGTATGTATGTATGTATGTATGTATGTATGTATGTATGTATGTATGTATGTATGTATGTATGTATGTATGTATGTATGTATGTATGTATGTATGTATGTGTGTATGTGTGTGTGTATGTATGCACGCACGCACGCACGCACGCACGCACGCACGCACGCACGCACGCACGCACGTACGTATGTATGTATGTATGTATGTATGTATGTATGTATGTATGTATGTATGTATGTATGTATGTATGTATGTATGTATGTATGTATGTATGTATGTATGTATGTTCCCATTAATAAATGTTAACGTTAAAGTTTTTGTGGAATTTATATTTTAAAGTTTATAGTAGATGAGCTAATTTTTGTTAATAATTCAAGAATGAACAAACTGTAAATAACAACAATTATTGACTTAGCTTGGCTTGACTTGACTTGGTGGGTTAAACTTATCTGTTTGTGAAAAGTTAAAGTTAAAAAAGAGTGCTCGACCTGTATTAAAGTTCCAGTTGGATCAACATAAATTGAATAATTGATACACAGCTGTGTTAAATTTCTGTTGTAAAAGTCTCAGCGTAATTCCTAGACTTCAATTTACATGTATTTTTTTCATAGTTTTCACAAAAGATTTTTCAACTGCTTGATATATACGGGATTTATTAACGGAATACTTTTCCATGGATTGCTAGTGTCAAATCTCTGTATAGAGTAATCGTAATAAAAAAAAAATAATCATCACTCGTTTCTTTGGCTTGCGAATGCAAAATATATCCTTTTTAGTGTAATATTTGCTTGCCTTCCGTTAAGTCACTCTATTTTCAGTAATTTTAGACCATATATCTGTAATCTTCCTACCATGCACAATACAAAGGAATGAAAGCAATCAGCCTTAATCTTTTTGCACTTTTACATTATTCTGACAATATAATTCAATCTAACAGTGATTCTTAACATATGCAAAGTTCGTGGCAGTTATATTACTTCTAACAATACAATTCTGCTAAATTAAAATCCGGCACACTAATTATGGCTAGTATCATTCGATTTCATTTTGAAAAATAAAGTGTGATTTATTCTTTGAAATATAAATCAAACGCATCATGAAATAAATTCCGAATAAAGACTGACTTATAGCGATCTTGATGGAGTCATATGGCATTCGTGAATTTGTACCTAATATGAAAATCATATATAAAGTTTCTTATATATCTATATCTATCTATCTATATATATATATATCTATATATATATATATATATATATATATATATATATATATATATATATATATATATATATATATATATATATATATATATATATATATATATATATATATATATATATATATATATATATATATATATATATATATTTGTGTTATGCTGACCCTTATGATCTTCACATACAAATTTTCATCGGTCAAGTGATAATGAATTTACACAAGATAATCAATTATGCTGATCATCAAGGTGTGTGTGTGTGTGTGTGTGTTTATTGTTTGTGGAAGTGGGGTGCTTGATTCAGCATATGAAAACTATCGAATCCTAGAAATTGAAATACACTTTGTTTCTCCCAGCCTTTAAAAAAATCGGTCTGGGACTGCGCAAGATGTGTCTGTGGACTTAAATGTTACGTCATGCATGTTAAGTGAGACCACCTTATATTGAGGAACGGAAAAAGAAAACTGCATTAATGTTACGTAAAGTCACACATATTAAACATTAAGCTCCATTATAATTGGTTTTTAGTATCCAAGAACAAACATCAAGGGAAATAATTTAGGTACCATTAACAGGAAGAAACACTATCCAAATGAATGGGATCAATGGAGATATCCACGTTGAAATAGACTGGACGTAAACTGAATGGAAATATAGTGTAATATAAATATCATGCATAAATATATAAATATAATATACTGCTGATAAATATCACTTTATTCGTAAAGGCAATTTCAGTGGTAAAGTCCTGAGCAAAACCCTGAAAAAGATTTCAATCATTAAATATCGTATATTTGTGCATCATTTTCATGAAAGATGAGTATTGGATTTCAGTACACAATGTCATGTAATTTAACATCAAACATGAGCGCATTGTTTTTGATAACACGTTTCATTACTTCACTTCTTTTGTTCTGATGTGTGTTTATATTATATATATATATATATATATATATATATATATATATATATATATATATATATATATATATATCAGCGGTATGTTTGATTGTGTTATTCTCTTTTTGACCATGTTGCTGATTCAGAATTTACTATATATGCATAACGTTTATGATAGAAATGACACTCGTTTCAATCATTCTGATTGTTTAAAAGATATTGGTGATTCAAATATATATCAAACAATGCAGCTTAAAGGCATAGATGGATGAATGAGAGTAGTAGTTGATCGTTAAATCATTCATAATGTAAAATGAGATATCAATACGTCAATGTTACTCAGACAAATCGTCAGATTAAAAATTTACAATCATCATCTGGAATAAAATATTACTGAAATCAATTGCGTTTCAGGGCTCAAATAAACTATCACTGACAGAACATTAGATTGAACACTTTAATAGCGCCAAGAAACCAATGACCGTTATCAGACTTGATCTTTCTGTGAATGCGATCAACGGTACAATTAAGACTGGCGAGATATGTCCATTTTCTGCAGCTATACCAACTGTGTTGCAAAAGCAGATGCGCTTCATGTTGTTGGAAGAGCTGCCAGGATGTCATAGAAAGCGACAGGTCATGGAGTGTCTTCTCGTGGTAGGTCGGGGTCTAAGACTGCCAAGAACATATCGCTGAAACTCCCCATGTCCATTTTTACTTGGTACAGCGATTAGGCATCAAAACTTTAGAGCAGTTTTTATGCGCGATCAATTACCAAAACAACCAAATCGTATTAAAACTGGTATCATTAATCTCGAGGGAAATCCAGGATCAGTTACTCACTTTGCTGCACACGATGTTGATCCAAGTAATTTTGTTTATTTTTCTTCCTATAAATTGGAACTACTACAATAATTTTTAAACTGTATCTGTGGTGTTTGACGAATCACTAACTTAACGATCTGGTATGTTACACACACACACACACACACACACACACACACACACACACGTGATCAATAAACGTTTGCTAAAATTGGTGATTATGGCCGGTGTTATCAACATGAACGGAAATAAAATAGTGCTTCTGAGAGACCCACGATGAAGTCTCTGCTAACAAATACAACAGCGACGCTACGATTTATAATAAGTTAGTCAAGTATCGAGCTTAGTATGATGTTCATGTAAGAAATATTCAACGACTGGATGCAATCACCTATGAATCCTTGGAGATCCAATAGTCGTCGACGTATGGATTGCTGAAAATATCACAAAACTCGTTGATCTATCCAGCTCTAAGATGTCAATTACAAAGAAAATTCCGACATCGAAACGATTAACAAACGTGTCGGTGTTGTCAAAGATGCAAGGTCTGTGTCGAATAGCATAGTAAAACACAACGAGTTCCTGAAGAAGCTACAAGAACGTTCGCATATATAACCATTAGAATCACCAATATCTTTTAAACAATCAGAATGATTGAAACGAGTGTCATTTCTATCATAAATGTTATGCATATATAGTAAATTCTGAATCAGCAACATGGTCAAAAAGAGAATAACACAATCAAACATACCGCTGAGATCACCATAGTGTACAGGATCTCAGTGTTTAGCCCTTAGAAATTTAGGATATTTACCACGTATCAATGGCGCTATTTAACAGATCAGTTTTGCGGAACAGTGTGTCAGTCATTCTAAATCAAAATACCGAGAAAATATTCGTATTGGATACAGAAGACAAACATTTAACGTCCAATACGCGATGGTTTCTGGAATAACAAAGTTTATCGGTACATTATAAGCAACCTACGCGAGAGTTTCAGTAATATAAAATGCTATTGCCGTTATCGCTATGGTTGGTGATATTCTTAATATCATCGCAAAAAATTATCAACGAGTGGGTCTAAGAAATTACATGAATATATAGAACTATTATTACAAGTAACGCACGCGCCTGTAATATCAGATGATGAATTTATTGCAAAAAGAAATATTTATTATTGCGCGAGTTAGTCATTAATGACTATGAGACTGACAACAATGACGAGAGGCCAACTTTCGCCACCATCACATTTAAAATCTGTATATAATAATGACAGTTTAAATAACAGCACAACTTGAACAAATACTCGCTAACTCAACACCACCAACAACCACTATGATATCAGCGACATCAACGCAGCAGGAATTTGATATTTGTTTTCCTACCTCGATAAAAGCACCTAATGGTGGAAGGTTAGAAATCGCACCGGCACAATTATAAATTTAGTATAGTTGGCCAAATATGAAAGCAAAGTCATTTGGTGGATTACCAACTAACTAATCACAGATATTTGCGTGGAAAACTAAATCTAACGGAACATATGACTGGGACGTCATTGGTATTCCAACAAAGAGTTATCAAATCGGACAGATCAATGACGACCTTCAGCGAAGAATCAAATCTTTTATTGGAAATGAATATAATATCGTAATGACAGTACATAAATCAACTTTGAGTTTGTCCATTAAAATATCAATACCAGATTATGTCGTTGATACACACCAATCGTCGATTAGGATCGTGTTGGGATGTCAGCACCAACATTAACATCACAACCTCAGATATCCGATCATCAGTCGGGCAAAGAGATGGTTAAAATAGATACTAACATTAATTCATAGACATAGTAATATCATGAGACCCCTCACTAGTTATATACTACAGGGCTATTTCAGACCTCCAGATAAATTATCAAAGAAATGTCTCGCTTATTTTAAGATCACAGAAGCACATTTACAACTGCACGCTATAATTGCTTGACATTGATGCCATGCAGATTGATCCATTCATCAATGGATATTTACCGGAGATCATTGAATAAATAAAACCATATACCACCACCAATGATTCCCAAACATAATAATGGTCGCGGTTAGGCATATATTGCCAGGTATTGTAAACATTGCCTCTACAATATATGTGAACATGAAATACGACGTTGTCGATGGCAGATATCAAGCAAATCTTGAAAAATCAAAACAGACACAACATGATATATTCTTTAAAGCCTTTCTGTTTAAGTTTCTCCTTGTCATTTGATTTTTCTAGTGCCTGTTAATCCTGTTTATTTACGATGTCATAATCCATTGTTTTCACGGATACATTTTCAAAATGGAAATTTAATTGATATATATATATATATATATATATATATATATATATATATATATATATATATATATATATATATATATATATATATATATATATATATATATAGGGAGGAATTAATGCAGACTTTGTATGTGCGTGACAGGCCATAAAATGAGACATTGACTACATAATTTGCCGTCACGCCGCTGAAAGTGGAATAAGTTCACCATCATAAGTTTGGTTACGCCCCGGCAGTCGATAACATAAAATGTGTTTATACCTGTATGTGGGACGGAAAAGTAATTAATTACATAAACATAATGTCTGGGCTTTTATACAGTTAAATGAATCTCTGATAGACGGATAACTTTTATAGTTATCAAATCCAAAGAAAGGTATGGGAGGTAATTAGTTACGCAGTCAGGAGAATTAATGAAGAGAGGCTATTTTTCGATCAACATCTTGCGAATTTTGTGAAGTAGTTCATAGTTCGTGTGTTAAATTCGGACATGGGAGTCTCCAGAATATTAAATACGATTTCAATTAAATCGTATCGATTGATATAGCTGTATGTTATTCCATAAGCTTTCTTGGAATTGGTGAATGTGAGTCTTATTTAGAGAGTTTTGGCACAAGACTCTTTAAATGACGCGATCTGTCCATTACCAAATTTTGATGTTACAGAAGTTTCCCAGAGGGAATCATAGAATTTTATGAGAATGTTTATCCAGTCATTCCTGCTTGGTTTGGTCTTCATTTTAACTAAACAAATCCAGAGATAAATGTCATGGACAAGAAAAAAAAGCACAAACGTTGTTGGGCTCCAAAAGTGCCGTATCGATTTATGTTTGATACAATTATATTGTTATTGCTGACAGTGACCGAAGAAATAATTTTCTATCAAAAAGTTATTTTATATCGACGAGTCAAACATATACCTGTTTAATGAATTTTTAATAAGGTCGGTGGGGACACTGGCGAGCATAAAATGAGCTAATGTGTAATTATTCCAAATCTACAGATTATAAACCTCTTCTTCAGTATTACGAAAATGGCCAATTGTCTCAACCATCATCAGCATTATCCGTTCATGAGCCCGTATTCGTGGCATATTATGGTTTATCTCAATGCTACTGGTGGTCATGGTAAAACTACATGAGTTATAAGATTGTTTAAATCTGGTAAACTTATCGGCATAGTAATCTTAACCACAACTCAGACTTGCCAGGAAGATTAAACAGATACATGTTAAGTCATCATCTTTGTCAGTTTCTTTCGATTTCACAGTGATTCGTGGATTTCAGTAAGAATGGATAAAAATATATTCCTAAGAACATTATCTGAGATGAAATATGCACGGTATCTATAGAAAGTTTAGAAGTATTTCTTGTTCAGCTATCGACAAAATCAACAGCGATTATCGTATGCGGCGGTCATTTTAAATCTTTCCCATTCATAGGAAAATCGCCACATGACTGGTTGAAAGACGACGTCAATTATTACAAAGAAATGCTAGATGCCCATATGATCCCCAATGAATAATCGAAGAAACTAAAGACAAGATGATTCTTAATTCAAACAAGATTTCATATAAGATGATGAAAAGTGATATATTAGATACTGCGATTAATGATTTCCGGGATTTGTGGCACCCAAATGATTTGATATTTGCATTTAGGAAAATAGTTCTTGATTCACTTCAAAATGAATTATGCTCCCTTCATAATGAAAATGTTCCAGAGGTACTAGTCCCATTATGTTATCACTCATCAGATACTTCCAACTTAATATTGACGTTGGGATTCCAGATCGGTGAAGTAAAAAACCCTCGTTTTTACTGATACTGTTATTTAGGATATGCAAAAACAATTTATTCATCGCAGAGATTAACAATCTGAGATACCAAAATTTGGATTGTCGATGATTCGTTCGAATTGTCTAATTTAGTATATATGGAGGTATCGAAACTACCAGGAATGTCTCAGCTACACATGGAAGTTAATAACCCTCAGAAAATTATCGAGACTAACGTAAAGAAAAAATTAGCCGGTTATCAAAATAAAAAAATAAAATGATCTCAATGCTGAAACTGTCATGTAGTTGAAGCAACGATAAAATAATCAGTGCGCGATTTATAACACTATAATATCATGGTAATATTCTCATAATGACCCAATATAAGTTTTCATAGACATAATAAATTGTTGTATGGGTAATACATGTGGGAATGTGTTGGCGACCTGTCTTGAATGCATACATAAGGACCGTAGCATCTTTATTTACTAGCGAATGTATTCTGGTGGTAGTTGTGTAATTTCAGGAATTACTTGTAATTGTTCACGGAAAATTCCACGCTGAGTAGCCGTCGAATCTTGTCTTTAGATTGCGGGACTACAAGTAGATGTTACTAAACTGGAACTGTTATGTGTGTTTATGCTACAGATATCGTCAGTTGCTCTTGTATTACCGCAATCAAGTTCACCAGGTTCATATAAATATTTGATTGTCACGTTACTGACTATTTGTTTCTAAGAGAAAGAGTGCCGCTTATCTTGTATGTCTTTCTTTTTAATTGAATCGATATCTTTCATAGAAATCCCAGGCGTGATTTATTTCATAAAAGCCAATATTATGCTTTGTAGTCTTAAAATATTTCGCTAGATCTAGTTTCTGTGGAAAGTTCTTGAGCATACTAATATCCAAACAATGGTTCAGTATGTGTTCGATTTAATTGTTCAACGATTGGGATGCATTGCGGTATGTCCACTGATGAATTTGGCATTATGTTGTTGCATCAGCGATGATACCTCACTAAGAAATTCTTTACTACGAACAACCTGCAGGAACCATGGATTTCCTGAAAGACCCTGTTGATAAATTCTTTATAACGTCTTGCAACTTCAGTTGTTTTTTTTCAGTGGTAATGGTACCCCTTGTTGTATCTATTCGCAACGTTGACGACCGATAAGGCGTATTTGCACATGCATCTCTGTCGTGTACTTGAAGGATCACTTATGATAGTGTCATATGGTAAAATAAAATAGATACCCAATGAACTGCGTTGAGAGTGCTATCATCATACCGTCCATATTGAATTGTATTATGTAGTGGTAGATAAATTTGCCATATTGCTTGTCTGGACAAAATAATCTGATGAAACTTACGCGCAAAACTTTGCTGGATCAGCAAGTTTGCTAAATAGCAGCCGTGAATTTCCAGTATCCTGTGGAGTTCCTAGTAATTTTCCGAGAGCCTCGGTGATGCTATCACCGCTTGACATCTAGTAAGAAGCCATATATTTGTATTTTGTTTAACGCATTTTGCGCACGTGCCTGTAAGTGCCCGTCGACGATTCTTTGTCGTTATAAGTTTATTCCAATGATATTAGTGACGTTTTTGCATCGAACACAAAATAATCGCATATACGTATGATATATGTACAACGTGAATGTGATTGACTTCTAAAGAAAAGTAGTCAGTCAAACATCATCCAGTACTGCCCAACTCTATTCTTGTTATTATCATTGGCCCATCTGGGTCTCGTCAAACTCAGTTATGACTTAACCTGATAATGAGATAGCTAAAGAGGGACAAACTTTATTTAGTTGCTCTATCCGTGGATGACCAAAGCTGCAATAGTATTTTTAATTAATTCAATGAAAATACAAAAAGTTTTGGAAAATAACGATGATGGTGACGGTAACGTCAATGACTTTATTATTGACATGATGATGCACCATCAATCATCGTGACGCTTGCATTAATGATCTAGTGGAATATCCCGATATTATGGACGACAAACAAATATAACTACAATATTCTTACGAGGGAGACAAAAATTCGAACATCATTTACGTCACTCGTAAGTATGTTGAGAAACCTAACGGTATCAGGGATAACTGCAATCTAATGGTTGTCTTTAATGACGTTGGCAAACATAAACTGAGAAATATTCATAAGACTTGGTGTTCTGGAGACATAGACGTAATTAAGTTTGAAAACATCTTCGCACATGCTAAGAGAACTCCACATTGATATATTACATTTAATTTACGAAACCCAGCAACACGATATTTGTCTCAATAGCACTTCAAACAATGATTGTTTTGGAAGATTGTTCTTGCCCTCTTTCACTTTTCGATTAAATTTAGTTTCCTTGCAAGTTTCATTAGAAGCATTATATATTATTTGTGGTGTCTGTTTTTCCAGAACACCAAGTCTTATGAATATTTCTCAGTTTATGTTTGTCAACGCCATTACGTCAAAGCTTACATATAAAAGAAAAAAAACAGTAAGTATTTTAATTCGTTTGATCGCAATTTTACACTATTTTATAAGAAATTATATAACTGCCAAATATTTTAAAATTTTCTTGAGTCGTTAGTTTTGTTTAATTCAAATGTTAAAAACAAGTTAATATCAAATATTACCTCTCAAATTATGTTCTTTCATTTTATTTCTGATTGGCTCAGTTTTCATGCGTATTATAGATCAGCCTGTCTTCAATACTGTAGCAGATGATAAGAATGTGATTCCATACAAGGTCCATTTTCACCGTTGTACCGTTCCGGGAATTCGCGGATTTGTACAGGTTTTTCACCGCTATTAAAGTGGTTAGAGGGTCCGCCTTGGATGAAGGAGGACGCAGGCATGTAAACCAGTTGTGTCATATCAAAGACTTATAACAATACTAATAGCAGCTGCTTCGCATGGATTTCAGCATTAAATAGTCAGTATTAGGACCGGTTGGCCTGGTGTCAAGGTAATGTGATTGGGTTGGGCATAATGCCATTTGTCTGCCTTACTGAAAAAATCGTTGCGATATAACTCTAATTGTTAGTGCTACATAAGTATCCAAATCACAAATTCATCCGCGGTATTGTGTCTAGGGAAAAATAAAATGATGGATTAAAAAATAATGCCGTTCAAAATAATGCACATTCTATTACCACTTTTCAAAAATACAGAAGAAGTAATTATAGCAAGACTACGCAAAATATCGCGACAGTGAAAACAGATATTCATTTGTCTTGTAGAATATATATTTTATTTTACAGCAATTTGCGATGTTTACATGAAACTTGAAGACAAAATGATTTGTTTACACTTGCTACACGATGGAAACACTATATGTCCAGACGTTTCCTGAACGTATCATCATGTTAACCCTTGCTGAAGCGGTATCTATTTTTCAAGATAAATATTTATTTATCAAACCTGTTAAAAATGAAAAATAAATCTTATCATGAAAATCTTTAGGAAACAAAAATCGTCAATAAATAAATCTTTATTGTAAGAGAATAAACAGTAAATATTTGCTAAAAGTCTTTTATCTTTAGAAAATTAAATGGCTTGGAAAAAGAAGAAGAAGAAGAAGAAGAAGAAGAAGAAGAAGAAGAAGAAGAAGAAGAAGAAGAAGAAGAAGAAGAAGAAGAAGAAGAAGAAGAAGAGGAGGAGGAAGAGGAAGGGTAAGATGAAGAAGAAAGAAAAATAAAACAAGGAGAAAAAGAAGGATGATGATGAGGAGGAGAAAATGACGACGACGTTGATGCTGGTTGGTGTTGACGATGACGACGATGAAGTTTGTGTGTGATCACGATGCTGATAATGTCAAATATAGTAGTATAGGTAATTTGAAGATCCTTTCTCAGAGATCTAATACCCTCGATAACGTTATACGCTAACATTTATTTTGTCAGCAGCCTTTCATTTTTTTAGCTCAGAATGATGGCATTCATATGATAAGGCCTTCTAGCACGTTTTCTGACAAAAGTATGTTTTGTCAGGCAGGAAGTCTCTGAGATAGGATCAGATCAATTATCAATAATACTTCATATAATTATGAACCAAAATAATATTGTTAGTTTTACATAAAATGTCATATCATGCAAAAGAAATATTGCATATGATGTCCTTCTGTTATTCAGAACGACATGTTGGATTTGATATGACAAATTTTGTAAGAGATTTAAATAAATCAAATCAGTTTCGGGTTCTACTGGTATAAATCCTAAAATAATAAAAGATTGCATAAAAAAGTAGGTTATCATATATTGGCGAAATATGGGTCGGTATGGTTATTCGTGATTGAAAATGATGAGCGAATAGCGGGTTGGTCAGATGATGTGATGAAATTTATTGATAACATGTTCGATATATTATCTGATAATAATATTACTATAGCTGCACAAAATTAAACATCTACACTTTATATTATAACCTTTTTCGTATTTGCTAACTCTCATTGGCAAAATATATGTTAACATACTATCAATAATGCGAAACTCGCGTATTAAATCGTCAATATCAAATTTTAAACCACTCAAATAAGATCGAATCTGATCAAATATTTTTTTTATAGGTTATACATGCTGTTTTTAAAGCATTTCTTTTAATCGCGAGTCGAGGCTCAGCATGTTTACATGCTGCTGCAACACAAACACCGACACCAGATATTATTATCAAAAATGGATTTAATGATGTGCCACTTGAAACTGTAACAAAGCCGGTCATTAACAGCGGTAGATATATTACTCGAAGTATCTTTGTATAGCATTTGTAACATTTGTTTGACGCACCAAAGACTTTTATGATAGTACCTGTAATATTGTGTCGACATCTTGCTTTGGAATGTTTTCTGAAATATGAATAAAATCGACTGAACTTTTTTCATTGTATTATATTTGTTTACATATTTTATACCGTTATTTAAGTAAATAATTCGTGCGTTTCATCTACAAACTCAATACACCACCAATAAGACGCTGCGGTTAATCTTTTATCATCTGCTATCAGCATCAACGTTTCTTTAGTATCTTTATCTAACACTATAGATACAGTTCCAGAAAAATCATCGGTCGAATGACGACATAAAAATGTGATAAATATACTAATCTTTTAACTGCTAAATACAGATAATCTATACACACCAGTGACCTAAGCCGTGTGTTTGAGAGTGTTGTTTTGCTGCGACCATGTATTAGATCATAATGCTACTCTGTACACGATATCGTAAACATGTCCGTGTTGAATATTAACAAGATTAGGTTTTTGAACGATATTAGGATTGTCACTTATAATATCTATCATTAAGTCTTGCTTTGATGTCAGTAAGTTTAATATCAACAGTTTGTGGAGTACCTAAAAATTAGATTATTAATTCTTTTTAGATTTCTACGAAAATATAAAATATGTTTGTACGTGATTACTCTAATCAGTTCTATATGCGGAAATTACATCATTGATTGCCGTTAACGAAGTTATTCTTGGAATTGCCTTGTCGTCGGCGTACTTTTAATTGCAGCGTCGAAATCCGTTTCTGGTGCTCTGTGATTATTAATACCATTGTTGTCATATTGAGAAATGCACGCATTGTACCATCACTCACTAATACTTATATGCGGTTGGGTTTCCATGATATGTATTTTTTTCTGACATTATTATGCCACCAATAAATACATCTCCAGCTTTTTAATATAATTACTAACTGACTTACCCGAATCTTGTATTTTACCTTTATCAGCATAATTAGCTATATTATTATCAGATGTGTTGAGAATTCGTATAAGTACATCTAATAGTTGTATATTACTCGTTTTCTATCATCGTCCTTCTTTATCTTAAAAATAACAACTTCATTTTCATCAACACTTGTGATATTTAACGATTTAGTAATTTCTTTTTTAAGCTGATCAAGAGTTACGTATCTAGATAACTCCCCTTGCTGTGCAGACGACGAATCTCCTACTGTTGTTCCAAATTTTGTGTAAAAAAATCATTATTCATTTATTATTGACAAAATTATATACCATACAATTGTGTAATAAAATGGCGAATTCGTTGATATTAAGCCATGATTAAGAGCGTTTGGTGAAACATAAACATAACAATGAACTTCCAGATTGTCATTATCTTATCATTGGTAGAACTGGATCGGGAAAAACAAATTTGCTTATGAAATTACTTCTCAGAGATAATTTTAACTACAATCGAGTTTATATTGACACAATTAATCCGCAAAAGAAAAGTACGAGCTCTTAACAATTATAATGACAAACTTCGTTACTATATTGAGGCTGGCGAAGATTTGTTAATTATTAGCCAACCAGAAGAACTTATTTCAGTTAAACAACTTGATTGTCCGAACATTAAAATAGTTGTTTTTGATGCTATTCCGCTAAACAAAGAGGAAATGAATAAAATCTTGTCGTATTTTACAGAGAGAGAGAGAGAGAGAGAGAGAGAGAGAGAGAGAGAGAGAGAGAGAGAGAGAGAGAGAGAGAGAGAGAGAGAGAGAGAGAGAGAGAGAGAGAGAGAGAGAGAGAGAGAGCGAGAGAGAGAAAGAATATTTGAATATGATTTAGAAAATGTGAATAAAAAATAAGAGATAATGATTATAAAGATTTTAATAAATATATAATTTTAAGAATTTGAGAATACACAGTGTTAACAAAGATGAATTTATAGCCAAAGAAAAAGTTGGAAACTTACAAAAAATAAAAGATGATAGTAATTTGCATTGGGATAATGGGGATTTAGCAAATAGAAATTATTATAACGACATTAAATTATATCGACATGAAATTATTGATGATCATTGCATTGAAGTTATTTAGATTATCAAAGATAACCAATACGAAACTCATCATAGAAGTTGTTTTAGTGCCTAATCAAAATTATTAGATAAAAGTTCATATATATATATATATATATATATATATATATATATATATATATATATATATATATATATATATATATATATGCACATATATAGCAGAAGACGGGGTGAACCCTACAAAATTTTGCCAGTATCCTTAACGAAAATAAAGGTTCTTACAGAGGCTGAAAAAAGGCAATAACACTAAAACAAAGTCTCTAACTATTATATTTCCGAACGGTTAAAAACCGCATAATAAATCCATGAGGTTAGCTCAGTTTTGTTACTCTATTATTGACTATATTTTTCACGAATTTTATGCGGGTTTGTTTACTTACAAAACGACCCAATTGTTGTCATTCATCCCCTCTGCTGCTTTTGATGTTATCATGGATTAACCAAAGATTTTTTCCTGACCTATACGATATCTGGATCTTGGGTTATGTAGATTTATTGTTATAAATCCAAACCGAACTGATTGTGCTTTAGAAAGGACATTTTTTAATTTATTCATATCCATGTTCCCAGAACACCAGGTATAATAAATATTCTGCAGGGTATAATTATCTACTCCATTAAACACAACCAAAATATTATAGTGATCTCTGATCACCTTAGGTATTTGTGTATATCTTTGAGTAACATAAATCACGTCTGTGTTTTTGTGACGACCTCGAGAAAATGTTCTAGCAGGATTAGATTGTTTTTCCAACATCACATCAGCATATAGTACGAGATTATTAATGAATCCAAGTCATCTACAGATGGGTCGTCATCTATATCTGTGTTAAAATCAATAATATCTTCAACGTCTTTATTAACTGATTTTGCTTTCTCGTTAAAATCTTTAAATACTTCGTAACAATGCTGATCATCAACAGACTGTGCTATTAAATATAGTTTGTTCCATCTCAACCACCTCATTAATAAATTTAACAATAATTGTGTGTTACCTGATCCAGATGGACCTATTATAATCATTCTTATCGAATTTGGTAATGCTGGATGGTGCTTCACTGGTTCTTGTTTTAATGTCGCCGAAAAATCAATTATTGTATCCATATTATTAATAACATTAGTCTATATTGTGTTCGATGTAGATCATCAACCCCCACCGTCGGTGAGACCACTGGATTGACAACAATAATAACGAAAAATAAATGACATGCATTAACAGGTAAATGTGTAAAATGTGGTACACAAAACTATAAATTTATCTCAGGGACAACAAATATTGGTGGGGATATTGCCGCATCATTAGGAAAATTACCTGGATTACCATGGGCTACGTATATTGGTGATAAACTCCTTCCTGGATATAATTATTGTGGTCCTGGAACTCGTCTCGATATCCGATTTGACGATCAACATCAACCAAGACCAGGAGAGTATCCAGTAAATAAAATTGATCAAGCATGTCACATTCACGACGTTGCTTATAAAAGTAAAGATTTGCAACAACGGCATCTTGCAGATGTAAAATTGATTCATGCATTAAATTCTATACCCAATAAATCTGTTAGAGAGAAACTCGCTAGTTTTCTAATAAAATCCGCTATGAAAAGTTAAATAATGTTAGCGGCTGCTAATTAATTATATAATTATTATAATGGAATCTATTTATTATAGTCCTAGAGGGTATTGGAGATGTAAAGCAGCGATCACTAAACTTGCTAAAGCAGCAAAAGTTTCACATTCTGTTGCTGCAGCGTGGTTAGCACGACAGGCAATATGGCAAATTTATTTACCACCACCCAAAACAATTCAATATGCACATTTTGATGTCAGTGTTCCTAACGAAGTTCGTCAAGCAGATATTTTGTTTTTACCACACGATACTATTAAAACACGTGGAGGAAAGTCACGCACATATAAATACGCATTGATTGTTGTTGATATTGCAAGTAGATATAAAGAAGCTGAACCATTATTAACAAAAACATCATTTGAAGTAGCATCTGCGTTTGAGCGAATTTATCAACGTGGTGTTCTACAATGGCCACAGTTATTACAAGTCGATCCTGGCAAAGAATTTTTTGGTGCAGTATTATCTTTGATGAAATAACGAAAAATAAACGACATGCATTAACAGGTAGATGTGTAAAATGTGGTACGCAAAAATATAAATTTATCTCAGAGACAACAAAGATAGGTGGGTATATAGCCGCATCATTAGAATAATTACCCGGATTACCATGGGCTAAATATATTAGTGAGAAACACCTCCCTGGATATAATTATTGTGGTCCTGGAACTCGACTTGATATCCGACTTGATGATCAAGATCAACCAAGACCAGGAGAACATCCAGTACATAAGATCGATCAAGCATGTCACATTCATGACGTTGCTTATAAAAGTAAAGATTTTCAGCAGCGGCATCTTACAGATGTAAAATTGATTCATGCATTAAATTCTATACCTAATAAATCTCTCAGAGAAAAACTCGCTAGTTTCCTAATAAAATCTGCTATGAAAAGTAAAAAAATGTTACGGGCTGGTAATTAATTGTATAATTATTATAATGGAATCCAATTATTATAGTCCTAGAGGGTATTGAATAGGTAAAGCAGCGATCACTAAACTTGCTAAAGCAGCAAAAGTTTCACATTCTGATGCTGCAGGCAATATGGCAAATTTATTTACCACCACCAAAAAAATTCAATATGCACATTTTGATGTCAGTGTTCCTAACGAAGTTCATCAAGCAAATATTTTGTTTTACCACACGATACTATTAAAACACGTGGACGAAAGTCACGCACGTACAAATATGCATTGACTGTTGTTGATATTGCAAGTAGATATAAAGAAGCTGAACCATTATCAACAAAAACATCATTTGAAGTAGCATCTGCGTTTGAGCGAATTTATCAACGTGGTGGTCTACAATGGCCAAAACTACTACTGGTTGCTCCTGGCAAAGAATTTCTTGGTGCAGTATCATTTTTAATGAAAAAACATAACGTCAAAATCAGACAAGGACATACTGAAATTCGTCGTAATCAAGCAACCATTGAACGATTTAATTGAACACTTGCTGAGCGGTTATTTGGATATCAATACGCGAAGGAAATATCTACTAATTTTATGTCCAGTGAGTGATCTCGAGAATGGGTTGTAAGGTTACCAAGTGTGATATCTGCATTAAGTGATGAAATTACTCGTGCAACTTCCATGAAACCTTCTAATACAATAACAAAAACATATATACCACCTATCGATAAATACGGACAACGAGGTCAACAACCAGTATTAGGTGATGTAATTGTGAGATATTTATACGGACATGGGGAGTTGGAGGTTGGCAAAAGACAAGCTACTGACCCTATTTGGAGTGTGACCACACATACAATTTCTAGCGTGGTTAGATCCACTGGAAGACCTGCCATATACAGACTAGATTATACTGCACCTCAACGTGGATTTGTGCGTGAACAATTGCAAGAAATTCTTGCGGATACACAATTACCACCGCGTTCACTTATGTAAACTAGAACCTCGACGTTGATTACATTCAAGACAGGTCAACATTACATTTTCACGTGTGTGACTAAGATCACTATTAATTCTTTCTAAGGTAAATTGTCTTTGATTATTATTCGAATATTGCCGTAATATTATTGTGTTACAACTTGCACAGTGATTATTCTGTAGTTGTTTTAGTTTTATAATAAATTCAGTATCAATATCAAAGTCACCTTTATTTTTTGTCACATTGTTTATAAGACGCTAATTGTTTCTTTATTACATCAGCGTCATTAGTAATCACCTCAGTTATCAAATAATCTATGACAATTCTATGTAGTTGAGTTATCCTTCTGACGCTAGATACTGAAATATAGACTAAGTTTGACCATTTGATTTGATCATCTACAATCCAGAAATTTGTATCAGATATAGTTAATCCCTGTGACGAATAAATCGTGTTAGCGTATCCTAACGTCCACGGTGATTTATCCATACTCAATGCACTCTTAACAATATTATCTGCTACGAAAACAATATCATTCAATACCAGATTTTGTACTCGGACACCTTCAGTGTCTCCATCTGGAATTTCAACTTCAATATTCTGTCGTCAAGTATCTGCTGGGCGATAACATAATGGTACTGGTAGATTTGAAAACTTTTCTTTATGTAACGTAAATAATTTCTTTTGCAATTCATCACGAACTATCTTTCTACTTGCGACTATCAAATCAGTGGGTCTCCATAAAGTCCAAAAATCATTCACAGTTGTTTCTGGAATTACTTTACGCATTATCTCACATTGTATTTTATCTGGTTGTAGTCTGGTTAATCTTTTAAGTTCTTTCAGCGGCTCATCAATAGCTCTATGATCATGTATTTCTTCGTAATAATATACATTATTCTTTAGCCATTCATGTGGAGACTGTCCAACAAAAGGCGTTGGTTGACCATGATTGCCACACATGATCACAGCCGCGTTTTTTGGTAATAACCATTCAAGGAATGTTTTTAGTGTTTCCAACGACACCGTACATATCTCGTCCCATATAATATACTTAGGTATATATTTTTCACCCTTTCGCTCAGGAGTCCACGTATCTCCGCACCATCTAAAAAAACTATGATATGTACATGTTTACACCTCGTTCTTTTATCTCTCTGGCTAGTTTATGTGTAGGTGTCAAACAATCATATCTGAATTGTTGTTCATAAATAATTTAATCGGTCGAGTTGTTTTACCTGACCCTCTACATCCATTAAGATAAACAGTCTTATGTCTAGCCACAGGATCGTACACAGATGGTGCAGATGATTCTAATATTGGAGTATTATTTTTGTAACATATTTCCTTAATTTCAACGTCAGCAAATTCAGAATAACTTAGTATATTTTCTTGCTTTATTCTCCATGTTCCCCATTCACCATTACCGAGTAGCGGATTTAATAAATCATTATATTTTTTGCTTACATAAATGAATCCGTAGAGACTCTAACAGCGTGACGAGGAAATCTATTTATCATAGACAGTAGATTTATAGAAACATAGGCTAACATTGAAGATCTTAAATAAGTAAACTGCGGTGAGTTGCCATCAAGATAGCCCACAATGGTACCTAGTTTGGTCCATTCCGATAAATAAGCATTATTTCGGCTTATAAATGTGTTTCTCTCCGTTGTATCAGCGATTATAAAATCTAACTCAGCATCGTCCATAATCAATCTTGTACAGTATCGTTTATAACTGTATGAACCACCTTGAGTAAACTTGCCGATTATCTTTCTACCAAGATCTTTTGCACGCTTCTCATCGTGCTCATCCCTGTATTTACGTATATTATTAGTAATTTTAATAATGTCATCTTCAGCAAGATAAGGAAAAATTCTTTTCTGGCATCATATATACCAAATCTATCCGGTTCTGGTAACCAAACATGCTTTTATGTACTATAGGATATAATCGCTTCATTTACCTTTAACGATACTAATATTCCAGCATCAAGCATATATCTTAATAACACTACTGGAGTTCAACATTTTTCTGAATGTCTTCCAAACCAAGCATATGTAATTGGATGGAGATCTTTTGCGAACTCGAATGATTATATATATGCAAATCCGGTTAAGTCAATATCTGTTAAGGGTTCATTTATTGAAGCTCTGGCCATGTCATATGTGGGATGTCCAAGTCTGTTAAAGTATTTAGAACACTCGCTATATCCAAGAAAACTTCCAGGATAACATACAGCCATATCGACGGAGATAACATCATTATAATCGTTTTTAGTATTCCATAATCCACCGTGTCCATATTCTATGCAAGTTTTTGTATATCCTCAATAAATTCTGATCTTGTCGGTCTCCATAAATTTTTCTCTTAAGCGAAATGATCCGCTACCGATGGTACTGTAAAACAATTTTTCAGTAGTTGTCTAACTTTGACATCGTCAGAAGTATATTTTAGTACAAGATTTCTCATTTCTTCATAAAGAGGTTCTGTACGATAAATGTCACCATCAGGTCATACAAATTAATCGTAATCGTGTTCCGAACTCTGAAATAACCAAACAGATACAGGGTCACTATTACTAATATTTTTAATAAAATCAAATACATGACCATTGTACAATTTAATCGTTCTGTCTCGTTGATATATTATTACAGCATCAGTCGATGCATGTGCATTATGATCAATTATCGTTAGAGGACTTCCACTTTTTGTATGTTTTGGTTTGTGCAATATCTCTCCTGTTAGTCTTTTTACTGCTATTGGAAATCTTAATAACATTTATAGTTCAGCAACATCCTTAATAGATGCAACAGAATTTTTAACAGTTTCTGCCCATTCAATTTTTTTTTACGTCTTAAATCTGTTAAGCCATTACCACGAATCGCATTTGTAAAATGTTCAGTAATGCCATCCGCAACACAGTTTATTCTTGACTCTGATAGTCTCATCGGTTTGAGATCCGCAATATTAAGTTTATCATTCAGTGAAAACAATCCATATACCACAGCAGTAATTGGATACCTTCGCTCAAAATACGGTTTATCAATACCAGTCAGTATTCCATGTTTGGATTTGTTTTTTAATAATATCGTTCTATTTTCTATTTTTTCCAGACTGTATATGAATGGGTTCTCTCTTGTCACGAATCATCCAAATATCATCTGTTTTCACAATAAATTTTATCAAAATAAGATATTTTTGATTATCAATGTGATTAATAATTACCTTCCCTCGTTCGTCGTTCATTACATTAATATTGGTTTTAACTCTGAACCTTGACCACACATGAACAGTACCGTCCTCACGAAATTCCTTTTTGGCCTCGCGGATACGTTTAGTTATATCTGCATTTGTTAAAGCTATATCTTTCATCGAAACACTAAATTTATATACTAATAGTCTGTCAAGATCAAATTTAGTAGCAGATAGTTCAATTGCTGATAATTCCTCCATTATTATATTTAAGACAAATATTCAAATTGGAATTTAGTATATATATATATATATATATATATATATATATATATATATATATATATATATATATATATATATATATATATATATAATTATTCAAACAAAAAAAAATGTGTTTGGTTAAAAATTGGACATATTTCTTATTGTAATAAGTCATGCGTAAACAAATACTGCGGTTATCATATGCAGAGTATCAGACATGGAAGTAACGGACCAAAACTATGCATTCAATGTGGTATTGGAGTAAGAGCAAAAACGCAGTTATGTGAAAATTGTGGAGGTAAAAAATATAGGGAATTTAATTCTATTATAACACAAAAGTTACATCGACAGGTAAATCCCCTATAAATACAGAAAAGGATTATCAAACCAGATTTCAAAAATAATGATTTAAACAAATAAATATTATATACATGGAACGAAAGGAATTTGTGAGACATCTAATATATACGAATACGCCTCATCCAAAGATTGTATTATTAGACATTGTAGACTAAAGAAACCACTCGGTGTTCTTAATAATGTTGGTTATTTTAAATTTAGTATGAACAGAAATAAAAATTATGTTTCACATAGGTTTATCTATGAATGTTTTTATGGGAAAAATCAAAGATGGATTTGTTATTGACCACATTGATGGAATATCTCAAAATAGCGAAACTTCTATCTTGCAAGCTATTACGCAGAGTCAGAATTCAAGACGTTGAAATACAGAATCGTGTAAATTATTTGGAAAGAGAGCGATTATATCCATAAATACAGAAACAGACCAAGAATTAACTTTTCAATCAATAAACGCAGCAGCTAGATATTTTAGCATTCCTCCACAATCAGTACAATTTGTCTAAAAAAACCCATATAATTCTGGATTTTCAATAAAATATGACCAAAAGATTATATTTGAGCACATATAATAACTGTCAGAACAATATTATTTTCCTTTATATAAAGTTAGATTCTATAAATCTTGTCAAGGGTTCTGTTTACCTATAATCATATTTCCTGACTGTGTCAAGGGCCCACCTTCACTATCGCTATCCTCATTTTTACTGCCATTTATTACAGAATCAAGTAGCATAATCTTTCTCCATTGCAGCACACGATTGTCTATCATTTTTTCTTTCATATTCGTGAGATAATGCGCTTTTTATCTTTTCGATTGAACACGCAAGAGGCGCAAATAGCTTTACTTGTGTGTCGTTTACCAATTGTAAAGATTCTAACATTAAATTATAAATTGACTTTACGAATCTGTAATTGGAAGATAATGTGAATTTATTTTGAAATTTTCTTTGTTGTAACGATTCAAAATCACACAAAATTTTTTCAGCATCAAGACCTTTAGATAACTGAATTCCGTCTTGCTTTAATTTTTCAATAGCAGAAACATTGGCTTTGATATTTTCAATGTTCTTTATATATATATATATATCTATATATATATATATATATATATATATATATTTATATATATATATATATATATATATATATATATATATATATATATATATATATATATATATATATATAATAAAAAATAATTGACATTTAACTTAAATTATCTTCATTTTTTTCTCCTACTCTACGAACGTATGTACAAATTAATATATAACTTCTCCCCGCGCAGGTCAACAATATTACCATCTTGATTTGCGAGTTTGAGATTCATTCCTGACAATAATAAATTATGTACACACAGGTAGACTTGATTTATTGGCTCAGATACAATCAGCCAGCCCGGTGGGGATTGGATTCTAGATGAGTATAATATATATCTCTGCTGAGCCTGGTTAGACGTTGAAATATCGACATGGTAACTACTATCAATTATATCGCACATAAAATTCAGTGCGATGGTGGATGTTATATTAACAATATTATGTGAAATATGACGACCTGCACCAAATTGGTTATTATTATATTTCAGAATTACTGGAGGCGGGATTAATTTTTTCCATGAATCGCACATTCTTTTAAAGTGTTAATCAATAAGATCATTAACTGATTTCTTTAGCTCCTCAGAGTTAAATCCCGGATATAAATGTTGGTAGCTGTTGTGCTGTTATTTTATAATGTTTCATAAATAATCTCGGTGCAGTATAATTAATTAAACAATTCATAATAGTTTTATTGATAAGATCAAGGTCTGCTGCAATGGCGTTTAAATGATGTATTGTTTCGATTATTTGTCGTTTCACACCCTCAGAATAATGTTGAGATATTGAAGATAATAAATTTTTAAAATTATTATTATAAACATTTGGAAATTCAGTTTTTATATCATCTGAGTATGTTTTGAAGAAATCTTTATTAACGGGAAAATCTATACCTGTAAAACATGCATTCCTTTCCATATCAAGTACTGTAATATATTTTATTATGAGACTATAACCATAATAAATCCGTTCAGTCTTTTGATATTCTGGTTGTTTTAAAAATATTTAGTTATCTGTTTTAAACTCTTCGATTTTGGGCTCTGGTGGACCTTGATAAACAGGTGCAACTTCAGGCCATCCTATTACTGATGTAATCGAACTTTCATAAATATGTACAGCATAATCAGGAGAATTGATTTCAATCACTGACGATAATGTTGGTTTGTAAACAGTAATTGCTATTTTAGACTCTTTTCCGGTTAAAGACTTAAATCTGCGCTGTAATTCCTCATTAATCTGTTCTAACGTATAGCTACCAGTTGGAATACTAACAACTTGCAAATCGGGAGTTCCATCAGATTTATTTTTTTTGCGAATAGTAATGAATTATTTGTTGGTAATCCACCAAATGGTTTTGATCTAATATTAGGCCTGCTACAATAAACCCGTAACTGAGCTAATGCTATCTCTTTTACTGAAATTGCGGTTGGAAAATTAACGCTAAATTCAGGATTGGTCGATCTTATTGACATCATGGTAGTTTTTGAAGGAGTTGTATTAGCGTCGATTTGCTGTAATATCTTTCTTGATTCAATATCCAAGCGATATTCAGTTGCTGACATTATTGTTATTATTATTGTTTAATTCTCCATTTATTTGTCACCAGAATCACTAACAATTCTGAATGCTTCATCGTAGGTTTTAATTATCGTTACGAACTTCTCGTCAGATATTTTACCATCACTGAGATACGTGAAATATACCCAGATAGTTTAGAGTATGTTGCTGTTGCTGTGTGCAATTTTATCATATACTCACGCAATTTTTCATTCGCACATGTAGCTATCTTTTTAGCAATAATACTAAGAATACCTGCTATAGTTGTTGAAGTTGAAACAATAATTGTTATATTTGCTGGAGCTGTCATTGTTAATGTTGATAAGATTAATCCGGATCCAGCAACAAGAGCATAAACTGAATACACAATTATATCAATGACGACCATACATCTACGATATTTGTTTACTTTTACTGTATAATGGTCGATGGTACTTTTTAGTTTGGCCAGATATTCACATGCTTGATTATATCTGTGACTTTGTACATCGATAGATGACGCAGTTATTTGATCAATTATACTTTGATGTTAAGTAGCTAATTGAGTTACAAATTCCAAACACCACCAGTAATTAGCTGACGCCATATATTTATCAGACGATTCCAGCGTAAATGTTTCCTCGAAATCTTTATCTAATACTACAGATATAGTTCTATAAATATTACCAGTTGATAGAGAATTAGTGTATATTATAAAATCTACACCGATAAGTACGGATATCCTATATACACCAGCGACTTTTGCTGTTTATTTGATGGTTTTATTTTCTGGTGTCCACACTCCAGATCCAGATGCAATTGTATACACAATATTTTTAATCTGCTGGTGATGAATTTTAACCAGACTAGTTTTTTGAGTATATCAGGAATTCCGCTAATAATATCGTTGAGTTTTGTGTTAATATCAGTAAGTTTTATATCAAAATTTGGTGGACTTCCAAAAAATTCGTTATTAATCCTGTTCACGTTTCTGCGAAAACTCAAAAATGTGATCACGTGACCGGTAAAATCAGTATTGAGTGTGGCAATTTCATTAGTGATTGGAACTTCTTTATCATCGATGTATTTTTTTGTAGTAGCATCAAACTCAGATTTTGGTGTTTTTAAATTATTAATATTATTATTATTGATATTGAGAAATGCATGCATTATACCACCGTTGGTTAATACGTACTTAGATTCTTGATCGTCAACATATTGTTTTGTTGTAGCATCACTATCTGTAATTTGATATCCAAGATCTGTAATTTTATTTTTGTGCATAATGAGGTGTCCACAAAACACACCTTCAGTCGCCTTGACATAATCGTTAACTGACATACCGGAAGCTTGTATTTTACCCTGATCAGTAAAAGTAACGATATTATCAGCAACTGCAGTAGGAATTCGTATACGTACGTCTGGTAGTCGTATATTACTCGTCTTTAATCGTCCTTGTTTGTCATGAAAAACAACTACTTCATTTTGATCACATTTGTAATATTTAATAAATCGTCAATCTCATTTCTAAGTTGATCAAGGGCTGCATATTTAGATAAATCACCTGGCTGCTGAGCTTTACCACGAGCTGATCTTCCGTAAATATCTACCATTATATTTACTGAAGTCTGTTTAAACGTGACAATGTGGTATATTCATACACGACTTTATGAGGTGGTTTTCCTGGCGGTGCCAGGGATATAGCATCAAGTACATTTAGTACTTTACGACCACATATTGGTGGATCAGTTAATATTTGTGTAGGTAACGTTGAATACCAAACTGGAGTACTTTGCATGTTGTTACATAGTCTAAAAATTCCTTTGGTGGCGCTAATCCATATGAATCAAAATAAATAATTCCACGTGGATCAATTGCATATGCTACCCAATGGGTACCTGGTCCAGAGTTTTTATCGAGATTTATAATACCTGTTTCAGTATTGTTTGGTTGTTTTGGTAATTGATCGCGCTTGAACACATCTCTAAAGTTTTTTATTTTTAATTTTTTAACAGCATCGAGTAAATCAAAATTGGACATAGGCGATATCAGTAAACTGTCCCGGGAAGGCCTTTTCCGTACCATGAAGGCGGGGTCCCTGGTAATCTGAGACCTTTTACCATTTTTTAAAGATATTCCATTTCCGGTCGCTTTCTTTAACGCCATGCCAGCAGCAGGTCCAATAGCACATAATGCTGCTGCCTTTGCTACTAGTGGTGCTGCAGTGGCTATTAATATACCACCCGTTTTAAATGTATCTTTGATAGCAGCCGCAGAAAGACTAAGTTTGACGCCTTTATTTAATTTTTTGCTTCATTAAAGGTTTTGAATTGAGGCTCGGTTAACGATAATTTATTTGAACCGCTCATCTGATCTCGCTTTAACAATATTTTAATTTCATTGTTATTGTTTGATGCCGATTGTAATCCTTTGATCTGACCAGGAGTCAGACTCACACTAACGTGATGATATGACATTATTAATATTATGAACGATCTAATTACATCTTCTATACTGTCGCATCAATTACTCTCATTCATCCACCAATACCTTCGAGTAACATTGATTTATCGCTAAGTATAACAGCAATTGCTGTAATTAGGGATAGCTCCAGCATCTCTGTTAACACGAGCTCGAAAATGTTTATCAACTACTGATTGTCTTGATAAATCTAAATGTTCTAGTGAAAAGTAACAAATCGGATACAGCGTTGTAAAATCCAGCTGCGATATTTGTAAACCAGTATCAATGTTTTGATCACGTCCCATAAACGACATAAGACGATGATATGCACGTGGTATATGATTTTGATCGAAATTTAACAAAATATCTTCGGATGGTTCTTGATGTCCGTTTATTCTTAATGAAACCTCAGAAACACCGAGCTTATCAAATATCATGATACTACGCGTTTGATCATTTACTCGTGCAGTATTTTGAAGCGCAATAAATATATGTCGCGGTGCAGAAACACCCTGCTGAGAAGCTATTTGCCATGTAAATAAACCGTTAATAGTACTTTGAGCACTATCTGTGGTTGTTGTTAACCATGGTAACGCTGATTTACCGCCTTGACTCATGAAAGATAGTAAATGATCTTCTTTAGATATCGTTGGAGTCATTACTGTCATCCAGAGCAAAAATTTTGTTAGTATAACTCTTCCAGCATCACCAGCAGGTCGCCATATTGCAAGATCGTCAGTTGCTTTACCTACCAGCACAAATGTATGTTTGACTCCAAAAATAACTTTTCTGATATTACTAAATCCAAAAGATATGTGATAGTGGAATCACACATGAAAATCTTCTTTTTCCACCCTGTAACATCGATTGACGTGATGTGAATCCCAAGTTGAAATTTGCATTCATCGATAATACTGCAGGGGTAGTGTTGTCCCAGGCGGCATTTCTCATATTAGCAATAGTTACGTTTCTATTTTCTGGAAAATCAGTTGTATCTTTTGCAAACATCATTGATGGACCAGCTGATCTTGAATAATCGTCACTGTATCTTGCAAGACCAGGTATTGCTGTAGCAACGTCGACATCTTTTTGAACTGATTCAATATGTTTTTCGTCAATCATATACGTAGCGCTATCAAACAATGCCATAATACCATTATTAACAAAACCAACACTAATTTCGGCTGCATATTCAGTATTATCGTTTTTTTAAATTTCACTTTCGATTTCAATAAATGCTTCTGACTTTAGGAAATATCTACTTGTATCCTGAACCTGTAGTTCGATTCGTCCACGCTGATTTGGTGTTCGTGCGTCATAAGAATAATACTGATAATCACCCACAGACTCATCTTTGAGAACTGGTGCGTCCATGGAGAATGAGGATACGTTTAAACATATTTATTATAATTATTATCTAAAACGGAGATCACTTCGGGAAGGGAGACCACTTCCTGCTATCAGACTAGCGGTTATATTTTTTTCCTTCTCAGACATCGGGACATCAGCCAACTCTGCTAGTGTTTGATTAGCGGCTTGATTTATTATTTTACTTACACTGGCGGGCATTACATCAGTGCTCGGCAATTTCACCGGTTGAGATCGAACAGCTTAAGGTCTGCGTATTAATCGTGCTAGTCTATCTTTGATTGCTGAGAATGTTTTACTGGCAATGTTACCAGCAGCGTCAATACCTTTTTCGCGAATAACATTAATAGCTTTCATACCTAGCTGCTTTGCAATTGGTATTGCTTTTGGGGCTATTTTTCTAAAGAGACCCTGAACAACATCACCTAACCCATCTCCGTAGGTTGGTTTGTATACTGGTAATTGAGAGTTTATTACCCTGACCATGGTAGGTCCACGTAGAGCACCAGGCACAATCATTTTATTATTAATTGACTTTATCACTAATTGTATCTAATCACTGTGACTTAGTCACTGTAATAACTATAGGCAGTTTCATTAATGAGAGACTGATACACATCAATATCCATAATACCGCCACTAAATAATTGTTTACAAATATCTGCTGCTTCAATAATAATTTCTGGGGAATTATTACCAGCTCGTTTTTCTCCAATGAGGATTTCTAGTCGTTCAACATCAGCGAGAACATTTTTGGGAAAAGTAATAAGACCACTACCTAGACCACCTCCAGTTGCACCAGAAGTGTCTTGAAATACTTCTTCTTCACTTGGATTCGGTGGTGTTGTTTTACTTGGTGTATATATAATTGGTATTCGTGATTTTGGTGATCCAGGATAATCACGAAGTGATTGCTCAAATGGTTTTGGATCTTTCTGTTTTGTGGGTTTTTTACTTTGTTTTTTCTCCTCTTTTCTTAATTGGACTAAATCGTCAATTGTCTTAGCATAATTTCGATATAATGGATCATCAGCTCTAGCTTGTTCAATATTCATGCGTATACGATATAATACTTTTTGCCATTATTCATGGGTTTTAATATCTTTAGCATGTTCAGGTTTCATTAATTTACCTCTTTGACGAAAACCATCCACAGCAAATTCAGCTAATTGTTGTGCGTTTAGGTTCTTAATTACCTTAACACTTTCTTCATTAAATTTATCTATTAGTTCAACTTCTGGTTCAGTGGCTAGTGCTTCTGCACCTTCGTCTGCCTGGTCTGCATATTCAGGTATTTCTGGGACTGGCATTGCAGCAGCTATTTCGTCTGGAAGGTTTTCGAGAATCGTTTTTGTTTTCTTAGTTCTTTTTGCTATTTTTTTCGTAGTTTCAGCTGTTTTTTCTAACACAGGTTGAATACTTTTAGTGGCCTCAGTGATAGGTTTAAATAACTGTTTTGTATCCTCCTCAAATTCAACTTGAGATTCTCTGACAAATCAAAGATAAAAAAATATTTTATTAATTATCATGTCTATCTGCAAATTTATTATAAAATTATATCAAAACACAGATAAAAACACCATTTTATATTGATTGGTATTAGAGTATATAATAAAGCGCGATAACTATGCTCTGAATATATGTTGAGCAATATATAATTGTTTCCCTTTGCGCATGAAGTATAGGTTTGATACGAATAAAATAAATCTTTTTTCTAACAATTATTACCTAATTATCTGTTGTTCACAAACAATTAGGTGTTGGTGAACAAAAGTGCAACACGGAGAGATACTTCACATCCTTTACCGGACGATAACTCACAACTACTGACCGATACAGTTCGAGAGCGAACAACCTTGCGTGTTGGACTGCGATCAGGTAATCAATTGAAAAGTGCCCCGCTAGATAATGCAATCGCTCGGTCGCCAGTAGTATTCGGCCCACATCCCCGGTTCGGACGCTCGATACCAGCTAGCCTAGAGCCTCTCTTGTCGCAAGCTAGCTACACTACACCGCCCGCATTTAAGGCACCCTGGGCCCTCATCGGTCTATACGTAGTACGTTCAAGCCACATACGCCAGACCTAGTCGCCTAAGTCCACCTGCCTGCCTGCCTGCCAGCCCCAGATCCTACGCAGCCTAGGGGTACAGTGTACCAGCGAGCACCTTGGTCAGCCTAGTCAAACCGCCCCAGTATTGTCCGTATAGCGACCTATGAGACAGGGTGCTTTACTCGGTTCGCAAGGTCGCTATACACATTCTCTATAAATGCTACACCAATTTTGTTCACTTTCACTGAAGCACCCTAAATTTGCATTTTTGTCCATATAATAGTGCCGGAAACTATATGTGGGTAGTTGGTCAGAAATGTTCACATCCTCCCCTTCATTTCAAACCATACGATGAGTCGACCGTCCCGAAGCGACCACGGGCTTTGCCACTACGAGCTCGGGGAAGAATCAGCTCTGATGGTATCGTTCACACCAAGCCCGCAGCAAATGCATTTCGTCCCATATAATAGTGCTGGAAACTGTATGTAGGTAGTTGGTTAGAAATGCCCGAGAAAGAAACAGTCTCCCTAGGCTAAAGCCCGGGAAGAAATTTCAGGTCTTGCGGGAAGAAAGTTACGGGCTCAGGGAGAGTTTCTAACCAACTACCCAGATATAGTTTCCGGCACTATTATAGGGGACGAAAACATATTTGCAGTTGGTTGGGTCTGAACCATATTGTCATAGCTGATTCCCCCGAGCCTGTGTAACGACCCAAACCGTGATTAAAAAGAGGAGAATGTAAATATAATAGAACTGAGTTGTCTGAATAAATCTTTGTTGAACCCTTTCATCACTATGGACCGAAAAAACGATCATGAGGCAGTAAGTCTGTAAACACTATGGACCGCAAAAACAGTCATGAGGCATTTGGACAAAAATGAGAGAAGACGTATAGAGTGGCAATGGAATGCACTTGTGGGTGATAGTGATGACGATGAGGAATTTGAAGGTAGGAATTGTACGCTCCACGTGATTTTGTTTGGATGAAAAGGCAGAGGCAATAGCAGGAGATAGGGGTGAATGACAACAATTAGGTCGTTTTGTAAGTAAACAAAACCGCATAAAAATCGTGAAAAATATAGTCAATAATAGAGTAACAAAACTGAGCTAACCTCATGGATTTATTATGCAATTTTTAACCGTACGGAAATATAATAGTTAGAGACTTTAGTTTAGTGTAATTGACTCATTTGTTTTCAGCCTCTGTAAGAACCTTTATTTTCGTTATCAATACGGGCAAAATTTTGTAGGGTTCACCCCCTCTGCTGCTTTTATATATATATATATATATATATATATATATATATATATATATATATATATATATATATATATATATATATATATATATATATATATAAATAGGGAAAAGATAAATAAGATAATCTGATTTAAATTATATAATATCAAACAGACAATGTAGAAGCTTACAAAGAAATTGAAACAGTCTCAATATTAGATGTCGAAGGAATTTATGAAATAGGTACAAATTCTGTTATTGCTCTTGTGTTCAGAAATACGGCATAAATATTTAAGGATAAAAATATGTTGAGAAAAGAGGATATAATTTTAAAACATATTTTGATCATTATGATAATGAACCATCAAAGAAAATTCAGGAAACAATAACAATAATAATGTTCTAGAGTTAGATCATTCACATTACGAACTGAAATGATTGGCAGAGTAAGTCAATTGATATTATCAAAAGAAGCTGGAGATATTGATGCTGAAATCGACATTGCAATTATTAACAGACTTGATAATTTGAGATCGAGAAATTTATTAGCATCTGACAAATAGGATACTTAATCGCTGCAACTTATTTTTTTAAAATTATAATAAATGTCAGCAAGATTATTACTGGACTCCAATCTGATTAATATAGCGCAAAGTTTTCAGTATCAAAAGTATATTCTGCCAATAGAGCTAGATCGTGAAAAACAATACGAAATTTTACTTATTTCCTGCATTTGCTGGAATGCCATAGCAAACGTTAAAACTTGAGTAAATGATGAGTTGTCATCATGATACTCGCTACGATAGTCGGAGAAAAGCTAAAATTTAGAAGATGGTTGCACAGTTGCTCAAGGAGTTATCAAAGACGTCGGTGAAAATAAAAGACTGTAAACCAGCGAACAAAGAATTAGATGTTGAAATTACAGTTATATTTCCTTCTAAAACTCCCCTTTATACATCATTCAATATTCCTCAAGGCGACTAGAACATAAATGATCTCAATAAACTAATAAAAAAACCTATAACACAATATAATAGAAATGCTGATGATTTTGAGCAGACACCAATTTATAATACGTTGCGAGCTAGAATACAAATAAAAAATGGTTGAGTAGCTAGTTTTTTTATCGCCAAAAGATATTGCATCATTGATATGATCGAAATATGTAAGTTATATTTCTCTTGATGAACCTGTTACGCATGACGGTGAATTGCCAGTAGATATAACTGAAGTAAATACAATATTGGTAGATTGCTCGATCGCATAGAGCAGCAATGCGTAAACAATAAGTTTTTTCACCGGATGTTCCACCAGGTTCTCTTATGCAAATTAGTCCGAGTCTTATTATTTATTATCGGCTAAATATTGAAAATCAAATAGCAGAAGTAAATATGCAAATAACAGATCAATCTGGACGAAAGATTTGAATAATGAAGTTGTTACTGATTATTTGCACTTGCGCAAAAAAACAATTAATATATATTTTTTTGAAAGATTTGACAGCAAAATTATGCAATCTCAGAAATAATAAAACAGAAAAAAATCTATGGAAAAAATATTTGGAGGACTTTTAGGAAATATTAATGCTAAAAGAATTAAAAATATTCCAGGACTAGCTCGTAAAGTTGCTCCAATTTCACTTGACGCAGATAAAGCTTTTGCAGCTGGAGATGCATCTGGTGCTGGAACTGCTGTGGGACAAAAAATATCTGATAAAAAAGACAGACCTCAAAGCGACGTACCGACAATAAAACAAGCTATTTCAGAAATAGGACCAACGAAATAAACCCAACGAGCAATGATAACAACATAAAGTTTTTATCACCATGGGGAGAGCAGATTATACAAAATTTGATATCTAAAGTAACAGCGCTGAAGTAACAATTTTGTGTGACCTAATGATATAAAAAATGTCTGTGAAAAATTATCTCGTTTAGCAAAAATTTATGACACAGACGACTCAGTAAAGGAATTTTAATTTGTCGAATATCTTGATGAAAATTCTAACGAACCTAATAAATCTGGCGTCAGAACATTTAATATTTTAGACGAGGACCTAATTATTCTGCCTCAAATGGCAATGTTATAAATTCGTTGTCAGATTATGACAGTGGCTAATATACCTACCGCAACTTCAGATGGAGCAGAAGTAGCTTTCTTAAATAATGGATGGTGTTTATTTAGAAGTGCTATATATTAGCTGACCAAACTGTGGAACATATTTCAAATCACTTAAAAATTGCAAGTACAGCCTTAAATATTATTCTGTTCTTTGATGATTACTTCATATCCACTGCAACTAAGATGATGTGGTTTAAAGATGCTGGACGTGGCATGCAGAATCTAGAGAATGTATACGAAATGGACTTTTGATACACGGAGCTAATGCTGATGCAGGTTTTCCAGTTGATGGAAATTTTCTTATCGCTAATGCTGCTGCTTTTGGTATAGTTACACAAGCTGCAGCTGCTGATGCAACCGCTACAAGTGTTTCGCTTATTGCAGATTGTAATAATCTTGGTATAACCGCACCAGATGCAGCTGATGACGGAGATGCAATGTTACGTTTAGTTATTAACACAATTGACACTCGATGTAGACGTTATAAAGAAGGTTATGCAAAGAGAAAAACACTTGCAACAGTATCACGTCAAATTACTATGATGCTGCCTTTAAGTACAATATTTTATTTTTTGCAGGGACTGTAATAAAGTATTTCGTGGAGTTAACATACGCCTATAGATCGAACATAACAAAATTATTGGTTGCTCAGATTTGATCGGGTTGATGTACAATTTGTCATAAACAAACTTGCTCTGTAGATGCCACAAATAAATGCGTTAGTCTTTAAAGCGTTAGAATTAGATAATATGCTAGAAAAACACACGAATAAAAATCATTTTCAGCAACATAAAATATATCAAACAGAAGTTCCGACTACCACAGACTGCAGGTGGGGAGTTACAATAACATCAGGTGAACAGTTACCATGTCATTTATTTGTTGCATTTCAGACGTGGAAGCCAACTACAAACAATAATGGAGTACTTGATAACAGCAATATTAGACGAATATATTCTAGAATAAATTTAAAACAATATCCAGAACGAGCGACAAAATGTAGTTTTGCAGATGACGCTAATAAAATGTTTAATAGACCTTACATGCGCCTGCTCTACTCAATGCAAATATATCAAGCTGCTGAGAATGCATGAAACTCATATATGAGTAGAGGAATTTCGTACGCTTTATACAATATTTTTTGATGTTAGTAGATAAAGCATGAGAGGTGTAGACATCATTGCTGATATTGAAATCACTTGGACACTAGGCACTTCCTGCTGCACGATTTTATGTATATGCGTTAATGATAAGCGATAGATCTGTGACAATTGACTGTAGGAGGTAAAATGTCAATACAAGTTTAATCTGTAATTGTTATTTAATGACAAAATATGTTCTAAAAGAAATACATTCAACTGACGGCTAAGTTACAAAATTAGCAGCTGCTGTTGCAAACCGAGGCAGGTTTCATTAAGGTCAACCCTAAAGTTTTGGGTACTTAAACAAAATTATTGTTAACTAAAAGAAAGTGAATAAATACGATCGCAAAACACCTTTCGTTTAAAATTTAAGTGCGGAACGAATAACTGCGATGTCAACACTTTTGCAGTTTCTTCGGTCCGGCAGAATCTGTAACTACCAAAACCTTTGCCAGTACTTCGTATATAGGGCTAGCAGAAAAGGCATTTGAAGGTAGTGGTATAAAGAACTTTTTCGTATAAATAGCTATCATTTGTCTCAAGATAAATAATGACTAAACGAAAAACTGTACAAAAAGACTACGCCGAAAAAAAAAGACACGACAGCGAAAAGGTGGATTTCTTCTAATAACTCCATTACTAGTATGAATGGCGTTAGGTCTATTGTCGGGTTTATTAGGAGGATGACGAGGACTAACACGGCCAGGAACAAGTTAATAAAGTCAAAGTAGCATGCATTAAGTAACTTTGAATATAAATTTCATGAACTGAAAAAGTTAAACATTTTCACGGAGTTTATTCCAAAGATGAGTTTACAGCGATTGCATCACCAGGTTCATGCGTTATAAATATACAAGATTTTAATGATGGATTTGGTACGCATTGGCTAGCTGTTTTCGATAACAACTATTTCGACTCATTCGGAATTCCGCGAAGTGACGCACTAATATGAGTAAAATCAAAATAATAAATTATTCGTCTAAACAAACTGATCCAGTTGGAACTTTTGTTTGTGGATATTATTGCATAATGTTTATTAAACAGATGACTAAAATCCAGATTTATTAAAGTTCATTTTGCAATTTTACAAACATCCTTCTTACGCTAATGATGAGATTGCAATTAATTTTGTCTAAACTTACAAATATAATAACATCAACATATTGTCTTAAGTGTAAAAGTATAACAGATAATAAAGAATAAAAGCAGGAAACAAAACCCACCAATGAATAATATATGTTCGATAAAATAAAATATCATTGTCGAGTTAATATACTAAACAAAAAAGAATTAGCCGAAGCAGTTCGAAATTGCTTGCTGGGACATATTTTTTGTTTTTTTGATGTTATGATAGCATTAAGCGAATCTGATACATTTTTGTTAACAGCATCGAATAATATAAACTTGATACGAATGCGATGATGACGTTACGGTTACATCGCGAAGATATTAAGGAATTTGGTCACAATTGGTTTCTCGGAGTGATCTGAAAAATATTATCAATTATAGTATTTAAAACTAAATCTATCAAATATCAACATTGACGATGCTGATATTGTTCTGCCGTCAGCCACATATTTTCTGCACGTGAATTAATTTATGATATTTTCCAGCAGCTGTTATTGATTTAAATTTCATTTATTTTATGGTTTCAATATTGACTGAAACAATCGATTTAGAATCTCCTCTTATACTGTTTTCTTATTTTGTAACTAAATCTAAGTTTTCCAAATCATTAAGAGTTTTAGTTTTGTTAATATGATCGATAAATAAACTAAGAGGTATAATTACGTTAATATATTTATAAACAAAACGATGAGATTGATAATTAATTAAATCTGTTTTAGTTCCAGGTAAAACTATTCGCAAAAAAACATCTTTATCTAAATTTGCTAATACTTATTTTGTTCTTGTATGACGAATAATTTCCTTTTCATTGGCTTCGTAGAGATCAAAGTTTCGCTGGGGCTGATATTCCTCTTGTAAGCTTTAATTTTCAGTATCATCATCTGCATCTGCACCATATACTCGTTGTCTTTCTGGAATATCACTGCAAAGAAAGGTATAAATAAAATATTTTCGAAGCATTTTAAATCTTTATGCATTATCACCTTCTACTGCAATTAACATCCCCGCAGATGTTGGTACGCCAATAGCCTTTTTAGATGCTACGCTGATAAATAAACCTAATGCATTTACAACATATAGGTTGTACTTTTAGTGTACATGATAAGTTTCTTGCTTTTTCGCTATCAGTGGCAGATATCTCAAGATTTCTGTCATTATACTATAAGGTTTTTATATCTCTAATTTACGAAAATTCAATTAAATAAACAATATTACTAAATACATATTATGCTCAAATTGCCATATGTCGCAGTAGTATTAGAAAACCAGGTTTTCAACTCACTTTGTTTTTTTTACCCTCCAAACAAGTATAAATTATAGTCCTAAATTATCCCCCACCCCACCCCCTTTTTTTCCAAAATAAAACAGGGTTTTGACTCACCCTCCCCCACCTCTTTTTTTCCCCTACTACTACCTGTAAACAGGTATTTTGTAACCAAACAAAACAACAGGTGTTGGAATGCGATAAACTCTTTACACAGAGGTGACTAATTTGTTAGAACAGCGCATGTGTGGAATACAATTATTCTAAAGACGGCAAACGGGTTTTACCACAAGATAACAGGATGAAAATTAAACTGTGTTAGAACGTTTCAGTTAACAAGGTGGAAATTAAACTAGCATTAGAATGAAAATGATATTATTTTATATCTCGTTACCAATGATTAATGTTTCAACTGTTGATATTAAAAATATTTCACTATCACGACTATAGATACTAAATTTTACTTTACCACTCACACAGCGACGGGACTCAAACAGATCTTTCATTTCTGGTTTGTTCAGAGGATATTTTTTGTTGATAAAATATACCTTTGACCGATCGAGATCAATTGTGAGTTTAGTATAGTTTTGTTGGCTAATGGGGCTGTGAAAGTTTTTAAATTCCGCTAGCAACTTTTGATACAATTGTTCGAGATAATTGAAATACATGCTGTTATCAGATCTGATGAGCGAAAGTTTTAACTTGTCACATGTTCCATTAAAACATATACCTGATGTTTCATTATTAAATTCAACTGTCAATTGTTTACCGTCCATCATTAGATATTTGATGTTACTATTGTAGCTATTTGTCATTGTCAAATTTTCAAACATTATTTTATAAGTTTAGATAAAATTTCAGTTGGAAAAGATAATGTCGAGTATAGATCTATCATCATAACAATACCCAAGGGCAAATGTATCTACCCCATTTTCACAATAGCGTTTGTCATCAAAATTATACAATCCACGTTTGATAATGACATCTGTTTCGAGTTTATGATGATTAGTTCGAATTGCCATAGCTCTCATAAAACTAACACCACCATCAAGCGCATACCTGTAGTCATCAAATTTCATAAACTTTTTAACAAAATTACGAGGCAGACCTTTAGCTTTTTTCGTTATTTTATTATTATCTAACAATACGGCATACATTTTACTACGTAATCCGATAAAGTATTTGATAGCGCTCGAGTTCATTTCATCTTTAAACTTACCAATAACCTTTTTATTTGTGTCGTCATGAAATTTACTGTCACGTGGATAATCGGAAAGATCAAACAGATGTCGATTATTGTACATGTCCTGATAGATGTCCTCACATTCAATTTCATACACGAGTGAATCAGTATCAGTAAACAATAATCTACTAGCCGGCCACTGATTTTTAACAAAAGTGTAATGAAAATCGTACATCATCCACTTTGATAAATCTAACACTGCAGCTCCAACATAGATCGGCTTGTTTAGTTTTAGATTTGTTTTTCTTCTTTGTATCGCAACAAGATTTTCATTAAATATTTTCATGCTCACAAAATCATCGTCTGACACAAGTTTGTTTCTGCGATTGACATCATTAACTATTTCAATATTTACACGTTTCCTGATATTCTCCATCGTCTTACCAAAAACGGAATTGTTCATCAGTTTAAAGAAGTTTTTCTCAAACTCTGTTTTCGCTGCAGCTCTTCTTGTAGTGTTTGAGTTAATATAACCTCTCATCCACGGCGACTGATTAAATTTTAGTACACGATGAACTTTTCTCAACACAAGACCAGCATCGACTGCTTGTTTTAAAACTTTGTAATGCAAAACATAATTTTTCTTATCAAGTAAATTTGGTACTAGTTTCTTGACCATGGAATGTTGCCTTGGTGATGCTAACGCTTGTTGTTCTTTTGATAACAAACTATAATCTATGACCATCGATTCCGCACAGAAAGGGTAATCGTTATGTAATTTGTGTAGCGAATTTGGATAATCAAGATCAACTTCAACGAAATAGGAAACATCGTCAGGTATCTTTTTTTCTGTCTCTGATAGAAATCGATCAACCGTGATCCAATGAAATCCGCTAAAAGGCATTGGTTCTGCCATCGAACCACCGTAAAGATTATTACAATCTAGATAAATTATATACTTCGAAGGAAGGTCAGGGTTATACTGTTTCAGGTATTTGTTGTTTGCTTCAGCATATTTTTTTGTTATCACGCTAATACCACCTCGGATACCTTTCTCGATAAAATTGAACATATCCACATCTGTCAGTAATTCTAACCTTACCTTACTAAACTTTAGCAAAGCATCCCATGACAACCCAGGGGCAGAATAATACCAGCAAGGATCTAGTCCATAATTATTATAACTCACTTCACGAAAACTTTCAAAAACATCTGCTAATAATAACACGTCAGTTTTCAAGTACAAATCATGATAATCACCAAAAGTCTTACAATCAAACTCTTTCCAGATATCTTGTGCATACCTGTACTCGTCATCAGTTATATTTTCATTTTTAAGTTGTGAGTAAAATTTGTCTTTGTCAGGTAAAGATATTTCATCAAATTTACTCCAATCGTCGAGGTATTCGTATGGAAAAACTCCTTTTTTAGCTAGTAGATTAAATTTATCTCCAAAACAGTCTCTTAGGTTATCAAATTTACTACAACCTTTTACTAGCTCATCTAACGAGGCTGCCATAAACTGCAGGCTGTCAATAAAACGCAATTTACCTAGCGTAACTGACATGTACTTTTCAAAATTATTTGGGATGCATTTGATGATGTTATCGAGTTTTAGACGAGCTTTTATCTCAGGATCACCAAAAGCTTCTACTATAATATGGCTATCATATCCTCGAAAATTGTGAAGAATAACCGGAATAAAATCTGGAGCATGAAATTTTAAATTACACTGATTATGAGCCGCTCCACGATACTGTCCAGTCAAATGACAATGGTCATGTACTTTTTTATCATCGTCAAAAGCTTTTTCACAAATATGACAAATTTCTGCTTGCTCGTGAGCGGATTCTTGTTGAGGTGTTAATTTTAACATTGGCGTTACTTTTTTCAAATGAGTAAATATATTATCAACTTCGTTAATCAACTGCTTGAGAAGCCAAACAGCTGGATTTTTACCACGATATAATTTGATTGATTTAGATAATCTAGAATCAGTACAACAAACTACCTTATACGCTACTCCACACGGAACATGATTTTGAACTTTTCTTGTACTCGATTGATTAGGATTATTTTCTACACCAAGTACAGGTTGAAGTAGGCATTCGAAATCAGCGTATATGACGAAAGGAATTTTTAGTTTGTGATTATGATGGACAAACTGTAACACACTATCTTTTTTAGATGGCATTGTTATTCTTTGCACATCACTACAGTACTGCAAATGCTTTTGCAATGTTTCATTGCTTGTACAGCCATGCAAGCAGCGGTAACAAAAGAACTTTTTGTTCTTATCCTTATTGTACTGTCTACCAACTAGTCCGTTAAAGTTTTTAATCCAAACATAATGATTTTTGTAGTACAGTAAATTTATAGTTGATTGTGAAGCTTTTTCTGAAATATATCTCGGATATACGTCCTCCTTTTCATCTAGTCCGAAAACGTTAATTGAAACATTATTCTGCTTTTCAAATTTTGGTATTTGATTTTCTGCCACTGGAAAGTTAATATCTTTAAAATTTAATCTAGACACATGACTGATATACCTTTCAACACGAGTAGCGTTTTTTTCTGCTGGGAATAGTGCGGAAAGAACAGCCCATTGGAAACATTTGTTATCTACGTTTTTGATGTTTATACAACATCTTTTACTTTTTATTTTTGGTGACAGGTCGACGTATGAACTACCTCGTAATACATTATATTTCATCGTGTGAAACAATATTCCTTTGATCATTTCAAACTTCCAACCCGAACCTAATTGACTAAATTCCTCTATTTTTTTTCCAATTTCTTGGTGTATTTCATCAGATAGTGATAACAGATCAGTCCCAAGCAAAACACGTCTCGATTTTGCGTTAATATAAGGTTCTGCAATTTCCTTGTTAGTTAATTCTTCCATTATAACTAACTTTGAAAATATAACATGATATTGCACAAATAATCTGATACTTTTGTGTTTTTCGAGCTCACGTTTTACAATTGTCTGTAATAGGTGGTAAAGATTAGTTGCAGTAAAATTTACTAAAACAATTTGATTATCAAACTGATGACTATTATCAAAACCTGCAAAAGCAGTCGCTATTTTATTAGGTTCTCCCATAAAGCTTCTCTTAGCTATATCACGCAATTTAACATTATTATACTATAATGTAATATCTAATTGATAATTTTTTCACACTGCGCATGCGCTAAAAATCAATTAGAGATAAAAAATATCTCCTATAATATAATGACAGCAAATCTAACAAACACATGTGAGCAAGAAGCATATCAAGTTCACCCAAAATATAACTTTATCTCACACTGCGCATGCGCTAAAAATCAATTAGAGATAAAAAATATTACCTATAATATAATGACAGTAAATCTGACAAGCGCACGTGAGCAAGAGATTTATCAAATTCACCCAAAGTATAACTTATACGCTGGAAATGTAATTGGTTCGGTTATTAACATTAAAACTAGAATACCTGTTGGCAAATTAACGTCAGCGGGTTATAATATTAGTGTAAAGGGAGATAATGCCGAGAGGATTGCAATATTTAGAAAAGATTTTATTTACACGTTGTTCTGCGATGATATTCCAGAGGGACAGCGTGTATATCATTATAATGGTAAAGTCACTGATGATAATATTGAAAATTTATCCTTACAAGATGAGTTTCAGCCGCACCCAGTATTTGATTTATACGAGGCTAACGATCGCGGTATTATTAGAAATAGAAAAACTAAAAAAGTTCTTAGTAATATTAGCAATATGGGATATATCAGGGTAACTGTTAGAGGAACATCAACAAATCAAGTTCGTTATCTTGGTCATAGGTTTGTTTATGAGGTGTTCAATGGATCTATACCCAATGGTCTTGTTATTAATCACATCAATAATATACAAACTGATAATCGATTGGAAAATCTGGAGATAGTAACGCAACAGGAAAATGTGAGAAAAGGAAAAAATAGTAATGGTATTAATTTTAGATGCCCAATAAAACCTGTTATTTCAAAAAACCTCGAAACGGATGAGGAGATCGAATTCAAATCGATTTCAGCTGCGGCGAAATATTATAAGATAAATCCCGCAGTCGTAAAAATTATAGCTGATGGAGCAACAAAATCAACTTTTTCAAGAGAATACGATGCTAGGATTGGTTTTAGATATGATGATCAATAATATTTTGTAATTCGGTTTTAGTCAAGCAATGATGAGCAAATGCTATGATATCATCGTGATTAAATTTTAGCGTCGTTACTGCACTTTCATTAATTTTATTTTTTTCTGCTTCTGTTAGTAATATTTTATGAGAATCACCTTGCATTACAATAACATCAACACTATAACCCAACAAACATTTTCTTACCGCTTCAGCTAGTTCGTTATAATTTACTATATTAACTTTTTGGTGATATTTTATCTCATCGGTCATCTTATAATAATAAATTAGATAAAAATATATTATAATAATGGACTTGATGAAACGACTCGCTGAACTCTACGAAGAAGATACTAGTGATAAGGTCGTCAGTGATAAGGTCGTCAGTGATGATGTCATACATAGTATTACATTTTCCAAAGATTTTATAGACAAATCTGTTGGTTATAGCGAAGATGATATTTTATATAACAATGAATCTGATGATGATGGTGAAATAGTCACTGTTGCTGACAGATCTAATTACAGCAGATCAACAACTAAACGGTATAATGTCAAGTATCACATTGCTAAGCAGCTAATTAAATTTAATTTTACCGTTGCCGAACAACAACTGTTCTGGCAGTTAATCAAACCTTTTTTAAATATCAAGATCCCAGGCCGACAGAAAAATATCAAATTCGATTTCATATTTGTCAAGATTTTTAATCTAATGACGATCTCTAACGATCGTAAGCAGTATCTAATATCATTATGTAAACCAGTAAAATGTAAATCTGTCAAACAAAAGTATGAGTTAATTTATAATAGCATTATATCATAATCTGCTTGGTTGGGATCCAACTGTTAAATTTATCACTATACCCACGCCATTTGACTAAACTTTTATCCCCTTTTTTTCTAATCACTTTCTCGATAACAAAAACATCCTGATCAGTTTTCTGTAGTTCTTGTTCATAAAAACTACCTACAATCGGTTCCCCTGCCAGATCTTTTAAAACGTACGTTACAGGTACTGTTAAAAGTACCTTATCAATTACAAAAACTTCTTCGCTCCAGTTCGGAGTAAATCCTTTTGCAAACACCTTTTTCATCAAAGAAATTCTAACTTTATCACCAACCTTAAATTTATGTCTGCGGTACATGTTTTCATTTGCTAATATTGGATTTTTAACAGCTTTTTTAGGTGTCATTTTGATGGTTCGATGTTTCGTGTTATTATATTCGCTTACGATTTGAGAAAGGTCATCGATGTACCTGTTGGTGTTTTTAGCTGTCATATGTTTGTGTATTTTCTCGTTTAGCGTGCGATTAAATCTCTCAACAACAACGCTTTTACCCTCATTTCCTGTAACATACCTTTTTATATTATTTTGTTCTAGAAACTGTTCAAACTTTTTGTTAAAAAACTCAGATCCATGATCAGTCCAGATTTTGTTTGGTTTTCTTTCTGTGCTTGTTATTATCTGCTTTAGCGCATCGGTCATTGAAGTTCCTGTCTTATCTGAAACAGGTATACTGAAAGCGTATTTGCTAAAAACATCTATAACATTAAACAAATACCTTTTTGGAGCGCCATCAGCGCCAACGTTAAACTGAGCTAGATTGGATACATCCACCAAATCTATTGCCCAGATATCATCTACACCATTAGCGACAACTTTACGTCGTTGGAACTTTTTTTTTTAGGTCTGTGTAGTTCGACTGCAAGATCATCATATACTTTATTTCCCCGATCGTGAGGTGATTGACGAGACTCTCCGAGTCCAAGTTTATATTTTGCTCCAATTATTCCCTGAACAAATTTTCTATCAAAACGTTCTCGTAGATTTGTTGGCTTCATATCACGTAATTCGTCTAACATTACTTTATCACAATCTAATTTTGAGTTTTCATGATCACGATAACAGATATCATGACGCATTGCTATTGCATCCACTTGATTGTAAGGCTCTTGTCCTGGCAATGGATTGTCGTTTTCATCTAGTTGCTGATCTAGCGGATTCCATGGACCAGTATACCGATGCCCTGGCAATGTCCAACCGCCTTTTGGTTTTGGTAATTTTCCAATTAGTTTATGTATATCTATACCTGACCCTATTATTTCTCTGTTGTTACAACATTGACAGTATGCGACAATTTTATTTTGCTCAATACACAAATCTCTGTCAGAATCACAGTTGCATATCATTCTATATTTTTAGTCGTCGACTAAAATAATATTAGGATAACCAGATCCTAGCGACGTCGCTGGAGATACTATCGCTGGGGACGTTTTCTTTAAAAATGTATTTTTTCTTTTTCCACAGATTGCACAAATACTTTTTAATATTATCCTGTTGTTTTTTGTTTTTTCTGTTGTTTCATTAATACCTTCTGTTTTAGTTTTACACTTGAGACAGTATGTTGACATTATTATACTTATAAGTTTAGATAAAATTAATTGCGATCTCATCATTAGCGTGAGAAGGTTGCTTATCAAACTGTAAAATAAATTTTAAAAAATTAAGATTTCTGCTCATCTGTCGGATAAACATAATACAATAATATCCGCAAGCAGACGTTCCAACAGGTTGGAGTTGATTTGACGAATAATATACTTTTGTAAAAAATTTTTTCATATACTTTTTTATTACATCGCTTGGAGGAAGTCCAAACGAGTCAAAATAATTATTATTATAAACTGCTACCCAATGCGTACCAGATCCGTCATTAAAATCTTGTATATTAATAACACATGAACTTACAGCAGATGGTGATTTTATTGCTGAGAGCTCATCTTTAGAATAAACTCCGTGAAATCCAGGAACTGCTTTTAACTTATCAATGATATCAAAATTACTCAACGGGGTCGACGAGTTCCTGGTAATGTTAGACCACGTCCGATTCCTAAAAGATTTGGCAGCAGACTTCCCGCTAGTCCCGCCAAAAGTGGAGCGAACGGAATAATTCCTCCTTGTTTTGTTTGATTGCATATGCATTTGCACTTTGGTGTTGGTGATTTTGTTTTTATTACTTTCTTTTTTTTGTTGTTGGTGATTTCTTTTTCTTTTGTGGCATTATAATATATTATTTACATAAAATTTACAATTTTTTTATTCCACTTCCACGAATGATACCATTACCTTTGACTGCTTTCTCCGTTGCGCTAGATATTGCTCCAGACGCTGCTGCTATTCCTAATGTGCCTAAGACTGGTAAAAGTTTAGGTATTATTGTACTAGTTAATACTGATAATGCCGGACCAAGAAAACCACCTTCTTTTGCCATCGCTGTCATTTGTGCAGCACTCAAATTTAAAACAAAAGTTTTTTTACGATCATACTTTTTTACTTGATTTTTTGTTAGCATTAATTTTGTTAAAACACCATCAGAAATATTAGGATTGATTTTTAATGATACCTGTTCTCGCTTTGCAGTAGCAGCTACTAATTTTTTAACTTGGCCATCAGTCAAATACACTTCTTTTACAATATACTTTGCCATTTTATATAACAACTGTAGATTAAACTTGAACTGTCATTTTACCTCCAATAGAATCTACCGTGATAAATCTATCACTAATCACTAATGCGTATACGTATAACGGCGCTACTGGAACCGCCCCAAGTGTCCAGGTAATTTCAATATCCGCTGTGCTGTCTACAGCTCGCTCGTTATGTTTACTAACATCAAAATGAAATATAGGATAAAGCGTACGAAATTCTTCTACTGATATTTGAGTTCCATCTTCAACATCTTGATATTTTTGTATTGCGTCAAGCAGGTACATGTACGGTCGAGAAATATTTTTATTAGCATCATCAGCAAAATTACACTCGATAGCTCGTTCTGGATATTGCTTTGAATTTAATCTAGCGTATATTCGTCTGACATCAGAGTGATCAAATACTGCATTATTTTGTTGTTGGTTACCTCGTCGAGCTTGTTGTTGAAATACGACAAAGATATTTCTCGGCAGTTGTTCGCTTGATGTTGTTGTAACCCTCCACGTGTAGTCAGTAGTATTTGGAACCGCTGTCTGATATACCTTATGCTGCTTAAAGTAAATTCTGTTTGTATGCTTATCAAGCGTGTTATTTAGTTCTGACATTTTAGTGATTGATGGTGTTATACGTGGCATCCACAAAGAAAGTTTGTTTATGATAAACTGTACATCAGCCCCTCCAGATCTAAACAAGCAATCGTTTTGGTCTGCTCGATCTAAAATAAGAGTATGTTTTACTCCGCGAAATACTTTATCATAATCGCGACAAAAGCCGAAAATCATGCTTAGCGGAAGCATCATTGTAATTTGACGTGATCCTGCTGCAAGTTTTCTTCGCCTAGCAAAACCTTCGTTATAGCGTGGATTTCTCACATCAAGTGTGTTAAGAAGTAAATTTAACATCGCAGTACCGTCTGCAGCTGCAGCTGGTGGTGTTATATTTAGATTATTAAAAGCTGCTGTAAGAGAAACTCTTGTAGCGTCTGCATTAGCAGCTGCACCTGGTGCAACAATACCTAGCGCGTCTGCATTAGCAATGAGAAAATTTCTCACAATTACAGCATTTGCATCAGCATCAGCTCCATGTACTATAGCGCCTCTCTTTAAAAATTCTGTTGATTCAGCTATACCCCGTCCAGTATCTTTAAACCACATCATATTAGTTGCAGTTGATCTCGAGTAATCGTCGGAAAACGAAATAATATTTAAAATTGTACTTGCAACTTGTAGGTGACTCGAAATATCTTCTACAGTTTGATTAGCCAGTTGATATCTAGCACTTTTGAATAAACTCCAACCGTTATTTATAAGAGCTACTTCTACTCCAACTGCAAATGCAGCAGGTGGATTGGCTACTGTCATAATCTGACCACGAACTTCTAACATAGCCTTATGTGGCAGTAGAAATACATCTTCGTCTCTGGTGTTAAAGGTTCTAATACCAGTTTTATTTGGTTCGTTAGAATTTTCATCAAGGTACTCAACAAACTCGAATTCTGTCACATCGTTGTCGATGTCATAAGTTTCTGTTAACTCGAGATAATTTTTAGTAGACATTTTATTTTATTAGATTATATAAAATTTTATTGCGGCATTGTTACTTTAGATATTAATTTTTGTATGATCTGCTCGCCCTTTGGTGATAATAATTTTTTTGTTGTTGTTATCATAGCTTTTTGAGTTTCTTTTGTTGGAGCGATTTCTGAGATAGCTTGTTTTATTTCAGATGCAGTCGGTGGATCTCCTTTTATTTTATTAGCTATTTTTTGTCCCACTGCAGTCCCAGCGGCAGATGCAGCCCCAGTTGCAAAAGCTTTACCCGCGTCAATAGCAATTGGTGCAACTTTACGCGCTAGTCCTGGAATATTTTTAATAACTTTAGTGAATATATTTCCAAAAAATCCTCCTACTATTTTTCTTCGATAAACTTTTTTTCTTTGTTTCATTATATTTGATGTTTCATAATTTTTACTTTTGCTCGCGTAGATGTAAATAATAAGTTACAATTTCATTACTAACATATAACTGTTTTCCTGATTGATCTGTCAACTGCATCCTTATACTTGATATTTGATCTTCAACGTTTAAAGGATAATATATAATATGTCGTGGAGTTATTTGCATGAGAGAACCTGGCGGGACTTCTGGTGAGAAACTGTAAATCATTTGACCTTTGCTACCTTTTGATGTATAAGAGCCAGAAGCAGTAGAGCAATTTACTAATATTGTATTTACTTCTGTTATATTTGCTGGCAGTTCACTGTCATATGTAATAGGCTGATCAAGTGCAGTGTAAGTTTTTTCAGTAAATCCTAACAGTTGTGCAATACTTCTTTCTCTTGGTTCAAGATTGATTGCTATATTTTTCAAAGTTATCCTAGTTCGCAATGTGTTATAATTTGCTGCTAATTCAAAATTATCAGCCACACCGTTAGCTTTTGTTATGAGCTCTTTGATCGTCTTGTTTAGATCTTCAATATTATAAGCTCCTTGCGGAATTTTTATTTTTTTTGTTGTAGATATTGGAGATGTTGTAATCATAGTAAAATACATTTCATCGTTAACATCATTTTTCACGTTAGGTATAGCATTCCAGCAAGTACAAGAAATTAATCCAATTTCATATTGTTTTGCAGGATCTAGTTCTATAGGTGGAATATAATTTACTGAAAAATTTGCGCTATCTTCTGTAGACTCGCTAGAGTTTAGTAATAATGTTGTTTGCATTCCTTTAATATTATATCATTTTACAAAATTAAGTCGCCGCGATTAAGTCGCGGTGTAAAGTTTCATATTCGTCAGATGTTAATAATTCACTCGATCTTAGATGATCAAGTATGTCAATGATTTCATTATCAAGTTCAACACTAACATTCCCAGCTTCCTTTGATGATATTAATAACATTAATCTACCTATCATTTCAGTAGTTGAAGTAAATACTTTTACACCAGTTCCTGTTTTTTCTTTTCTATATTTTTCTACACGAGATTTATCGAGTTTATCAAATTTTCTTTTAAAACTCCACCCTTTACCAAAAGGTTTTGCTCTACTATTTTCTGCTGTTTTTTTAAACGTGAGAGCAATGACACCCTTTCTCATTCTTTCATAAAGTGGAATCATATTATCAATCTCTGTAACCGTGTTTAATTCATCTTTAGCAGCAGCTCCGTCATTAAATATTACATCTAATTTATCGATTAATGCTTGATATTCTGCATCAGTCCACTTGCTTATATCATCAATACCCCTTATATTTTCTTTGTTTAAAAAATCATCATATTCACTACCTTTTATCTCATCATTTGCTCTTTTTGTAAAATAAAATCTTTGATCTCCAACTTCCATAAACTTTACAGTAAGATCACCGACTCTTTGTTGCTCCTCTCTGATATCTTTTATGTCTCCTGATAAATTTGTTATAATATTTGTTATTCCTTGCGTTGTTAACTCTGCTAATCTTCGCTCAAGTTCCAGCGGATTGTTTATCAATCGATCTGTTTCTGCTTGTCTAGCCGCAGGATCAGCTATATTTGCTGTAAGTGCCTCAATCAGTTTTCTCTTTTCTTCATCAGATCTAGTAACAAGTTTTGCAGCAGCTGCTTCCTGTTGTTCTCTAACAATTCCAACCAAACCTTTTTCCTGTAGTTGCTTAAGTTCTTCTTCTGACAGTGGTTTAGTTTCAGGTTGTTTACCTAATAATGCTTCAGTAACCGGCTTGAAAATTGTAGCTGTTGTTTCTGTAGCAGTTACTTGCCCACGTCGTGCTTCTTGTACTTTTTGCTTAAGTGATGCCTGAGATTGAGCAAGTTTTTTTAGGTCTTCTATGTGTTGTCTGTATCTTGCTCGTTTGTCCATTATTATAATTATAAATTTTATAAAATTGAAACGCTTTACTGTAAGTAACTGTTAATACAACAGCGAAACATTTTAGTTGGATCATTTGTAAGTTTATCAAACAAGAAAAAGTTGTATTTATCTTTTGTAGCATTACGGTAAAGTTCAATAAACTTATCTTTTGTCACGCCACCGCATTGCTCGCTTGCAATATTTCTAACGTCAACATTATCCAATCCTGGAAATAAAATAAAACAACCCGTATTTCGCCTAATAAACCTGTCAACATTATAAAATCCTTGAGCGAGATAAACGGAATTACACTGTTTGTTACGGGACAGTGAAAAATATGATCTTATTTTGTTCATCTCCATGTTGTTTAGCGGAATATCATCAAAAACTACTATCTTATGTTCATCTGCATCAAGTTGATTAACTGGAATAAGATCTTCTGGCTGCCTAATTATAAAAAAATCTTCACCAGCTTTAAGATCATCACGAAGCTTGTTATTATACTCACTTAATAACTCATACTTATCTTGCTGTGGATTGATTGTGTAAATATAAACTCTATCGTAGTTAAAATTATCACCAAGAAGCAAGTTCATAAGCAAATTTGTTTTCCCCGATCCAGTTCGCCCAACAATAAGATAATGACAATCAGGAAGTTCATTGTTATGTTTATGCTTCACTAGTCTCTCTGTATCAAAGTTTAGTATCGACGATTTTGCCATTTTGTATAATATTAAACTAGTGTTGATAATTTTATCTAGGATAGTAAATAATGAGCTACTATACAAAATTTGGAACATTATTAGAAGATTTATCTACAAAACGTTTTAAAGGTGACTTATCCAAATATGCAACTCTTGATCGGCTCAAAAATGAAATCAATAATTTACTAAATCTTACCAGCGTAGATCCAGATGAAGTTGTCATTTTCCAAGACAAAGAAGGACGATTAAAGACGAGTAATGTAAAACTGTCAGATGTAGTTGTACGAAATACTGCTGCGATTGCTAATAATATCGTTACTTTTAACAATCTAGGTAATATACAAGATTCTGGTAGGTCAGTTAATGATTTTGTTAAAAAAGATGGTGATGTATTTAGTGGGAATATTGTTATGAAACAAAATAAGATTACAGATCTTGGAAACCCAACTGAGGATGGGGATGCTGTCACTAAAAAATATGTCAATGATTGGGACGCTTCAATTACTAATGAAATCACAGCACTCAAAAATGATTTTACCAGTCACGTGAACACATTTTTAAGTTTTCGCAGAAGCATAAACAAAATTAGAGATGAATTTTTTGGAAATCCATCAAATGTTGGCATTACACTCGCTAATATTAACACAAAATTTAATGATATTAACACAGAACTCAATGATATTATTAGTGGAATTCCAAATATTGTTGAGAAAACGAGTATGGTTAAAATTCCTCACAAACAGATTAAAAATATTGTGTATACTATTGCATCTGGGTCTAGTACATGGACGAGGCAAAATAATTCTATCAAATACACTGCAAAAGTTACTGGTATGTATAGATTGTCAGTGTTTAGCAGTGCAAAGTTTAGAATATCTACCAAATATCCATTTCGTCATCCAAATGATGACTCATCTGGAGTATTATCTGTAATAATAAACATAAATTCTGAAGAAGAATTTGTACTTGAACCAGTTGATAAAACTTTACAATTAGCGAATTTTCTCTGGTGTTTGGAATTTATAGCTGAATATTAACCAGCTCTTATTATGGATTAACCAAACATAGGACTATGTGAACTAATATTATAATGAAAAGAAGTATAGTTGATTTCAATCATATTTCAAAAGATATTTCAGAACAGGATGTGGACGCATTAATACAATATTATAAATATTATCATAGAAAACTTTGGTGTGTGAAAAAATGTTACAAATACTACAACAAGATCCTTCGAGTAATATCTTATCTACCCTTGTTAATGACTAGTTCTGGTATAATTTCAAGTGGGGTATCATTAAATCCCTTTTTGTTAATCATATCTGCTATTGGTGTTTCACTTACAGCGGTGTGTAAAAAAGTAGAACCAAGACTTTTGATAAAGAAGCACGGTTGTTTAACATCAATTAAAACTTACAAGAAACTACTTGATCACATCCGGTCTTACCTACGAGGAGTTAAATATAATATGGATGATTTATTACGTGAATTTCGTATTATTGACAATATGTTAACAGACATTCTACCAATGAGGGTTAGCAAGTATGAAAAAAAATATCATAAAAAATATGAGTAACATAAAATTTTATCTAAACTTAAGATATAATATAACTAAAATAATATCATTTTCATTCTAATGCTAGTTTAATTTCCACCTTGTTAACTGAAACGTTCTAACACAGTTTAATTTTCATCCTGTTATCTTGTGGTAAAACCCGTTTGCCGTCTTTAGAATAATTGTATTCCACACATGCGCTGTTCTAACAAATTAGTCACCTCTGTATCAGAGCTTATCGCATTCCAACACCTGTTGTTTTGTTTGGTTACAAAATACCTGTTTACAGGTAGTAGTAGGGGGAAAAAAAGAGGTGGGGGAGGGTGAGTCAAAACCCTGTTTTATTTTGGAAAAAAAGGGGGTGGGGTGGGGGATAATTTAGGACTATAATTTATACTTGTTTGGAGGGTAAAAAAACAAAGTGAGTTGAAAACCTGGTTTTCTAATACTACTGTCGCCAAAATAAGCATTACTAAATCTGAAAAGATTGCATCAGCATTTTCAGGCTATGATAACAGTCATAAACTCGACCATCTGAAAATTTTACACGTAGTCGATGATGTACTTTTGGAAACAAAAATTTTGACAGCAAAATCTCGGAATCTTCTTTAACAGCTAAATCGAGAAAGATATTATCTGTAAGAAACATTGACATTGTGGCGGATGAAATGCATCAAGAAATAAACAAACAAATTAGAAGAACTTACTTCATCAGGGTCAGGTTGGAAATTTGAAATGATAACAGAAGTTTGTGTTCACAAAGCAAAATATAAAGTACCTCGCGGCAATTTGTACGTCGATCTTCCGCAAAAAATAAAAACAAAAATGCTGTATAAATGTCAAAAGTAACGATCACAGATATTTCCAATAGTATGTTTTTTCTGCAATGTTTCCTAAAGAACAAAATTCTGATCGCGTTAACAAGTATTTTCCACGCAAGAACGAACTAAATTTAGATGACATCAACTTTCCATTAGCAGCAAGTCATATACCAAAGTTCGAAAAACAAAACGGTTCTTCAGTAAATGGTTTTGACTAGGCAAGCTAGAAAACATTTACCCGAGGTATGTCTCAGAATAGACAATCAATTTATTATTTCATATGTTACATTACTATTGGATAAAAACTTTAACTGTCTATTTGGCATACAGAACAGTAAAAACAAAGACAGGAAATAATTATGTTATAAATGTCTGCACGGTTTTTCTTACGATGAATGACTGCAGAACCATCTGAAATACCGCCTCACCATTCAAAACCCAACTATACCGAAAGAAAAAGAAAACATTAAAATTTAAAATTATAATCATGAACTGTGTATTCCTTTGCTATTTACGCAGATTTCGAGTGTCGATCCTGTGGCTGGAGCAGAAAATAATCCGAAAAATCATGTACCAGAAAAATACATTATATTCCGTGTGGAGTAGCTTATAAGGTAGTTTGTTGCGCCAGTAATAAATTTTCTTCTACAATAGAGCCATATAGAGGTGAAAATCTTGTCGTGTTGTTACTAATATATTAATAGATGATGACAAACAATGACAGATTATATAGAACAACTCCGATAAAAATAACGTCTAAACAACAACTCGACTTTGATGAGGCTTGTTAATTGTCATATTTGTGAAAAGTTGCTAGCGGACTACAAGACGTGAGATCACTGTCATTTGACCGGCCAATATCGTGGAGCAGCTGTAATTTAAAATTTCATGCTTAAGGTTGTATTCCTGTAGTGTGACAACTTTCGTGGCCACGACAGTCACATTATTATGGAAGATTTTGGTGCTAAAACTATTAAAGCTACACTAAAATTAAATAATGTGATAAAATATATTCCAAAAAATTTTGAAAAGTATTTGTCGGTGACAATCGGTAAATTGCGCTTTACTGACAGTATGTTAGTATGGCTGCATCATTAGACGAGCTCGTTAAAGGTTTCAGCAGTTTCGCTAACCTAAAGAGTTGCTTCGAAGAAAACTATATCAATCTGACAAAAAGGGTATCTTTCCTTACGAGTACCTTGAAGATTGGAGCAGATTTAATGAAACGTCTCCTCTTGACAAAGATAAATTTTACTCGCAGCTCAAAAATGAAAACATCACATAATGACGAGTATAAATATGCACAAGATACGTGGAATAAATTTGCCTCTAAAACATTTAGTGATTATTACGATTTTGTATCTGAAAACAGATATATTATTGCTAGCAGATGTTTGAAAAAATTTTCGTCAAGGTACTTATGCAAATTACGGATTAGATCTTGTTGATATTATTCTGTTCCAGCTCTGTCTTTGGACGCTTTAATAAAAGCGAGCAAAATATAAAATATAATTAAATCTCTTAACATATATCGATATGTTTAACTTTATTGAAAAAGGCATCAGAGGCGAAATTAGCGTTATAACAAAAATATGCAATAGCTAATAATAAATATATCAAAGGTTATGATACAAATCTCCAGTCGAGTTACGTTATTTATTTCGACTGTGTTAATTTGTTTGGATGGAGTTTGTCACAGCGAATGCCTTGAGGTGGGTTTCATTGGATAACTCCAAATCAATTTTTTAAAGAAACTGAAAAAGATCTTCCGAAAGTCATTTGATATTTGATTGAAGTTAATCAAGACTATCCTAGCTCGTTACATGATCTACATAACGATTATAAGTTTTGCGTAGTCAATGGCGATTGATTACAGTGAATTATAGTCTGAACAGCAAGCAATGATAACAGCAAAAAATCCAATCGCTAACAAGTTAGTTCCAAATTTGGTAGATAAAAGAAATTACGTTATGCATTAAAAAAAATTTGAAGCAAGCAGTAGATGCTGGACTAATTCTGAGAAAAGAGTCTGAGAGAGTGAGAGAGTTTGTTGGACTAAGAAGCAAAATGTACACTGTCATATTAGACAACAATAAACTGACAAAGAAAGCTAAAGGTATCCATCGCGGGTATGTTAAAAAGATGATTTATTCTGACGATTACAGAGTAGCTCTAAACAAATAATGGTCAAAACTCAACAATAATCATTTGGATTTAATGATGAAATTTCAGGTATTTAATTTAGTAAATTTGACAAAATTAAACTGTTTCTTATCAGATCAGACAATAGCGACTAATTTCTGTATCTTGAAAGTTTACGAGATACACTTACATTAAAATACGAAACTTTACATAATCCAATAAGCCAAAATCGGTATAAAAAAATCAACATCGACCTGGACAGGTCAAAGGTTGGTCAAAAGGTAGTAAAGTACTTTCTTAAGACAATAGCAATGAAAGAAATGATTGAGTGTCACCGCAAGGTATCTGGCATGATTGAATTTCTGCTATACAATCATGATAACACGTTATTCCTAATAGAGAATGTAGATATACTTTTCACAGGGCCAGAAATATAGTTCTGTATACTACTACATGTTTTTAAATAGGAAGAAAATCAAACTTAAGTTTACTTTATATTCTTTCGTAAGCTGTCGAACGTGAAATACATACTGTAATATTTTTTTCCGTATGTGTTAATGATAATGTAATGGAGTTGTAAATCTGATAATATTTTTAAGACTTACAAATCCTGATAGAGATCTGTATTTGATAAAGTAACTAGCAATTCTCTTTACGTAAATAATATATCATTACTGTAGATTCTCGCTTACAGTTCAACTGTTTCAGATGCAAATATGCTTGTTTATCATGCCAAGGCATATTTTTGTCTGTGCAGTGCTGTTATTAAGTAGTTAGTGAAACAAACACGTTAAACTCGGATCTGTGGTGTATAATGCTTTTGCACATTTTTATCTGTAGTTTAGCCTCAATACGCATATAGTGTATAACATTTTTATCTGTAGTTTAGCCTCAACACGCATATAGTGTATAACATTTTTATCTGTAGTTTAGCCTCAACACGCATATAGTGTATAAATTTTTATCTGTAGTTTAGCCTCAACACGCATATAGTGTATAACATTTTTATCTGTAGTTTAGCCTCAACACGCATATAGTGTATAACATTTTTATCTGTAGTTTAGCCTCAACACGCATATAGTGTATAACATTTTTATCTGTAGTTTAGCCTCAACACCCATATAGTGTATAACATTTTTATCTGTAGTTTAGCCTCAACACGCATATAGTGTATAACATTTTTATCTGTAGTTTAGCCTCAACACGCATATAGTGTATACATTTTTATCTGTAGTTTAGCCTCAACACGCACATAGTGTATAACATTTTTATCTGTAGTTTAGCCTTAACACGCATATAGTGTATAACATTTTTATATGTAGTTTAGCCTCAACACGCATATAGTGTATAACATTTTTATATGTAGTTTAGCCTCAACACGCATATAGTGTATAACATTTTTATCTGTAGTTTAGCCTCAACACGCATATAGTGTATAACATTTCAGCATACAGAATATTGATTTATTCTCTGCAGTTGGTACGTAGTCTTGAAACAGCCCATTTTATCTGCTGTCTTAACAAAGACAATATTATGGTCGTATACAAAATGATCTATTTTTATCCAGCACTTGAAAAATCGTTTTATATACAAACTAAAATCATTTATATATCTATAATTATTTACATTAATGCTTTAAAAATAAGATATTTTTATATTTTTCTTTATCCTTGACCTTTACGCGAGTGTCTCATTGTAGAATCCTATACTGCCAGGATTTGATTTCACTTTTTTGTATAATATAAAATAAAAAATAACGTATTTCTCAATTTATTTATAATATATCGTTTTTAAAAGAGAAAATATAAATCAAATTTACGAGGTTTCAAAATTAGCAAATTTATTGCTGTTTTGGTATTTATATAATAGGTTTTTTCATCATATATACATAGTGAGTCTGGTGACAGATTGCAAACGCGTTGGATTTTCATTCTCTAGGTCCATGGTTCGAAACTCGTGAAAGACAAATTGTCTGTGAAGTAGATATTGTGCCAGAAGTTTTAATTTATTGGAATCTTGACCAGCCCCTTTCTATGTTTGAATAGAAATTGGAGGACTTTCCCAACATGTCAACAGATGGTGTGGTGTAATTTTGCACTTTCCCAGGGTTGATTATTAGGGAAGTGTGCCGTTTTCTATTCGATCGCAGAGAAAAGGTCATAAACATCCTCATCATAATTATCATCTTCATTGCATGTATTAATGTATATAATCATCGTCATTGTATATGATCATAATAATCCTTAATTAAGATATAACCATTATATCTAACTATATTCATTGTGTATAATTTTGATCATCCTTAAGCAGGATATGTGCTTTGTGCTGTCCTTAACTAAGATTTTATCATTGCATATAATCATAACCATTGTATATAATCATTGTATATAACCATCTTGATTTTCAAAAGTCGTCTATAAGGACAAGTTTTTTTTTATTGTTTTAAACAATTTTCTGTAGCTTTAGTGATATCGTTATCAAATAATATATGAACCACGTTATCAATAAATATTATCAAATCATCTGCCCAACCCGCTATCCGCTCATCATTTTCAGTCGCGAATAACCATACCGACCCAAATTTCGGCGACATAAGAAAACCTACTTTTTAATGCAATCGCATATTATTTTAGGTTTTATACTAGTATAACCTGACGCTGAATTGATTGAATTAAATCTATAACAAAATCTGTTTGTCAGATCAAATCCAACATGTCGTACTCAATGACAGAAGGACATTATATATAATATTTCATTTGTTTAATACGAAAATGACATTTTATGTAAAACTAACAATATTATTTTGGTTAATAATTATATGAAGTAGTATTGGTGATTGATCTGATCCTCTCTAGAGACTCCCCTGCTCTGACAGAACATATTTTTGTCAGAAAATGTGCTAGAAAGCCTTATCATATGAAAGCTAAAATAAGGTTCATAACAAAATGTTAACGTATTACACTATTTTTAGGCGGGAGTAGGAGGGTATCTAAGAAAGTATTATCAAAGTACCTATACTACTAGAATACCGACCATGATGAAGCGTTTGAATAAACAGATGTTCAAGTGATATTGATCGCAGTGAGGGTGCAATATGGATATTTACAGAAGCAGAATAATAGAGGAATTAAAACTGAAAAAAATATTTTAAAACATTTTTAATGTGATCCTGCTTCATTCATCCCGTTTTGTCCACGTTTGCAGCTGTCTGTTTTTATTACACTACATTTGATATGGTTTCTAAGCGTAATGAAAATATTTATTTTAAAGAAGCTTACTCGTACAAAAGCAAATCAGTGTGACGTGTGTTTATTTAATTCACATACTTTATTTTGCATTTGAAGCTATATATGAGGCAAAAAATTAACCCGATGTCATAGGATCAGAAACAGATGATTGGGTCCTCAATTTCATACACAGCTTTTACTCGTTTGTGCTTCAAAGTTAGCTTCTCCAGCTCCTTTCGTTACCTTGGCAAATAAACGTCCATAGCAATGGTTAGAAATCAGTGATTTGTATAACAATTGGTATCAGTCTGGTATTTGAAATGATGGAGATTCTTGTGAAAAACAAACCTTATGACGTCAGAGTCTTATTGATTAAGACCGTACTCATATCTTTAAGAATGCACTAAAGGGAAGTGTGTCCAATTCGAATTATGTCTGAATGAAGTATATGGCTGGACATAAGAGAATATCTGAAAGTTATTATGTACTACTATTTCAAACGTTCACAGAACATCTGGAACATTTCCCAGGAGCAATCTTTCTCAGTGATCGAATGATCCATTTTATAATGCGGACTGTGCATATATGTAAGAATCAACAAGGTAAAGCTTCTAATTAAATTACATAAGCATTTTGAACTAGATATATTTGCATTATATATATATATATATATATATATATATATATATATATACAAAGCATATATATATACATAGCATATATATGCTATGTATATATATATATGCTTTATATATATATATATATATATATATATATATATATATATATATATATATATATATATATATATATATATATAAAGAATACAAATCATATGGCGAATAACAACCCTCTCAAGCTTACTGGATCCACCAAGGGATCACGTTTGTCAGGGATTAATTAAAATAGATGCAATAAACTGACGACGAACAGTACGAAACTAGTAACTAACTAGCCTAAGCGCTTTCGACTCTTAATGAGTCTTTTTCAAAGGCAAATACAAAACATAGTTACGACAAACAAATAAACACAAAAACGTTGCGTTTGTAAACTTCTACATTTCTATCTTCACATGTGCTAAAACTATAAATACAACCAGCTTGTATAGACTAGTTGCGGAAACTGAAAACGTTGTATAATTCCCTAAAAGTCTACAAGCCAAAGCGACATCTATTTTTACTTTGTGTACATATGTAACGCAGATTATATCCCGGATATTTGATTCTATACCGGTTATTCTTATAGTAAAAATTGAAGGATAAGAAGATTTAGAAAATGTTAAATTCTACTAGTGCATAGTTTTCATTTTCTAGTCTTCTTGGTTTAGACCGCTTGGTTTCAATGTTCTAAGGCGGCGTATCCAGTATGATTCCTTTTCCTTCCTGGTTTCGGAACTCCAGCTGTGGTTGTTGGCAATAGCGATAAGTATTATATCACTGAAAGTGTGGCCAGGGGAGGAGAAGTGTTCTGCGACCGGGCTTCTGTACAGCTTTTTTGTCATCCAATCAGATCTATGAAGGTTTATCCTTATGTGTAGCTTTTCAGTTTCTCCCACGTACTGAAGGCCACAGATCTTACATGTGATGAGATAAATCACATTCTCTGTTTTGCACGTTTTGTTTGGACCATGTATGTTTAGTTTTTCTTTAGTCACTGTGCTAGTGAATGTCTTGGTCTCTATCATATGTTGACAGGTTTTGCATCTTTTATCGCCACAGGGTCCAGATTGACTAGGTTGGTTTTGACTAGCGATTGTTGTTAGCTTGGCCCTGACTAGGATGTCCTTTAGGTTTTTTGGTCTCCGGTAAGCTACTACAGGTTTGTTCGGAAGTATTAGGTTTAGTATGTCTGACGAATATTATGTCTGACGATACGCAGAATTTGCTCCGACGATGAAAGATTCCTAGAAAGGTCTGAAGAGCTGGCTAAACATTTAATTTACCGAGGCTACGACAAAGACCTGATTGCGGAGGCAATCCAAAGGGCCAAACAAACAAACCGTGATGACCTACACAGATATGGACAGAAAGAAAAGGTTGATAGGATACCACTTATTATGACCTATCACCCAGACAATCCCAAAGTAGGTAAAATCATCGCAAACCACTGACCAACCGTGCAATCGTCAGACATACTAAACCTAATACTTCCGAACAAACCTGTAGTAGCTTACCGGAGACCAAAAAACCTAAAGGACATCCTAGTCAGGGCCAAGCTAACAACAATCGCTAGTCAAAACCAACCTAGTCAATCTGGACCCTGTGGCGATAAAAGATGCAAAACCTGTCAACATATGATAGAGACCAAGACATTCACTAGCACAGTGACTAAAGAAAAACTAAACATACATGGTCCAAACAAAACGTGCAAAACAGAGAATGTGATTTATCTCATCACATGTAAGATCTGTGGCCTTCAGTACGTGGGAGAAACTGAAAAGCTACACATAAGGATAAACCTTCATAGATCTGATTGGATGACAAAAAAGCTATACAGAAGCCCGGTCTCAGAACACTTCTCCTCCCCTGGCCACACTTTCAGTGATATAATACTTATCGCTATTGCCAACAACCACAGCTGGAGTTCCGAAACCAGGAAGGAAAAGGAATCATACTGGATACGCCGCCTTAGAACATTGAAACTAAGCGGTCTAAACCAAGAAGACTAGAAAATGAAAACTATGCACTAGTAGAATTTAACATTTTCTAAATCTTCTTATCCTTCAATTTTTACTATAAGAATAACCGGTATAGAATCAAATATCCGGGATATAATCTGCGTTACATATGTACACAAAGTAAAAATAGATGTCGCTTTGGCTTGTAGACTTTTAGGGAATTATACAACGTTTTCAGTTTCCGCAACTAGTCTATACAAGCTGGTTGTATTTATAGTTTTAGCACATGTGAAGATAGAAATGTAGAGGTTTACAAACGCAACGTTTTTGTGTTTATTTGTTTGTCGTAACTATGTTTTGTATTTGCCTTTGAAAAAGACTCATTAAGAGTCGAAAGCGCTTAGGCTAGTTAGTTACTAGTTTCGTACTGTTCGTCGTCAGTTTATTGCATATATATATATATATATATATATATATATATATATATATATATATATATATATATATATATATTGTTACGTATTTTTGATTAAATTGCTCGTGTGTAAGGTTTAAAATTCTTTTTATTTCATATTTGTTTCATTGTATTTAATTGCAATGAATGTTGTGCTCAGATTCGGGATTTTATTTTTAGTAGTGAGATATATTTTTATCACCAAGATTGTTTATTCCATATGAAGATGTAATATGTGAGAATTATCATTGAGTTTGTCTTAATTTTGGTAATAGTGTCAACAGGAAGTTAAAATGATTGGTAAGTATCACGAGCATACTTTCTTTGCGTGATCACTGCTTGTAAACAGTCTTTTTATGATTGGTTTTTAAGAACGATCATGCTGGCGGAAATGACAAAATAGTGTAGTAAGAGACCACATGACCAATCACGCTGTACTTCGAATGAGGCAATTGGGATTTAAATACGCAATCTTATTTTTTTTATTCATTCAAAACCTTGAAGGAATAAGGTTTATTTTTAATTTGTTGTTAAGATTGTTTATTCTTCGTCTGATTTGTGGATTGAATGATATATTCCCCTTAAAACGCAACAAGTTGGCTTTTCTTTGAACATTTCTAAAATACATTCATGGAAGCTTATTATGGAATTATTCGGAAACAAAGGCTGTGATTCAAGTGAGAAATTATTGTTATTCATACATTGGACTATATCTGACGTCATCGCCTTCCATATTTATCAGTAGTCTGGACTTAAACATGGATTCTTTTAGGACTATTTAGTGAGAGGTCTTGTGTTTTCATTCCTAGGATCACATTTTGGATCATGTTCACAGATTGTAAGTCCTATTTACTACTTTTAACATTGTCGTCTATTGAAATAAATTGTTTTGCTAAAATATGCAAAGCTTGTTGTATTTCACTCTTTTCTTTGCTACTGAGTACAATCTATTGTCACGTAACTCTCTCTCTCTCTCTGTATATATATATATATATATATATATATATATATATATATATATATATATATATATATATATTCAGAATTACACATAGAGACAGACCAAATTATTCTAAACGTTAAGGATATGTACCAACCAGTGTGCGATGGCAAATCTGGGTCACATTGTTTATTTATGGACAAATGTTGTAAAGGCGCAAATACGCAAGACGCTCTCTCTCTCTCTCTCTCTCTCTCTCTCTCTCTCTCTCTCTCTCTCTCTCTCTCTCTCTCTCTCTCTCTCTCTCTCTCTCTGCCTCATCTTGCATTTAAAATCCAGCCACGCTGACAATTGTTTGGTATGCAGGCGTTTCTTGTTGTATGGCTTCATGGGCTATCAATATAAAAAACTTTTCTTCTTTGGACACCTCGAGACATATATTGATGAAGGATCCTGGAGGCAAATACAAACGAATACACAATTATTCCACAGGGATTAAATCTAAATTAATAATTATTGTTCTCTCTGCTAGGAATGATGTTATGGGATACGTACAGCCTGATTAAAATCGACATCTTTAATCTTTTTTATCTTTTCAAAACGCGAGTTCTACTCCCATGCCGTTGAAGGGAGTATACAATATCACTTTTCATTGAGTTATTGAAGACAATATGATAATACGCAGACGACATTTGATCTAAACCGGGCTTTTATTATTCTTCATAGATTGTACAGCAACACCGTTTTCCTCAATGTTTTTTAGTCGGGTACCCTTTCCTTTATCTTAATCTGAAATTTCAATTTTCATGAAGAAAATTATAAATCTTGAGGAATTAATAATTGTCCTTGACGAGGTTTAATTTCAGCGAGTATTTATAGTTCCGTGTCGTTTTTAATGTTTTATTTCTTATCGCCTATTGTATTGTCTCATTTCAGATTATGCTGTTATGCCATCTGATATTATGCTTGGGCTTCTGTCTGAACGAACAATTACTAACTGTAATTCTTTGTCTTAAACGTTCCTTATAGTCTGTTTAGCTGAATGTAATCACGTTTTGCATTAGTGATGTAAATGACATATTGCATTTTAATATTAATGATATAATTTGCATCTTGTCATTAATTTCAGTTTTAACGTTATTCTGTACAGTATTATTGTCTGTCTGCGATATATTTATAATTCTCTATAAATAATCATACATAACTTGATTTCTTTCATAGGAATCCGGACTGTCTGTGTAGATAGATGAGAATTAATTACTTTTTCGTCGCGCAAGTGTGTCTGTTACGCTCGTGTGATTTCATCACTGATCCAGTTGCTTCATTTAGTTGTGATGGAATATTAGCTCTTGTGAGCAAGGAATAGCATGGGTGCAGTTTACACTCGTACCTGGGTTCAAATCTCCGTAGAATACGAATTAACATTACTCTGACCTGTATGATAGTATTATTTGTAGCAAATATTAATTTTGCTATTATTATCAAGCATTTTTCTATATAATCCAGGGATAGCACCTTCTGTTATATCTGGTGTATATTTATAATTCTTCTATTATCAACCCTATATACCTTGATTTCTTTCTTAGGAGTCCGGAATGACCATGTATAAAGTATGTGTGCTACGCACAAGTGCATCTATCACCAATACAGGCGCATCATTATTTAATGATGCGTGTTTAGTCGTGATGGCATATGGGCTCCTGTGTGCAGGCAATGCCATGAGTGCCGTTTACCCGGATACCTGGGTATCGAATTTCGGTAGAGTAGGAATCAAAATTCTCTGACATGTTGTTGTTCGTCCGTCGAGTCGAAGGAAACCACTCTAGTCATCCGTGAGTTGGAGTGGCTGGTTCTGTTCTGTGTGTGCACAGGTGGCTGATAAGTCCTATCCTTGCAAGGAAGGAGGGTTACTGGCGAGTGCTTTTCTGACTTGCCTCTTCAGTTCTGCAGCTACTGTCCTGCTAGATTCGTACAGCTTTGAGCCTTTGTGTAGATAGGAGTTGATCACTGGCTGTTTGCTCCCACGTATCAGGATTTATGTTAAACCTGTATGATATTATTAAATATGTAGTTGTTTTCTTCGATCATCAATGTGGCAGAGATACGGCATTTCGTGATTACAGTGTATTGTCTCAACTGTTTTAACAAGCAATGAGAGGCGATTACACACATGCAAGGAAGACGTAAATGTAATAAACTGTACGTTTATACTATCAGCTATTTAAACATTGATCGTTTCTCACACGTATGATGTTTATAAGGACACACTAAAAGAGTCAATTGCAAATTACTACTGCCTGATTAAATGCAAGTTATACCATTTTGGTCGTCATTTTGTTAGGAAAATGGCATATGCATCTTTAAAACATTTACTCTTTGGAATTCCAATTATGTATGCCTAATACGTCAAGTACCAATTAGCCACAATACTCAATTAAAAACGGTATCACACCCAACATCTGACGGGTGAATCAAAATCATTTTTTAATTATACATACTTTGTTTTCTTCTCTAACATTTTAACCACAGAAATATAAACCCGAAACTGTTTTCATACATTATGTTTTAATATGTCTTTTTTTATCTTCAATATTTATTTAAAAAAAGAAACCTAAATGCAAAATCAAATTCAGGGAACATATTAAATTATTACCAATCTACTTATCATTCCAGCCACAGACCTCGAATTTTGTGTGGGCTAGACTAATTGTAATAATTGTCAAAAATGTAATAAATGTAAAAAATGTATTAAATAAATATCATTAAGTAAATACTAATATATATGATACCATTGATATCATTTATTCGAGGCGTATTACATTTATATCGTTTATAATAACCTGTATATAATGAATACTCAAATGTATGATATGATGCCATTTATATCTTTAATACTAAACCTTATTACATTAATGATGCAATGTATTATATGATGTCATTAATATCGTTAATACTAAAATGCGTTATATCATTTACATCACTAATGCAAAACCTGGTCAGTGTTACATTCTGCTAAATAACTGTCTAACCTGTATATAATGAATACTCAAATGTATGATATGATGCCATTCATATCTTTAATACTAAACCTTATTACATTAATGCTGCAATGTATTATATGATGTCATTAATATCGTTAATACTAAAATGCGTTATATCATTTACATCACTAATGCAAAACTTGATCAGTGTTACATTCTGCTAAATAACTGTCTTACCTTTAAAAGAAAAAATATAAAGAAATTTAAATACAAAGTAGTACAGATATTGATTATTAGTTCAGACCCCAATCCTTTCATCATATAGGAGGGTATTATGGGTATAATCTGAAATGAGACAATACAGTATGCAAGAAATATAATACATGAATTTAGTTAATGACGAAAGCATACAGAGACCATTGGTAAGGCCATAGGCTCAACAAAATGAGTCTGGGAAGAGACGAAACATTTTGTAAATTCAAATAACGTAAGTTTGAAGGTAATCGTATTAAAATGTTCCGTTAGGTGGAGAGGACATACGTGATACACTAAAACGGTCAACGCTGAAAAGGACTTTATTAATTCCTGAAGATTTATATTTGTCTTAAAGGAAAATGAAATTTCAGATCAGGACAAAGTAAAGGGTGCCCGACTAAAAAACATTGAGGGAAACGGTGTTGCACTACAATTTATAAAGAATAATAAAAGTCCGGTTTAGATCAAATGTCGTCCGCGTGTTATCATATTGTCTTGAATAACTCAATGAAAACTGATATTTTATCCTCCCTTCAACGGCATGGGAGTAGAACGCGCGTTTTGAAAAGAAAAAGATTCAGGATGTCGATTTTAATCAGGCTGTACGTCTCCTATTATATAATTATAGCAGTGAGAAAGATAATTATTAATTTAGATTTAATCCCCGTGGAATAATTGTATATTCGTTTATCTTTGCCTTCAGGAATCTTCATCAATAAATGTCTCGAAGTGTCCCAGAAGTAAAGTGTGTGTTTTGTGTTGACTGTTCATGGAACAGTAAAAGAAGACACGTTTGATAGACACAAGGTCTTTACCTGCGTATCAGAGAGAGAGAGAGAGAGAGAGAGAGAGAGAGAGAGAGAGAGAGAGAGAGAGAGAGAGAGAGAGAGAGAGAGAGAGAGAGAGAGAGATTCCAAGTTTAAAGATTTCCTCACATGACGAAGAGATTGCTTAGGTTGAAGCTTACAGAAAGTCTTGAGCATTTGCGCCCTGATCATTTTTGTGTCAACATACATCCCAATTACATTATTTATCCATATATATATGCTTGTAGATGGGATACAAGGAGACTCAGAGTCGACATCGTAAACAGACACACACAGATATCTATCTATCTATCTATCTATCTATCTATCTATATATATATATATATATATATATATATATATATATATATATATATATATATATATATATATATATATGCAATAAACTGACGACGAACAGTACGAAACATGTAACTAACTAGCCTAAGCGCTTTCGACTCTTAATGAGTCTTTTTCAAAGGCAAATACAACACATAGTTATGACAAACAAATAAACACAAAAAGTTGTGTTTGTAAACCTCTACATTTCTGTCTTCACATGTGCTAAAACTATAAATGCAACCAGCTTGTATAGACTAGTTGCGGAAACTGAAAACGTTGTATAATTCCCTAAAAGTCTACAAGCCAAAGCGACATCTATTTTTACTTTGTGTACATATGTAACGCAGATTATATCCCGGATATTTGATTCTATACCGGTTATTCTTATAGTAAAAATTGAAGGATAATAAGAAGATTTAGAAAATGTTAAATTCTACTAGTGCATAGTTTTCATTTTCTAGTCTTCTTCGTTTAGACCGCTTGGTTTCAATGTTCTAAGGCGGCGTATCCAGTATGATTCCTTTTCCTTCCTGGTTTCGGAACTCCAGCTGTGGTTGTTAGCAATAGCGATAAGTATTATATCACTGAAAGTGTGGCCAGGGGAGGAGAAGTGTTCTGCGACCGGACTTCTGTACAGCTTTTTTGTCATCCAATCAGATCTATGAAGGTTTATCCTTTTGTGTAGCTTTTCAGTTTCTCCCACGTACTGAAGGCCACAGATCTTACATGTGATGAGATAAATCACATTCTCTGTTTTGCACGTTTTGTTTGGACCATGTATGTTTAGTTTTTCTTTAGTCACTGTGCTAGTGAATGTCTTGGTCTCTATCATATGTTGTGATTTATCTCATCACATGTAAGATCTGTGGCCTTCAGTACGTGGGAGAAACTGAAAAGCTACACAAAAGGATAAACCTTCATAGATCTGATTGGATGACAAAAACGCTGTACAGAAGCCCGGTCGCAGAACACTTTTCCTCCCCTGGCCACACTTTCAGTGATATAATACTTATCGCTATTGCTAACAACCACAGCTGGAGTTCCGAAACCAGGAAGGAAAAGGAATCATACTGGATACGCCGCCTTAGAACATTGAAACTAAGCGGTCTAAACCAAGAAGACTAGAAAATGAAAACTATGCACTAGTAGAATTTAACATTTTCTAAATCTTCTTATTATCCTTCAATTTTTACTATAAGAATAACCGGTATAGAATCAAATATCCGGGATATAATCTGCGTTACATATGTACACAAAGTAAAAATAGATGTCGCTTTGGCTTGTAGACTTTTAGGGAATTATACAACGTTTTCAGTTTCCGCAACTAGTCTATACAAGCTGGTTGTATTTATAGTTTTAGCACATGTGAAGACAGAAATGTAGAGGTTTACAAACACAACGTTTTTGTGTTTATTTGTTTGTCATAACTATGTGTTGTATTTGCCTTTGAAAAAGATTCATTAAGAGTCGAAAGCGCTTAGGCTAGTTAGTTACTAGTTTCGTACTGTTAGTCGTCAGTTTATTGCATATATTTTAATTAATCCGTGACACACGTGATCCCTTGGTGGGTCCAGTACACTTGAGAGGGTTGTTATTCGCCATATGATTTGTATTCTTTATATATATATATATATATATATATATATATATATATATATATATATATATATATATATATATATATATATATATATATATATATACATACATACATACATAGTCCACATTTTGAGATGGATCATTCTATCATCGAAAACGATTGCTCCTGGGAAAATGTTTAGATGTTCTGTGAACGTTTGAAATAGTAGTATATAATAACTTTGAGAACTTTCACTCATACGGATCCCTATAATCCAATCAGTTATGATTTGGTATCAGACATAAATCCCTTTTATGCATTTATAAAGATATGGCTACGGTTTAAGTTATTAAGACTGATGTCATAAAGTTTTCCATTGCCGCGTTCACATGCAACTCCATCATTTGAAATACTAAACTGATAATTATTATACAGAACACTAACCGTTGCTATGCAAGTTCATTTGCCAAAGTCTGGAAGAGAACTGGAGAAGCTACCGATGAAGCACAAATGGGGAAAAGGTGTGTATGAAGTTGAGGATCCAATCAACTGCTTCTGATCCTGTATAAAATGAAGTATATGCATTATGAAAAACAACTCACACTGATCTCATGTAATACGGAAAAGCTTCTCACTGAAACAAACTATCCTTCATACTAAGAAACCCTACCAAAAGTGACGTAATATAAATAGACAGCTGCAACAATGGACAAATTGACTGAATGAAGCAGGAGCACGACAAAAAGTTTTTAAAATTATATTTTCAATCTTAATTCCGCATAAATTCTGCTTTTGTAAATACCACTATTGCACCGTCACTACCATCATCATTTTAACATATGTATCATCCGATGCTTTATCATGGTCGCCATTCTTGGTATTATCATTATCATTATCACACATATTTCGCTACCATCATCATCGCCGTCATCCTTGTCGTCGTCTTCATCACCACCAACATCATCATTATTATCATCGTCGTCCTCATAGTCTCCTTCTTCTTCTTCCAAGCCATTTAATTTTATAAAGATACAAAACTTTAAGAATAGCTCTCTGCTGTCTATTCACTTGCAATGAAGTTTTATTTGCTAACGTTTTTTGTTTTCCAAAACTTTTCATTATAAGATTTAGTTTTCATTTTTTTTAACAAGTTCGGGAATTAAACATTCAATCTTAAAACAGATGTCTGTTCGGGGTCAAGTGTTACTGAAGTGTCGGAACGGTCAACAGTATGCTACGTTCAGGAAACATCTGGAAATATAGTGTTTTCATCGTGTAATAAGTGTAAACAAATAAGTTTTTGTTTCTTTAATTTTCACACAAAAGTCGCATGCTGCTGTAAAATGAAATGTTCATTCCACTGCACAAATGAATATTTGTTTTCACTGTCACAATATCTGCATAATTTTGCTGGAATTACTTCTTCGGGATTTTTTTAAAGCGGCAATAGTGAGAACCTGCGTTTATTTTTGGAAGGCATCACATTGTAATAATTTTTCCCTACATATAAAACCGCGCATGTATTTATGATTTGGATATCTAACGTGGCCGCAACAATTAGAATCATATTGCAACGATTTCTTCAGTGTGGAAGACTTGTGGCATTATATCCAAACCAATCACATTAGTTGACATCAGGCCGACCAGTCCTAATACTAACCCCCTAATGGGGAGTAGCTGCTAGTACCATTTTTATATGTCTATAACTCAGCGGTTGTTTATACCTACGACCTCCGTCAACTGAGGCGAACCATTTAATCACTTAGGCCACAATAGCGCTGATAAACCTGTGCAAAACCGCGAAACCCCGGTGTGGAACAACGGTGAAATAGATCATTTCATGGAGACTTCGGCGAACTTCGTAATTTGCTCGGAATTTCGATCACGTGGCGGGTGGTCAACTGACCGCAATATCCAATCGATAGCTGGTAGGCAAATAGTCTAGTCCCCTGCTTGGTATACTCCCTAGTATAGTATAGCAGAGTGCATCGCAGGGAGCATACTAAGCAGGGGACCAGACTATTTGCCTACCAGTACTCAGAACAAGGCGGACAATTCAGCAGTAGCATCAACTTTTCCAACTACTTCAGCTTCGTTTATATAGTTGAAAAATGCCTATTCAACAGCGATGATGCCACAGATATTGACGAAATTTAATATTGGAACCATCCTGTCTTGTTTTTTGGATTTTTTTTAGCTATACGAGAGAGTAGCTATGATCTCTTTTACGAGTATGGAAACGGTGTCGATGTTAAAAATTTAATCCTTTTTTTAAACATAACACCCCATTTCATAAATCGAGTTTCGTTTACCAATAAAAGGAATTTTTCGTATTAATCCGCAGTATAACAAACATGGAATATTTTTCGACGGTAAAGCTGCAGAATTCTCAGGCATTTAGAGGGCAGGTAGCGGGCATTTCTTATTTTGTTTTAATCTGATACGTCTTAACAACAATGCATGCCATTTTGTTATGTACAGATGCCTATCAGCGTTTGATTGGCTGGAGTATAAAGTGACTCGGGAGGTTTTTTGGATAATTACGTAGCAACTCGGTTAAATCCGGTATGAAATGGGCTATGGACCTCATATTGAATCGCATTGGTTATCATCTGCTACAGTAGTGAAGACAGACAGATCTTTAATACGCATGACAAATGAGCCAATCAGAAATAGTATAAAAGAATACAATTTGAGGAGCATCATCAACACAAGCATCATACGATAATATAGTGTTTTATGTAGCTTGTCTAACTAGTACTATTGTGTGTTTAGGAACGAAGTTTTCTGACATTTTTGCAGAATCCAAAAATGTCTGACATTGGAATTATGAATGAAAACTTTTCTTTACCATTCCGTGATTGAAATCTCATTCATCCATACGACTTCATTTCCATTGGCCGTCATGGTTATGTTAGTGGTTTCTTTGGCAAACATCATTTGCGGATCAGAAGACCCATGGCAAAATAAAACCCATATTTAAACATTTTGGCAACCGTCTGCAGTAGAGTCTTCATAAATTATGAATTCCCACATATTAATCATTAATGACGTATTCAAATAACAATACAAATATCAACACTAATCTTTTTCTAAATAAATTTAATATGGTACACGTTTTCATCACAATCCTTTCTGACTTCTGTCCCCCGACCCTCCCATGGGTAAAGGACAAACCACTCAGAAGTGTGGAGTGAGAGAGAAAATGAATTTGCGCTGGATTAATACCTTAACACCAAGAAACCTACAAGAATATGGTTTTAATAACAATACGTGTGATCTTTCCTTTTGATTTATCTACAGTGTTTATCAATGATACATAGTCGCTTACTATGTCGACAGTATACAGTACATTTCTCGGTTACATGGTATACATAATGTGATATAATGTTTTGTTTTTGTTTTTGTTTCTTAAACATACTATATTTTTCTAAAAATCAATTATTATTAATTACATATGAAACTCTCTCTCTCTCTCTCTCTCTCTCTCTCTCTCTCTCTCTCTCTCTCTCTCTCTCTCTCTCTCGACCATCGTGGCAAGATACGGGTTAAAACCTATGAAATGACGAACAGTGATGGTAAACGTTAAAGAGAGAGAGAGAGAGAGAGAGAGAGAGAGAGAGAGAGAGAGAGAGAGAGAGAGAGAGAGAGAGAGAGAGAGAGAGAGAGAGAGAGAGAGAGTTTAACTTTATGGACGTTGGTATAGTTAAAGCAGAATAATGACTTAGATCAACTGTACACCTGTAATCTATCTATCTATCTATCTATCTATCTATCTATCTATCGATCGATCGATCGATCGATCGATCGATCCATCCATCCATCCATCCATCCATCCATCTCTCTCTCTCTCTCTCTCTCTCTCTCTCTCTCTCTCTCTATATATATATATATATATATATATATATATATATATATATATATATATATATATATAATATATATATATAATATATAATATTCCAATTTTTATAGACTGACTGCGTTTTCAACTGTTTGATTAAATGTAAACGGTCATGTGATACGGATCTGAAAGATTTCAGACATCGATAAATTCTGCAGACTACGTTTGGTTCCTTGTTTCATGGTCATTTCATTTAAAGTTTTATCTATATCAACGCATTACTTCCTAATAATAACAACAGCAAGATCCCACCCACCCATTCCTGTGATTTTAAATAAAAAATGACAAGCCACAGATTAAAATCGACCATTAGAAGCTAAAACAATGTAATTATACAGACCTTCCTGTACTCCAACACTCACAATATTTTACCAAAGAAGGCATATGAAAGGTTTTAGAAGCCAATCTTCGGAATTTATTGCTTTTCACCTCGACAACATGTTACAGTAGCGGTTATTAAAGGTCAGGTTCATATGTCAAGCAAGGTACCTCACTAAAATGGATATGATTTTGCTTTTGAAAGATCAAATTACTAAGAAAGTAACTATACCAACTCGTGCCATACGCATGAATAATTATCGAAAAAAGGAATAATCATGGTATAACCGCAACAACCATTTTTATATATTAAAATAATGATCATAAAAATATACAACTGTCATAACCCGCTACGACATTTTACCTCGTGTCACTTTTTATAGAATCGACGAATCTTGTCTAGCAAAGATATGGCTTTGTATTATATGGCATTTAAGAGGCTAATAAAGAAAACTTTGATGCACAAACAATTGAAAGTTATGTTGAATAAATCTGCTGATCTGATGTTAGACATGAAGTAAATTGGAATTATAAGTATTGAATAATTATGGTTGGGTATTTGTCGAGGTGTAAATTTTTGCCTAATCACTTACAAAATTTACATAAAGTACATTGGACTTTATTTACTTTGTGAGGGATCAGGTGAAATTTACACATTGATAAATAGTCAACCATATATATATATATATCCTTGAACATGCATACCAATGTGCAACATACCTTTTCCTAGTTACCTTAAGAGTAGCAATGAATTTTAAATAGGGTTGTCTGCTGATGAAAGACCAATTGCAAGTGCTTTTATAAACGGGAGAAACTATGAGCAGTGCCAGCAATGGGAGATGGTAATTTATATTTGTCACCAGTATAAGAATCTTGACCTATCAGTTTTTAAATATTGCATTTAAATAAGAACACAATCACATGTATAACATAACTTCTGCTTTCCACCTACTGATATTTGCATATCTCTGTAATGTATATTTACATTGTCTTCACTAACAGTAATCATTGGACATAGCTCATTCGTCTGTGAAGAATGTAAAAAACATTTGATCTGTATCGTATAAACAGATGAACAGCTGAGAGACAACTGACGGTTGAAACAATTCATGATAGTAATGTTGGTATTATCAGAGGAAAAGCAAATGACATTTAGTACAAAGTCAATAAATACATGAAGTAGGATAATAATTAATCGCATGGCCTTAAAATAATGTTACAATGAAACTGATATATTATACAAAGCAACAGCTTAGTAATTCTAAAACAAATACTTGGGTGGTGCTTTTTGTACAATAATTACGGTTAAAAATAGCAAATAAGTCTGCGTATGAACAAAATTGACGTTCTAGCTAACCTAACTTCAAATCCTAATTCGTACTAACTGTTTACTCTGGTACAATCAATAACCACTTTTAATATTGGATCCTAGGACGAGACACAAATTGAAATCAACAAATAGAAGAAATTATTCTAGTCAAAATCTCCTGAGATTAATGAAAACGATTTTATAAAAGCAATGCATAAATAATATATAAATTGTATGCACTGTATGGTACACAGTCCAAAATTGCGATTTAGTTAGCTTGCTAAATGTCAAGCAATCCATCAAGATTGGCTTATTTCTCATATTATCACATGACTCCTTTGATATTTGAGCCAGTATGCCCATATAAATATGTGTATATTATACGCATCTCATTATATATAATACATGCGTAAAAAGCATAATCTGTGTGAATCCGTTATTAAAGGTAATTCTAAACCTAGACCGGGTATGCTTACTACAAGAATCCCCCAAGACTTGTTCGTATTTGCTTTTACCAGCCTGAAGAAAAACACAAGGTGCTTTAGATGGCTTTTAGTCACATATTAAATGAGATGTAAATATACCATAAAGCAATTTAATCGTAAAATGTCATGAGGCCAACGGGAATTGACAGTAGTTTCGCATAAAAATATATGTTTGCAACAATAATTACCTCGGAACATCAATCGATAAACCAGAGAGTTTCAGATTTCTCGCGATGCTTTTGGGCAAAAAATATGGATTATGTTTCATTCACAGAAACATTGAATCGTATTATCATTATTAATTAACTTTGTATTCCATTTGATATTTATAATTTAAATATTTGCAAATTGGCTGCAAATGATAAAAAAATTTCTACAAAGAACCTTATTGTTTTCTTTTCTTCTTTCCAGACAAGTTGTCAGCTAGTAAAAAAGCAGTTATGAAACATGTATATATTGATTTATTCATTATAATGATAGTAGAAAACAATGAACAAACAAGTCTACTTATTGATTGTTTCCGAAATTGTATCAAATTCATAAATAATAAATATTTTAAGTAGGATTGGTTATTTTAGTCGCATGAATTAAACATTGAATTTTATTTTGAGGTTGGAGTGGTGTAGTTGATTAAAGCCTTGATAATTGTGTCAGCCATTTGAGTTATTCTGGTGTCATGTTTGAGGTAAGCTCCCGATAATACCATATGTTTGTGCAAAAATGATCAGATGACAAATAAGCAACATAAAATGACTGTTTCTAAAGCAGGAATGACAAGGAAAATATGTCTAGACAGATATGCGGTGATCCTCTTAAGAAATCGGTTTATTGGATTAGCCACTTCCGTGACTGTGAAGCATAAAGATTGTTATTCTCTCTTTTGTCGAGAGATAAATTGACATTGATGGACCTTTGAGTGCAAGCTACTATGAGATTAGGTTATTGTTGTGATATAAATATTTATAAAAGGCACGCGTAGCCAATAATCTGTTGCTAGTGTACACGTACTTATTCTGGTTTCTAGATCATTAGCCATCAAAAATTATCGAATTCGGATTAAAAAATTCTAATTTGGGATAAAATTTAAAATCCTTTAATATTTTTTCTTCTGAAAACGTTTCTTTCATACATGTTTCATGTGAGTGTATCGCATGCCCAAATGCATCAAATACACACTGTTATTGTTAGTAGACTCCTGTATAAATCAGTGTTGTTGTCAATAACGCGGGAAAGAGATAACATAAATAATATCTCAGATACAAAGGAACATTTTCAAGTATGCAAAAGTATGCTTTCCCATGAAAAATATAAAATATAATTAACGTCAATTGCTATTGTTGATTGATCAGTTATAATGAACAAATAATCCTTTTTAAAAATATACAGAACGTTAAAATATTTGCGACGGCTTTGAAATTAAATCATGTACAAATCAGAAAAATTCCAGTTAATGTGAGAAAGGAGATAAAAGCTAGAAAATATTTAAACTCAAGTCTATATGAAAAATTAAAGAAATCCTTTATTGTCAACAATGTTTAATATTAACAATTACACATCAAAGGCAATACCGATATACAGTAGTCCTTCACTTGGAAGCTCGTCTATATGCCACGACTTCTCTTATATATTTATCTTTAGTAATCGCTTTATGCATATTTTTCATTTAATCTAAGTTCTTTGATGGTAACCAATATCGAAATACTCCATTATGCAAATGTCAGTTATCAAATAAATGAATAACTTAAGAAATGGCGTCCAATACGACTATATCATTACGTTTGTGAAGATTTACCATAAAAGAATCAAGTGGTCTTACAACAGTTATGGAATTGCAACACAAGAAAAGGATACACGCTGTTACAAATTATAGACTAAATAATTTACTATGACTTTATACATTTTCGTGAGTTACTAATTTCTGCGTATTTCGTGGTGCTATAAACAAGGCATTTAAAGAGCCAAAAAAGCAGCCATTCTTCTCTGGAAACAGTATTCACGCCCCACATTAATAATGTAGGAAATGGGATTCTGGCTCACCAAACACTGCGAGTTAGGTGAGGAGTACTTTTCCAAGTAATTGTACTACTGTGTTCTGGGATTTCTGGTTCACTATGTTCCTGAGAGTGGTCACTTTTGTGAAAAACGGGGTCCTGGCTCTCTATTTTGGTAATTTATGATTGTTATGGTTCACATTGCTTTTTATGTCTTTGTGAACATGAGCGAGTGTGTGAATGCCATCGGTGGAGTATCGTTTATCATCAAAGGAATATAATCCTTTTCGTTAATGAGTGTTATGGATAGCTGGTGGCGTTATGAACCGAAACTTCTTCATTAGTACTAGACATGCCCCCGTGGTGATTGTGTGCTATGCATTCAGTGATGGTATTCCACATGTTTTATCTTTGAACGCTCCCAGTCTTTTTTATTATCTTTGCAGTGCAATGGGCTTGTATTATGTCAATCGTTGAGGGCGAATAATTCACGATGTTGTTACATGTCCCCTTAGACATCGCTGGCGTGAAGCTTGCACACGAGCTAGTCAGTATCAATTATGAGTAGCGTGCCTTTATTACCATCCTTATGCTTGATAAAGTCGTATTGAAATCTTAGCTGCACCTACATAGATAGGTTTGTCCAGCAAGAGATCAGTTTTTCTGGATTCAATGGCGACAAGTTCTTCGTCACTTTGTCATCATGAAAATCTTTGACAAAGATATAGTTTGACTACGAGGTTATCTCGTCGACATTGGTTATTGACGATTTTGATGTTCTTTTGATGCCGAATATTTTCTATGCTGTTTCTGAACATACTATTGCCCTTAAGTTTGAAGACGTCTTTTTCGAGGTCCGTTAAGAGATCGATATACGGTTTCATTCACCGAGATTAATGAAACTTGAGTACTCGATGTACTTTGGTACTTTTTCGAGAACGATACCTTGCTGGAGAGTTTGCTTGAGCAGTCGATAATACATTGTGTGTATGGGTTTTGAGGTTGAGACTGGGTCTGAGTTATCTCACCTTAGGATATTCAAGTTCAGACTACTTCTGCTGTTTCGTTTGCTCTGCAGAGATAATGGAGTTGTCGACAAGAATTTACTCTGCACAGGAGGTTATAATCGGTAAGAATATCGTGGAGATGGATAGATGGGATAGACATACGTAAAATAGCCCCTGTCGTTGTCATATCCAAACTGTCTGTCTTGGAGGATTTGATCCTCGCTGATCCAGTGAAAGTCTTCCTTAGCTAGGGGTTGTGACATGGCCGATTCGTAGGGATTGTTTGTCTTCAGGTAGAGGATGTACAAGTGATAATTTTTTTCGGGTTATATTGTTTCATGTATTTGTGCTTAGTGGTGGTGTAGATTTTGCTCACAACTGATATACCTCCTCTTACCATTTGTTCGGTGAGCAGGAACATGTCAGGATTGGTGAGTAGTTTTATGGTCTTAGCGGTCTATTTCAGCATAGCGTCCCAAGATAGTCCCGGCAATATGAAATACCAGAGGGAATCGAGTTGGTAATGAATGGTTCAAGAAGTAAGTGCACCGGAAGTTTTCTATGATACCCGCGAGCACATCGATTGTGAGATAAACTTCGTGATAATCTCCCAAAATTTTGCAATCAAATTTGTTTCATATCTTACTCGCAAATTTATATTCATCAGCTGTGATCTTTGTAAGCCTTAGATGGGAATAAAAGTCTTTTTGGGATGGTAGCGATGTTTTGTCGAAGCGTGACGAGGAATCAATATATTCATAGACATAAACTCTTTTTAGCTTAAGAAGATCGGATTTCTACAACATTCCTGGTGTGTAAACTTAGCGAGTTCTTCAAGCAACCATGACATAAATTGGAATGAATCATTCAGTCGAAAAGGTCAAACGGGGCAAGCAACGATGACAGAAATAACCATGATTTTTATGCCGTGTGTACTGAGATTGACATAGCCCACTGAAGTCTTTGATATGCACGAAATGGGTTTGGTAATGCAACAAATGATGACTGCATTGTGAGGCTGTCATCGAGTCCAAACACACTGAGGTAGAGTCCCTCGTTGAGTGCAACTAGTTTAGGAACTTCTTTGGCGGCTGCAGGAGAGGTGATTCCGGTGGTATGGAGTGCATTAAAAAAGGGTCTGACAAAAGAACAGACGGATAACAAAAATTTATTTCAAAAACTATGTTTTCGTTCGTTTTGTGTTATGATCTGTACAACAGCACGAGGAGATCCACTTGATGCATGCAAGAGATGCATTGTTTGAAATTTGGATATTTATCACATATAATGTTTAGCCTGCCATTGTCGTAGAGTTCTTTTTGTTGTGCAGCTGTGAGTAACACGAGATCATTACCTACTCCAACTACTTTAGTGATCGCTAGGGCCACCCTGATATTGATGTTGAGATGAAAAGTGTCACAATAACACCACCAAGATTGTTTAGATTTTCGCGATAACATAGATCAAATTTCGAGTATGATTAGGTACGGTATTCTATACTAACGTTAATATTTATTGAGCGTTCTGTTTCACTGACACATATCATGTTGTGCTGCCTTATCAAATCTGAATCTTAACGATGGCATTTAGTGACAACTACGCTCGTTCATCTCGCGAAAGTAGCACATGCATTCACGCTGTTCCTTGTGGTTTAGTCAGTGTCAGTTCGAGAGTCACATACACATATACACATCCTTAAGAATCTTACTCCGTCTCCCATTCACGTCTTCATCAACTCCTGACAGTATATAGAGCGATTACTAAAATTTAGGTTAGATGCTTCTACCCGAAATATTTTTCGTGCATGCATGATGTGGTGGAAGCCATGCAAAATTATCAAAACATAGATACAGGTACGTAGATCTCACTATTTTGTATCCCTTCTTCCACTGCGATGTCTCTAAACATTCCGAACGTCTCAAAGACTCCCCTGCCGACAGCAAAATCAGATGGACTGTCGCTCCAAGGGCTGATCACCTCTGTTACGCGCGTTCGCTTCGGAACTGATTTTGAAGATGAACGTACTCAGTGGAAAAATTAATATCATTGTATAGACAATGCCTCAAAGCAAGAAACATCGTATACGTGATGGTCAGGGAATAGCTGATGCCATCATTCCTTTCGTCAGAAGCATGACTCCATAGTTATTTGCTGCTGTCTTTGCATCTTTGGCCTGACTTTCTAAAGATTAGCGTCATAAACATATCACCTCAGATGAGAACTGCGACATCAAATTGCAAAACGTTGCAGACTTAGTGAGACAGCTTGACATGTCATGAGTTTTATTCTATCAAACTAGTATAATAGCCAACACCATACCGAACTTACTATGCAATAAATCTTAAAATGCTTTGTCTAATAGCTGTGTAGATTTGCTTTGCATGTACATGTGGTTGTTACAAATGTTCTGAATGAGATACAATAAGTAAAGTAATACATTAGTGGAGTAAATGTATGCATTATTCTTTATTAGAAAACAACTACAAGCAGTCCACAAACTCCAGTTTCCTTACCGCTTGGCATTTAGCTCAAATTATTTCTCTTCATGAAGGATGTTTTGCAACTTCAAAATGACATTTTGTCAATGCTTTTAGGATGAAATTATTATTATCAAAGCACTTTGATATAGTACCATTTGAAGGTATATTGAAATTTCGTTCTACTAGTGATGTCACAGCGCCACACTCACTACGATCTACTTAGCATGGCTATAAAAAGAGATCCTGAATTGAAAAATCAAAGTTAGCATAATGGCATTCAGAACCCCATAAAATAATGACGTGTCATGCTCGAAATCCATCTCTTAGAAAGCGTAAAGAAAATAATTGTGTATGACATATTTGGTAGAAATACAACAATCAGTTGTAAGATGTAATGATACAACAATATGAGAAGGAATAACATTCCTGGGCCATACCGCATGATAAATATATTGTGAAATGCTAGAAATCTAATTCCTTGTTCCTTTGATTGTAAAACTGCACTCCAAAATTAAATCCAACCATAGTTTTTCAAATAAAGTCGTGAAAAGCCAAACTAGGTGGATAAGGAATCAGGGGCTACGGTTTCGCATTCAAAGTTCAGCCCGTAATAGATAATGAGTACAAAAGGTATAGGAGTGAATACAAAATTGTATAAATTACAAGATATGTGTGATGGCTTTAATTTTTTTCTTGTTAAATATTATTGTCATTCTTCTTCTTCTTCTTCTTCTTCTTCTTCTTCTTCTTCTTCTTCTTCTTCTTCTTCTTCTTCTTCTTCTTAATATCATTAACGATAAAAATATAAATAATTATAATACTACTACTACTACTATTTTATTATTATTATTATTATTATTATTATTATTATTATTATTATTATTATTATTATTAAAGATGATGATATATTCTATTATCGATAGTTTTCTTATTTTATATTGAGAGTTGACATTTTTTGTTTATTACAGTTTGCTGATGTATACAACATTGTTACTTGCCCACAAACTGGAGTAATTCAGACAGTATTAGTTTTCTTTAATCAATAGATTCTACGTCCATCATCAGCCTTTGCAAAATCAATTTACACAATCTTTTGTTTTTAAAACACATGTGTTTGCCAAGACATCCATGCCGTATTTAATTTTTAAGACAATTTAATAGGAATGCAGCTTTACAGCAAACTTCGTACTATCTGTAATGTGTTGTACTCTGAAATTTTCAATCTACTATTTTCACATCAAAACAATGTCCGATACTTTATATACTTTTAGAAAGAGCTATGCCTTATTATTTTATCATCTATTTCCGTCCTTGCATCCATGCATCTGTGTGCATCCCTACATACGTTTCTCAGTCGGTCGGTTGATTCATCACTGTTTTCATTGTAAGCTGATCTTCAGCAACGCAGACTGAGGGGAAGTGAATGTACGTTGGACAATGATTTTCCTATATGAGTAGATGACAACAAAAGCTTCTAATATTGCATGCAGATTCCAGGCAAGGATCGGGTGGGGTCAAATTGGAGTCATATTAGTGTACAGCATATATATTATTTTCTAGACATTGCTTTCTATTTACATCAATTGCAGGGGAATGAGTAAACCACATTGCATGTTTTCTTTCTGATCCAACCGGGGTAGGTTCCGGAAAGTATGGAAAACAAAAGAAAACAAATGTGTTATATATGTCAAGCTTTGAATCTTTTGTGTTACATAATCAGCTAAAAGTTATTGTTAATTACCATTGTTAATAGCAAAACATATTTACATACCACCTTGCGAGAACAAATGGAGAATAAGAAGTATAGTAATTATAGGATTACTGCATTTATATGGGAAAATATGAACGAGGTTTTTTCGGATGAATATACTGCACGACTATAGGAGTGCTGTATATCCATCCCACAAAACGAGTTCATATTTTTCCATACAAACGCAGCGACCATTTTATTATGAGCTCATTTTCTTATTCTTCCCAATGCATATATATATATATATATATATATATATATATATATATATATATATATATATATATATATATATATAAATTAAGATACTTTACAATAAAGAAAGTAACTAAATGTATGTCGTTTTCCAAACTAAATATACAAGCTTGGCTGCATTATTACAAAACTGGCGCACGTAACACCGCCCATAAAGATTTGAAGTTGGTAGCGCTAGATTGCAAAAACTTTTCCATTTCATCTGGAATTAATAAGTTTTCGTATTTTTGTCGATTAAACGCAATTTTGTGATTATGGTCTGTATTTATCTACATGAGGTAACTTATGTCGGATTCCAGCAGCGTCTGCTAATTTAATGGTATTGAAGAGTGTTGACATCGGCTTGCGTGTTTCTGTTCTGTCGTTGAATGATTCAGATCATAATGTGGGAAAATTATGAAGCCTTTCAATTGCAATTATAGAAAAGATGATGTGGAATTTAATGTTTATTTCATTTTGAATGCAGTAATGAGGATGTAATTGCACTTGGAATATGCTCGAAATTACAGTACAATTTCGAACTGTGCTCAACCTTGAGAACCCATGATATGACTCATGTAATTCGGATTTGTAGAACTAAGAAAATACATTTTGAAGAAATTCAAGATGTAAAATTGTAAGTATATTTTTGCCATTTTTGTATCATCATCTAAAGAAGCCAGTTTATGTCTTATTTCTTGGGTGTTATTGTGAAGGTAGCCTAAATAAAATAAAGTTAACGAGGAATATGACAAAGCAGTTTAGATGAGTAAGTTTATGAAACATTAGCTGGTATGTGGCTATCCATGAAATATCTGCTTGAGTTCATTCATAAAGAATTGTTTACCTTAGAAAATAGTTCCTTTTTTCACGTGCATATAGTATGAATACTGAAAGAGGCGGGCAATATCGGGTAATACTGTATAATTCTTACAATGAAAATTTAAAGGTGAAATAAATGAGCATAATATAATTTGAAAGAAACACAAGAACTCAACACATCCCAGAACAGACTGGTTCTTTGATCGTAGAGAAAATGAATCAAACATAAAGTAGTAGTAATATTAGTAGTAGTAGTAGTGGTGTTAGTACTGCTACTATCTATAGGGATTAGACTGAGTAACAAGAGATAGCAAAAATAACTTACATTATGGTGAGAATTCTTGCAATCATAAAGGTTTGACCAGGTCCAATAATTGCGAGTAACCTGAATACATTATGAATAACTATAATGTCCTGATGTGTCAACATTAAATATGATTCACAATGTTTTAAACCCAAAATTCTTTAAATGAATTCACTGCTAATCCAACAGAGATATAAACTTAAAATGTCCCGAAATGTTTCACAGTTATTCCATATAGCTATTAATCAAAATAGTCTCTAAATGTTCCGCAGTAAATTAGCACAATAAGCATTATATCCAAATGTCTGTAAACAATAGTTACAGAACAGCAATGAAAGTTACTGTTCAGCATTTATATTATGATATAAATTAATATATCCTCTCAATACTCTTGAAAACCAGTAATACCTTGAAGAATGAATGATCTTGTGTTAAAATCCTTTTATATATCTGGCAAAAAAGAGAATAGCTAAACAATTAGGTACGAAAATTTTAATGAATTAAACTACTCGTTTTAGTAAACAATGGAATGTTCCAATTCTAGTTAATTGTTAACTAGGCCAGTTTCATAACTTAGCGGTATAATGTCTTTGTTTGATCACATGATGTTTGCTTGAACTATTCAGTTCGACTTAACCTTGAAACTTATGAATGAAACATATTAATATAAATTATACGTGACGCATAGTAATAAATACCAATAGTACTACTACTATTACTACTTCTTCTACTACTACTACTACTACTACTACTAATAATAATAATATTAACATAAGCAATACTACTACTACTAATGCTACTACTACTACTACTAATATATTGTATACTTTACTTTGTGGATATACTATTCTACGTCATTTTCATTTAGTGTTTTCATCCGTCTGGTTTTCAATCAATACATTACTGCATTTTAGTAGTCTGAATTCTATCTGCACCTCCTTATGGAAACAAATCGCACTTGATACATATATGAAACTTGGATGAATCGATAAAGAGAAGGGCATCTGATCTAGAGTTCACCAAAGGAGAAAAGTGGTGGAAACTAAACGCGAGTGTCAAACCTGTTCTGGACTCATGGGCAACGCTCTGCACGCCATTGGTCTCGAAATTAAACAACCATCTAATATTACTCTAAGGCAAAAGACCCAACTAACATTGTTGTTAAATGTACAATTGCTTACACATTCATTAATCGATATGGGGAAAACTTAAACGTGGCAGAACTATATAAAATATTATGAAATTAAAGATTTATGTACCGTATAAATCGATATGCACTTTGATCAAGCGGTCATTCTAGAAATTCCCTTGCATATTGCAGCTATTTCACAGCGGATTCGTATAGATCACACTATATCTAATTGGTGAAACAGTGAGGACATTTATTAGACGTTGACATTATAATCAGGATATTAAAACTTCTCTCAGATAACATTCTAGCTATAAATGACACAGGTAATTGTGTTTGGGAAATAGAAAACGAAATAAAATTTTCTAGAGATGAAGAGATAGCATGCAATAAACAAGGCTAATATGGTAAGAGAATTGCAGAAGTGAAATAGGAATGAATAGACTATTACATGTCATTTGCAAAAGTTGCTAATAGAAGATCTAAGTTTGTATTCAGTAATATCAGGACTTTTCAAAATAAACTCCTAATTCCAAAAAATAAATACAACTGCAGCATTATACACTTGTTTGATTTTCATTTTGTAGTGAAAGATGGTGTTTCAAAACATTTAGCGCGATACCACTTTATGAAATTGACAAATGTTTCAAATACAAGTCACTGCACATTTTAAAAGCCTACGCTATAAAAATTGAACCAATGCGAAGATACTGATCAGAGCATGACACAAAACATATACAATGGGCTGTGTGGATGACAGCATATGCTTATGACACCTTGAAGACAAAGGCATACCATAAATGGTCAAATCAAATCAGTATGCAAGAGAAAAACCAATGCTTGATACATAATAGTCAGAAAAAAAACAACAAAATTGTACAAAATATTTCGTGACCCTGATATCATCTGTTGCATTAGTCATCGATAAAAGCAAGTAAACGCATCTAAACATAACTCTAACTATAGCGCAGCTACTACTGTTGAACATTTTAGAACTCTAAGACCAAGATTCCTACAAAAATGCAAATACCATTGTAAAATTCAAACACTTCACAACAGGTCAAAACAATACTGTCAGGGATGATATTATATTATTTGTTCGCTATCCATGGATGTACAAATGGAAATCAGAAAACTAAACGAATATACGAATTCATGACATAAATTAATGATATTTCCAATGTTACAAATAGACATGTTCATAAAACTGATAAACAATCAACTATATTGTCTGGATTTAAATAAAACATCGGTTTAATGTAGAAACGAAAAACAATAATTATTTTGTCGCTCATTATTCTTGTTTGTGGTACTGTGGTTTACATTTTTGCATATAATATGAACTGATAACAATTGCTTATTTCTTTACTTATCGAAACAAAACAATATGTGATCATTAAATCAATTCAAGACACGTTAATTAACATTGAAGAAAGATGCTCAGAATTCCAATGCAATAATTCTATCACACTATTAATATTGTTACGTAATGAAGGTGCTGCTTGATTCGATAAGCCAATCAACTAATTTGCTATTTTGTGCTAGCTATTTTAATTTGTTTTCAAAAAAAGTTATTATCATCGATATGAACGTATTTTTGACGAATTCTATTTTTGGTTTAAAAAACTTTGCAACAGTTCCATATCCCTTAATTACCTTTTGCTCTAAATAATATTTCCCTGCAGGTGGAATATGTCCATTTCGAACTTTTTTGTAGTAATCATCTCTTATAAAATCAGCTTATTATTCTAGAGGGACAAATGCTTTCAGCTTAAGAAAACAAGATGTAAAAACGCAGTACATAACATAGCACGGAAATATATTCGTGAAACCGGCTCAAAATAGACAATCAATAATGTTAGAGGTGGTTACTTAAGAAATCTTGAAAATGTTGGTCACAAGTTGCTTCAACAATGTAAAAGAATTTTAAAATCACAAAGATCAATCAACCAAAGCGCATGAAAGAAAAAAAAACCATAAGAGTATCATAAAATGGCCTCGCAGAGCATCAGCCTGGACTTAGTCTAGTCAAGTACTAAAAGTGTTATTTTGACAGTCAAAACTAAATAACAGATTGAACAAAAGAAAACCATCACCGAAGCAATTTACATTTCAACACTTAAATCAGGTACGAAAAGATGCATAGAGCATACTTTTAAAGAAAAAAATCAAAGATTTCAATTGCCCCTCATTCAACTATTGATATTAAAAAAGTACAGAGTTAATGATTCCATTTGTACTCAAACAGTTCGCAATTAGTAGCACATGAACTTAAACCTGACAAAACGTAAGCCGATGGGATGTATAAAGGTGAACAAACACTGGGAAAGGTGCTATAAAATATTTTACAACTCAATATTATGCTCTGTCATGAGCCACGTTCTGTCGTGTGTTAGTCAAGCAAAATACATTGAGCTGGCACTTTGTGTACTCAATATGTCATTGAAATGGTAGTAGAATTCAGCGATTCTGCGTGCTTGGATAATTATACATGCATCATGGAAGCATCGAGATAATGCTAGTTTAAAGCAAAACTAGGTTCAAAAAGCACAATTTTGAAATATCAACAAAACATTAATTTGTAGCTTGTGAATAATTCATTTATTTACTCTTGTCAATAATATGACTTCAAGACTTATTGTTGTGCATTCTTTTTATCTCTTGTCTTGCAGCCTACCATTCTATCTGTTTCATAAGACGTTATATTCTATATATGTTGAACAAATTGTCATCATCAGTTAACAAATTACGTGCAGTTTTAATATATTATAAAATATCTTTTCAGTGTCATCTAATGTACACTTTAGATAGTTTCAAAATAATTTTCTATGTAGAGAGGTTTAATTTCAATTATATCTAGTTTAATATTTGTCGTTACAGATTAAGTAAGCTCTGAAATAAATTTTGGAGACTGAGCATCCATATTTATTCGTCTTCCGTTTTCTATGAAGTTATTTCAATATACAATGATTGACATTAAAGCTATATTATTTTTTATTCTTTTATACCGTATGACAATGTACGAAATTTTCTTGATTGCTCATATATCGCATTAGAGTGGCTTGAATGAAGTTGCTTTTTTGTTCTAATTTGTTTAGTATTTCGTTGAGCGCTATATGTGCGACACAAAGTTTACTCTATAATGTAGTGGCAATATTTTTCGATCTCGTCAAATAAATAAATATTTGCTTATTTTTACAACTTTGTTGGGAAACTAGTTTCCCTACCTCTGTCGATAATTATGTAGAGTAACAGATTTAGGAATTAATATTTCAAGACAAACGTTGGTTTAGATGCGACGGTCGATTTGTATTTTCTTTCCCTCGGATACATATTGTTTTACGTGCGTAAACACATCATCTGAAACATATATGCTGCCCATAATATGCATTTATTAGCTTTTGTTTTAAAAAGTCTGGTCTCGACAAATTGCTATAGTTCACTGCTGTTGCAAACATAGTGTAAATCTATTCGGTATATATTGTAACTGGGCATGTAACCATAAATATCACTTTAGGCCAGTGATAATAGCAGATTTAAACCAGTCGTGTGGGACTGCTCTGCAAACTGTCTAGGCTTTGAACTGTATGTCCAACCATAATTATAATACATTGGCAATGCTTTCAAAATATCGTGTCTTTAACCAACAGTGGATATACATTAAGAATACTATTTTCCGTTTATGCTTGCAAATGTAGTCTATTTTATTTAATATCAATCCTGCTTATTGATCGTACATGTGTAAATGATGACCATACGTCAATAGTTATAGCTACTCTGAATGTGGGGTTATTTTGTTACAAGCATAGGGCTTAATTTTTATACTTAAATCCATATTATTTTGCTTTTATGTCATTTAGTCTGTTATGGTTTGCTTTTGTTGTGATGTTATGATGTATAATATGTCAATTTCTTGAAGTTATATTAGTGTTAAAAAAACCCTTTATACTGTGTATTTTGTTTGTGGTAATTTGTAGTGTCATTGTAAGAGATAATAGTAAGATTGTAATATTGCATGCGAGATATATTTGTCAGCCAAAAAACCTTCAGTTTACCGTCTGACAGTGTTATATGGATCAAAACCTGCTTTGTCAGATACTCTGAGATATATTCACTTAATAAGGACCTAAATGATATGATAAATATTTACTTTACTGATATAGTAGCTGGAAAAGCAGTGTTTATGTGTTCTGGATGTTTCCTTTTTGCTCTAATGTCTTTTGCTTCAGTTAAATATGTTTTGCTACAGTCAAAACGTTTTTTATGTTTATCTTTAATAGATACGCAATATGACGATAATGATATACTAAGCCTAGATAATATTTATATTTCCTGTTGTAAGTTTACGTTATGATAAATCATATACACAAAATCATTCTTAAACCGACACCGACACATTCTTGATGGTTAAACTATTTCCAGAATCTTTGGGGTTTAGTCATTTTGAACTGTCTTTTGGACGTACTGCCCGTTGACCATTGAAGTTATTACAAGAAATTCCAAGACTTGTCTTCTTGTCTCTGTATCTGATTCTACAGCTAAGTTGAAAAGACTTGTGAAGTTGCAATGCATAACCTTCAATCTACTTAGGTACAAATCGAAATTAAGGTATGGCAGAAATACACAGACAAAATGTTTTCAGCCTGGTCATATAGTTCTTGCATTCTTGCTTAAACGTCAGATTCCTCTTCGACTAAATTATATTGTCAATATGACATTAACTAGCTTATATTAAATCATTAATAACTCTAGCTGTCTGGAATAGAAACAAATGTTTGATAGTACTGTATTTTGATAGAGGTAAAACAGTGAATTGTTCAATCAATTTAGTTTTACCTATCCCACATAATGAAGACTTAAACGATGAAAAATAATCAGGCTGTACTGATTAGTTTAACCAATGGTCGGAATTCAGAAATATTAGGCAGTCTGAACCTGAAACATTTATATATAAAACAACAGGACGGAATGAATCAGAGGTGTTAAATAAATATCAGCACATGGTTCGCGATGTTCCAACACAAACCAATTATAACATATAATGACATTGATGTTGTACAACAACATTTTTACAGTATGAATCCTCTAAAGGAGAAATATTTTGAAATATATATCGATATTTACTGATGAATGATTTTAGAGAACCAAGTAAAAATAAATGTGGTTCACCATGTATTATTGTTCTTAAACCAGATAATATAATCCGTATTCACACTTCCTAAAGAAAGGTCAACAATGTTGCTGAAACGAATTCGTATTCAATATCAATAATATATGATTGCTTCGAAAAATTCGAAATGCAAAATGTCCTTCAGTTTGATCATTACAAAATATTCTTGTACCTTCCAGTCACGGAACTAGCAAACGAAATTTCGGAATTTGTAACTCCAGATGGGATATATCAGTATATAGTGATGCTCCTTGGAATGAAAATTTATCCTGAAAAATTCCAGACACTGAAGAGAGTGTTAGCAGCTGGTTTAGATACTCGTGACGCGTACCTCGATGAAGTCATATCTGCAAGGACACAACGATAGATCAATCAAAATCCATTCAGAAATTCTTCAATCGACTCATTGACGCAAATCTGACAGTAACGTGGAGACAAAGTGAGTTTTGTCGTGCTTGTTTCACACGTGGAACAATGTGAAGATAAATATGTTAAGGTCAAGGTTATTTATTAACTTCCAGTGCTAATTAGTAAAATGAAAGTGACGTGATTTTGGAGAAAGGAAAAGGACGCTCTTAAAAATGTTCGAGTTCTTTCATCAACCAATTTCAGATAATTATTTAAAGTGCTAATGAATGAAAACGATATAGCCTTTGGTAAAATATTAATTTACGAAGTCTAAAATGGTGCAGATGATTCATTATGCTATTTTGCTATAAGAATAAACATAAATAATCACCAGAATAATAAAATTATTCCATATTTCAGAAGGAATGTATGGCATAGATATTTGCGTTGCACCATTTTGAAGAATATATTAGTTCAGATATTTCACCGTTAGTTGTTTTCAGCTAACACAATGTCATTACTTTCATTAACAAAATGAAAACAAATACCAGATACTATTGATGTGGATTTTAATGATGCAGAAATACATCATTGGCATTACAAATATTACGGTGTAAGATACTGTGATTCCGGATGAACACTCAAGTGCATAGATATACTGTATTGATTTTGTGTATGGCTCGCATAATTGAGGAGAGTGTTATACATATTCCTATGTAATTTTAATTATTGTTGTATCATATATATATATATATATATATATATATATATATATATATATATATATATATATATACACACACACACACACACACACATATATATATATATATATATATATATATATATATATATATATATATATATATATATATATATATATATATATATATATATATAAAGAATACAAATCATATGGCGAATAACAACCCTCTCAAGCGTACTGGATCCACCAAGGGATCACGTCTGTCAGGGATTAATTAAAATAGATGCAATAAACTGACGACGAACAGTACGAAACTAGTAACTAACTAGCCTAAGCGCTTTCGACTCTTAATGAGTCTTTTTCAAAGGCAAATACAAAACATAGTTACGACAAACAAATAAACACAAAAACGTTGCGTTTGTAAACCTCTACATTTCTATCTTCACATGAGCTAAAACTATAAATACAACCAGCTTGTATAGACTAGTTGCGGAAACTGAAAACGTTGTATAATTCCCTAAAAGTCTACAAGCCAAAGCGACATCTATTTTTACTTTGTGTACATATGTAACGCAGATTATATCCCGGATATTTGGTTCTATACCGGTTATTCTTATAGTAAAAATTGAAGGATAAGAAGATTTAGAAAATGTTAAATTCTACTAGTGCATAGTTTTCATTTTCTAGTCTTCTTGGTTTAGACCGCTTTAGAACATTGAAACCAAGCGGTCTAAACCAAGAAGACTAGAAAATGAAAACTATGCACTAGTAGAATTTAACATTTTCTAAATCTTCTTATCCTTCAATTTTTACTATAAGAATAACCGGTATAGAACCAAATATCCGGGATATAATCTGCGTTACATATGTACACAAAGTAAAAATAGATGTCGCTTTGGCTTGTAGACTTTTAGGGAATTATACAACGTTTTCAGTTTCCGCAACTAGTCTATACAAGCTGGTTGTATTTATAGTTTTAGCTCATGTGAAGATAGAAATGTAGAGGTTTACAAACGCAACGTTTTTGTGTTTATTTGTTTGTCGTAACTATGTTTTGTATTTGCCTTTGAAAAAGACTCATTAAGAGTCGAAAGCGCTTAGGCTAGTTAGTTACTAGTTTCGTACTGTTCGTCGTCAGTTTATTGCATCTATATATATATATATATATATATATATATATATATATATATATATATATATATATATATATAACACAAATATTTAAAATGGTATTTATTGTCTTAATCGTTATGTTTGTTTATCATGGAAGGTGGTATGTATATTTAGTTGTGTTCGGAAGTTGTGTCCATGATTGTATTTTAGATAATGTAAAATAACTGTTTGCATAGATTACAATGTATAAAACTGTAATTCGTAGAAAACATTTACATAGAATTTCAGTTGGAAACATTCAAGAATCAATTTTGTTTTGAATTAGACTGGAATCTTTCTCTGGAATGATTCAAAGATAAGTCAATTGAAATGCTTTTAAATATTGATAAACACACATTTCTTTCATATTTTAAACCTGTCTGACAGATGCAATTCGAAAGGCATTGTTTCGTCTATTTATTACGATAGTGCTCATTCAGTTTTGGACTAATAATCTACACTGAAATATTGTGAACCCATCTGAAGACATTCTGTACTGCATCAGTGTGTATAACAACATTCAATAATATTGGAATTCATTCGGTACAGTCTGTATGCTCTATGCATTTATATAAAATATTAGTTCCATTTTTTAAACACATGTCTTAATACCTAGAAACGTAATATATTAAAGAAAACTATGTTATGTCTCAGAAATTTCTCATGTGTATTTAGAAGACAGCACAGTAATGTAAGTTATATCTCTCTGGAACGATGCTCTGTAATATCCAAGAGAAAATTAATTATAAATTAGTTCCTCTTTAAGTCAATAAAAGTTATTGTATTAGAGGAACTTGTGTAAAGCAGATGCATTTTAATTTCAACATTTCTACTCTTGTTACTAGTTGTCAGAAGTAATAGATAACTTCAAGGCAAATTTCCGATTCAATTCTAGTATGATTTTTGTGTTCAGTGTTTTCGTATTCATCATTTATATTTTTGGAATGTTTCGACAAAATTCGTCATTCCATGTCAGTCATTTTTCCCGTTTGTTTGTCACTTAGTCTGAATAAAGTTTCAATTTATGTATGATTGGAATAATATAAAACAATTTGGAGCAAATTACTGGTAATTACTGGCAGACACATTCGCATCACTTTTTGGTGTGCTTAGTCGTGACGGTATATAGGCTGGTGCGTGCATGCAAGGCGATGGGTGCCGATTACTCGCGGACCTGGGTTCGAAACTAGGTAGAGTACGAATTTAATTTCTCTAACCTGTATGATAGTAGTGTTTGTATTAAACTATTATTTCTGCCAGCTAATATCAAAGATTCTACTAGAGAATTCAAGGATAACACTGGTATATATATATATATATATATATATATATATATATATATATATATATATATATATATATATATATATATATATATATATATATATATATATATATATATATAAGCATTCTTAATTCAGAAAAATGTTTGTTAGGAAGTGTAAATATATACAATGCAGTAGTTATAAGGTCAAATTCACATCAGAATATTATATTATATTATATTATATTATATTATATTATATATATATATATATAAAGATATATATATATATATATATAAATATATATATATATATATATATATATATATATATATATATATATATATATATATATATATATATATATATATATATATATATATATGTTTAATTCGTTAACTTAGATCAGAACTATAGCTCAAAGTCACAGCAAAATTGACAGGTACACCTACACACATTTATAAGCATTAGGGGAGTCTAAGGGTCCACTCGTAATTTTGCCTGTAAGCTTAAACCAGAGTGCAGGAGAAGGAAAGTTTTGAAAAGGAAGCTTTTCGGGGAACAATATTTCCGGTTCAAGTTCAGCTAGTCCCGAGGCTTTCAGAAGGAGAATGAAGTGAGACTGGCAGAGCAGACGGAGTCGACAAAGTATAGTCGACAGAAAGAAGGTAGCTAAAAGGTGTTGGAGGATGAAAAGTGGTCTGGAGGAGGAAACAGAGGAGGAGAATGACTGTAGAGTAGAGAACTCGAGGAGGAGAAGGGTAGAACACATATAATTAATTGAAATCAAACTTACCTCTGGCTTAATATCAACAGGACCTAATTCAAGTTTAAAATTTACCTTATCCCTTTTATCCTCAATAAAGCACCTTATGTTTCCTTTGTTTTAGAATAACTTTTGAATAGGTGTTGGAATTGGTTCATATTAATTTTATCTGGCTAACATACAAATAACGAAGTTATGTTCGATTGTCGTTTTCCCAGTTAAATTGGCGGAGGTTCATCTTCATTTTGAAAGTGTATCTCGAAATCGAATAATACGGCTCGATCGTTTATTTCGTCTCGACTGGAATCATCTTCTTTTCCAGATACTTCCTAGTTTTCTTTCTGACGACTTCGTATGATGTTACCTGAATGACATGAGTAGATGTTGTTATTAGTCACAAGTGATTTCTATTGTGCCTCTTTTATTACTAACCATACCTGCAATATTCAGGTTAGTGTCCTCTTTGAGGCATATTAGACCTTTGTCACGATGTACATGAAGTTACATTGTAAAGACGATATTGACTTATTGAGTATCAATTATGTTGATTATTTTGAGGATATATTATATCAAGGAAATGCAAACAAAGTGTCCTAACCAGATATACATCATTGTGGTCTGTCCAGTCTGGTCTTGCCAGGAAGAAAAACACTTATAATTCTGGTAGAAACTGAAAACGATAGAGCCACCGAGGCATCTCATAAACAAACATTAGAAAATGGGCAGAATAAAAAAAATTATTTGGCAAGGTGCAAATTGTGTTATGTTGTTTTATTTATTTATGCTAAATTGTGTCAGACGTCAATTAAAAGTGTTTAGAAGTGTAGAGACAGCCTTTGCTTAGTTAAGACTATTATCTATGTAAATGTTTTTAATATATAAATACACATCGATTACCCGAATCTCATTTGCGCTAACGTCCCAGATTTAGTGCTATTCAAAATTTATTGCAGGACATCTAATCTAAAAGTTCAGCCTCTGTAAGCAAGTCAGCTAACGATCAGCTTAGATTCAACCCGAAAGCAATAATAATAATGCACGCATATAACCTGATTCTATTTTAGTTGTAAACAATAGATTATTACATAGTGTGTTCAGACTCCGCCAGTTATATGTAAAACAAGTACCTTTACTTCGAGATTTTATAAACAGATTGAAATTAAACAATGCATTTAAAAAGTGTTTAATATTAGTCGCAGAAGTCTTATTTGCTTTAGAGGGTACATATATATATATATATATATATATATATATATATATATATATATATATATATATATATATATATATATATATATATATATATATATATGTGTGTGTGTGTGTGTATAGCTTCTACGTTTACTATATAGTTTTCTTCATAGATAAGATGAACAGTTGTTTGAAAGAATATTTAAATGTTTGTTTCGAAGTTACTGGTCAACTTTGGTCACCTCAATGTAATGTATACTACATTTGGAAATTTATCATTGTGGTTGACCATCCTTTATGAATCATGATTTCAAACTATCACAAATTTACTGTCTGTTATAAAGAAGATTTTGAATTGTAGAAAATAGAAAATGACAAGGTATTGCTCATTTCTTTTGACTTCTGTCTTCTTCCGTTGAATCTTTACTCGAAAATAATAACTTTGTGTATTTTGAAGAAACAACGAATCCGTATTAAAACAGTAATTAATGAACACGATTGATTTAGCAGATTCCAGGCTGTTAAAGGATCAGTTTAATTTTAGTGCTGAATGCAATACGATGGTATATTTCAAATGTTTACATCGAATGCGGACTGTCTGTGCAGATCTGTGTTTTGAATGGCATGTCGTTTTCAATTTTCACTATGTTTTAAATTTATTATCCCATTTAACACTTATGTGAAAATTTTGTAAAGGCGCAAGTTGTGAAATGCTGTAATCAAGTTTTGTTTATTTCAAATATTGATTCCTCTCCTTGACGTTATGTGAATGAAGATAATTAAAGACAGTCAATTGACAGAATGATGAATTTTATTCTTGTTCATACAGGTTGGGTGTAATTAGACAACAACGAAAACATTTTTCGAATTACGCATTAGGTGAATGACGGAAATTCTTTTGAACCAGATCAATTGCTTTTTTTTAGCCATATTCCGAATTGTGGCTAGAAGCAGCCGAGCCAATTAAAAATAACTTAAACTACCGTTGACAATGCTTTTTTTTTGCTTGATAATATTTATTAGTTTTTCATGACTTTCTGCAAGTTGTTCATTCTATCGTTTTATGACTTTTCAAACAGTTTTAGTATATTCTTCATGTCTTTAACTGTTATTTCAATAGTTCTTCACGAAACATTTTATTTATAACACTGTATCCAAATATTGATTCGTCGATAATATTTGATGCAAACGATTGGGTCTGTATGATATAAAGAAACATGAAACAAAGTGTAAACTAAGTGTTTCATATTCTTCATTTCTGATGTATCGGTCTATATTATTATCACAGTTTTAAACGATTAGATTTCTGGAAATATTATGTCTTAAAAGAGAGAGAGTGATAAATTAAAATGAAAGCCAACAAATGGTTTGATCTTAAGTTGTTTGTTTTAAATTTTTTTATCAAGTTTCCAAATGTACTTCCATTTCTTTTATGATTAAAACGGTAGTGATAAATAATGCTATTTACCTATACCAGGTCGTGGCCTGCTTTGTTTGTCACTTGTGTCCAAGGACTTTATTCTATGCTTCTATTGACAATATTTTACCACATAAACGTTTATAAAGGTGAGAAACAGAAAGATTTGACCCTACTATAAAGATGGAATGTATTGTGATCACATTGTTGCGTAGAACAAATAATAACATCTTTGCCTGATATAATATATGTAACTGCAAAATATGGAGTGAAGTATTTCCATTGGTAATAATTTTGTTTACAGATTCTGGCTTGCATTTGTATTAAGGCAAGTAAAGCTAAGAGTTCATCAATTGTCTTTTGACCATCTATCTAAAATATATTTGTGTTATAATGCATGATTTAACTCTGCAAATTCACTTGCTAAACTTGTCATTTGTTGTAATGCTATGACATGCTAATTTGGTCATATATTCTATAAACTTGTGTGCATAATATAGGAAGCATAATTTTAATGCACCATATTCTATCAAAATGTAGAAAAGTGAAATACATGTTTTTGTATTAACTCAGTATGGTAATATCTAACATGCCGAGAATGACCATGTTTAATTATTGAATTCTTACAAGTAAAATTATATAGTCTTGTTTATCTAGATTTGAATGCAAAAACGGGCATTGCAAACAATTACTGGTTATCATAATGACACATATTTGATTCAATACAACAACTTGCATTATGTCAATTGATGCTTTTTCATATGTCAATTTTAATACGTCCTATTGCCGACGGATCTTGACCAGTATCATCGTTCGTTTGAGAGCAACATATTCTAATTACGATCCCATTGAAAGCTTATCAAAACAGTCTTGATTGGTCCTCCAAAATTAATTATGCAGTTAGGGATTAACCAAGATCATAAACAGTTATAACGCCAGGTTTGGTTATCACTCCTCTAGCAATAAGTTCATCGCATCCAGTACAAATTGAATAAAGTTTTTTTATGCATGCATTATTAAAATGTTAAGATATATGCCAAGTGTATAATAGATGTAAACTTTTTTATTTGGTACGGGCTACTAATGATACCCTGACGGAGCAGAGAATGCTTAATCATGTCAGTTGATGGTTTAAACACGATCCAAAATGTCGAAATTTAAAACTTAGAAATTTAATTTAAATTCCAAGATCAATCAGTTAGGTTCCTGAAAGATGTATGATTTATCAGCATGATTTAATCCTTGCAAGTAGCATTTATATTATAAGCAGATCATGTAATCTTCTTATAATGAACTTATATTCTTGTTTTAATATATCAACGGTAAGGTTCAGAGATATCATGCTTTTATGTGTTCTATGTATAATTTATGTATTTGCATTTTATTAAACAATCAGATTATTATGCGTTAATTTTGATAGAACATGTCCTTTTCTAGCGACCTATAATTCTTACCTGTCACCTGAGTTGACTTTAGAGATGCAGATACCATGTTAACAAAGAGCTCATGGGTAACCATGAATCTACTAAAGTCCTGGTTGACATAACCTTCAATAGTCATATCACCATTATTTTCTTCTAGAAAATATAATTTTGATCGGATTCGTTTACATTTAAAACAACTTTCTGAGAAATAGAAAAAAACAATAAATGTGTCTTGATTTTAGACAATAAAGGCAGTCTTTTAAATTTATTGCATTGTGCATTAATCTCTCAAAAGAAACATTATATTTATTGCTAAATGCAGGCAAATATTATGGAAACATTTCCGACCTTACTAAATTTTATTACATTCTAATCTGATCAAAGAGAGACTGCTGAACTGGTATTGCCTAGAAAATATTCAGATTAATCCCTTGATTTGACTACAATCCTAACTTCATACTACTTTATGTATTTACAAGTCACGAAGACCATTTTTTAAAAACAAATCGGACTGATATTTAAAAACGAAATATATGGAATATACATATTTAGTTAATTCAAGTCATCCATGATAATATTATCTGTCTGTCTGACATTAATTGCTTGTCAGACCCCTAGACAAACTGAAATGCGCATGTGGTCTGGTTGTAACTTTAGACTTACATGGCTATAGGAGCAGTTATTATAGACGCTATGAAATACTTGAATGACAGGCGTAGCGCTAGGGAGAGAGATTAATTTTAAAATTCTCTTTTTATATCGAACCTATTTGACGAGGCTCATATATGGTTGGTACTACGTGTACATGAAATAGAACGTAATCGCAGTAAGTGAAAGCATTTTCTAAAAGTCAATTTGTATCTCCATGATGCATTCGGTTATGTATGCTTGTGTATGCACACTATATATCTATATAAAAAGGAATGATATAGACCTAAGAAGATTTATTCTCAGCTATTTCAGGTTTGAGTGCAACATCAAATTTACAACAAGATAATGAAATTGTCTATCCTTGCCAAGTTAATGCATATTTGTAATATTTCCAATTTTGGACTTAATGTAAACCACTCTTTTGATTATAATTGAAGGTAATCTTCATTAAGTTTTATTAATACCCAAGAACTCAGTATTGCCATTTTAAGTGGCTGGATCGCAAAGAATTTAAATGTAATGTACGATAAGCGTCTATTAACTGCTTTAACACTGTTATTATATTGTTACTTCCGTCCACACGAACATAAAATATAACAAAGTAAAGGAAACGTGCTTTATTACACGGCACAAAATATCTTTAGGCTGCCTAATATTGCGTTTGTATTTCTCCCTACAGTCATCCAGAATATTTACGTGCATTACGTTTTAATGAAAAAACATTTTTAATGCTAACAGTGCTGTTTACTAGGCATACAATAATTATCAGATTTAACGTTTTGCTCATAATATAAAAGGCAACAAAAACAGTGATTCAGTAGCAACTATGATAAAATCACGATTAATATAAGTATTGGAGCTCTTACTTTGTCTACAACATTATCCGTGACAGTCGAATGTTGGATCATCTGCTTTTGTCCACCCATCAAGTAATGAGACCTATATTGACTTCATTAAACTTATCACCTTACGCTAATTGCAAATTAACCACAGCTAACTACATATACATGTAAATAAATATTAAGAGTTGACTATAGCGTTTTTGTGAACTTATTTAAAAGGCAGTAAAACGAAGATTTTCTAAAGAGATGTGAGTGAGAAAAGATATTTATTATTTCTTAGGCAAATAAGAAAGGCATTACAATAAAATTAGCATGAATACAGGATACAAGACATCAGAATAATATTATATAACTTTATGAATTCGTTATGTGTAAACATAATTGGGTTCCAAGGGTTGCTATCACCGGGGGCGGTTGTGGGAGATAAGCACCCACTTTCCCTAGAAATCCCCCAATGGCTTGCGTCTGTGATAGCCTCTGACAACCAAATCCAGCTCCAGGCCTTCACGGGTGGCTTAACTACTAAGACCGGGGGAACCTGTTTAAACTGACTGGAGAAGGGATGACAGGCGAGTTTCTGGCGCCTAAAAAGCCAGATGTTTCGGGCATATGGGACCCGTTAACCTTGGTTGGTAGCCCGTCTAGGAGAAGGTAAACTCTGATTTCAAACATCCGCTGCCTTGCGACTATACCCTTACATGGGAAAGGCTAAGGGAGTAAACCCCAACAGAAAATCGTGAGACGGAGTCCCTAAGGCGACTTGTCACTGCATTTAGTGACATCGCGGCAACTCCTGCGACGCTGCTGGTGCCATGACGTATCGGCTTGTCCTTTCCCTTGGATCCATCAGCTGCGTGGAGAGGGGGAGTCAGTTGCATGGGCAACAGCTGATTTTCCATATAATCTTGCCCAGGCTTGCGCCCTGGAAAGGACACTCCAGCTTCGCTTCACAGCGTTGACACAACACGGGAAGCAACAGTTACCGGTGATAAGTCACCACTCGATTGGCGTAGATTTAGACGCCAGGGGTTGCTTCCGACTGTGGGAGAGTCCAACAGATCTCATTGGACAGCTATCGCCCGCATCAAGCTGGGCAGCCCCCAGCCAATAAGGTGCCGTCCCGCCACAGCTCGCCTGGCTTGCTGGGTGCGCAGGGCTTAAGATACGTGAGTACCTGACAAGCGGGCTGCAACTACAGCAGCAAGAAAAAACAAATGAAAAACAAGAAAATCAACAATCCTCAAGCTAGGTACCTGGAACGTTAGGACTATGCTGACAGGGCTTTCAGATGATCTCCAGGCAATCAGTGATGTTCGAAAGACTAAAGTCATCAACGACGAACTCGCAAGACTCCATGTCGATATTGCCTCACTTCAAGAGACACGGCTACCAGAATCTGGGTCCCTCAGAGAAAAGAACTACACGTTCTTCTGTCAAGGAAAGAGCTCAGACGAAGTTAGGGAGTATGGTGTTGGTTTTGCTGTCAGAAACTCTCTGATGGCTATGATAGAACCCTGCCAACAAGGAAACGAAAGACTGCTATCTCTTCGCCTCCACACCACAACCGGGCTAGTTAATCTCATCAGTGTTTACGCTCGCACACTCAGTGCCACCACAGATACCAAGGATGCGTTTTACAACGAGCTCCACTTGCTCATCGACAATATTCCAAAGGAAGAGAACTTGATATTACTGGGCGACTTCAACGCTTTGGTGGGTGCTGATCACGACTCCTGGCCTTTGTGTCTTGGCAAGTTTGGCATTGGGAAGATGAATGAAAACGGGCAACGTCTACTAGAAATGTGCTCGTTCCACAACCTCAGCATCACCAATTCATTTTTTCAGACAAAACCACAGCACAAAGTGTCTTTGGAGGCATCCCCGATCCAAACACTGGCATCAGCTGGACTTGATTATCACAAGACGTTCAGCCATGAAGGGTGTGCAGCTTATTCGTACATTCCACAGCGCTGACTGCGACACCGATCACTCTCTAGTCTGCTATAAATTTAAGCTTCAACTAAAGAAGATCCACCACTCTAGGCAAGTGGGTAAACCACACATCGATGTGAGCAAGACGTCATATCCAGACAAGGCTGAAGAATTTACTAACACCCTCTCCAAGGCGTTCAGTTCAGAACCTCCCTACGGCAGTGCCAAAGAGAGATGGGACAACATCAGAGATACTGTGTACAGTGCAGCCACAAGAATCTTTGGTAAGAAGCAGACAAAGAACAATGACTGGTTTGACGCCAATTCCTCCACACTCATGGCAGAAATAGAAGAGCGTCGCAGTGCCCACCTGGAATTCAAGTGTTCTCCCTGCGTGAGGACACTACATGCATATAGGTCTACCAGAAGCAAAGTGCAGAGGTTAGCACGGCAATGCGCTAATGAATACTGGCTTCTACTCTGTCAGAGCATCCAGTCAGCAGTAGACAACGGAAACATCAGAGACATGTATAATGGTATAAAGAAATCAATGGATCCAACGAAGAAAGTGATAGCTCCACTGAAGTCGTCTGCAGGAGATATCATTCATAACAAGAACAAACAGATGGAGCGCTGGGTGGAGTACTACTCCGAACTGTATTCCAGAGAGAATAATGTGACCAACAATGCCCTCAACGCCATTGAAAACCTCCCTTGTTTGACCAAACTAGATGAGAAACCTACTGAGACAGAACTAAAGCTAGCATTAGAGAAACTGACCACAGGTAGAGCCCCATCAGGCAACTGCAGGAGAAATGCAGGGAACAACACATACCGCTCTTCCTGGCTTTTATAGACATCACCAAAGCATTCGATCTGGTCAGCAGAGACGGACTCCTCAAAATCCTGACGAAGATTGGATGCCCTCCAAAGCTGTTAAGCATGGTCCAGTCCTTCCATGAAGACATGAAAGGCACAGTGCAGTATGATGACTCATCGTCCGAACCATTCAATATCCACAGCGGAGTGAAACAAGGCTGTGTCCTTGCCCCCACGCTCTTTGGCATCTTCTTCGCTGTCCTGCTTAAGTACGCCTTTGGGGCGTCCACAGAAGGGATCTACCTGCACACGCGTTCAGACGGCAGACTGTTCAACCTGGCACGACTGAAGGCAATGAGCAAAGTAAGGAAAGCAACCATTAGGGACATGCTCTTTGCAGATGATGCTGCTATAGTCACTCACACAGAAGCTGATCTACAACGCCTGATGGACCGCTTTGCTAAAGCATGTGATAAATTTGGGCTGACCATCAGCCTAAAGAAAATCAACCAGCATAACCATTAACAGCTACAAACTAGAAGTAGTGAGTTCACTTACCTTGGCTCTACCATCACCAACAACCTCTCACTCGATGCCGAGCTCAACAAGCGGATTGGGAAGGCGTCAACAACTCTCTCTAGATTGTCGAAGAGAGTGTGGAACAACAACAAGCTGACATTAAACACTAAGATCACCGTGTACCGTGCCTGCGTGCTTAGCACTCTTCTGTATGCCAGCGAAATTTGGACCCTGTACGCCTCTCAGGAGAAACGATTAAGCGCCTTTCACATGCGTTGTCTCCGTCGCATACTTAGGATGACCTGGAGCGATCGTGTGACAAACAACGAGGTGCTTCAACAGGCCAAAATTCCCAGCATGGTCACACTCTTCCGCCAACGTCGCGTCAGATGGCTGGGCCATGTGCATCGAATGGATGATGGACGGATCCCCAAAGACCTTCTCTACTCTAAGCTTGCCTCAGGCAGAAGATCAATAGGACGGCCACAACTTCGCTTCAAGGATGTCTGCAAGCAGGATATGAAAGCTCTTGGAATAGAGGTCAACACCTGGGAAGAGCTTGCCCTCGACAAGTCCAGCTGGCGACATGCTCTGTACACAGGTCTGAAAGCCAGCGAGGAAAAGTTACGACAGCTCGATGATGAGAAAAGATCTCAGAGGAAGAGGATGCAGTTCAAACCAAGACCTGAGTCATACTTCAAGTGTAGCAACTGCAGCAAGGATTGCCACTCCCGTGTGGGACTTTATAGTCACAGAAGACGCTGCACAGCTACAAACTAGGACACCTTTCATGGGCGCATTTCCATCGTCTCTCGAGACTAACGGAAGACAACCAATATACGTAATTATTTAAATTCTATTTAATGGTGAATGTAAAGTTCAGTGAGTAAAAGTATATCATCAACACTTATTTGAAACGAAAAAAAAAGCTCAGCCATGTAAATCTGTTAAAGGAATATATCAATGGAAATAGTTCTGTTAATCGTTCAATTAATTTAGTTTGTACCTTATATGCCAAGAAGAAAATCGCATGCAAGATTTAATATCATAAATATATCAATGCATTTAAATTGGAATTCAGGCTCATTAAAATGGCAAATCTCGTTGCAGAGACATATGTATTCGTTTTCTATGAAAGTTTGGTCTACAGTTAATACATTTTTAGCATAAATCAGCAAATCAATTAAACCAACGGATCGAATGTTTTAAAGGTGAATTGTAATTAATCCATTCATCTCGGAAGTTTGTAAGACAGTAATAAACTGTTTCTGTGAAAGCTGATTAGTACAGTAATTTTGTGGTAAAGTAAAGACTTTGTTTTACGGTTAAAATGCAATGGTTCATTAACATACTTTTAGCAAGCCATCCAACGATCTTACATACATGATTGTTCAAAAGCAATGAAAATAAACACAAAGGGTAGTATATATATATAATAATCAATTTATTGTAGTTAGACAGACCATTACTAAATACAAAACTCATGAAATTCGTGCACATGCAATTCTGCGGCAAGATATATTCTTTCAAGGCACTATTTTTATATGACCGCTTATATATGAATATACATATATATAATTTGTCATTTATCAAATTATATATATATATATATATATATATATATATATATATATATATATATATATAAATATATATATATATATATATAATTTATCATTTATCACATTTTAGATGTGCAACATATTGAGCGACTTCATTTTGTCTTTCTTTAAAACTTATGTTATCACTATAACTTCGTTTTGGATTTTTAATTATATTTATGTGTTAATTATTCACACACACACACACACTCACACACACACACACATATATATATATATATATATATATATATATATATATATATACATACATATATATATATACATACATATATATATACATACATATATATATATACATACATATATATATACATATATATATATATATATATATATATACATATATATATATATATATATATATATATATATATATATACAGATATATATATATATATATATATATATATATATATATACATACATATATATATATATATATATATATATATATATATATATATATATATATATATATATATGCAATAAACTGACGACGAACAGTACGAAACTAGTAACTAACTAGCCTAAGCGCTTTCGACTCTTAATGAGTCTTTTCAAAGGCAAATACAAAACATAGTTACGACAAACAAATAAACACAAAAACGTTGCGTTTGTAAACCTCTACATGGCTTTCTTCACATGTGCTAAAGCTATAAATACAACCAGCTTGTATAGACTAGTTGCGGAAACTGAAAACGATGTATAATTCCCTAAAAGTCTACAAGCCAAAGCGACATCTACTTTTACATTTTGTACATATGTAACGCAGATTATATCCCGGATATTTGATTCTATACCGGTTATTCTTATAGTAAAAATTGAAGGATAATAAGAAAATTTAGAAAATGTTAAATTATACTAGTGCATAGTTTTCATTTTCTAGTCTAGGCTAGTTAGTTATTAGTTTCGTACTGTTCGTCGTCAGTTTATTGCATCTATTTTAATTAATCCCTGACACACATGATCCCTTGGTGAATCCAGTACGCTTGAAAGGGTTGTTATTCGCCATATGATTTGTATTTAATATATATATATATATATATATATATATATATATATATATATATATATATATATATATATATATATATATATATATATATATATTGCATATGTTTATATAAATTAATAACCTACATCAGTGCCTTCATTTCTCAAGAAGTTAATCAAGATAGGTTCCTCTTTCAAGTATTTGTGTACTCTTGTTTGGTCTTGATATAATTATAAAAGTTTACTTCAATAAAAGTTCAAGAGCAATCTTCTTCCAAGTCAGTAACAGTGCAATGAAAATTATTTTTGCACAATGTGTTTTGGTAAGGTCCATAAAGTAAATAGAAAGGGCAAGAGAACCATTTAAAGAAAATATCACAATCCCCAATGATTGCCTTGGAACCAAGTAATATGTCATGTATTTATTATACTAATATCTTCTTGCCATAACAAGCCAGAAAGAAATATGCTGCTTCAGAGGCAGTAGTGGAAACGCTCATAGTATCAAAAGTAACAAGCAACATGGCAGATCCTTTATGGCATTTGTGCTAAAGCGTAATAGACCTTACACCTGATGGATGGCTCAAGTACTCGAGAATTAATTTTAATTTTTTTTAGCAAAAATGCCATTGTACACGTGTTGGCTGAAAAAAAAAACGTTGAAAATAAATTCGTATTGGGGAATCAATGGACTTCCAATTGCAAACACATTGGACATTTATAAACGAGTCTGAATTGGAGAACCCTCGAATCATTTATTTAAGAAACACAACTGCAGATGATTCAGTATCAGGAAAAGGAGAGATCAATGTGTTGATGCATGAATCAAAGGATATACATGGAAGTGATCGGGGGAAGAAGATGTGGAAACAATCCTAGCTATGTCAAGCAGGTTATAGAGTACAAAAGAACAGTGCAAATACACGAAAACAGGTCTATTATGGATTCAGTTCATGGATATGATATTCTATAGAGTTGCATAATAGACGGCAGAAATACCAGCTGTAATCTCCACTTGTCTTCCAAGAGGAAGATGATCCTTTATTTGGCTGAAGCTTGCCATAATGTCTATGCAATATCGGTTTATCTAAGTGCGGATAACGCCTTTTTGAAAGGACATCATAATGTACAACACAGAGAGATTATTTGTAGTATGCCTTTTCTAATGACCACATAAATTATCAAATGTCGATGCAAAGCATCAAGAGCTCTGGCTTACTTAACAAAACTTCATAGGCTTGTCAAGCTCAATTAAATGCTAGTCTTCACTGAAATAAACTTTGCCAATGATGAATTTGAAGGATCAGTATTTCAATCCAGTGACAAACATAAGGAAACATCTAATGCAAGGAAGAAGACACAAGGCCACCTAATTACTGGTACATATGCATTGAAGCAAGAAACTCTTTTAGTTATAAAGATGTTTCTCTCCTTAGTGTACTCTCAGGAGAGATGGCAATGAAATTGGTCACGGAGACACTGCAAAAGCCATTGGAGAGAAGATACCATATTCTAATAATGGTCAGGGCATCTACAAATGTTCATTTACGAAAGGTGAGCATGTAAACACTCTAATTAGAAGAATATAGGTCGTTCTAGATAGAAATATCGCAATTAAAATTTGCCATGAAGTCATTGATATTGACCCTAAACGTCTCTCACAGAGATTTGTATTAGCTGACATAAACGAAAATAAACACATGGAAAGACTATTGAAATATGAACTTTGCAGATATATTGTCACCTTGCTTGTGACAGCAGATGTGTTGTGGCAGGTAAACAACGCAGTACATTCTGCGTCATTGCGGTAGGACGTAAAAGACCGTCAAAATACAATTGCTATTTTTACCCATTGTATGTCTTATATGATTGGGTACGTTTGCTGAGGAATAAGAACAAGACATTTAAAATATTTGTAATTTTTATGTGCACTACGTTACAAGAAAGTATGGGAGCTGCTCATTAGTGTTTGATTATTTCAAACAGTTGAATTAGTGAAAACGTCACACATATTAGAAGATGCGCAACATGAGGCAGAACGATATCGTTTTACTAGAACAATGATCTTTGTAAACAACAATGTGTTCTTAAACAAGTTGATATATATGATGGGAGAATGATTTTAAAGAGCTGGGTGTGACATCATACATGCACCAGGATATACAAATGTTCTTTTGATGCAGATTTCAGTTGCTGCAGCCGCTGAAAGAGATATATTTTGGGATAGTTATAGCTAATGACATTGACAGACTTATTCTTCTGTTTTCCAGTACCATCATGGAAAGCAGTTTTAGAAGTAGTAGCCCAAAAGCATATCTCAAGGTAAGTCAGGAGCTGGAACATCAAAACAACAAACAAACAAAAAAAAAAACACAAAACAAAAAAAAACCAACCGATATTCACTTGAGCATTGTAAGATTCATAATCTTCGCCTCAATCATGCTCTGTGACGTACTTATACAAAGACTTATATATATATATATATATATATATATATATATATATATATATATATATATATATATATATATATATATATATATATATGTATATATATATATATATATATATATATATATATATATATATATATATATATATATATATATATATATATATATATATATATCAAGTGCAGTTTATATGCTATTATAACCGGACTCAACATCATTAAAATATATAATGATAAGTGTTGAAACTTAAGTTCTTGATAATGGATTTTTTTTTATTTAAAATAAAAAGATGATATATCAGTTCTTTTTATCATTTGTTTTGTTTTAGCCATATTATTAAAGGACTAAACGTCCATCCAATGGTGTTTCAATGTTAAACGCAGTTTGCAATTAATGCACCAGAGATATTTGTAGAGATTTAAGATATTGGCTGATATGTATATGGGTACAAAGATACAAAAGCGTATAATTTAAATTTTCCTATACTTCTTTTTATTAGGATGAATAAGGCACATAGTAGAAACGCAGTATATATAGATAGTATTCTTGCACTTTTATTTTACCTTGACAACTTTCGTAAAAAAAATCCTGGATTATACACAAAGACATTTCTAACTGCTATGAGATTGACTTAATTTTAATAACCATCATAAATGCCATCTCTTATATAATCTTGCGATCATTCCTAGCTTTGAAAGTCACCAAACGCAACCAATAAATGGTCTTCCAAGCACAATTTGGGTTTAGTTCTGCCAGTAGACAAGACAGTACTATGGATGCGCTTTTTTCTCATTGTTGTCTTGTTGCGACGTGTTTACTTCTATTTACTTCTTGTTGCGAAGTGTTTACACACAGACACACACAAACACACACACACACACACACACACACACACATATATATATATATATATATATATATATATATATATATATATATATATATATATATATATATAAGAATGTGTTTTAAGATAAACCATGGTAGACATGTCATTATTTTCAATTTTCCCGACCTCTTAGTCCAAATATGGTATTTTAGTTTTGGATCCATTGAATGTTAATTTTGTTTTTGGACGCAATTTGTTTGAATAGTCTATAAAATAAAAAAATATTCCAATAGATGACTCCAAATCATAAGATACTTAACCAATCATCTGGTTTTATATAGTATATATTTAGAAAGTCATTTTATAATTTCCCCATAAATAATGATCCATAAGAAGGTGTCATAAGACTAGACATCACTGTTCCCAACTTTTGGAGTTGGTTTGTATTGAAAAATTGAAAATATCATAAACGTAGTGACTTATCAACCGTTGTATGTATTTTTGGTCAAATATAAAACTGAAGTAAATATATAAATATACATATTTGATCACTGAGAGATAAAATATACTTAACAACGTAATCAACGACATTGAATTCAGTTTGAATTCAGTCTGATGAAACACTAAAGTGAAGCCGGTCATACATTCTACGTGTAGGTGTTTATTATTATTATTATTATTATTATTATTATTATTATTATTATTATTATTATTATCGTATATGGCGAAAAACAGCCCTCATTAGCGCATTGCATCCAGCAAGAGATAACGTGTGGGTTGGTATTGATCGTGATACATGCAATAAACTGAAGATGAAAAGTGCAAAACTGGTATCTATCTAGCCAGAGCGCTTTCGACTCTGAGTCTTTTACAAAGGCATATACAAAACACACATACACAACACAAACAAATGAAACACAAAATGACGTTGTGTTGGCAAAACTCTAAATGTTTGCACAACGTTTTTTATATTTTATTTGTTTGCTTAATCTATTTCTTTGTATATAACTTTGAACAAGTCTCATTAAGAGTCAAAATCGTTCAGGCTATTTTTGTGCGTGTATATGTGTGTATTGTATGTTTAATGGAAAGAGTGGGCGCTCATAGAATATTAACCTATTAATTTAACTGTGATGTGGTTGTCGTCTATGCTCAACAAACGTTGTGTCTGTGCCTAGATACAAACTCCACCAGAATGAAAAGCAAATGAACAAAATAAAGTTTATTAATTTGTGAAGTGATGCTGAATGTTTTGACTCAAACATTTGGCTAGATTAATGAAGCTTGTATCAAATGTAATTGTTCAATTATCGTTCATTATCGATTCTTGCTGTTTGACAATTTCTTCCCCTTTTCAAAGATAAACATTTTGTACAATAAGCAATTGCATTATCGAATCCATTAGTGACCATGTTAAGAATTGGCACAAATAAAAATATGTCCATTATCTCAATCAAACTAACATCTCCATTAGAAAATGGTATATTGTCATCTCGTCAGTAATTGTTGATCTAGGAAATCAGGGTTACATTTAACTTTGAAACATTTAATTTAAGAAAATATAATATTGGTATTCATAAAATATCAAAGTTACTCAAATTATTTTTAAAAGACGTATGAGAAACCTTTCAACTCGAAGTCTATACAGAAAGAGAATATTTATGGAAATAGCAAGTTAAGTCAGGTCACATTGCAATGTATGCAAATATTGCAGTTATAATGAAACTATGGTATGCTGTGAAAGGAACCCTAAGCAGAAGGTATAGCATGTCTCAGTCAACAATGTATAAAAAGAGAATTCAAAGATATGATAACCAATAATTAGGTGTAAATCGGTATTTTCTTTATCTTGTTTGAATCATTGAATCATGATACATTTTTACTAGGTTTGGATTTAGCAAGGAAACGGAAATCTATTTCCCGATTGATATGTTTATTTATAATTTAATGGAATGATGAATGACACCGTAAGAGTAAACTTAGTGTCCAATAATAGGTTTAGAAGAATGATGCTCACCAAGTTCAATATGTGATAAAAGGAATGATATCGTTCCTAAATGGACTAATTAAGACATTTAACTTCTATAAGAAATTAAAACGAGAATCACAGTATGGAAATTATAAGCTAATATGATTTATACATTTCTCTGTTACCATGGATGATCATAGCATACAATTTATGCACAAATATGTACAACATATGATTATATCAAGAGCAATCAAGCACGAATACATGAATGCGAATATTATATGTACCATCCACAAGTACAATGTACGTGTTATTGATTTTCAGTTATATAGTGATATTGAATTACGGTCTTCACCAATTGATAATATCTATTACAAAATGGACTGTTAAGTATGTCACGGCTTTCATTTAATGGTTGACGGTGCATTTCAGTTTTTACAGCTATTGCCGAATGGTCAGAGAACCGCCACGCAAGGCCCCTTCCAGTCTGCTTAAATATCTCTTTAGGTCCTCCTTAATCCTTCCAGACAAGTTATTCCTGAAGATTTGGTCACTCCCTGCGAGTAAAAATAACGAGACCAAAATAGTTATGGTAACAGCGTAAAAACCAAACTAAAATGCAACGACGGATATTTGCAGTACAAGAGACATTGTTCGGTATGAATGCAATAATGTTCTTTACACATATAGGCATATGAATTTGCTTCAAACATATTCAATAATTTCACGTGAACTTCTGTACCATGATTAATATTTTACAATAACCAAGTTCGTACGTGAATATATATCCGATTATATTAATCCCATTGAAATATATGAACGTGAACTATGCTTATATTTTTATACTTTAATGTATAACTAACTTAAATCAATTTAACTGTTTAGTTGTAAAGTCGATTTACATAAAACTTACTTTAGTAAACACGGATATCATAAATAAATGCAGTGTTATATTTTACATACTTCTTTAGTTGATGATTGCTCCAATACTGTGAATAGTGTTATGACAAAATTCAGTATATTGTTAATAAACAACGATAATTTATTTCTTCAGAACCATGGTTATCGTGAAAGTTCTCGCCCAGATAACTCGATGTAATCAAGGTTTCCACTGCAGGCACTTTTTATCGTTCAAGAATTACGTTAATTGAATTCAGTGTTCTTAAATAAGACTATAAAGAAACAACTCTTAGGTGATGACGAGCGTCACAATGCCACCCGAATAAATTTGTGTTCAGATATAATGCATAAACATATTATAACACACACGCATGTGTCAGTATATTTTCAAAGCACAGATGCCTGTTTTAGTGTTAAAGATCGGATATGAAACTACACTCCTAACAAATAATATAATAATTATAATGTGCCAAGACCAAATATTACAAGAGACGGTTAAAACGTGATCATCAATGAAGAGGAAATGGTACAAAATAAATATCATGAGCAAGCTAAAGACAGTCTGACAATGAACATAAATCCTGTACGATGCTGAAAGTTTCCTGTCATTTGAAGTGTAAACCGATCAAATTTCAGTTCAAAGGCAGCCTGCAGAAAATTTAAACAATATCACTCTGGTTTTAATGATATTATGACAAAGTTTTTTTCAAGGAGCTGTCTTAATTGGATTTGCAGCTGAAGGAGCTAACTTCCAAAAGTAATTGAAAATTGCTTTGAAACCGATAATTGTATTAAATTATGACATATTTCCATAGTCGACTTAGAATATAATATTTTATCAAGCGGAATGAGTATATTCTGATTTGAATTACGAGAAAAGAAAATATGCTGAAAGAGAAAGAAAAGGAATTTTAAAAAGAATATGCATAAATATATACAGCTTCGGATTCCACATTCAACATTTGGTTCATATGAAATAATATTTTAAATGCTTGTGAATTGTTAGAGGTATGTGGCAGCACATCTTTTCGAACTTTTCAATAAAGAATGAAACAGACATTGCGATCTAAATTAATAATAACTTGTATGAGTTAACTGTAATAAAGTATACAGTTTTCCATTTTATGTTCACAAATGAGAGGCTTAGTTAATAAAATGTCTTATTCTCCGTTTTAGGAATTTCACCTCACGCTATCTTTGTTCGTTTTTCAATCCAAATGAAGTAGATCGCTTTCTCAATCTAATGTAAGAGCTGTCTCAGAAATTATCCAAAACAGAACTAAAAGTGTGAAGCCCTGTCTGAAAGACTTGCAACGCAAGAACCACGGTAGAACGTTTCTTGGCATTCTCATATATTTTATAGGCATTTCATGTATGATTATGTACATGTGTGTCCAATCGTCTTCTTGAAATAAATATTGCACATAACATAAAATACAACGATAACTCTGGGTATGTTTATGTAATTAAAATCATTCTTCTATATTAGATTAGATATCCCTTTTTAAGGAATAATTCTAATTTAATGCATTGTAGCAAAGAAACAAGTCGAAGCAAAGTCATGTTGTGGATACTGCTGAACAGACTAAAGCCACAGGCTGAAATGATCACTGCCGAGGAGAAGAGTGTAGCACAACAGAGCATATCTTCAACCTCAAGATATTATGTCAGAAGTATCACCAACACAAGAAAGATCTGCACCACGTCATCTTGGATTTCAAGAAGCCATTTGACAGGGTATGACATGGAGCCTTGTGGGTGACCATGAGACTGCACAATAGCAATGCCAACCTCATTACAATAATAGAGCACCACTATGACAAGGCCACCAGTGCAGTATTCTTAAATGTCAGCATAGAGAACTGGTTTAGAACGACAGTCAGAATCAGACAGGGCTGTTTGTTCTTTCCCACATTATTCAACATCTTTCAGGAGATAATCATGGCTGACGCCATTGAAAACATAATGGGACAGTTAGCATCGGGAACAGAACAGTCACAACTTAAGTTTTGTCGACGACATTGATGGATAAGCAGGAAATGAGCAAGAACTAGCTAGCTTATCAGAGAGCCCCGCCAAAACCACTATAGCATATGACATGGAAAATAATGCAGAGAAGACAAAACAGATGACCAATAACTCCAATGACATCGGCACTTACATTAGGGTCCAAGGCACGAAACTATAAATAATTTACAGGTTCAAGCATTTGGAGGCAATCGAAGCCTGAAGCATTCTACAGGAATGCGCATACAGCAACAGCGCTGAAGCACATCTGAAGGGGCAAGAACATTGCACTCAGTTCAAAGGTCAGACTGATTCGCTCACTTTTGATCTCCATATGTGTTTACGCCTGTGAATCATGGACCATAACAATGGACGTAGTAAAAAAGGATACAGGCAACGTAGATGAGATGTTTACGAAAGATCATGGGCATCTCATACAAAGACCATGTTAGTAATGAAGAAATATGGAAAAGGATCAGGCCAACAAATGGGACTTACGAAGACCTAATGATTACAGTGAAAAATCGTAAACTACAGTGGTATGGGCATGTCTCATGATCATCAGGACTAGCTAAGTCAATTATGGAAGGCACTGAACAAGGAAGAAGAAAAAGAGGCATACAGAGAAATATGTGGCAAAACATCATTCAGGAGTGGACAGACTTGACACTGAGCGACACACTGAGAAAGACCGAAACTCGAGAATAATGGAGAAAGCTAGTTGTTTGGTCTCGGGCGGTGCCCCAACGGTCTACTAGACTACATGACTGATGATGATGATGATGATGATGATGATGATGATGATGATGATGATGATGATGATGATGATGAGCAAACAAAATTTAATCCCTTAATTGTCTTCCAGTGTACACACTTCTAAATGCCCACAAGTTTGATTAAAATTTATATGAAAGAATTAACGTAAAGTACTGCTGTAACTATCGACTGTAAATAGCGAGACTTTAATCACATAAATGTCGAAATAGGCAATTGCTTTTTATATTGACTTTCTTAATATTAATTCCAATTGGCTAAACGCATGTGTTTGTATTATGCATGAGACATCATTTCCTGGGTGGTTGCCGCAAGGATGGGATCAAGAATGTTATAAATATTTAACACTTTTACTTTTTGAATAGTTATAAAGCCCTTGTCTGAACAAACGTTGAACAAACGTTGAACAAACGTTGAAAGGTTTTCAATTAAAGAAAAAGCATGCATTTTGACAGCACAAAATGCGAAAGTTGGTGGTACATTTTTAATAAAAATATATTAAGTGCCTGATGTTCCAACATACCGATGACACATGTACTCAGAACTTTCATCATGAAATGTGACAGCTCAACATTTTCCAGCAGAACTTCCAGGGCCAAAAAATTGACATTAAATCATTTATCTCTTCAGAAGCATTTGAAAATAAACACATGAAACAAAATAAAATTTTAAACAATTCGTATTTCCTTCATCAATCTGCTTATATTGTGTCAAGTCCATGCTTGTAGCAAATGGTGATTTCATGAGAATATAGTCTTTAAAGGTATATCCTAGTGGCTGCAGAGACAAATTCAATGTTGTTTATTTTGATCAAGACAATCTAATATGTTTTAGGTTGCAACCGGTGGGAAATGTCCGAACAAACTATTTGTAACAGATGACGCTTGAATCAATGAAAAGTCAACTGTTAGACTTGGTATTAGATCAAATATCCTACACCAAAACTATTATCATTATTTTTAATGTTGTATCTGAAGTGTTGTTGTTCATTTCATTGTAGTGGCTTTATTCAGTCTGATTCAGAAACAAATCTTTATCTTGAAAACTAGAATCATTGTAAATTACTTTTCCTAAACATTTATCAGCAGGCATGGTGAACCCTACAAAAGTTTGCTCGAGTCATAACAAAAAAATAAAGGTTCCTGCAGAGGCTGAAACAAAATACGTCAACAACTCTAAACCAAAGTCTCTAACGTTTCTATTTCCATACGCCTGACAAATTTTTGAGGTTAGCTCATTTTTGTTATATTATTGTTGACGTATCTTTTCTTGAGTTTGTCAGGTGATTTTATATACTCGTAAAGCGACCCAATTGTTGTCCTTCACCCTTCCTGCTGCTATTGATAGTCAAGGGGGAGATTAACCAAAGATTTTATCTAGACCAATCTACGAGCCTATGTATAAATTAATATATAGAGTTTCGTTTCTCAAATCCATTATATTTCCATTTTAATTTGTGAGTTTGAAATTCATTCTTGACAATAATGGATTATGAACAAGCAGACTTGATTTATTGTCTCAGATACAATAAGCCACCATGGAGGTGCTTGAATACTGGACGAACATAATATGTATCCCTGCTAAACCTGATTAGACTTAGAAAGGTCAACGTGGTAGCTGCTATCAATTATATCGCATACTATATTTAGTGCGATGGTGGATGTTATATTAACAATATTAGGTGAAATATGACGTCCTGTTCCATATTATTATATCTGAGAACAGTTGGAAACGGGATTTATTTTTCCACGATTGAATAACTCCCGGCTAATATTCTTCAATAAGATCACTTAATAATTTCTTCATTTCAGCGTTATTTAGAACTGGTATAATAAATGTTTGTAAGTCTTTTTCTTTTATTTTATAATGATCTAGAAATAATTGCTTAAGATGTGGAAGTTTGTGAACAGTTGCAGTGTTTATAATAATTCGATTGACGATATATATATATATATATATATATATATATATATATATATATATATATATATATATATATATATATATATAAATCGCATAGGATCCCATTCAAGTGTTTTAGTAACTCAATTATTTTCTGCTTTACATTATGATCATAATGCTGTGATAATGAAGTAAGTAAATTTCTTAAATCATTAAACGCTTTATCGTATTCAGGCTTGAGAACATCTAAAAGTTTTTTAAAAAGTTCTTCATCAACAATGTTTTTGTTACGTCGTCCCGTCTTGGGATCGTCGATAACATTAAATGGTAATTCAGTTATCTTTGGGATCATTTTACCATCAAAATCGGTAAAGTAATATCTATCGTCCTTTGAATCATAATCAAATAATATAGAATACCATGGATTTTCTTTTCGATATTCTGGATTTTTAATGAAATTTGTTTCATTCGTTTTAAACTTATTTTTAGTTGGTTCTGGCGGACCATGATAAGTTAGTGCAACTTCAGGCCATCCTAACACTGATCTAATCGAACTTTGATAAATATCCACAACATAGTCAGGAGAATGTATTTCAATCACCGACAATAATGTTGGTTCGTAAACAGTAATTGCTATCTTCGATTCTTTTCCGTTTATAAACTTAATTCTGCGCTGTAATTCTTCATTAACTGTTTCTATTTGATAACTGCCAGTTGGAATACTAACTACTAGCCAATCGTGAATTACAGCAGATTTATTCTTATTTGCGAATACTAAGGAATTATTTGCTTTTAGCCCACCAAATGGTTTTTATCTAATATTGGGCCAGCGATAATAAACACTTAACTGAGCTACTTCTATCTCTTTTACTGGAATTGCAGTTGGAACGTTACAGCTGAATTCAGGTTTGGTCGAACTTATTGATATCATTGTAATTTTTGATGGCGTCGTATTAGTGACGATCTGTTGGAATAGTTCTCTTGAATCGAACATTATTGTTATGTTTATTATTTAATTCTCCATCCTTTCATTATTGTCACTAGATAATGCGTTATTTTTTATCACGAATTCTGCATCGTAGGTTTTCATTATCATAACTAACTCCTCATCAGATATTTTATCATCACTGATGAACCAAGAAAGATGTGAGCACAATGTAGTATAGTCGGCTGTTGCTGTGTGTAATTTAATCATGTACGCGCGTAATTTATTGCTCGTGCATGTATATATTTTCTTAGCGATAATACTGAGAATACCTGCACATGTTGTTGTCGTAGAAACAACAATCGTGAAAACTGCAGGAGCAGTAATAATTAACGTTGATAATAATAATCCGGTTCCAGCAACAACAGCCGAAACTGAGAAAACTACTACATCGATAACAACCATGCGTCTGTGATATTGTTTTACTTTTAACGTGTATTCGTCGATGATATTTTTTAGTTCAGTCTGACACTTACACGCCTGATTATATCTGTGACGTTGAAATGAGTGACTCTGTCATCAGATTCTTTATGCCTAATGACGTTGTTATTTAATTATGTAATTAAAATGGGAGCTTTACTTATTTTACTTACACCACCAGTAATTAGCGGAGGACACACTTCTATCCGATGATTCAAACGTAAACGTTTCTTCAGAATCTTTATTCAACATTACATATACGATTCTAGATAATTTATTAGCTAATGGAGATGTAGTAAGTATGTTAAATTCTGCAACACTAAACACTAATACTGAGAATACCTGCACATGTTGTTGTCGTAGAAACGACAATCGTGAAAACTGCAGGAGCATTATCAGTTTATATATATATATATATATATATATATATATATATATATATATATATATATATATATATATATATATATATATATATATATATATATATATATATATATATATATATATATATATATATATATATATATATATATATATATATATACCAGCGACCTCGTTGTGTCCATGTATATGAGCCTGATCCGACGACATACACGATGTTGATGATCCGTTTGTGAAGAATTTTAATCAGGCTCGTTTTCTGAACAATATCCTGTATTCCACTAATAATATCATTGAGTTTTGTGTTAATATTAGTATGTTTTATATCAACATTTGGTAGACTTCCCAAATTTTTTTTATTAGTTTTGTTTATATTTCTACGAACATTAAGAAACGTTTGTATGTGATTACAAAACTCAGTTCTAAATGCAGCAACTCCATCATTGACTGTTGTTAGCAAAGTCGTTATTGGAATTTCCTTATCATCGACGTATTTTTTGTAGCAGCATCAAACACAGATTTTTTTTTAAAATTACTAATACCATTATTTTTCATATTGAGAAATGCACGCATTATACCACCGTTGGTTAATACGTACTTAGATTCCTGATCGTCAACATATTTTTTGTTGTAGCATCACTATCTGTTGTTGGATATCCAAGATCTGTAATTTGATTTTTTGTTCATAATAACGTGTCCACTAAATACATCGCCAGTCGTCTTGACATAATCGTTAACTGACTTATCGTCATCCTGTATTTTGCCCTGATCAGTAAAAATAACGATATTATCAGCAACTGCAGTAGGAATTCTATTATTTTAATTTTGGTTCTAGGTGGTCGAGGAGGTTGAACGGGTTGTGGTAGTGGTAATGGATGAGCTGCTTGTGCATGAGCAATATCGGCAGGTAATGTTGCAAGAGATTGTTGTATTGCTTCGGTTGTTGTAACAATTTTGTTTGTTGGTTCTACAATCGGTTTAAATAATTGTTTTGTTTCATCCTCAAACTCAGTTAAATCCCTCTGACGCAATTGTAATTGTTCCTTAACAGAATCACGAATAGGTAGATATTTTGTAATTGCTGTTAGTTGCTCTCGAGCTATTCTGGCTGAGTAAGGCTCTTCAATACTCATTAATAATAATTATTATTTAATATATAAATGTATGTCTGTTTGTCTTTAACGTGTGTATGCAATGTTTTTCAAAAGGAATCAGCAGCATCCTAGCGATTACCCTTCATAGAATCCCATGATAGCCATCGTGTCTCTCATGAAGTCCTAACATGGTCATCGCTCTTATGACTCATTATTCGGCACCTCATATGCTGTTTATTTCGGCTGTACACTCTTTTTAAGTGTTATTTTGAGGGTCCTTCCATGAGGCAGAGAGATCAAGGCATGCTACTGATTATTTTAGTGAGGGGTCATTTTTCGCATGAACACATCCCCTGGTGAATTTCTAATCGTCGAAAGGCGAAATAGTGGAAATTCAGAAGACAGTTTAGGCATTGCGGCTTCAATAAATACCCCCTGAACAACCCGAAAGTAAGGCACTAAACGTACCTGACCGCGTGGTTGACGTAGTGAAACTGGAGGTTTCCCGTATCGAAACTGGAGGCTGGTCCCGCCACCAATCTTTATAAAATATTGTTTGGTACATCCAGAACAATACCCACCGGTTTAGCCAGTGATGGGAACTGAACTGGGGCCCTCAGTACCAGAATCCAACATTCTAGCACTGAGCTACGAAATTCAGTTACAAATACATGCTTGAGAAATCATCATGTAGCTAGATATTCACTAACACGAGGATATTACATTTCTAAGCATTATATTTCTAATCATTATATTTTTCACTTTATAATTTAGTCTAGATATTTAGTGATTTAATAAAGATATATAGAAGCTGCACGTATAAAAGGATTCAATTATATTATACACACATTGTATAATTACAGCTCAGATGTATATATGTCTGATATAGGTCAACATGTATAATCACAGCCCACATTCAGAGCTGGATCGATAACGAAGATCTGGCGCTCATAATACAACAGCTGCTGTGTGACTGATATATGAGCACCGTGTTCAAATTAATATCGGGACTTTTAGCGATAGGTTTGGGCTTCTGAACAGACAGACAGACAGATTACCAAACAAGCATATAAAGAGACAGACAGATACACTTTATTAAGCTTAAAATATGTTCGGTTTACGGCAAATATCAAGCAGTTGTGTAATGCGTACAGGTCATTAACATAAATGACGTTTTGCATGAAGGGAGTAATATACTCTGTGAATAAGATTTTTTTTCGGCAGGAGTTATGTCGCTTTATTATATATCCAACTACTTGTTAAGTCATTTTAAAAAACAATGTTTTTTATTTTTTAAATAAATAAATAGATATAATGAACAGTGGTAATATTGCTAATATTGTTTCTGCTATTTAAAAAAAATAAAGCATGAAGGAATTCAAATATCCGATTGCCGTAGTCCTGAAAAATCATGCATGACTTTGAATTATTACAACAGAGAAAATTTCAAAATAAATCAATGTTAAAATCCAACTACAGATTTATTAAGTCAATAATTCTATGTTAGAATCTTTAGCTGTTGTAGATGACAAACAAGTAGGACTATTCACGCCTCTTATGTGTTCAATCGAAAAGATAAAAAGTGCGCTGTCTCAAGAGTTTGAAAGGAAAATGATAGACAGTCGAGTAATGCGACTGAAAAAAAGATTATGTTAGTTGATTCTGTAATAAATGACAGCGAAACTGAGATAAGCAAAGGTGACGGCGTACCCATAAATGTGATTATAGCTAAACAGAATCCTTGGCAAGTTTGATAGAATCGAACTTTATACAAAGTAAAATAATATTCTGAAGAGCGCGCAGTTATTATACGTAGTCAAATATAATCTTTTGGTCATACTTTATTGAATATGCAGATTTTCGTTTATGATCAGCTACAAACTTAACTGAAGGTATGCAAATACCAAAATATTTTGCGGCTGCATACATATAATTAAAAGCTATTTTTTCATCAGTAACTATGTTAGTAGATATGACCGACTTAGAAGTCTTAGGAGAAATACCAGTATTTCCACGTCTACAATTCTGACTGCGTAATAGCTTGCAGGTTCGATAATTCGTTATGCTGCGGAGATCCGTCAATGTGGTCAATAACAATTTCATCTTTTACGACCCCATAAAAACACTCGTATATAAATTTTATCTGATATATATCTTTTATTTCTACTAATATTAAATCTAAAACAACCAGCATTATCAATACTACCAACTGGTTTCTTTAGTCTACAGTATCTAGTAAGGCCATCTTTGGACGCCTCGTTATTCGTATATATTGGATGTCTAACAAATTATTTTTGCTCCATTTATATAAATATATATATATATATATATATATATATATATATATATATATATATATATATATATATATATATATATATATATATATATATATATATATATATATATATATATATATACATATATATATATATAAATATATATATATATATATATATATATATATATATATATATATATATATATATATATATAATATTTATTTGTCTAAATCATTATTTTTGAAATCTGGTTAGATAATCCTTTTCTGTCTTTATAGGGGATTTACCTGTCGAAGTATCTTTTTTTGTCATAATAGCATTTAAGTTACCTATATGTTTTACCGCCACAATTTGCACAAAGTTGTGTTTTCCCCCGAATATTTGTCTTAATTATAATGATGGAAAAATATCAGCAATTGAACCATCTGCTACTAGATTTGACCTTGAGAGACTAATAGGATATAGATTTAGTGCTTCGATGAAAGATCTAACTTTAACGAATGCAGATATAACCAAAGGTATCTGTGAGGCCAAAAATGATATTCGTGAGGACGGTGCTATTTATGTATGGTCAACTTTTAAAGTTGGAAACATTAATATGATGAACGACAGACGGGGAAAAAATTATTAACCACCTTGATAATCAAAAATATCTTATTTTAATAAAATTTAATGTGGAGACAGACGATAATATTTGGATGATTCGTGATAAAAGTGAACCCGTTTATATACAGTCGGAAAATAATAAAACGATATTATTAAGTAACACATCAAAACCTGGAATACTGACTGGTATTGATAAACCGTATTTTGAGAGAGAGTATCCAGTTACTGCTGTGGTGTATGTATTGTTTTTAATAAATGATAAACCTAATATTGCGGATCTCAGACCGATGAGACTATCAGAGTCAAGAATAAACTGTGTTGCGGAGCGCATTACTGAACATTTTACAAATGTGATGCGTGGTAATGGCTAAACAGATTTAAGACGTAAAAATATGTGAATGGGCAGAGAACGTTAAAGATACTGGTGCATCTATTAAGGATCTTGCTAAGCTAGACAAGTTATTAAGATTTCCAATAACAGTAAAAACACTAACAGGAGAGATATTGTACAAACCAAAATATTCAAAAAATGGAAGCCCTATAACAATCATTGATCATAATGCACATGCATAGACTAATGTTTTCTTTTCATTCAATATTATATTAGCCGATAGCTAACATTACTTCTTAAATAACGTGCATGCCAAATTCAAATATGCAGGGTTCGTTTTCACAAACAGTAACAGTGCGGCCATATCCATTTATAATGAGACTACTATCCGAGCCATAAATATCAAAATAATGATGGAAAAATAGGTAGTGTAACAATTTAACCGTAACTAAATTTTGTTGATATCGTTTCTCTCCATATTTCCCAATTCCTTTTGACTGTCAGTGTCACTTTCAGTTAATCTCCCACGTTTTCGCTGCGTGTGTTCAGTTAGAGAAGTCTTCTGTTGCAAGAAGTTGACCCAGTTAAGGATTTTCCACATTGTGCGCGAGGTTCGTAACAAACATATTTTGTAAGTTGATGTTTAATCCGTATAATGTTTTGGTGATAATCTAATTCTTTTGATTATTACTAGTTTGGGAACCTTATATAATACGGTCTGTTGCTGTGTAATTTGAAATTTCCTCGCTGTGATCAGTGCTTGGGTTGTGGTTTTTCTCAGGTGATTTGAATACGTTTGTTGATGTTTGTCACAAATATTTGAGTAGCTGTTTATATATTGTTCATTTATGTGGCCTGAAAGTTGCATTCACATCTTTCTTTAGTGTAACAACCCCCTCACCATTTCAGATTGTAATATTCATTCATTACCCTAAGACTAAAATTCACAGAAATGTTGCACAAAGTATTAACAGTGGCTTTCGTTGTTTCCATCCGCATTAATGTTTAGCTTTACAGGACATTTATTTCATAGTTTATGATCAGTTGACTCCGATTGGTTTTATTTCATTTTCCTTAAGATTTTAAATCTGTTTGCTTAACACGAAGAGCTTCCATTGAAATCATTTTCATGAAATCATTTTCGTGTTATTTTATCTATTTAAAAATGTATTATTCCAAGGAAATCATATATATATTTAGAGGGTGAGAGCTGTACGAACATGATCCTTATGCGTATTCATACGCCATGGGCAAATCACAATTCGATATACCAATATAGTGGTGGTATATCAAGTTGTTTTATACCGACAATTTAATTGCATGCTATTTTTAATGTATGTGGTAAAATATAAATAAATAAATATATACATGGAAGCAGGTGACACACTCGTTCGTATATTGCACCAACGTAAACTCGTTCAGTAGCAAACTAACTAGTGTCAACCTAGCAATGAACAGGTAAGACGTCTAGAAAGATGTACAATACAAGGTGCGTTTTAGTTCTAAGGCTCGTCTTCTAACTCACAATATATAGGTTTTGTACTTCAAGCTGTTTGCTGCTGTTACATTCGATATTCCTTAGAAATGTGGCACAAAATTAAATAAATAATAATAATAATAATACTAATAATAATAATAATAATCATGACACAAAAATAATAATTTGTGTGTGTATGATATATATATATATATATATATATATATATATATATATATATATATATATATACATATATTGTAACTCTGTTCACAGAGCGTCATTAACTTTATCCAGTGTTATTGCGCTACCTAATTTAAAAAGATTGTATAATAAACTGAAAATTCTTAGATAGATGTACAACATAAAATATAAAAATAACGATCGTAAAAAGAAAAATGCCCTTACATTACATATGTTTATGTACAAGGCACATTTACCAATTATGAAACATTGGAAACAAAAAAACTATTTCGATTTTATATATCCTTTTTATCAGCATGTTTCAAGATTACAGTAACAGCTTTTTTTTTTGGGGGGGGTCACCGTTATCGTTTGGTTTTTGCATCATGATGATTTTTATTTCTGTCCGCATATCGGTAATTCTTCACTCCTCTGTAAATATCGGGATAACAATGGTAAATAAATTAAACTATTTTACATGAAAAATAAGCTGATGACTGCTTGTATCCATTTATGAACCCTTTCATACATGATCTTTTAAAGAGGATATAATTGTTTGAATCTAAACGAAATTATCAGATTTGATAACCTCTATTGTAAAACATATATGGCTTTCCAAATAAGGCAATTTGCTAAAGTGTATTCGACCTTTCTGTTCTAGAGTAAACCATACTTGTTTGAAAATTTGATTATACACCATAGATAGTACAAGACTGTCAAACCTGCCATATAGGTCACCTTTATTAAATGACAACTAATCTAAACGGCGAATCTCACCATCTCCACACCACGATGTATTTGCACAATATGACAGGTACTAAATAGTCACCGTCATTCTATAGTCAACGGCCATATGTATCCAAAAGGAAGAGTCATTTCCCACTGATTTAAGAGTTCTTTAGTTATTTATATACGCATATTTTCAGTATCATTATAAGTAGTTGACTTAAGATACAATAGTTCGTACCAAAATTTCGTTTGGGGGTAAATATCCAAGGTAAATTGTCCTTCCTATAGCGCCACGCCAAAACAGTCAATATATATACAAATTATTATTTTTGTGCCATTATTATTATTATTATTATTATTATTATTATTATTATTATTATTATTATTATTATTATTATTACTATTATTTATTCTTGTGCCACATTTCTAAGGAATACCAAATGTAACAGCAGCAAACAGCTTTGAGAACAAAACCTATATGTTGGGAGTTAGGGGACAAGCCTTATAACTAAAGCGCACATTGTATTGTACGTCTTTGAAGACGTGTTACCTGGTCATCGTTAGGTTGACACTAGTTATTTTGCTACTGAGTTCGTTTACGCGGGTGCAATATACGAACGAGTGTGTCACTTGCTTCCATATACATCTATATATATATATATATATATATATATATATATATATATATATATATATATATATATATATATATATATATATATATATATATATATATATATTTGATATATTTTAATTTGATATATCGATACTAGAGGAGGTAAAACAAGTTGCTTTATACCGACAATTTACAATTGAAATGCATGTAATTTTTGATGTATGCGGCAATATATATATATATATATATATATATATTGCCGCATACATTAAAAATTACATGCATTTCAATTGTAAATTGTCGGTATAAAGCAACTTGTTTTACCTCCTGTAGTATCGATATATCAAATTGTGATTTGCCCATGGCGTATGAATACGCATAAGGATCATGTTCTTATAGCTTTTTACTTTTAAATATGGGTATGAATTACTTGGAATAATACATTTAAAAAATATAAAAAACCACGAAAATAATTTCATGTAAAATATTTTTATATAAACTAACATTTTCATGCAAAAATAACCATACTCAATCCAGGAAACAAATATTACTGAGCTCACTCTGTGTCATCTGCTCTCATTTCTGTCAACACAGCTGTTTCCAGTCTCTCTCTCTCTCTCTCTCTCTCTCTCTCTCTCTCTCTCTCTCTCTCTCTCTCTCTTCCAAGAATCAAACACTGTGCAACACTAAAAAAGGAAACAATAACATCATATAAGGAGCAACATGATGAAGCAACATTTAATCTACAAATATATATTATAACTCGAGGATGTTAGGGTGAAATATACAATGCTTTTACATTGCTTCATTACATTTTATTAATATTCCTCATAAGCTATTAGTAATTGGGTGAGCGATTTATGCGATGAACTTAAAAAATAATAATGTTAACTTTAATGGTCTTTAGTTAGTCACTCTTTCGTTATTCGTGACAACAAATGTAAAACTCCAAGTGATTCACATCACATGCAGTTAAATACTTGCATTACAGATATAATGTTTATTGAAGGCTGAAATAAAGATCTCGATTCATGTGACATGCATGTTTAATAGGTCAGTTTTATGAATGTATATATTTATATATAACACCATTTTAAAGGGTATTCTCGTATCATAAGGTAATTATTTTTTACAGCTTTTTATTGCATAATATGTTCGCAATCTCTCCATTGTAATATGTGCCTAAAGTTTCGTCTGTCAGCTTATTTTTATACTTGGATTGTTTGACACCTATGTGAATTAAATTGTGCGTTATCGATCTTATATTAATCTAACATGCCGACATGTGTGAAAGCGCCTTTTTTCCCTCATTGTATCTGTCTATCATGCGTATGAACATAATGTTTTCTTATATATCTATAAGAATGATTAATATATATTACCGAAATTAATTAAATTATGAACATTAATATTTGAGTTAGCAGGTACATTTGTCATGAATGTCCTTTTTTGCTTGGTTTGCAGGGTCGAATTTCATCATAATTGCTATATTATACCACACAACATGCATAAGCACACCACACATATGTTTAACACCTGAATTGATTTGTCTGTTTCTGTTAGCTCAGGACGGTTCCACTAAACTAAACTCAAGAATAACTACAAACTGATGAAGTTGTAGAGATTGATAGTGGTTTTTACGTATACATATATAAGGTGGGGTGAGCAATATAGGAAGGATAATTTGCCTTGGGTATTTACTCCAAAATGAATTTTTGGTACAAACTATTGTATTTTAAGTCAAATGCTTACAGAGATAATGAAAATATTCGGATAATAATACCTAAATAACACTTAAATCAGTAGGAAATGATTGTTCCTGTAGGATATATATGGCCGTTGACTATATAATGATGGTGCCTGTTTAATACCGGTCATATTGTGCAAATACATCGTGGGGTGGAGGTGGTGAGATTGGCCGTTTAGACCAGTTGTCATTTAATACAGGTGACCTAAATGGCAGGTTTGTTAGTCTTGTACTATCTATGGTATATAATCAATATTTGAAACAAGTATGGTTTACTCTAGAACAGAAAGGTAGAATACGCTTTAGTAAATTGCCTTATTAGGAAAGCCATATATGTTTTACAATAGAGGTCATCAAATTTGATAATTACCTTTAGACTCAAATAATTATATACTCTGTAAAAGATCATGTATGAAAGGGTTCACAATTTGATACAAGCAATCTTCAGATTGTTTTCCATGTAAAATAGTTTATTTTATTTACCATTGTTAGAATCATGCACCGGATATTAACAAAGGAGAAACGAATTACCGCTATACGAACATAAAATAATTATCAGATGCAAAAATCACATAAGAACGGTGACCCCCTCCCCTAAAAAAAACTTATTGTAATCTTGAGACATGTTTATAATAAAGATATATAACAATCGAAATGGTTTTTTTGTTTCCAAGATTTGATAATTGGTAAATGTGCCTTGTAGATAAACATATGTAATGTAAGGGCGTTTTTCTATTTACGATCTTCTATTAATCGTTAATTTTTATATTTTATGTTGTACATCTATCTAACAATTTTCAAATTATTATACAATCTTAGTAAATTAAGTAGCGCAATAACACCGGATAAAGTTAATGAGGTTCTATGAACAGAGTTACAATATGGTATGTCAGAATCTCGAGGTTCTGTCTGCGTGAGTTAGAGTCACGGGGACGGTTAGCGCTGGTACGTGAGAAGTCTGACAGTAGCTTCTCGTGGGTAGTTGGTTCTTCACGGAGACTTTCCAGGGTTCTGCCGCCCCGTATAGCCTATGTTGTGCTGAAAAATAGCAATTATCCCAGCAACAATAATAACAGAATTTTGAGGTAGCAAGCTCAGCATCTATTGGTGCACGCTGCTCAATAACTAGTTCATGTAAACCTTTAAACTAATCATTAATTTTCTGTAATTTAAATGGGACGTTTTTTAAAATTGTGTTTGCACTTTCTCTCCAACTTTGTTTTTTTAGTATTTATAGCTCTTTAATTGAAAGTAAATTAAATTAAACATAGATTTGCTGTTTCCGTTTGTTATTGCAATACACGAAGTTGTTTAGGAGTTCCTTTTAGAACTTTGGTCCATTTTTCTTAAATTTTAAACATCAAATCACATATATTCTAGGTTGGCATTGACCATTTATATATTTCAAAAGGCTAGTAATTTTTGATTGTGTTGTGAAATAAATAACCTTTACACGTTGTTATTTTTCCTGACATTCATTAATAAATCTTCGTCTACTTTTTCCTGTTGGTCTATATTATTCATAATATTTTCATTTTAATTTGCTCTGGAACTTACATTGATTGCCTATATTCAACAGCGAGTTGAATTGAATATTTAGCTATGTAAATACTATTGACTTTGTACTGGCTATAACTCTAGACTTTGTCCAGTGTCCTACGTTTAACCACAGTCCCTGAGTCTATTAAAACATTGACTCGATTTTGCCATATAATAACTAATTTAGAATGTCTAACAAGAAAATAGTCAGTATTTCTCTTCATTAAAATATATAAACGTTTCTCGCCATTACAAATATTTAAACGGTTGTATCATAGATGAAGTAAAATAAAAATTAACTACATTACTTCATTTGCAGCGAGATTTGATATTCATGTCATCATTGCTATCTTCTTAATCTATAGATCATGTTATTACAAGTTTGGATATATTTAAAAACCATAATTTCTGAATAATTTCATTGTATTCTTCTTTAAGCACCAATCATGTTTTTTGTTCGTGAAAATCACTAGAAATACTTACAGCTTCATCAGCTTGTAGTTATTCTTGAGTTTGGTTTAATAGACCAGTCCTGAGCTAACAGACACAGACAACTCAATTCAGGTGTTAAACACATGTGTGGTGTGTATATACATGTGTGGCATAATATAGCAATTATGATGAAATTCTACCCTGCAAACCAAGCAATACAGGACATTCATGACAATTGTAGCTGCTAACTCAAATATTAATGTTCATAATTTAATTAAGTTCGGTAATATCTATTAATCATTCTTATAGATATATAAGAAAACATGTTCATACGCATGACAGACAGACACAATGAGAGACAAAAAGCGTTTTCACACATGTCAGCATGTTAGATTATTATAAGACCGATAACAATTTAATTCACATATGTGTCAAACAATCCAAGTATAAAATAAATAAGCTGACAGACGAAACTTTAGGCACATATTACAATGGAGAGACTGCGAACATATTATGCAATATAAAACTGTAAAAAATAATTACCTTGTGATACGAGAATACCCTTTATAATGGTGTCATATATAAAAATATTCATTCATAAAACTGACATATTAAACATGCATGCATCTACATGTTACAAGAATCGGGATCTATATTTCAGCCTTCAAGAAAGATTATATCTGTAATGCAAGTATTTAACTGCGTGTGATGTGAATCACTTGGAGTTTTACATTTGTTGTCACGAATAACGAAAGAGTGACTAACTAAAGACCATTAAAGTTAACATTATTATTTTTTAAGTTCATCGCATAAATCGCTCACCCAATTACTAATCGCTTATGAGGAATATTAATAAAATGTAATGAAGCAATGTAAAAGCATTATATATTTCACCCTAACATCCTCGAGTTATAATATATATTTGTAGATTAAATGTTGCTTCATCATGTTGCTCCTTATATGATTACAATGTGTCCTTTTTTAGTGTTGCACAGTGTTTGATTCTTGGAAGAGAGAGAGAGAGAGAGAGAGAGAGAGAGAGAGAGAGAGAGAGAGAGAGAGAGAGAGAGAGAGAGAGCAGCTGTGTTGACAGAAATGAGAGCAGACGATACAGAGTGGAGCTCAGTAATATGTGTTTCCTGGATTGAATATGGTTGATATTTGTGCATACAAATGTTAGTTTATATAAAAAATATTTTACATAAAATCCTTTTCGTGTTATTTTTATCTGTTTTAAATGTATTTTTTCCAAGGAATTCATATCCATGTTTAAAGGTTAAAAGCTATAAGAACATGATCCTTATGCGTATTCATACGCCATGGGCAAATCACAATTTGATATACCAATACTGGTGGTGGTATAACAAGTTACTTTATACCGACAATCTAAATGCATGTTATTTTTAATGCATGCGGCAATATATATATATATATATATATATATATATATATATATATATATATATATATATATATATATATATATATATATATATATATATATATATATATACATGGAAGCAAGTGACACACTGGTTCGTATATTGCACCCGCGTAAACTAGCTCAGTAGCAAAATAACTAGTGTCAACCTAACGATGAGCAGGTAACGCGTCTACAAAGACGTACAATACAATGTGCGCTTTAGTTATAAGGCTTGTCCCCTAACTCCCAACATAGAGGTTTTGTTCTCAAAGCTGTTTGCTGCTGTTACATTTGGTATTCCTTAGAAATGTGGCACAAAAATAGATAATAATAATAATAATAATAATAATAATAATAATAATAATAATAATAATAATAATAATAATAATAATAATAATATTGACTGTTGTGGGGTGGCGCTATAGGAAGGACAATTTACCTTGGATATTTACCACAAAAAGAAATTTTGGTACGAACTATTGTATTTTAAGTCAAATGCTTATAATGATACTGAAAATATGCGTATAATAATAACTAAATAACGCTTAAATCGGTGAGAAATGATTGTTCCTTTTGGATACATATGGTCATTAACTATAGAATGATGGTAACTCTTTAATACCTGTCATATTGTGCAAATACATCGTGGTGTGGAGATGGTGAGATTGGCCTTTTAGACCAGTTGTCATTTAATAAAGGTGATCTATATGGCAGGTTTGACAGTCTTGTACTATCTATGGTGTATAATCAATATTTCAAACAAGTATGGCTTACTCTAGAACAGTAAGGTCGAATACGCTTTAGGAAATTGCCTTATTAGGAAAGCCATATATGTTTTACAATAGAGGTTATCAAATTGGATAATTTCGTTTAGACTCAAACAATTATATCCTCTTTAAAAGATCATGTATGAAAGGGTTCACAATTGAATAGAAGCAGTCTTCAGATTTGTTCATGTAAAATAGTTTAATTTGTTTACCATTGTTATCCGGATATTAATAGATGAGTAAAGAATTACCGCTATGAGGACAGAAAATAATCAAGATGCAAAAACCAGATGATAACTGTGAACCCCCAAATAAAGCTGTTATTGTAATCTTGAAACATGTTGATAAAAAAGATATATAAAAATCGAAATAGTTTTTTGTTTCCAATGTTTCATAATTGGTAAATGTGCCTTGTACATAAACATATGTAATGTAAGGGCATTTTTCTATTTACGATCGTTATTTTTATATTTTATGTTGTACATCTATCTAACAATATTCAGTTTATTATACAATCTTAGTAAATTAAGTAGCGCAATAACACTGGATAAAGTTGATGACGATCTGTGAACAGAGTTACAATATGGTATGTCAGAATTTCGAGGTTCTGTCTGCGTGAGTTAGAGTCACGGGCTCGGTTAGCGCTTGTACATGAGAAAGTCTATTAGTAGCTTCTCGTGGGTAGTTCGTTCTTCCCGGGGTTTTTCCAGGGCTCTTATTCCTCCAGTTATACTGATCGCCCTGTATAGTCTATGTTGTGCTGAAAAATAGCAGGAATTATGACAACAAAATTTCGAGGTAGCATCCTCAGCATCTATTGGTGCACGCTCATCATTAACTAGTTCATATGACCTAAAACTTGTCATTAATTTTCTGTAATTTGGCTTGGACGTTTTATAAATTTTATTTTGCACTTTCTCTCCAACTTTGTTTTATTAAGTATTTGTAGCTCTTTAAATGAAACTAAATTAAATTAAACTTAGATTTGCTGTTTCTTTTTTTATTGCAATACATGAAGTTGTTTAGGAGTTCCTTTTAGAACTTTGGTCCGTTTTTCTTAAATTTTAAACATCAGCTTACATATATTCCAAGTTAACATTGATAATTTATACATTTCAAAACACTAGTTATTTTGGATTGTCTTGTGAAATAAATAACCATTACACGTTGTTATTTTTCCTGTCATTCATTAATAAATCTTCGTCTTCTTTTACCTGTTAGTCTATATTATTCATAATGGGTTCATTTTAATTTCCCCAGGAGCTTACAATTCATACCTATATTCAACAGCGAGTTTAATTGGATGTTTAACTGTATATCTACCATTTGACTTTGCATTAGCCATACCTTTACATTTTGTCCAGTGTCCTACTTTTAACCACAGTCTCTGAGTCTATTAAAACATTGACTCGATTTTGCCAGTATAATAACTATTTTAGTATGTCTAACAAGAATTTAGTCAGTATTTCTCTTCATTAAAATATATAAACGTTTCTCTTCATTAAAATTTAGAATTTAGTCAGTATTTCTCTTCATTAAAATATTTAAACGATTGTATCATAGATGAAGTAAAATAAAAATTAGCTACATTACTTCATTTGCCGCGAGATCTGATATTCATGTCATCATTACTATTAACGTAATCTATCGATCATATGTTATTACAAGTTTGGATATATTTTAAAACCATAATTTCGTTGTATTCTTCTTTAGGCACCAATCATGTTTTCTCGTGACAACCACTAGCAATCTCTACAACTTCATCAGCTTGTAGTTATTTTTGAGTTTGGTTTAATAGACCAGTCCTGAGCTAACAGACACAGACAACTCAATTCAGGTGTTAAACACATGCGTGGTGTGTATATACATGTTGTGTGTGGCATACTATAGCAATTATGATGCTATTCTACCCTGCAAACCAAGCAATACAGGACATACATGACAAATATACATGCTAATTCAAATATTAATTTATATAATTTAATTAATTTCGGTAATATATATTAATCATTGATATAGATAGATAAGTCAACAGTATGTCCATACGCACGATAGGCAGACCCAATGAGAGACAGAAGGCAATTTCACACATGTCAGCATGTAAGATTAATATAAGACCGATAACACACAATTTAATATACATATATATATCAAACAATCCAAGTATAAAATAAGCTGACAGACGAAACTTTAGGCACATATTAGAATGGAAACACTGCGAACATATTATGCAAGACAAAGCTGTAAAATATAATAATTACATTGTGATACGAGTATACCCTTTTAGTTTTTTCATATATAAATATATACATTCATAAAACTGACATATTAAACATGCATGCATCTACATGTCACATGAATCGAGATCTATATTTCAGCCTTCAAAAAGATGATATCTTTAATGCAAGTATTTAATTGCATGTGATGTGAATTACTTGCAGTTTTACATTTATTGTCACGAATAACGAAAGAGTGACCAACTAAAAACCATTAAAGTCAACATTATTGTTTTTCTTTTAGGTTCATTGCATAAATCGCTCACCCAATCACTAATCGGTATTGAGGAATATTAATAAAATGTAATGAAGCAATGTAAAATGATTATATATTTCACCCTGACATCCTGGAGTTACAATATATATATATATATATATATATATATATATATATATATATATATATATATATATATATATATATATATATATATATATATATATATATATATATATATATGCTAAATCCTACAAGAATATAATCTGCTTGAGTGAACAACTTAAATATTTGTCTCAAAAACTCGTGCATGAATGGGTCAAGTCGTAGTTTTCATAAACCGTCCAATGAGAACATTCATTATTTCTTTCCCTGGATTTGGAGAAAACAGTTGAAACAATTAATCAGAGCCTAATCAGTAATTTCAAGGAAGTCACTAACATAATCAGTAATTTCAAGGAAGTCACTAACATAAACAATTTAAAACCTGCCCTGAAAATAGTGTTATATTTGTCTTGAATATTTCTAAAATACTCTACTCTGATCTTTACGTTTTGTCAGTTATATTAACTCTTGTCAACCGATGAATGATGACCATGAGACTTAAATCCTTTAAAGTGGAAATAATAAATGTAAAACGCTCTGCTGGTTTTAAAATATCACCACCTCAACACCACCCAGCCGAATTTGTTACTCTTTTAGTTATGTAAACATATTGGTGATCTAAAACGTAAGAACATACAGGTATATGCTACAATCTTTTACTCATGCAGCAGCTTAACTCGGGCAATGGAAACTACACATCGCTAAAGATCTGTGAAGAGGTGCATTTGACTGACAATATTTAAATCATTATCAAATATTAAAAATAGCAAACTGGGTGTTTGAAGGAAAAATATAAAAATACATAATTCAAACAATCGAAATAAGATATATAATTTGTTGAACACTGATATAGCTTCTTTCAGCATATTGTTCATCTTCTACAAACATAAATTTGTTTCGTCATAGTTTTTTTATCAACCAGAGATAAAATATAATGAATTAAAGAATGAACAATATTGAATTTATTTTTGAAACCAAACAAGATAAAACTAAAACTAGAATATTCATGCTCATAAAATGTGTATTTGATGTGCGTGATAGCTCGGTGAACATTCTTCGAGATTCTTTTTACTTTTGAAATTGAGATATTTGTGCCATAGATGCACACTACTGTTGAAATGTTTTCATTTATCAAAATAGCAATATGCATAACGGGTAATCAGACAAACATAGAGAATGTAATTTCAATTTAATCTCACATATCAAAATGATTGTATGAACCGAGTGAAACTTGGTGGCTTACACACACCGTCATATGGATAGTTTCACAGAAGCAGCAGCATATTAGACACCAGACATCTTCTATTTTTACTTTCTACTGTGATTCAAGCATTTCGTGTTCGTAACAATCTCCAGCAAGTGTAGTTGAGATTTTGTGATTTTTGTCGGGGCAATATTAAATATATTATCTTGTCGAACATACAGCTTATAATTTGGATTATCTCCTGTTTAAATCTGCTATGCAGAATGTTTGATGACATTGAACATTTCACATCTATTGAATATTTCAATAAGTATGGTTCTTTTTAAATACTTACATGCTCACACTGTACATCTCTTTGCAACAAGAAACCATTACGTGCATGTGTGATCCTTTTATTATCAGCAAATATACACATCTTTCAGGTCGAGTTGCAAGGAAAGAAAATAATATTTTTTATAATCCTAAAATATGTTGCTATGTAAAAATTCCAGTGGCTCTAACAGTTCCAATAAAAACATTGAAATTATCTATCATAGGAAAAGAAACAAGTTAAATAATATATATATATATATATATATATATATATATATATATATATATATATATATATATATATATATATATATATATATATATATATATATATATATATATATATATATATATAAATCTTCCATTATAAGGCTCTGATGAAAAACCAACTTTTGACTATAATGATCAAAATAACTACCGCCCAGATTATAATCTCTCATTCATGTAAAAAATCTTAGAAAAAGGTGTTCTGTCCCAACTTGAATCTCATCTGAATTCTTTTTATCAATGTATAGCGTCCTCGCCACGGTACTAAAAGTGCTCTTTTGAAAGTAGCCAACGACCTTTTTCTGCTTTGGATTTCGGAACGGCTACACGTCTCACTCTCCTTGACATGTCGGCAGTATTTGGCACTAAAGACCATTATATATTGCTTCACCATCTCCAGGATGTATTTGGCATTTACGATACGGCCTTACTATTGCTCAATTCCTACATGATCAATGTCCGCAAATGGAAAACACTACAGCCCAGGTGTCTGTTCTTGGACCAGTTCTCGTCATTCTGTACATTCAGCCACTCTCAAGTGTCATACATCATCATCCAGTGTCTCAGCAATTGTATGCTGATGATACAAAATATACAACTCTAGCCATCTACCTGAAGTTGAAGCTAACATTAATGGCATAGAGAGGTGCATTTCTGATGTGAAATAATGGATGACATGTAACAAGCTGCAGATGAATGATGATAAAATTGATGCAATCCTGATTACAACTTAAATACTTTCTCATTCACATCCTTTACCTCAGTCAATAAATATCAGCAACACCAACATTAAATTCAGGTAGTCAGTTCGAAACCTCGCTGTCGCTCTTGACAGTAATTTCTCATTGTATCAACATGTCATGAACATTTGCCGGGCTGCATTATGCTAAGCCAGTCTCACAATTTTATGTTATCTGTATGTTTAATACAATTATTTAAGATGTTGCGTACATGTTCGAAATTTGTATATTTCAAAATCTGGGCAAATCCGTATTTTGGGTATTTTAATAACATATCTTTTTAGAGATGACCTTTATCTGAATTAGATTCGTCATGACAGAATTTCTTAAATAATGTTTAGAAAGAAGTTATCTATCATAACATTTTCTGGATTCACCTGATACTGACTTGAGGTGAAATAAATGTAGATGTTTTTTTTGTGGTGTTGGTATTAAATATTTCTGGATAATAAAAGACTTGCATGACATAGAAGAATCAGAAAAGAATGAAGAAATGTACATTATTTATATGAGGTGAATAAATACAGAATAAATTATGCTTTACGTTTTATTGTGTTTTCTTATTTTCTTTTTCTAATAATCATGGATTAGAATTATAATGACATACAGAATAACAATTTCACTTCATGTCCATATATTTACTATACATCATAAGGAAATATGATTGTTTGCGTATTACACAATTGTTGATGTATACTTCAGGAAACAATTTTATCATAAATATATTATACAGTGATTTTAATAAAAATTGAGATTATTGTTTATTTATTTATGTTTACAGCAAAAATATAATCTTTAGTGGTAGAGGCTTGTAATAATCTATCTCTAGTAACTCCTTATACAATAAAACTTTCCAATATAAATCTGGACAAATCCTAATTTTAGATATATCCGAAATTCGTGTAACTTAAAATCTGGAGCAGTCCGAAATTTGTATAGTTCAAAATCTGGGCAAATCCAAATTTTGGATAATTCCGAAATTCGTATAACTCAAAATCTGGAGCTGTCCGAAATTTGTGTGATTCAAAATCTGGGCAAATCCGAATTTTGGATAATTCCGAAATTCGTATATTTCAAAATCTGGAGCAGTCCGAAATTTGTTTAATTCAAAATCTGAGCAAATCCGAATTTTGGGTATTTTAATAACATAACTTTTTAGAGATAACTTTTATCTGAAATAGATTCGTCATGACAGAATTTCTTAAATAATGGTCAGAAAAGAGAAAAACGATTCAGACTTCAATGGTGTCTGTCTGTCTCCTGCAAAGACGGGGCAGTATTTATACTCTCCGTACCCTTGGAGAACCTCGGATGTTTACATCAACATCAACAGCCGGGACACACGGGATTCCCCGATTCGGGTTAGAAACGGGAACGCTACCACCTCGCGCTAAACAAAATAGATTACTGGGAACAATGGCGCCATTACAAAACTAAAAGAGCACGTTCCGAAAGGCAATATTTAATTACAATGCATAGTAAACAAGTAAGGCAACATAAAATATCGTCATCTAGTAATACAAAAGTATCTACCAGTTACTGGAAACATAGTGACGAGTTGAAATAATCATCACAATGGATGAAATGAATGTCGGTCGGTCTCATTCAAAGCCCTCATGTGCTTTCAACGAGGGACCGTCTCAAAGCACTTAAAGCCACGTAATCAATGAAAGCAAGGTACATGTACGCAACATCTTAAATAATTGTATTAAACATACAGATACAATAAACTTGTGAGACTGGTATAGCATTATCTTGAGCTGAAACGTATTAGCTCCATTCGCAACTGTCAGTTGATGCCACTAAAACACTTGGGTGTTCCTTTGTACTTTTAAGACTGGACTAGTGTAATTCAATTCTGTCTGGTTCATCTGGTTCATCTCGATATCTCCTTCAGAAACTTCAAAAAGTTCAAAACACTGCTGCTCGGATCATCCTTAGACTACTATGATCAGGACACGCCTCTCCGCTGCTCTGTACCCTACACTGGATATCCATACGATCCAGAAAAAAAAACACAAAATGTGTTCTCTGTGCTAGGTTTCACTGATGGGCTACAGTCCAACATACTTATCTATCTGACCTCACCAATGTGTACACACCTGCAAGATGCTTACGCTCCTCTTCTGACACTCGTATTCTCAATGATCCTATCTTTCAAGATGAAATCATATGGACAACAACCTGTATACCAGGTCCCAGCAACGTGGAACGAATTGCCCACTGCACTTGGACATAAAGACACAGTGATCCCAATGAAGAGTGCCCTTAAAACCCATCTATTTCAACTACAAGAACAAAAATAATGACCTAACATTGTATCCTTTTAAAGTATCCTTACCTTAAACATTTGCAGCATGTTTTTCTGTTTCTAATTCTAGAATCATTTCATTATATGTTTTTATTCTTTTTAAGCATTGTCAAATGTTGTAAACCGCTTAGAGCTTCTAAAGATTAGTCCTCATTATTATTATTATTATTATTATTATTATTATTATTATTATTATTATTATTATTATTATTATTATTATACCGTTGTAATGAGTATATGAGCTGGAACAATTTGTAGACATTTAACGTGTTCCGTTCATTATTCGTTTCTTTTCGACAGTTTTCTTGGATATATAACTTTCTTCATATTTCTGCAAGTGATGCCGCAGACAGCAACGGAAAACCTCTCAGATAACGTCTATAACCAGCAACAACATCAAAGCTGTTTCTTATCAGAACATAATTTGAAAATTTAACGTCGACAGAGACAACAACAAACTGTACCGGATTGGGTTATGAAAACAATATTTGAATTATTCCACTTGTACAAAATCTCTTAAATTTACAAACGTGGCATACATACTACGTTTTGCAAAATGTCATTCAAAAGTCGCGCACACAATATTTTTAGCAATTTGAATAAAGCAGCTAACTCACGTTTATTGCTGTTACGATTTAGTACTAACACACTATCAGCTACGATTTTATTGATCAGCTGGTCTAATGCATTCTTTATCATCGAGCAATCGATGCTAAATGAAATAGCATATTCAATTAGTAATGGTAAGAAATGTGTGATGATTCTGTCGGTTCAGGTTTAATTGAATTAGTCACGGGAAAAGCTGGTGGGTAATTAGTCAAAAGGCAAATCAGTCCAAATTTACCATGTGATCATTTAATGTGAATGAAGCAGCTGTTCATTGCTGAACATAAGAAACTCCGAAGAGAGCCGTGTTTATTGACTTATCACGTAATGCCATAAACATGCATATGTCGTAAGTAATGCACCTTTTTGAGAAACAGATAAAACAATGTCATATTCTGTTCTAAAAAATCTAATTGAGATATTCTAAAATATAAAGCATTTAGAGCAAACATAAGTATATTGATCAGGGATTGATTATCTTCTCTCTATCGCCCAGTAGGAGACGATATATACATACATACATACATACATACATACATACATACATCTATACATACATACACACATGCAAACATTATTAAATAAATAAGTACCGCATAGGTACGTATGTATACAAGTAAACACAAATGTGAGCAAATCGCTAAAATTACCAAGGTATGAAGTCCACAATGGCAAGATCATTGAGTAATGTTTCCATTTATAATATTTCTTATTTGATTAATTTTAAATGACTACAAATTTGATAGAGAACCTTTCTTTCTCATAAACTTTATTTCAGCCATGCGCACAGCTCAATTGAGGAATGCGAATATGTTAATTGCAAACTTCTTTCCAGGAATAATTGGTGACATAAATAACAGTATTAGGCGCGAGCTTAAGGAAACATCACTCATACATGAAATTCCTTACTCTCTAGGGAAGGCGGCACATTTGATAAATGTTCTTTCATTCGGACTGAAGTAATTTTTCAGTCATAACTTACTAATAGTCCTAGGTTTGAAGGAAAGGACGAATGTTCACTCTAAATTTAATATACCAAACACACTTTATAATCTATTTTTAGAGATTGTAATCCAGTACTAACGTACGTCGACCAGTTAGTTATAATCAAGAAATATCGTTAGAAATCGTATGCGCTACCTTCAAAAGATACGAATGTATTTATTACATCTTTTTTTCGTTATTAGCCAATAATCAGAGTGACCACACACATATGGTTTCAATGATAATAATTACTTTTTCACGCATTTGAGTCATGTAAACCGTATTTTTGAAACCATAATGAAAATCGATAAGAGTAATAAATCCATCCATCCATCCAAAAGTCCATCAATGACATACATACATACATACATACATACATACATACATACATACATACATACATACATACATACATACATACATACATACATACATACATACATACATACATACATACATACATACATACATACATACATACATACATACATACATACATTCATACATACATACATACATACATACATACATACATACATACATACATACATACATACATACATACATACATACATACATACATACACACACACACACACACACACACACACACACACATACATACATACATACATACATACATACATACATACATACATACATACATACATACATACATACATACATACATACATACATACATACATACATACATACATACATACATACATACATACATACGTTTTAAAAACAGTTCAAGATAAAATCCAATTCCGGATATAAGACACTCTATACTAAGTGTTTAATTATAATAAAACACCTTTGTTTCATGTCGTATCCTTTGGTTAGATCAACGTACATCATTAATGAGATATTACCGTCAAGAATTTATTAAGACCTTTTGGTAATTAAGTGTTTTTTATATACTTTATATTGACCAAAGAATTGAGTTTCAATGATGCCGTGGTTGGAAACCTTTGGACAATCAAATTAGTAGTAGTTTGAAACCTATACGGTTTCTTATAATCTTTCCAGTATATGTTCATTAGCTTATATATATTTATCATTGGGGTGTATATATATATATATATATATATATATATATATATATATATATATATATATATATATATATATATATATATATATATATATATATAAATTATTTTGAATTAACCAGTTTAAACTTTGCTGGCATCTAATTATCAGTTGACGATAGAAGTAGGAATAAGAAAATAAAGACATTACAGAGTTACAGCTGTGAGTATGTATGTGCATATATATAAGGAGAACACATATTTCCTTTATAATTTAATAGACGTTTGTCTAATCCCGATCAATGTAACGATTACAAATAACAACTAAATTTTAAAAATTCTTCTCTGAAACTTTTTTGCTACAACTTTGAATAAATTTACTTTCTGATATATTTCACAAACGCCTTTATACTTTTTCATATGAAATAGTCTTCCAATTTATAATTGCTTTTAAAAACAATGAAAATCTAAGTACAATGCAAACAAAACATTTAGTAATTGACTAATGACTTGTAGAAAATCTGTTATATCACAAGTGAGGAAAATTTCTCTGTTTTCAATAATAAAGGTTTAGATATTCTTTTGGTTTGTGAAACGAATATGTTCTTGTTAATGTTACATCTGAGTAGACATTTTATAACTTTTGGTTTCTATAAAGCTTAAAGTCAAGTACTTGGTCTCATATGTACGTTTCAAGTACGTGAGCACAGTAGAAGCATGACTTGGAAAGTTAAGTGTTAAAAATATCAGTGTTAGAGCAAAGTGCATTTTGGTCACCTTGCATTGGGCGCAGTTATTTAATCTTCTGCACGATTATCATGCTATCTCGAACCAAAGTCCAGTAAGAGGAAAAATTGGTTAGCATATTTTTCATAATCATTCATGGATTTCATTGAAATCATTTGACGTCAGTTTTGTAGATACAGCACGATTATTTAAAATGATGAGAGAAGCCCTCCTTTGCTCAATCCTGGAATGTACGCAGCCTACATTAGCTCTTTCATCCGACGTAAGGCGCTTGCAAAACAAATTTAAAAAACAACTCCTGAAATTTTCTCCGAATATTAAATAAACAAGTATGTTAATAGAAAAACTCAGATAATATAATAGGTGAAACACGCTCTGAAATAAACCATCTAATTCGACTGATCTGACACCTCCCCTCATGTAAGTATTAATAAGTATTCGCGCACGAATAACGTGACTTGGAAAGTTAAGTGTAAAAAATATCAGTGTTAGAGCAAACAACATTTTGGTCACCTTGCATTGGGCGCAATTATTTATTCTTCTGCGTCTGCATATGCATAATTTATGTCTCTTTTTCATGTGTAATGATTTGATTAAACGATACGTTATTGTGAGGGTAAGACTAGAGATGAGAATGGTTGGTACCACTAAAGTGAGTAGTGAATCAGTTATCACAAGCGCCTGCGTGACTTGAGAATATTCTGGATTTGGTAAGCAGTTGCTCTTTAAGATCCACAACGGAAGATGATACAACACTAAGGCTCCAACACAAAAAGCCCCTATTAGAAATTTCGCTTTCACCGTCGTGCAAAACTGTGTTACTTTAAATGGGTGGCAAATGCGAATATAATTCTCTATCGTTACCATCACCATCAGCCACACAGAAACAGAACCGCAAAAATAGGTGAAGAAAATACAGAGATGGCAAATGACTTTTATGATCATTATGTTCACGTTAAGTATCTTGCCGATCCAGATGAAGAAGAGGATAAAAAGAAATCCATTGTCAGATACCGACCTCGCTGCCAAGTACAGATTACATGACGTCGTCCGCAGCTGTTTCCGAAGAAATACGATCATAGCAAGAGTATTTCCAAGAAGTCCAAAAACGCATATCACTGGAAAACAATATTTCTCGATATGGTGTTTCATGGAATTAGGAGCAACGTCATTCTCGATGTGAGCAGGAGATACATTTGTCAATACAGGTGTCATAATGGTAGTGTCCTGGAGGAAATCAGTCCACAACGTACTGTCACTATGGTTGGCCATCATGCTCTGAAATGAAATTAGCCAAATTCAGTTAAAACTAGGTCGATAAAATGATTCCGTTAAAATGACTGTTATGACAAAATACGAAACGAATTAAAAAGACGCAATATTCATCCCAAGCGTTTCGAAATACTTTACATGGAGGAAGACCTTGTGTTTACAGCACTTCCTGACGGGATTTTAACTTGTGAGCACCATCATATTGTACAATGAAATATATGTTGATTTTACGTGCAATAGATCCCTGGTCTTCAACAAGACTCTCTAGTTCTTCCTGTGTCACGTGAATCAAATTGTTCTCTACATTTAAATTAACAAGTCTAGGTGTTCAAGTTTCAAATTCATTGACAAGACGAAATAAATCCATTTTAAAAATGAACCAATTTGTGGTCGCATGTTGGTTTTAGAGTCGCTTTGCATACAAAATCTAAGTGATGCAATAGCTGAGAAGTAAATGATCAGCCAAGGTTTACCTTGAAATCCTTGAAATTATTTCGACCGCTAACGAATATATATATATATATATATATATATATATATATATATATATATATATATATATATATATATATATATATATATATATATATATATATATATATATATATATATATATGGAGAGAGACCTGTATATATGATTTTAAAAAGTTGCAAACATTCTTAATTAGACTTAAAAAGACTCTTTGTTACATCTGTTTTGCAATCTATGCAAAAGTAAACATTTTACAACATTAAAATAATATCATACCCAAACTCCATTTAGTTAAATAGTCCAATGTAGTTAACAACTCAAAACATCCCACACATTGTGATTACCTTTCCTACATCAGGTTTTACATGTTCGGAGGCAATTGAACGAAAATGGTTTAAGGTTAAGGCATGTAACTGCATAAAATTCATAAACCTAGATTTCTTCTGAAACAAATGCCAGTTTTTTCCCAGTGCTTAATTTTAGCCATAAACCTGCCGTCAGTCATTCATGTGTAGTATCAAATATTCCACCAAAGACTGATTCTGTATCTGGCAAAGAATTAGGTGTCTGTATTTCTCCCTGTCATACTGTGGAGTAGACACAAACGTCAAGCACTAACGAGAAATGTTTTGATGAATGCCTCCGTAACACGCCAGACTTTATAATCATCGAGCCTCTCAAAACTTATTCATATAGGTATGAGGGTCACAAGCCATGTTCTGAAACTTTAAATGTGCGCGAGCGCATGCTTGTTTGCGTGTTTACCAAACAAACTTAACCAATATAATTATACGTCTGACAAAGAGAAAAAGCCGAAGCCATATATAACGCTCCCTCGAATTGCATCTTGTTTAGAGGAAACCTTTTATGACCCTACTATCTCTGTATAATGGAAATATCTTAAAGTGATGTACATTATTCTCAAACACCGTCTCTCGTGTCAAGATACAGGATAATCTCCTGAGTGATCACTGTGTACGACTCAACACGTCATTTTCGTATTAGGTAGCCTTTTAATGTTATCTACTGTATTTCCGCACATCTTTTGTCGTATGAGGCAAATCGCTGTTAGCGTTATAAAGTATTTCCTCACTCTGTCTCTCAAGTAAGAGAAACATCTTTGGGCTATATGCAATAATCACATACACTGCTCTCTCTGCCTCTCTCTCTGTCTCTCTGTCTCTCTGTCTCTCTGTCTGTCTCTCTGTCTGTCTCTCTGTCTGTCTGTCTGTCTCTTTATTAACATTAGAGCAAACTATCGTTTTGTTCTCATTGTTGCATCTATATTTGATTTAATTGCTGGGCCATAATATAAACTAGTTATTTATGTACCTCAGTAAATAAAACCTATTTTTATAAATAGTATAAACATGATTATTTTAATTCGTTTATTTATTATTATTGTTGCTATTGGTCTTCTTTTTTTTTCTTCTCCTTCTTCTTCTTAAAAGTATAAACATGATTACTGTAATTCATTTATTTAATTATTATTATTATTATTATTATTATTATTATTATCATTATTATTATTATTATTATTATTATTATTACTACTACTACTACTACTACTACTACTACTATTAGCATTATTATTAGCATTATCATCATTATTATTAAGGCAGGATATATCAAATCATATTCATAGCTCCCTGTTTAAATGGCAAAAACTTGTTGCATCAATAATACCGTCATAAGAACTCATCGTATTTTCTATATCCTTTTCTCTAAAGCGAGATGCAGATTATGACGAATATGTCCTTCTGCATGTCGCATAAATCGCTAATGGTAGAAAATATGTCAGCTCTGGTATGTGATCTTTAATAATACTCTATATGTTTGCCATGGTAAGTTTCCTGCAATAATATTCCAGTTGAGAAGAGCTATGATGTGTTAAAAATGCAATCTATATCAATCATTGCAATTCGTAGTTTCAGGATTTGAACTTTTCGTTACTTTTCTTTATTTGCCTTGTTGGTAATAAACGGCACTTACTTGTCAGTATTATGTTGATGGGCGGTAATCCATGTGTTTGCATAGATCGAGACAGAGAGATATACATATGTAACATATATAATTTTAATTATAAGCTTAAGATAACAGAAGCAACATGGATACTAGTTATGAAATTTCATACTAATTTGGAAGTAACTTACTTCAGATCTTGTCACTACAAAACATATACACACACTTACACACACACACACACACATATATATATATATATATATATATATATATATATATATATATATATATATATATATATATATATATATATATATATATATATATATATATAGTTTAGTACAAACAATACTATCATACATGTTAGATAAATTAAATTCGTGCTCTACGGATTTTCTAACTCATGTCCGCGAGTAAATGGCACCCATCGCCTTTTTGCCTGCACGCACCACCCATATACCATCACGACTAAGCACGCATCGCCAAAAAATCAATAAATGACGGAACTGAATCGGTGTTATATAAGCTCGTGCGTAGCAGACTCACTCCCATGACGACCTAGTAAATAATTCTCATATAAGTATATATATATATATATATATATATATATATATATATATATATATATATATATATATATATATATATACAGTCGTTCCAGCATCCTATGAAAGAAATCAAAGTATATAGGAGTTTTTTAATACAAAAAATTATAAATATATGCAAGACAGAAGAGACAGTGTTATCCCTGGATTCTAATTCTATATTTAATGCGTAGATCACTTGCTTTAAAATTTACTCTAAGTTCACGCTATAGCCCATGAAATCTTATTTGGTGTTGGGGATTTAGTCGAAAATTGGAACATACGAGTAGTAACACATATATAGCGGCGTAATATGAGTAGTCACCAAGACTACTCAGGCTACGATCAGTGTGACATTTATATGACTAACACAGCTTTAGTGCCATTAACTCATACATGTATAGGGCAGATTATTCAAGCTATGATTGCTGCTGGTTGATTATAGAGGAGCAATGTTTTTCATGCAATGTAGTAATAGTTAAAATCGGTAGAGATATATTGTCTCTAGTGGACATCAAAATACACTTTAAGTGATGATAATGATGGTGACGCTAATAATAAAAGGTATTACTGTTTTTAAGGTGAAATAATGATACTCACATTGACGAGAAAACTGCTTTTAAACTGGTAAATATAATAATTAAAGGTTTCATTCTTTCATCTCTTGTGTTTGTTATTTTAATCACTACCATATTATCTTGGACAGTTTTGGAGGCTAATAATACCTAGACGAACATAAATCTCATAATCTCTTATAATTTTCAGACTTTAATACGACTATGTATATGCTTCATCATATCATGCAAGACAGGCTTATCATAGCATGTATACATATTGTTTTGATGTAGTCGATAGTTATATGTTTCTAAGGAACACTTTAGTGTATGACAGGCTGAGCTTATTTACCGAGATTCCCACTGTTATGGCATATCATTACACCGTTATAGTTTTATATCTGTATATATCAATTATCGCAAAAAAACTTGACATTTCACAGCATTCATTATTGATATTATAGTTGATATATTATATTATGAAAGGTTAAATTAACCTCCTTTCTTTGAATGAAAGGGAATCACGGTTCTATTCCAATATTAAAGGTAACTTCCACTGGGTTAAGCTAAGAAATACATCCGGTATACGTTTATATAAAACGAAGTTACTTAGATTGAAAATGATGAGAAGGGGTGAGGGCTATTCAGTATTATAAATCTAGTCATAGTGCTAACGTTGTCATAATCTTTAAAAAAACTTTAAATTTTAAATCCAGAAAATAACATGTGACGGTAACGTTAGTATTAAATATATTTATTGATGAAAATATAATAATGTAGGACAATTTACATGATCGTAATGGAGATGATCCTAGGGCTTTTAGGAATCAAAGACAATGCTATGCTAGTATATTGCTAGTTTAGATGGTTGTTCTATTATCATTATCTTGAATTTAATTTTTTCGGGGCATTCCAATCGACACAGAAAATATTATTTATGATATAATCTCATGGCACAAACAACCCAGAATACAGATTTACCAGATCTATGGAAGAGAGTCATACCTTTTGTCAGATATAGAACCAGAGACAGCCCAGTCCTTTCAATCAAAGCAGATTAGATTATTTCCTGATTTTGGAGGACATGGCTTCATATTTCACATTTTCCTCTATCGCTCCACGGTACAAACAAGATCATTCTGCTATAACTGTTAACGTAACCTTTTTTTACACCTCTGAGAGGTCATGGTTATTGGAAATTCCGTGCAGTAGCTCTTAAACAAAAATAATATGCAAATGCAAATGAAATATATTATACCATTAAAAACTAACATCTCGAGCGTGATAAAAATATTCACTATATTAAAAAGCGATAATTTTTTAATTTTAAGGAAATGATTTTATTAAAGAAAATATAACTGAAATCAAATCATATATCGTTAATAAGAAAACGAATCTGAAGAAATAATGAAAATGCAAGGAATGATACATAGGGAGATCAAAATGCTAGGTGGTATGAATTTGGTGGAAAGGGTTCAAAATACTTTTTAAATCTGGACAAAAGAAAACTGTCATAATATCCATTGAATGAATTAATTTTGGATCATGAGGAGATGTTAACAAATCCTATGAATACTGAATCAACAAATTGTTTTTAGGAAAGTTTATAAAAATAAATATGACAATAAATTACAAACTAACGAATATTTGCTCATGCTTGTTAAAAAAACATACAGCAGATGAGAAAATTTACTGTGTAGTGTTACGTGACAAGGGCTCGTACTCAGTAATGAAGAAAACAGTGATAGCCAACAAGCTTTGTAACAATTTATTTCGCTAGACAACAATGTAAACTTTGGTAAATAGAACTTACAGTTTGCGAATATAATCCAAATAGGATTCTAAGAATAAAAACACAAGTCCTATAACTAAATAGTCATGAAAGAATACAGGTTCGAGTTCCGACTACGTACGAATATGGAGAGCGATGACATCAGATGTAGTCCAATGTATGAATATCAACAATTCCTCACTTGAATTTTTGTTTCCGAATAACTACATAATAAAATTCCATGAATATATTTCAGAAGTGTTTTTTTATTATAAGAAACTCAACTTGTTGAGTGTCCAGGAGAACAAATTATTGAATCCAAAAATTAGATGAAGAATCAAATATTCTGGCAACATATTAAAAAAAATACACCTTGCTCCTTCAACGTTTTGAATGACCGAAAAATATATGGAATGCGTATTTAAACTCAAAACATCACTTCCAATCTCGCAAGATTAGCCACGTGGTCTCTTACTACGATAAAGGTTACACTTAGGCCAATGTCACTCCACTTAAAAAAAAATCATAAAAAGGCTGTTTACAGTGATCACGCAAAGAAAGCATGTCCGTGATACTAACCAATAATTTTAACATCCTGTTGATACTATTACCAAAGTAAGACGGACTCAATGACTATTTTAAAGTATTACCTATTTGTCTTGAATAAACAAACTTTGTGTTAAAATTATATCTCACTACTAGCAATTGAATCCGGAATCCGAGAAAAATTTTCATTGCAATTAAGTACAATGTAACAAAAAAAAGTAAAAATAATTTTAAACCTTACACACAAGCAATTTATTCACATATACGTAATACTGGGTAAGATGACTATTTCCACATTTGGTTTAGAAATAAAATATGAAAATTGAAACCTGTCCAGGGTCTGAAGGAATATTGATCGAACTTTATAAGTTTTGTTTCGAAAGAATAGAGTGAGTTTTTTTGTTAGATCCATTTCTAAAAATTTTGGATATGAAACAAGACTCTGTCCGAATTTTATTCAAAGATAATTATCAAATTAATTCTACAAAACGATAAAGACGGAAGATTGATAAATAGTTGAATACAAGTTTCATTGCATACTGTGGACAATAACATAGAAAAAGCTTCAATCGCAATTTAAGTTAAGAAAGTACTTCCTTCGATTCAGAATGATGGTGTACAAAATATTGGTGGAAACACGAGAATTGTATATGATATTATGAAGTATATCGTCTGGGCTGATTTTGAAATAGCAAGAGATTATCAAATGGGGCATTTTGAAAAATGCTCTGAAGTCGTTTAACTGTGACTGTTTGAAGGCATATATTTAAACTAAGTCTGTTTGTGAATGATACCCAGGTATCAGAGTCTACCATCAAAACACTTCAGGATTGTTCATCAGTTTCCGGATTACAATGTAGTCAAGTCAAACCGAAATATATCTGTATATAAAATAAAGGTTTCTCATAAAGAAAATATACCCATACATTAAAATCATTTGGACTGCATCTTCCAATTGACATTTAGGAATAAAATTCTCTTTAAGCCTAGACGCTATGCTAGACTTCAGTTATGCGAATAAACTAAAATAAATTTAACTAAAAGTGTTTGATTGTGTCATAATAATAAATATGTCGTCTAAATGAATAACAAGATTGATCAAGTCACTCAGCTTGCCAAAATATATTAATGTATTCTCGGTATATATAGAAAGTGAAATGAAAATATAATTTATTTGGAGAGGTAAAACCGAATGGGTCAAAATATTTAAACTCATTACAAACGAATAAATGACTTTGGTAGAATATTTTACCATATCAAGTTCTAACAAAGTTTGGGAGCATCTAGATGTTACAATTGTGTGAGACAGATTTAACATACATTAATAAATATAGTGTTACGTATATGTAATTTATTTGCTTGTGTGTTAGTTTTGACTATTTTAATTTTATTTTTATTTCATTGCACGCTATTGTAGTTTCTTTATTCACTAGATTTACATTTTCTAGACCTTGGTTCAAAATTGGTAAACACAGAGGGAAAATCATTGGTCGTACCCAAGGTTATAATTGGCTTTTGTAAACATCCTTCAATATTTTTTATCCTTGCCAGAGACAAAGAAACTTTGGAAATCCTTTACAGCATTGATTAAGAATTATATACCACATAGTATGATTTCCAAATAACAAGTTTGGTGTAAATTAATGATTTCATTTTGTTTTCAGAATATTTAAGATATAAGTTTCGATGTTCTTTAAAGAAAGCAAATTTTGTAATTTACATCCTGATCGTTTTATGCTACAAAACATGTTCAAAATATTTAGGAAAATTATATAATAAAAACATACACTTTTGATTAAATGTGGATCCCTTCTGGACTGCAGCTGCTTGTAGAAGACACAGCCAGACATTGAAACTGTAACTGAGGTTAGTACTGTAACGTATAGTACTTTTGTTAGAATCCTATTTTTGGTGATGAGCGTTACCATTACCAGAGAGAGAGAGAGAGAGAGAGAGAGAGAGAGAGAGAGAGAGAGAGAGAGAGAGAGAGAGAGAGAGAGAGAGAGAGAGAGAGAGAGAGAGAGAGAGAGAGAGAGAGAGAGAGAGAGAGAGAGAGAGAGAGAGAGAGAGATTAATATAGACTGTGTAATCCAGAATTTGGGACTTATCACTTATTATGCATGGCATTCAAACGGCGGTATCATTTGGTATTAAAACACATCTAAAATACTGTCATTTGAAATGTTACCAAATTAATTAAGATAAAACAATTATGAAAATCATAGAATATTATTTTATAAGAATTAAGTATATACTTCATCCTATTTGTACTCTTTAATATTGTCAGCCTAATGAATTCTTCTTATATATCCATTTCTCTTGCACTCTGTCTCTTGCTCATTTCAAGATGCAATGTTTCGAAATCGTCTTGATAACATATATTGATTCGTGAATATTATAAATTAACATTAAGCTCTCTCTAGAAAGATCAATATGATGCAAATGCATATGAATTATATTTGAAATTTATGGCAACCGTTCTTTTTAAAATTAATCATAGTAATCTGATTAAAGAGCACGAAACAATCTGACAAACAAAAGTGCCTAACTGGTGTTAATGAATTATTAATTATCGATAAACAATTATCATTATTTATGAATTTAGATGTATTAAGTGTTGATCATTAGATAATTATATCATTGAGAGTATAGTGAAAAATTTTGATAAAACGTTCAGCGTAGACTTGCAAATTGAAAACTCCTGCAATGGAAGCTTAAACACGTAATGAATACATTTTCTTTTTTCATCATACAAATATATCTGTAAGCGCATGTCTGCCATTACGTCTACATGTGCATTTGCATATGTTTTCTTTCACATATAATTTTTTAGTGTATGCTTCTTTTTATCCACATATTTGTATGAGTGTGAAGTTTGGAAGCTTTATGAACGTACACGTATTAAACATGTAGATAGTTCTTCCCTTTACTTAAACTTATATATACTGCAGTTAAAATAATCGACATTCAACATCGATTTGATCTGTACAAGCAACGACAAATAGGATAAAACATACGAACAAAGTGCTGCTTCAGACGCTTGGTGAAAAGCAGAAAATCGCAGTTTTTTTGCTTTGCATTACGTTGAATATCAGCTGTTGATTTAATTCAATTTGTGAATGTCCATTTAAATAATGCATAACATGAGCAGTAACGAACATACCAATATATTCACCTTTGTTTTACCAGTTTTATTTTAATTCAAAAGACATTTGCTATTACAACAGTCATGAAGAAAATGGATGAATGTTAGAAAGAAGCAAAATAGGGACTCTTGAGTTCTTCGTTGCGGTAGGATATCGTTTTGTGTTCACTGCAATGCAATACACAATACGGTCAGGTATACTGTTTGGATAACGTATATGTATTATACGGATCATAGTTAGATACCGAAATATATCAGTGGGAGAACAATGATATCATTACAAATGCGATAACACTTTTATCGCCAGAGTGACGTTATCACTTTGGGAAGTACTTGTTTCGTTTTAGGAAATATATCTGCCTTTATATATGTTATTGAACGCTATATGTTCAATTTGTTAGGTATCAGAACAAGACTGAAAGCCTGCCACGTTTGAATATAGAAATAAGTATTATCAAAAAGCAAAAATCTTAACAAATGAACTCGCAATCAATACACATGGATGATTAAGGATGATTCACACAGTCGTCTCGCAGAATCAACTATTCCGTTATGTTTCTGAATCAATATATGCATGAAATGTGATAAAAACAATGTAAGGAGAAATCTTCATGTTTGTAGTAATACAATAATTGCTTTGACAAAATACGCTGTTCGATGGATGATATGTACGAATTGAATTTCTAATTCGTTGCTGTCACAAAATTGCTGCGTGATTTAGGAACTTCTATTATAACCACGGTATTGCAGTTGTTAATTGTATTGACAGGGAGAGGCTGTATTGACAGAAAGAGGCTAGACGGCTTTTGCCTCAGAAAAATATTACAACGAAAATCTACGTTTATTTTGAGTAGATGTAATGAAATATTACACTCAGGAAGCTGAAACAATTTGTGTGCAGAATGGAAGATAATGCTTTTATTTACAATTTACATTATCTTCATCCTAACGGTTTTAGAAAATGGAAGGAAAATATATCGATATATACTTTACCCATCATTGCCATCTCAGCTCGTTTCGAATGGTTGGTTTGGCCACTGAGGCTAACGTGAGAAAAATTGCCAGTATTTGTCTATGGGTAGGCAGTGCTTTTGGGTTGGTCCTCCACCAGTTAATCTGGCAGACTCGTAAAGCTTGCTATGTACTGAAAATGGCGCTCTACCTCCAATAATTATAAACGTAACCTTTGAGTGATAAATGAACTGCTGTGAATTTTCATATTAGGTAATGAAAGTTCGTAGCCTTTCTACCATTATTACACAAAACACCTTAAACATTACCTATCTATTCCGCTGAAAATCTCAATTATAAGACAAATCTTAACATACATTCTTTCTCTCACGAAATAGTTTTTGATTGCTTAACCTCCAGCATAGCTTCATAATGCATTTTGTGTTGTTTCCTTTCCTTTTGTCTCTTAATAAAATATGTAAATGATATATCTCTCATCTCTGCAAACATAAACTCATGGCAAATCAAAGCACAAGTTTTCTCTGCAAGCAATCGTTTTGTGGACCAAAAGCACTGACCTTGCAAGAGCCATTTCTCATGCGAATGACAATTACTGTTTTCACTGTGTACCTCATTGTCTATCAAAATGTCACTTTATTTCGCATCCTCAAAAATTAAGTCCTATTATACTAACAATAACTGACAATATTCTGTATTGGATAATATTTAATTCAGATCCATTATGCTGCTATACATTTTCAAACATTCCAAGAATGAGTACGAAATCATGACTATTCAATATTAGATTTGAGTGTATTGCAAAATAATTAAATAATACGCACTACAATAAAACTGATATCAGTACCTTTTGACTTTTACAATGCAACATTACATAAAATTACATTACGCTCAATGTTTGGAATTCCATGAACTTTTCTGCCATCAAGGTAAATTAAGTTGTGTATTATATATCACCGTTAAATGAAATAAACACAAATTTCCGCGAAATAACATATTAACCTTTTCATCATGTACTCTTTTCATTGGTTATTTCGGAATATGTTTTACTTTATTTGTCTGCTAACAGTTTTTAATTAGAAATGATATGGTACTGTACATGGCTGGTCGTAGTCTTAGACATATACAAGATTCACTGCCTTATGCTGTTTATCTTACAACTATGGCCATGGAGCTTTCTGTATCGCGGGTGGAGGTGGTTGTTGATGTGTAGCTTCAAGTAAAATTTAATATGCTCTGGTAGAAGTGGCCGTCGGATAACAAGTATGTCACACCCAAGATTCATTGAAGGGGAAATGTAATATTCTTGCTTAGCTTGCAACAAATGCCAAACAATTGGCAAACAATGATACCTTCTAGAGTTATTCAAAGTTGTGATCTGCTTATAAAAATTAAGTATACTTAAGAATAGAAAAGCGTTACTAAATAAATGATACACTTAAGACAAAACCAGCAAAAGTGATATTTTCACCAAAGGTTATTTAACAATGGCTTAACAAACAAACAAACAAACAAACAATGAAAGTAAATAATTATTCAAGTAAAAAGACAAAATGAGCACATCACTGATCTAAGAAGCTCATGAGATATTGTTAGCATTTCTCAGTCATTTGTTCCATGAATCATTGAGGTAATAGATAGTTTCAGTCGAAATTATATATATATATATATATATATATATATATATATATATATATATATATATATATATATATATATATATGAGGCTTCCTAACATAGTGGGAGCGCAAGTTAGAATATGGATTCCCATTCTATAGCATAAAACAATGCACTACAAACAAGTAATGTATGTGTACCATATTATCACAACACTGACAATTATTTCCAGATTACAAATGCTATGGCCTGTCAGAAAACAAGCGTTAGACTGAGCATGAGCACATACTATTAATATTTTTTGCAAGGATACTGCAACATTACTGCTAGTTGCATCGTGTCAATAGCCTCATATACAGTAATTACAATTGTTGCGTTTTGACGTATAGTCCCTAAATTCACAAAGGAATCGGGTAACAATTAAGGTGATACCATATTCCCTTGTCTGATACTTACATCACAGTATATAACCCCTGACTAAATTTATCAATATAAGTGATCCCATTTTTCTATGTAAACCAAAAATGATATTAAATTTTATCTGGATATATCAGCACATACTTGGTCAGAGTAAACTCATATTGACATAATCAAATTCGTTTTACCTTTGTGAATAAATAAATGAAATAGATACTTTAACTCGTGCATTTGATCCACTGTATAGTACGTGGGTTTTGATTTAAAATTAGCATCTTCCCGGTCAAATATACTAAGAGCTTTAAATATTTCCAAAGTTGCTGATTTATGATATGAATTTCACAGTATGTAGAAAATACAATCCATTGATAATTATAAGTCACAGACTTTGACGTTTTTCTTTTTAATGAGCTTAATGACTCTTTTATATGAAATGCTTTTAACCATTTCTCTGTTAACATACAATATGAACTAGTTTCACAATTACTAGCAGATGTATAAATTCAGAGACCTTTTGGATGTTTGATTCTTTATCAGCTCATGAATAACGAAGGAAACTTCTATTTCACTTATGTCATTTCGAAATTCCAATATCAAAACTCAGTCGGGCGGACTGACCTAAACTTACGAGACAATATGACGACATTGATATGGGTACTCACGTGTGGCTCCTCCCCTCTTTCTTTTTGATCCCGATAATTCAGATAATAGGGATATTCATCTGTCACACAACATCAACATTTATGAAAATATGTAGTTAACAAACGCGAAATGTGTCGAAATGGTATCGATATGGTATCGATTTGATGTTCTATAGATTAGCAGGTGTGATTGATTAAAAAATTCCAACCGTCGATTGTTCATGGGATGGGTGCAATTTGCAAGAATCAGTTCATTCAGATGGTATCAGGTAGGTACATTTATGCTTATTTTACACTGATTCCGTTTTACATTATAGCTGGGTATTTTATGTGCTATTTCCTAAACATTTGCTAAAATAAAGGTACTATTATATCTTTTAGTCTAATATGATTCAAACGAATTTAATTCTGATGTCATATTTCCGGGAGGATATTGGCAACTGGAGGAAGCAATTTAACGAGCTAGCTTTTGAATTTGTTAATTTCATTCAAACCTATTACTTCTACATTTTTTCTTGTTTTGGAACTTTGGAAAATACATTGTGAAAAAACGTCACCGATAAAGGTGAAAAAAAATGCATAATTGAGTTTTAAGTGTTTCAGCTTTCCCTGCCTCTGTTTCTGGTAAGGTGGCAACACTCTTCACACAAAAAGTGTTCTGATAACGTTTTATCTGGCTTTTATGTTTTGAACATGTTTGAAGTCGAATATTGATTCCAAATATGTCGCTGAAATTGTCGTTATGTTCATTTTAGCTGTTTCTTTAACGTCCTATCAGGGGGTACATTCCGTTGCATTTGCGTCCCAATTTATTTACTCTTTTAGTGTTGTTCCGCAATTAGTATTCAACTACAAATGTATTTAGATCTACAGAGCTATATGCAATTCTTTATTTGTTCGTATTCATTTTCAGTCTTTTGAGACTGCCTGTAATCTGAGTCATATTGCCTTTATAAATATAGGTCATAGCTGAGGTGTTATGGTTTCATTTATACTTGATATTGCAAGATGTCGCTACTTTCCTGCACATGACCACGAAATTGAGTTAACAAAAAATCATTAACACTCCTATTTAATAAACTCTGCTCATTATTCTTGTCTTAGATTGAACATCATCGCATTTCTCAACGCTCCCAGTGTTAGGCACACATGGTAAATAATAAATAATTGTTTTCACCATATACTATTATATGCCATAATTGCCTACAATCACGATCCCAGGTACTGCGTATAACGTATGGTCGTAACACAATCTTAATTCTTCATTCGAAAAATTAAAATGTAGGATTAATCCTATATACATAATTTGACCGAGACAACGGTTATTTTTGCAAAACTGGACATATAAAGTCTTCTAAAGATAAATTAGCTTCACATTCCCGACCGATATCATCAACATATGGGTTTTATTCATTTTTAATACTGATGAAGGTGTCCTTTAACAAATGTTTGTGTTTGGAATATGGGCTCTAAATATATAACATTCGTTATCGTCATAAATCATTCGCTATCGCTTACCTTCGTAGTGGGTCATACATAGCCGCCGCTAACAAGTAGACCGATGACACACAGATATAACATTATGCATTGTCAATTCTAGATTTTTTATAAACAATATAAGTATTTAAGTGGAGTTCTAGACACAAAAATATTACTGTTTTTAGGCAAACTTTTATTTACGGCATCCCAGAGTAGATTTTTGAATTTAGCAACATTTCCATTCAAGTCCATTTAGTCTAGAGTTTCAGTCAATAGAGCACACTGCTGTATTGAATTTAGTAACCAATAAACCCCTATAAGGTATCACCATATGACTCTGTTACTACACTTGGATTTTGGAATAGTGAACGTTAAGGTAGCTTTATAAAAGTATTTGAGTTCACTATGATAAAATAGATCCCTCATTTTATAAATTCCTGGATCTACCAACACAGTGGGTTGTATGACATTTGGAAAGTTGAATCCGCAAAAGCTCCATTTTACGTCTGAAAGCGAAAAAACATTCGTTTAAGGTAAATTACTTGCCTAATATATTTGTCCAAAGACTTACATGCTTATAAATTGTTCATGCTTATTTCGGAAATAAGTAATTGTTATTGATGCTATATATTGTATTCGTGGTATTACTGAAAGGAAACCCGGATAAATGAGCTACCCACTTCGAATACCTGTACGTTGAAGCGCGTCCCATTATCTCATTCTTCATATTGTCCTTTTAAGCGTCATCCTAGAATTTTGAAATGTGGAGAATTGACAGACCAAATGAAAGTTGAACTGCAAGGAACATACGGAATAATACTAGTTATGAGTCATGTATAACGAAAACGTGTGGTGTAAGTCATTATCAAACCTGAAATGACGTTAATCATCACATCTTTTATTCATTTACTGACCTGCATCCTGAATAAGCATATGTACAAGAACCCATTTAACAGGTAGTCCATATGGTTAAGTTCGCGACCATAAAATTATGGGGAACAAGCAATGCCCGACGCAATTTTAAAATCGCATAATTGGTTGTAATCATCAGACGTTCATAGCTTACAAATGTTGTAGCTTGATCGAGAATATATGTCTCACTAACTCTATGTGAAAAGACGTTTATATTTTGCATTCATGTCGATACTGACGACGGGAAAAGATAGCACTGGAACAAAAGACATACAGTTCTCAAGTGCATCATTTAGCACTCAAAAACATAAATGTAAAGACTATTAATCAGTTACATGTTTGAGAATGATTAAATTGAACAAAATCCGTTTAAATGGATTTTGTTCATCGGTAAAACGTCTCATTACTTTGCCTATGTAAGTCTGATCAAGGTAACTAGCCATTCGCTGAACAATGTTTGGAGAAAGAATACGTCATATTTCATTTTCATAAATTGATTCACGAAATTACCACTCGATTTGGCTTATGCTATATTGTGCTTTGAAGATGAGGGATAGCGATGGGTATATGCAAGTTTTGTAATACTCACGAAATTGAAAATTTCTATCCAACAATTGGAATGCTACGTTGCCTCTGTTTTTATAGCATGCATGGAGATACACGTTTGGCTCCCTTTGATATGATAAGTTCTCAAAACAACTAATGTTGAAAGATTAGAATCAATTGAAATATCGATAACAATGCTTATATTTTATCCCAGATATATGTTTGCAAGTTTAGATGATTACAAGTGACAAAGCGTACATACAGTCATGAATAAAGCTTGCTAAGCAAAGTTTAACCATACCGCATATTGTATTATTCATTCAAAGTCGCAGTACATTGTAAATATATCATTAAATCTCGAGCATAATTAGACCAATCTCTTAGTTAAACTGCAGTGAATTAAATTATAATTAGCATGATAATTAACACAACTTTTCCGAAGCTAATAAGGGCAGTGATATAGCAATTGGGTAATATGTGACATGAGTTGCTATAGAGCAAATTGTTTTGCATGTACTATTTTGAGATACGTATCAACACAGGTGTAGATTTAATCTGATTGTCTTTATTCATTTTCGTATTGAAAGTAGAACAACGTCAATAGTGTATCAAAATAATAGCGGAGATACTGGCGACAGTGCTATATATAAAGATATTTCCTATGGGAATTTTATATATATATATATATATATATATATATATATATATATATATATATATATATATATATATATATATATATATGTATATGTATGTATGTATATAATTTAGAGTGCCTTCGGTTATCTCTTAGACAGGATACCATCTTTCATTTTTGTTGTGTAATATTATTTTAATATATTGGATGTAACCTATTCCTTAATGAGTTTGTTTGTTAAAAAGCAGCAAATATTATAAACATTATCAACTTGGCCAAACACCACTGGTAATATTTATTTGTGGAGTACGGGACATCAAGCAAAGATTGTTTTAACAAACACCGTAACAATGAACTATGAACGCCTTTCGCAAACATTGCTGTCTTATTTCCATGCTGGGGACTGCCGGAGAGAGAGAGAGAGAGAGAGAGAGAGAGAGAGAGAGAGAGAGAGAGAGAGAGAGAGAGAGAGAGAGAGAGAGAGAGAGAGAGAGAGAGAGAGAGAGAGAGAGAGAGAGAGAGAGAGAGAGAGAGAGAGAGAGAGAGAGAGAGAGAAAGAGAGAGAGAGAATCAAAGGCACACTAAAAGCTTGAACTTCTTTGCTATACGATCACAACTTTGTTGTCAAGTATGGAAGTTTATCAAGATTATAATGTTGATTGCCACTGCTAATTTAACGTAGAATGGGTAATGTTCTAAGTCATTTCTACTCGATAGTAATATCTGACCCAGCTATATGACATGCACGTCATTTAGAGCTCGTCTGATATTGATGGTTTTTGCAACGCAGTGAAGTATAAGTTATTTCGGTCATGAAAATCTTGTCATAATTATAATATCTCAACACTGGCAGGTAACCGACAATCTTCTTAGCTTATATACTAAACCAAATTGTATCCTTCTCACTTTAGTCATTAACTGTGCGAGTTTTGAGATCCTATTTAAAGAGACACAATGGGTTGCAGTCATTTATTGATTTGATAAATTTAGACTTTTCTTCCTATGTGAATGTAAATAAATAAAACAAATGTATTCCATGTGTCAATTGTATCCCGCTCGAGCAAACTCTGTTTTCTTAATGTCTTAATGTCAAAGTAATGTAAATTTGTATTGATAAAATTGATCAGTTGTCTGTACTGCGAAATAGTCAACTTCTACTGTTAATATAATACATTATGATTCCCATCTGCATATTACTGAGATCGGATTAGCAAACAGGCATTAGCAAGAACATAACCACAACTTATTAAAGTCGTACATAAGGCACCCTTATGTTGTAGTTTGTTCTGGCCATCAATTATGCTATTTTCAGCATATACCATTAAAACCAAACATTATATCACGTTTGTTCAAACTTTTCTAATCAAGAGTTAATCTCCAAAAACCAAATTTCCGGTCATGAGAAATATTCGGGAAGTACAGCTTTTATTTCATTTTACCATTTAGTCTTCTCAATAGTTTTATTATGGCAGGTTTTCTAATCATATGGACTGATTAAGGTCTGGTCTATGTGTAAGTTGTATATCTTGATTAATTGTGTTGGCAAAGACTGTATGTCAAAGCATCAACTGACGTCAAAAACATGACTAGCTCCTGTTCCTTCAGGATATATGTTTGTGTTTTAAAACATCCCTCTCGTAGTATATAATGTTTCATTTATATACTTACTAACAGATAGTTTTAGAATAACAATTAAATACGGTACTCTCAGTATTGATGTTCCCGGAGCTATCGGAAAGATATTTGAACCCTTGGTCATAAATTCTTCCTTCGTGTTCTGGCAAGCATTTAGAACATAAAAAATGTATAATCCCCAAATCATACTCGCAATACTTTAGGCATTGTTAGGGTTCTGTTTAATAAGCAGGAAGAGTCAAAACATAAAAGGGTCCTCAAAGTTAGCTTGATACAATTTAAAGTCATATAATAAGTACTCTTTGTTTCGTGTAATGTCTATAGCATTTCCAAAGTAAAGCACATCGTTAGTTGATAATACAAACTATATAATATAAAAGTAGAGCTATTTATAAAAAAACTATGGGTCTATTTCTGCCTCCTGGAAATTCTAACGCCTAGGATGCGGGGTCGGATTACAGTCAAGAGAGGCCCAAGGCTAATTGACAGAAAGGTCGCCGAACTGTTATATCAATCTAGAATGGAGTGTGGACAGCAGCACATACAAAGGGTATATTAGCTAAACGTTTAATCTTGCACAGGTTTGACGCAATGCCTTTATCTGGTGCTTGAAATTTAACCGCAGTTGCATGTGTATTGCTGTGTGAGTGACAGATCTAGCTTTACCGAACATGCGGATTTCATTGCATGAGAATGATAAATACTGTACGGAGCATAGTTAGCCTTATCTAAATTGTTAGGATCTTTTGTTGTACTCAAATACGCCTAAATGAGCTTCATAAATATATTATTAAAACATTACCCATCTGAGATTCTCTTATGAAATAGGTTTAAGTTTAATGGAAATAACTTAGAGAGAATAAAGAAGAAATAATTGTGTTTTTTCTCAAACGTTTGACCGTCAATAATTGTTGCATATATAATATAATAAGATATTTTTACTCAAGTAATAATGTTCTGTTCTATGAGCAGTAGCTTTTAAAGTATACATGTTTTCACAAATATGTCCTTCCCTAGTTGATAGAAAGTTTGACACATATGACTATTTTTCAACATAGATCTCTGATCTAATTTATGTCGAATGTTACAAAGTTCACTCCCATTATGTTTTTCAGGGCTTATGTTAGATTCAGTAAAATAAGATAGGATAATTTGTAGGGATTGATCAAGCTAATTTCCTGACATTATAGTGTGACTTTTATTTCTCAAATGAATCAGTAAGTTAATTAATTTACTGGCTACTTTGCATAGAGACTGTTGATTGCTAGAAAACTAAAATACATTATATAATCGACGCCCGGTTCAGGTATGCCGCTGATTTAATTTCGTATGTACTTCTGTCCTGTACTCTGTCTAAAATAACAAACTTTAACAGTTATATAAATTGTAGATGAGTCTTTTAATATTTAACATAATTAAAGCCTTATTTTGAGATATCATAATTTGCATTGCATGAACAGGAACATTTTTAAGAGTTGGTTTAATTTTATTGTCTCTTCCTTACCAAAAAAGTTACTAAACTTTCCATATATAACGGCAATTAACAACAAAACGATATTGCCACCACTTCATGATGAAACGAATTTGCTAGTGACACCTACAAGATATCATCTTGGATTGCAAAATCACATAAACAAAACCATTACATTGTAAGGTTACATTTTGATTTCAACCCTATATCTATCCTATTTTAACAAGTTGATGGTTCGTAGACTCAAAACTATTAAGCTCTTCTCTACTATTTTCATATTGTGCGTTCAGGATAATTGAGGCTAGCTAATGCCCTCAATTTATCTACAGAAATTTGCTAAACACAATATCCTGGGTGTGCTATTGCTATTCATCATATATCAAGTATATTATATTTTGAAATAATAATTTCTATTTTAGTCATTTTTCATTCTAAGATCATATTTAATGGCTATTGTATTCTTGGAATTAATTCATTATAATCTAGAATATTTTGAATTTACCGTGAATTCAGGTAAAACAATTGGAATAAAACAGCGACTTTCCTTTAAAGTTGACACATCAGCAACTTATAGGTATCATTCGAAATACCATTGAAACGTGTTCGAATTTTCGGAAGTTATTAAAATAAGCAGAAATGAGGGCAAATGCTACAATATTTTGGAGGAGAGTTATTTTTGAAAAATTATACTTCCTATAAAACTGAAAATAAAAGGCCAATAACGTCAAACAGATGCCTCTAACCAACTGAGACTTCTTTAACTATTTTAGCTCATTTTGTTATTGACGGTTTTGATTTCTGTGTTTTAATTTTTATATGTGTGTTCGCTTATGGAGTCGAAATTTAAAGAGATTGTATGTGCAACAAAACAAAAAGATTTTAAATCTGAAGAAGTTAGACGAAGCAGAAATAAATAAATAAGCAGAAAAAAAAAACAATTGGAAATGGTCTGAGTGTTTCGGTCTCTCTAGTAAGTGTTCTTACTTCTCCATATCCCAGCAATGTCCTTGCCGATGTCGATCGATTTGAAATATTGTTTGAATTAAAAATGAGCCGGCAGTGATTCCCCAGAAATCATTAATGAAGCTGCTGATATTTGTCAGAGATTATTATAGGTGGTATCATGAATATTGATGTGTTTAGGTCCCTCATCGATGAAATAGCCGATGATTACCGCAGTGATTAAGTGTATACAATTAGATCAGTGACACGAAATTAAGACGATTATACATAATATTCATCGTGGACCGATGGTTAGGGTGATACATTCGCGATAACCATCCTTAAAAGCGATCTACAAAGATGGACCCAGTGATGTTGTTCAGGGTGTATTAGAAGGATAGCTCCGAAAGCAATACCGATTGCAAAGCAACTGGGAATGAAAGCTATTGACATTTTGGTAAAGGCATTGATGCTGTGATATTACCAGAAAAGCATTCATATCAATCAAGAACAGACTAACACGATTAATACTCAGACCGCAGTCGGTCTGACCTCAGTAAGAATTTATGGTTGAAAATGCTAGCAATTTAACAAAATCAAGCTGCAAATCTAGCAGAGGTGCCTGGTGTACCCATGTCTGAAAAAGAAAACAATATAACTGGTAGTCTGATACCAGGATGTGTTCTTGGTGTTAGAGGATAACATGTATAATAAAGATCTTCAAACGTGTATATGATCCCACATTCAACATAGACGCACTAGTTCGCAAAGATGAATCGATGAGTGATAATCCATATTATTTTTATGACGCATGACATACAAATCCGCTTGGAAGAATCGAATTAAATATTCAGGATACAAGTAGATATATTTTACCCGCTGAAGCATTTATTGAATTAGAAGATTAAGTTTTAAAAACGGATGAATCAGAATGTGGCGCTGATGCTAGTGTTGGTTTGGTTAATAATGGCATTATAACATTATTCGACAGTGCTACGTATATCATCCAAGGAAGAAATATATAATCGAATCAAGAAACACATAGATACTGCCACGACAATACTTGACATACAGTAATAATTACTTGAGATCAGCTGGGTTTATTAATGATGTTTGTGAAAGATTTTTCTGACCATTCTGACAACAGTCATTCTGATATCAGACGACCAAGAAACAACGCCAACAAGGATGATGAAGATATAACTCCGATAGATCATGGTGCTACTCCAGAATTCTACTTTGGAGTTTCAACACGTCGATCGATACCGAAAGATGGAATAAGATTTTCATGTGAAATTCAACTGTCACATATCTTTTGGATTTTGCAGAAATGTCAAAAAGGGTCTTATCGAAGCCAAATACACAGCTGTACTCGTAAAAAATATACCGACTATGATGCAGTCTGGAGTCCCATAGGCGATGATGGTAAAGGAATACTGAAAAAATTCCATTGTGGATTTCATTAACGACTCCATTACTCCATGAAGAACAACGGTTGCTCTCTTTCATTTAATCCTGATGTAAATCAACATTATCTTGGTTAACAATGACCAAATAATGTATTCATGGTAACGTTAATGGTTTATTCATATGGAAGATAGCGAATAAATACTGAACTAGTAAACCCACTAAAACACTGTATAATGATATTTGAAAAACATGATATTACTCAGGTTTCATTGTAAATAAACGGACATCAAGAAGCAGCTGACGATTTTTATTATGTATTTTGAAAACGATAATTTGATGCAATTCGTGGGACGAACTTAAAATATCGCATCTGGTCTACAAATATCACAGCTAGATTTTACAACACTGTATCCGATTGATCACTTTTCTCTGGAACAGTTGGATTTAGTTAGAAAATCAGTCGTTGATATACACTTTCTAGCTCATGTTTTAAGAGGAGCTATTGCTAATTACAGATCAATAGCTTTTATCCTCTCACATAAAACAATGTTGCATGAAGATATTGGTGGACGAATGAGTGTCATTGATGCACCAGTAGAAAACATGTAATTTATAATGTCATATCATCATGTTAGTGTCAGTCTGTCTCCTGATCAGATTAAAAAGCTACAATCAGTATAAAAACACTTCGGGAATACCAATATTACTGAAATCAGCACAGATCACAGGTGGCCCAAACAAGCTATCACTGACTGAACGTCAACTCAATCACTTCAATGACGTCAAATGTACAAAGACCGACTTACGACTTGATCTGTCTGCGGATTTCAATAAAGGCACAGTCAAGAAGGGTGGTATATTTCCACTTCTTGCAGAAATACCAGCGTTGATAGCCGCTGAAGCCCCAACTGTTGCAAAGGCAGCTGCACTTGGTGCTGCTGAAACTGCCACTTGGATGTCATTGCAGAAAACAAGAGGTCACGGACTAAAACCATCCAAAACAAATCAACAGGGAAAGGCCTAAGATCCACATGAACCCGTAATTCATAGTAGGTCAATCCACGAATAAAGGTCTAGGATTATCTGGGTACAGCGTCGATATTTTAAATGTTCAATTTGGATTTACTTGATGCTATTGCGCGATTAGAAATCAAGAACGTCAGAGGCGTTTTCATGCATTATGATTTCCCAAAATAACCAAACCGTGTTGAGACAAGTATCATCAATCTCGATGGAAGTTCTGGTCCATGTATTCATTCTGTTGCATACGCGATTGATCCTCGTGGAATTATTTAGTTTTATTTGAAATATGTTGACGCTGGAATGCACAGCATTTCGCCAATCTGGTACTCAACACAGACATTAACTGATTAGCCCATATGTGATCGTCAATGTGTCGTCCTCAACGACACTGCCACATAAAGTTGTGCCACCAGTCAGTATAGCCATCATCATCGTTTTAAACAGGCCTTATCGAATATACAATGGTAGATATTTTCGGAAGATCTCATAGTCTCAAACCTCAAGATGAATTATCCATATACGCAACACATGATCATATCAGATAAGGACGAAATCAATTCCGGTCGAGCAAGGGCTTTAAAGACGAGTAATTTCCTGTTTACGATTTTATATTGCGATAACCAGGTATAAACGAAAATAACTTAGCGATATTTACTAAGACCGGAAAAAAATTAAAAACTGGGAAGAATCAGTCTTATCAAACATGGGGGAAATTACTGGACGCATTAGAAGAATTTGAGATATCATGTATTTCGATCTCAGTATGAGCAGAAAAACAATTATCAATGTGAGCGTACCAAAATCAGACGACATGGCACCAAAAATTAACGTAGACAGCAATAACATCACTATCAGAACTGAGACCGAAGATCGTTTTCTATCATCCGGTGATACAATGACTGTTTCTCTAAACATGACTAATGATAAAGTCATTGGAATTGGAGAACCATAATCATACATAGATGATGCAGCAAAATATATGTCGATAATAGCAACATCCCTACGACGATGATGGATTGGTCACATTTAGATCTAAATTTTCTACATAAGTACAAACATTTTTTAATTTTCAAAGAAACACAAATATAGGTATTAATTAAGTTTTGGAAGTTCAGCAGTCATTGACATTAAAGTCTATGACGTAATTAAAAATATTAATGAATATTTTGGAAGGCCATCAGACTTCGATATTAAACTCTCTGACATAGAAAAGATTACCTAAAATGTAGTATATACAGTGACTTCTGAAACAGCATTATGGGACCCAGACTATGCTACCATCAAACATCACGCTGAGGTTACCGGCATAGTCTCGGTAGTCGGCACTACATTTGCAACGCTCTCCTCAAATTACGGCAGTCTTCAGTCATGGCTACATCTGTTATGCTTATAGTACTAGATCTAAACGAAGAGATCATGTTTATAGTGAATAGTGATAAAGGCCTCGGCTTGATTTACTATTTTTGTTTTGAATTAGTCAAAGACTTAAATTATATAATGAACCAATTGATTGACATTGTTGCAGCGCAATATCATTGATAGAAACAAGTGTATTTGTTACAGACCCAACTGAAAAATATTATTCATGAGTATATATATATATAAGCCCATCTCTAAGTGTATAATATGTGAACTATGATCAGTTTATATCAGAGGTATTTATCATACAGAATCTGAAATACGAAAGCGATACTGTTGGTATCAAACAATTACTCAGTAATTATTTTACCGTTCCGTTTGTTGCTGACCACACTGCTCAGAAGGAAAATTTATGGAGACCAACACGATTGGAATTTAATGATGTCCAACGCACCTGTTACAAAATATTCGGAACGCCTGTAAATACGTACACGGCGAATTATGGAATGCTAAATAGGATTGAAAGAGATTATCTCGGTTGCATGCTCTCCTGGAAATTTTCTTGAGGTGAGTCTTCTGGGTATTTCAAGCGATTTTAACTTCCAACGCACGAGATGATCAGAGTTGATAAAAGTACCTTGCTGGATTTGCATGTATCAAGTCATTCGAGTTTGCAACGAAAAACCTTCATCCGGTTGTCGCTGTTTGGTTTGCGAAACATTTTAGCGAAGGTGGCTGGTTCCCAATGGCTTAAGTACTTAAGCACTATATATGTTTGCTATAAAATATTGCTATCGTTGGTTGTAATTAAAGCACCTCCACAAAAGAAATATGCATTTGATGACAGTTAGGACAATACTGATCTCGAAAATAAACTTGGAAAAATGTTGGCAGAAAAATAATTGGTAAATTTACTCATATGAGCATAAACGACATTGTCCAAGATCAGCTCTCGACGAATTTAAATTAGATTTTAAAATTGCTGACACAATGGAGAGCATCACATTTATACGTCGAAGAAATGTCAATTTATCTAAAGGAGCTAAATTAGGTATAATTATATGTTATACTAATGGTGACTCACCGCAATTTATTCATTTAAAATTTTCGATGCTCTCGTACGTTTCGATAAATTTTTTATAGATGATATATAAATTTCCTGATAATGCAATTTGAGTCGACACAGATTAATTTTATATCAATAAAATCTAAAAAGGATTGCTAAAACAATTGCATATCGGCGCGGATGCATCAAGTGCTGAGTGGAGAATAGAACAAGAAAAGATATATATTGTGAATCTGAATACATTGAATCTAATGAAACATATTATAAAAAAAGACGTCAGAGCTTTAATCAACTCCATCGGTATGTGATTCTGTGACCAGACAAGGCTATTTATATCTATGAACCCTAAGGTCCTGATAACACAATTCGTGCGATTGAATAATTTTGGAATTTTATATCTTTGTTTTGACACGCAAACTCAGACTCGGTAGAGAAATGAACGAACGAGTAGTTAAATTTGATACTTAATACAGTTTCTTCCGGTGAAATGGAGATCTATAGATTCCTGGCGAATGAGTGAGAAATATATATCTAAGAATATTATCTTGGATGAGATATGAACATTGACGCTAGATGTATTACAATGTTTATTGATTGGTTTTTGACATAAAATGCTACTGTAATCGTGTGTAACGATCATGGCCAACCACCAGCTTTTGTTTGATTATCTCCGCATGAATGGCTAGATTATTATCAAAAGATAATTGATGATCAGAGAGCAATTGATGAACAGTCAATATAGTTTAAAATGCTAATTAGACCGTAGCCAGAGACCATGGTGAATACTATTTGGAGATTGTGGAGGCGTTCTGATTTGATATTTGCAAGTTGGAACATATATTTTGTGATACACTTAAACAGCAATTGTTTATATTACATTAAGAAACATTTTCAGATCTACCTGTGTCTTGTGTTATCGCTAAGCTGACTCTCAAAAAAGATATTTAAGCTGAGATAACTTTATCCTTGTCAGTCACAAGAGAGACACACACTTGCCTGTAAGTACACACTATTTATTCGTTGCTATTATTGTTGTTAATCCATTGTTAGGGTTGGTGCTCTGCATCGAACACAATATACATTCACATCATTTATTATATTTCTACATTTGTTATATTTCTACAACATGGATATCATTGATCTGTAGATGACATCGATCGATATATTAATCATCATGTATTTACGAGATGACTTGATGGTGGACAATCAAATCTAGCTGGCACATTTTCCCGAGGTAAACACAAAAATACTGACTTAATTTATGTTACTAAGCGATATACACACATAACTTATGTGATCAGAGATGACTACACATTTTAGTTGTCTTTAATGGAGTCGAAACACATACTCTGCGAAACATCCATCAGACTTGATGTTAAGGGACATCTATATGATTAAATTCAGAAACTTCTTGTCAAAAACACGAATTTATCACGATAAATTTACACGAACCTTGGTCGAGGAATCGTGTAGGTCTCGATAAAATATATGGTTGAAAGATAGCAGGGAGAGCGACGAGAGACAGTGTCCGATGGGTAAAAATACAAGCATCGCATACGAAAATGCAAACAGACGTTAAAAGTTTCCACAGCAAATTGAGCTAAGCAAATTCGAGAAGTCTCGGTCGGTCAGAAGCTTTGGTTTGACATTATTGACCTTTCGTTTTCATTTTTTTTGGAAGCTGTATTTTTTAAAAGTTACTTGCCTAAAACGATGTATGATTTACCATTCCAGAAACATAACATTTGGGAAATGTGAGTTTCTTTTGAATTGTATTATTACATTATCCTGTCTCCAGGCCGACCTGTCCTAACACTAACCTCTCCATGATGAACGTCTAGCGAGGCAGCTGTAAACACAATGTTAAGAATTCTTTGCTATGACTCCGCCGGGCTACGAACCCATAAAGTGTGCTTAACTTATGTCCATGTAATTTTATGTGTTGAATATTTCACTGATTGTGGATTGGGCTTGACTATATTGAAAACTCGTTGACATGGCCTTTTGACTTTAGACGGTTTTAGAAGGCATACATTTGTTCGTGTTTTTAAGTTATGAGTGAGCTGTTGACCGATGTTTTAACTTAAGTTCTAGTAAAACAACTATTATTAATATTTAGTTTCCAATCCCTGTAGTAATGTAGTCAACCATAACATACTAATATACCTTTTCATTCACAGTTAGTATCACAACTTATACTAAACTAATGTCATAAATATTATAGTCAATTTTCTCTAGTCACATACAAACCCAACAAAGGAAATGCAACGTTTTCGGAAAGTAGAGAAAACAACAAAATATGTCATTCTTCTTTAATTTCATGGTGCATATGAGGGAATGTCAAGTTCAAATATGATTAGCTGTTGAGTACCTTACCCGACATTCTATCTAGTGTTTCTTCATACTATTCGAGTCATCAACACAATGTTGTTTAAAATTGATGTGAATAATATCGCAAAACAAGTTATTCTAGTTGCTGAAATATAATTCTCTGGATTCTCTTCAAGCACTCTTGAAAATAATCGGTCCTTTTAGCCTCGCAATTTCAAATGAATTGTTTAATTTCAGAATCAAGAATTAAATTAATAAGACTTTTAGAAAAAGGACAAAATATTTTAGTTGATTTTGTATAGTCTTTTAAGTTTTCTCACTGTCACAAAGGCCTTAAATGCTTCAGTATTTAAACACATGCTTTTAATTTTGTTGCAAATTATGTACGAATTGATGACTTCCGCTTCACCATTGATATTATAATTTCACAAATTGCATTTGCCAGCACGTGGCTTATTTAAATTCTTTTAAATAAATTAATAAATAACTCTTCAAGTTTCTTATTCAATTTCTCTTACTGAGTATCAATTTTATTAATGATGTTAGTAAACTCTTGGATTAGTAGAGGAATTATTTTCTGGTAATATTGATATGAATATTCATATATGTATTAATCATAATTCTGATATAATTTTTTCCCATTGTAGTTTCTTCATTTACTTGTGTTGGGTATATGCACGACAAATAGTTTCTTTTTCGTATTGCAATTTTTGTCTATGGCATTTACTGCCAAATCCAATATCTACCAAATCGCGGATGAGTAGCACATTTTGCGTATAAATTCAAATGTTTTTGTCTTTGATGTCCTAAATTATATCACTTTTCTCCATAATGTGATTTCATTCTTTTTTCTACCGTGAAGTAGCAAAAGTTTTTTTGCGATAATATATAATAGTTATTCATTTAATTCGCTGAGATATCAATATGCGCAACGATTGTATTGTTTTCTCCTCATCCCAGAGTTTTATAAATCCACTCAGTATCAGACCTGGCTAATATTTTACCACAATTTAATAGAAGTAGGAATGGTCAAAAGAGAATTATTTTGACCAACAAGGTATTCTATATGACTACAACGTTCATAGGTGTAATACCTTAAACAACATTGATATAAAAAGCCTGGAAAAATACTAAAGCCATGATGAAGGTCTGTTTCCGCTCGAAACACTCAAAGTTGTCAGCAATATCATATTTTCTAAGCGAAAACCAAATGTCATACTCTCTAATCCAAATATGTATATTTACCCCTAAAATAATGATCTGAATATTCAATTTATAATCACAAAGATATAGTAGCTATTTATTAGGTTCTTTAATAAATCAAACTTACATCATTGAGTCTATAAAAATGTGACTGGTTTCAAAGTAATTTTCATAGTGTCTTTTGTAAATGATGACTTCATCAATCCGAGCATCGAGATTATCTAGACCAGATCTAATCATGCTCAATAAACTTTGGAAAGAACAAGGTGAACTTTTCATCCACACACGGAATCAATTTATATCAATACAGTCTGGAGATATGAATGCCAATTATGCCTCTGCTCTTTCTGTCATTGGCATGTGAAAAAAATCCTTTCAAAACCGCAAATTTAGTCTTACATTTTTCATTTCCAGTTTGGCCAATGTATTCATCGATTCTTGATAGAGGAAATTAATATCTTTTGGTTACACTGTTTCCTTTGCTGTAGTTAGTGCACAGACAAAATGAATTATATGGTTTCCTAACAAGAATGAATGGTGAACTATAGTCACTTGTACTTTGTTTTATGAAATCATTCACGAGCAAATAGGGAAGTTCGTCTTTTCAGACATTGCTATTTTAGTGGATTCATGCTGTACGGATGCAGTTTCACGGGTGTAGAATCGAGAAATACAACATATTGGACGAATGTATTTGTTCTATATGAAGACCTCGAGAGAGGTGGTCAAATTCAAATAATATTTGTTTTATTGGTTTATTGTTTTTGTGGCTCTTGATGTCAAAGGCTTTGGTCAAGATTATTCGATATTTCTGAACACCGAAGATTAGTTACACCAAAGTCACTACAGTCCGATTTCATTCCATGAACTAAATCATCGCAGTGTGGAACAGGTATAACAAAATAGGTTGCACGATTAACAAGTCTAATACTGCAAGCAACAGTAAATGAACAACTTCTCCCCAGTTTTTGCTAACTTCAAAGTAATATCATCGAAATATATTCTTTCATGTTTAATAACATATTTATAAAGTCCCTTGATTTTCAAGGTGATAGGCAAATATTTTAAGTGTTGGATGAATAATTCATGCATAACTTGCTGAAAAATACGATTCAAAACATTTGTGCCCTGATTTTGGAAGGCCATAATTTGTAAAACAAACTTTATCAAACCTTTTACTAGGATTTTAGTTTTACTAATCTTCAAAGAAATTCCATACGTAATTCTTCCGGATGCACACATTACTATCAACAAATACTGGCCACCTGACTTGTTCTTAGGTAAGAGACCTACACAATCTACAATTATTCTGCAAAAATGGTTCGTCAAATGTAAGAGTGGTTTACGGTTGAACATTAGGTATGCTACGATTACGTTTTGGTAACATTTTACAAGTGTGACACGATCTACAGTAAATACGAATATGACTTAATTTTGTTCCAAACAATTATTTAAGATCATGTGAGAAGCCTTATTCACCCCAACATTACCTCCCAAAGACATTTCGCGGGCTAGACTAATAGTGTCCTCTCTGTACATTTTAAGAACAATAATGTGATAATGAAAGGTGGTAATCAGCTGGTACACAAGGTGGTCCTTTGTTTTGAATAAGGAACCCTTTTATTAATAAAATAATAAACAGGTACTTCCATGGCTTCAGTTTAACAGAGAACCATTTTAAACAAACTGGGTGTCTAAAAATGTTGTTTCGGTTCGAAAACGAGAGATTGTCTTTTTCACCATAAGTCGAATAAAGGGAATGCTTAGATGCTTAGAAAAAATGGGATCAATATGATCAATGCCTCTTGATTGATCAATACATGGCGCACTCGAACCAGCTCTTTCTGTCATAGTTCCTGCAACTGCACACGCAGAAAATAAATCAGGAGTTTCATTTTCAATGTGATCGACTTTCTGATCCAAACAAGACTCTTCCGTTAAAATTGGATCAATAACACCCTTATATCCAACTGTTATTTTAATTTCATTTGTGTTAAGTTCATTTAGATTTAGACTGAGCCTTGGTAAAAATAATCACGCACTTTTATCCAAAATGTTCTTTTCAATAAAATATTGGTCCAAAATAAATATTTCTTTCTTCTTTGAAAAGGTTTTTGCCTCATACAGGTCATATTTTCGACAACTCAAGACAATTCCTGGGTAGGATTTGAAATAAAATATCCACTTTAAATGGTATTGTGATAGCATTCACATGTTGGTATATATACAGGGAAATTAAATTTCCTGAACTATATTAGACACATCGCATACCGGACAAACCTTAGATCGTCTGTCAAGACTCTAAGATCTTAAATTAAGTAATAGAAAAGAGTATCCAAGTACTTACAAGGTGTTCTTTACTCTTCATTTCCTTGAATGTGGTTCTCGAAAATTTTATATAATTAAATTTAATATGAGAAATTTCATTACATGACTCGAATGTTGTTTTCCTCAGATGTATTTTAGATACGTGATCATATCTATTCGGTTCTACTGCGGTTGTGAGTCTTTTGTATTATCTCCCGACAGTGTTTGACATGGTTACGCTGCCAGTTTTATGTTAAGCTAAAAACTTTCCATCAGTAAAGGAATTTACAGCAACAAAAAAAAAACCATCAAAAAAAGACGATCAAATACCACAAGTCTTCTTAACCCATTCACACTTTACATATTTACACCACCTTATTGTCGCTCCTTATGCAGAAGATGCTTGAATAAACGTTTACATGAATGGAAAACAAAAACTGTAGAATCGTTTTCATTTCATAAATCTTTTATGTAAAGTCTATAAACATTTGCTCTTGACTACATTACCAAACTCTTAATGGTAAAAAGCACACATTGCAAAACTTAGCAAAAATATTTTGAAGAAAAGAAGTAGCTCGAACTAAAAGTGATCAGCAGGTATCATTAATAATTTCAGAAGACCCTTCATGACAGTATTTTTATAAACTATCATTCCTAATTTTGAAAGTCGAGTGAATCAAATGTTACAGCTTGTGCGATGATTATTGTTCGTTACATTAGGAGACATTTTACTATTTAAACCATTTTAAAAATATTTTGAACACTAAGATTTTTCAGCAATGTATTGTAAATAATGCAATACCTTGTCAATCACCATGTCCTAGGGGTATAATAGCTAAGTACACTTTCACATTTTTTCATTGTTCTGGCGCTTTTGGATCCTTAATTTTGGTTTTATAACGCGACAGATCTATGTCGATAGTAAATGAAGATTACCCTTGGTTGATGTTTTGTGTACAATGTCTAAAATGGTATATGCAAATATTTTGACATGATGTTAACCGACGGAAATCTTGAATATCAACAGCTGAAGAAAACAAAATGTGGAAACATTTTATCGATAATATTAATCTTGCCTTGAAAACTGTGTACTTAAGTAATGTTTGCTTTTTTACCTAGTTATGGGAAGCTTTACTTTGGAGAGTAAATTAGGTTTATAGAAATAATGAGGTTCAAACAGATTGTCGACTGTATATTTTCTGATCATAGACCTGATGAATTTGTCCATTTAAGGAGAATCGTTCAACAAATAGGACGATATATGCTGCTAATGGCAACCGTAACAGGGACCCGTTCGTTTTATTCTATGTTGTAGCAAGTTCTTTTCAATATTTCGCGGTTTAATAATAACAATTCAAGCACCATATATTTTGTACTTGAGCACAACATAACATCATGTAGTAAAATATTACTGTTTTAAACACAGTAACATATTTAGTCACACCTCGGATAATAAGAATTAATAATTTGAATTGTTATGAATTGACTTCGTTTTGACGCTTTCATTTGATGTAAACGGTCACGTGATACTGATCTGGAATTTATTACATGTCGATAAATTCTGCGGACTACTTTTGATCTCCTGCCTCCAGATCATCAGCAATCATGTTTATGATGCATGATAAGATTTGTGAATTGCCTGTAGCCAATCACAGCTGGATTTGTGTCAAAGCTTTTATTCCACTAAAGAACAATGACACCCATCTATAAAGGGCAAATTTCTGGTTCCAAAGTTCGTTATGGCAGTCAGGTCACTAGCACATAAGGGGTGCGTCACGCAACGCCTCAATTCATGGTTGTCGCGAAAAGGTATATAAAAGAAAGATTACGAAAGCGCAACGAAAGTTTGGACCGCTTTCAAGTGCAAAAGATCTTTCTGAATGTCATGATATATAAGCACTGACATATTGTTGCTTGCTGATGAGTTTGAGAAATGTTTTGGTAGTACTGCCATGCAAATGTACAAACTCTATCCCGTGCATCACGTCTCGTCACCGGCTGTGGGTTGGGGTGCATTATCGACCAAAACTAATTTTTGATATTGATCATTGCTTGTGTTTTGAGCGCCTGCTTCGTGGAGGAATATTAATGTTGAGTCACATATACGCTCATGCCAACAACGCAAACCGGGAAGTGTAACAACCCATTCATATATACAAATACGAATAACGTATGCAGATGAACAATGATGCAACCATTTCCAGTTGGAAAATTTCAGAGAATATATAACGCACACATTGACATAGTAATATGTGCATTATTAAAACATCAACCGTGACCACATATACTTATTTGCAGTTGTTCATGAATACATTAACATTTACATGACTCGTATAATGATTGAAACCGGACGCATTGTTGAATGTACAAAACAGGTATAAATTCTTAGAACGAAACATAACTTATGTACTGCATGTTCTATAATTTCAGCTTTAACCACGATTCACTGCGTTGATGGCCACACATATCCAGATAAACACTGATCTGAGAAAAAAGGTAATGAATGACGTTGAAAAGGACTTCCTCAAGCTCATGACTATAATGAGTCATTGGTTGTGTGCCTTCCCATTCTACAGGTGCATATTGATACCGGGTATTTGGTTGTAGCAGTTACCAGTGCCTGATGTGAGATCATTTCCTGAGCAACTAAGACACTATTTTGTAGAATCGCATTGGTAGGTTTTAATGCAGTTATGCGTGTGACTTTATTTAATACGTTCTGCTTTGATCAATGTGTTACACATTCCTGATTCCGCTCTGGCATTTATTAAATATTTTACATGTAATTCTTTATAGCCTTTATAGAATAATTATGAATTAATAGTTCCATAATATTTTGTCCACGACGTACACTGGCACCTCCGACACGTACTTGCAAATGGTGTTTGCTCAGCATCAGAGCCACATATCCAATAAACTCTGCCATGACTCACTTGTAACATTAGTGGCCATGTGAGTTGTACGCGTGCATAAATAAGTTCGGATGTATCTGCGACACTTGCATGCTTTTAATGCCAATTGCTCTGGTTTTTATTATCAGCTGGTTACATCGACAATGGATAGCGATAACTTTTTAATGTGCAGTCAACCTTGATTATAATAGACATAATCGTGTGGATGAAACAACAAATAAGCTTGATTTCCTGTAACCACTGCTGTACCATTATGTGTCGAGTCACATTTGTGATACATGTTTTGGAATCTGTATGAACTGAGACGCTGCGTGTGGATACACTCCACATCGTGCCTGAAATATATGCTGCGATGCAACATATAGCTCTAGATACGGTCCAAAGCATTACCTCGATGATCACAAACTCATAGATAAAACCATAAATCAGCATGACTTTCAATGCACGTTACCGCTGGTAAATGTACACACGAGATCGCAGTTGTGTCGCAGAGGGTGTATCACAGTTTACATGATATCTTATCACAACTGTTTCATATTATGAACGCGTTAAACATATTCATGTTTTTATTAGATGGTGGAACGACTTGGGGCATTTTAGAACTTCCTACAGGCAACTAAAAATTATCTTAATCAATGATTATTGGTGGTAGGACCAACTTGCAGTGAGTGTCAGCATTGATAGCAATTTTGTTCCAATGGTTGTACATCTGCGTACAAATAATCCTTTGTATGAAATGTCATCCAATATTATTAAGGGTTAAGTAGAAATTGCCATTTATAACCAACCTCGAGGCCAGCTTGGAATTATTGAAAACGTCGAAGCGTTTACTGCAGCAACACATGTAAAAGCCGGCATTGTTTCTATAATGGTAAAGTGGCATTCACACCTGTGCCCACCCCAGTTAGCTTCACCATAGTATATTTTAAACTAACATTGACTAGTCTGAGAAAAGAAATATCAACAAGGACGTATTTCTTCTGGTTACATGTATTGGGCAAAGACGACCATTAAATTCAAAAGGTTCTAGTATAATTGATGAATTTTCGAACAAAATGGATGCTATACCATTAGAACGGACAATCGCAAGAGATATAACTATCCCCAAGGCAGATGTGTTTTATAATTAAATGACAATTGCGTCAGTAAAAAGGAATAATTGACCAGAGATGCGTGATCATAAGACCTGACATGATCTGCCTGTCGTACAACTAAATTAAGCGATTATATTATTAATAGAAGATCTCTGTTAGACCGTCAGTCTTACCGTCATGAAAAAATAATAAAAGCGTTTAAACCAAATCGAAATAAAATTACTATGGTAACAGTGCTAATCATATAATACAAAGGAGCGTGTTGGGTCATATACTTTTTTGTGGTCTTGCTGCAGCAACGACTGCATGATTTTTTTGTAAATGGAATCACAATTACAATAATTATTATAGGTGCACCAATCAAAATATTATTGGTGATATATAGATAACAACTCGTTCTTCTGGTGGTGCTAAGAAACTAATTTCGATGCGAATGCATTCACAACAACGGGTCTATTAAGAAATGCTGGCAACCGCACAGAGCAGTCTGAATACGACCAGTAAACTGTATTCAGTGGCAATCGAGAAAAAAAATAATCATTGCAGCTGTGTCTTAGATTCTGCTGGCATAAATGGTGAATCACAGAGAATTACGAGCAACAATAAGAAACAGCACGGACTTATAAAAAGTTAAAGACGAATAAAAATATAACAATCTTTACGCAGAAGCATGGCTCATCGATCAAAACTGTTGCTAGACTAAAGCAATGATTGAGCTGGGTTGGAAGTGTGTATCGATTGGTACTATATTCAACCACATCCAGAAGCAATATTAAATGTCTTGATTTTTGCCTATGTTGGAAACCCTTTCTGGCACTGACATCTTTGTTGACGTTAATCCACACGACTGGGTCGCGTTTGTCCAAAATTAAAATTGATAACCATACATAGGTCACATACGGGCTAACTATGTCAATGGGGGTGGGAGTAGAGGTTAGAACGGGTGGGAGGGACCAAAAGGGTAAAAAAACAAAATGCACACTTTGTAATACTCCACTGGAGCTTAAACTGATCGTTCTAAGATGTGCTTTTATTATTTGCTTCCTTAATCAGTCAGAGCTTTGATGGCTGAATATGTTAAACGACTTCAATCATTTTCAATATTTCTAACAAGAACATAGAACAAAATATTAATAAATGTGCAATAACGATGTATAAAATATCCATGATGTTTTCCTATTTTTTACTATTAAACAATTTAAAGGCATTGTAAAGATCTTCACATGGAACCATTAAACAATTTTCAAATCTTTCAAACCTGATCATCATTAATTATATATTATTATACAGGCAAAACATAACCCTAGATAAATACACTTAAGGATTAATAAGTGGCTCATTAATATTAAATCCACTAACAACATAAAGCTTTTATTTAAAATAAAACGTTTTAAAAGTCATGCACAATGTCAAAATACTAATTGTCAAGAAAATTCTATGTTTGTCCTTTGAAATAATAAGAAGGATTATATATTCTGTATTTTAATTAAAATAAAGAAATACTTAAATGCGAAACCGTGTTTTTTTGTAGAATACTTACTTTTTAAGCCATCTTCATCACCAAGTATACCAGGATCTTTCAAAACTCTTCCCGAGTAGTATATTTATAACTGCCTCAAAACGGTTAAAAAACAAATCAATATATCAAACCGCCTTTAATTAGAGGATGCCTGAAGTGAGCCTTTCTTCCTTACTGCAATTCACTAATTAGTTTGAATCACTCCGCTGTCGAAGCAATATTAAAAAATTCATAATTAGATGCATCGGTAACCAATTTGAAGGTTTCCCCACTTGCCATATACATTTTGACTTTATGAATAGCGACAGGAACTTCTATTCAGGAAATGTCTTTCTAAATATCTTTACCAAATCCCAATTTTATCCCTGGCCTGTCATTTTCTTCAAGATCTTCACCTATGTACAGATGTATGGATCTTTGCTTCTGTGTACTGATAACACAGAATTATAGACTAGGACGTAAATGTGAAATCTAGAATCTATGTTGCGGCATAAAACTTATTCAGATGCTATAAACAGTAACATTGTTGTTTAAACAAATAAGTATACTTCTATGCTCTGATCGACAAAACACGCTTATAGGCTATGAATGATATATCCGAAATATAATGTGTACAATGATGAACATTGTTACTGCCCGAATTGAATTTGGTAAACTCATAGTAAGTCTCCACCGTACAATCAGATTAAGATTCAAGCATAATATTGACTGCAGTTTGCATATACGCAGTATTTTTCCAAAGAAATACGTAAATTTCTTATAATAATTTTTTTTTCAGCCATACTTAGTATATCACCAATCACAGAAGGGTTCTTCTAAATCATAAAAATAAGTAGCTGTTCCCATAAGACATTTGTTTGCATTATGTCATTCCCAGAGCGTTATATAATTTGGATGCAAAGCCATTCGGCGGTATTTGATCAGTGGATATAACTGCGCAAGAATAATGTACCAAATATATACCGATTAATTATTTATTTGCAAAAAGTGTCAACATATAAGACAGACATATCCAACATATGATCATTTATGTCGCAGGTTTACTTTCGCTTTTTTACCAGGCGACTAGAAAACAACAATACATGCACATTTAAATTGCAGATATATTTAATCAGGCAATCTAATAATTCAAACAACGTAAATGCCAATTTTCATTCCCATATATATATATATATATATATATATATATATATATATATATATATATATATATATATATATATATATATATATATATATATATATGTGTGTGTGTGTGTTTTTATATATATATATATATATATATATATATATATATATATATATATATATATATACATATATACATACATACATACATACATACATACATACATACATACATACATACATACATACAATAACAGCCAATCAAGAAATATTTTTAAAACCCTGAAAACACGGTGTAAATTTTGTCCCTTATAATAATTTTAGGAATGTATTTCTCACCCATCCGCGATGGAGTACATTTGTTTACAAACCTTCTGAAGCAGCTTAGAGAAGTTTGAGATGTGATTCCTCGTTGTTTTATTTTTCTGGCGAGTTTTGTGTCCTAGTCAACACAATCGTATCTGAACAAGTATTAAAAAAATAAATTTGCGATTTTGAACCTGAACCAGCACACCCATTAAGATAAACGGTTTTTTGTCTAGCCACAGGACCATATACAGATAGCAACAATGACGTTGTCATTGTCGATCTAAATTATGATATTTGATTAGTACTGTATTATATTTCCATGATCTTACTGTTGGCAGATTCAGAATAATTATGCATTTCTTTGTTTTATTCTCCATTCGTCCATTATGCATGATTATTAATACGTAATTATTTAATTGAATCCGCATAATTTTTATTTATATAAAATGAATCTGTCGCCGTTCGGACTTCAATAAGAGGAAATCTGTTTATAATTGATAATAAATTTCTCAAAACGTACTCAAGCATCGAAGACATTAACTGAATAAACTGTGGTCACTCGCTACCAGTAAAGCATACAATTGTACCTACTTTAGTTCTGTCTGATAAATAAGTATTGCTTCGACTTATACATGTGTTTTTATCCGTTGTATTAGCAATAATAAAATGAAGCACAGCATTGTCCATAATTAATCTTGTACAGTGTCGGTTATCATCCTATTATCCTCATTACGTAAATCAGCAATCGGATGGAGATTCCCGGAACGAACAGCTATACAGGCAAATCCAGGTAAGATAAAATCTAGAAAGAGCCAGTATGTTGAAAATCATGGCATATCGTGTGAGTATTTTAGAGTATTTAAAACACTCTCGATACTCAAGGAAACTTCCAGGATAACATGCAACTATATTAACTTAGATAACGTCTCTGTAATCGTATTTAGTATACAATAATCGACCATGTTGATATATCACACAACAGCGTTGTACATCTTAAAGAAATTCCAATCGGTCATTTCCATGATTTTTGCCCTGAGCATCATGAGTAGCAAATGATGAAATGGTAAAACAGTTATTCAGTAATTGTCCAACCTTAATATAATCAGGGGTATATTTATTGCAAGATTTTTCTTTTATTCGCGGATAGATTCTGTACGATAAACATCAAAATTAGATCGTACCAACTGATCATGGTAATAACATTCTGAACCTGGAAACAGCGACACAAATACAGGGGAATCAGGAAATCTCCGCCTGGACATTCTCCCCAACTCCCCGACTCCCCGACTCCCCTCAAACATTTCCCTACGGGACTTTTTCCCCAGTCATTTCCCACCATTACCGTTATACTACTTTTTTATATATAGCACCATTAGTGCACATTTATGACTGTTGCCACCTGAAATAAATGACATATCAAATGTAAAATATCTACATTCCTGACCTCTCTCTCTCTCTCTCTCTCTCTCTCTCTCTCTCTCTCTCTCTCTCTCTCTCTCTCTCTCTCACACACACATACACACACTAACACACATACGCACCACATTTGAACTTTCAACATAAATTCACACCCATTTTAAACATGTGTAGTTATAATAAAAATGGGCATTGTCTATTGCTAGTGCTTTTCCTGAATGTAGAACAGGAGGTTTCGTTGAAGTATGTTGAAGAAGCTTGAGTTTAACCTTTATGTATTGTGCATATTTGGTATATTTACGATCACAAAGGATGGATTACCCAATATTCATTTAATTGTAGTTGATTTAGTACAGTACTTAGGACTTATGTCGATATAAACGGATTAGGATGTAACAACCAAACAAAGACTGTTCTTCGACTATTGCAAACAGTCGCCGATGTCGACAATTGTGATATCATATAATACCGTAATTTAAAGCAATTGTTTGCTACATTAACTTTTAAGCAATGAATATTTTTAATGTGAAAATGTTAACTTTGTTTAAAACTTACTACTGATATTTATTTCAAATAACCCTTTTCTTTTAACACAACTTCATATAAGTTTTTATATTTTATTGGCAAAATGTAATTCATATTAAATATTAAATGAATTAAGTTTTAAGATCATGGGGAATTGACAGGGGGTAACCCTATTTGATGGAGGAAAGTCCAGGGTGGAAATGTCTGGAGGGATATGTACTGGTCAGAAGAGGGGAAGTCAGGGGTGGTGAATTCGCATATTTGCCTATTTGGAAATTCTGGCTGCGCACGATGCGCAAGATCTGTTAAAACTGTAAATACAGAGACTTCCCAAGAAAATATGTTTAATTCGATAAGTATCGCTGCTAAATATTTCAGCATTGACTCTGTTTCAGTAAAACATGCCATGCATAATATAAAAAAATCTGCAATTTCAATGAAATTTACACAAAACATTTCATTATATCATTATGTACAAGATGATTAAACGAGAGAACTCGGTCAAGCATAGCTTTGTCAATTGCTATGCTTGTCGTATTATGTTAATATCATGTGGAAGCAATATTTTACTTTTCTTGCAAATATTTGGTCCGCAACGAAACGGAACCTGCATTGCCTTGAGTAAGCATTGATAATTTTCCTTATTGTTTGTGTTATTTCGTCCATCCTAGTTTCATAAAAATAATAAATATCTCGATGTTCCATTGTGTTTAGATATCTCAACTGTGTGAATAAATGTATTCATCAGCTAGTTGTTTTCAGACAGCAGTAGGTATGGCATTTATTCTTGTAACTGATCGATGTTTAGGTATCCTTTGCAATGGTTAATGGGTCGCATATATAATAGATTTCATAATTTAACAATTTATTTGGAAACTGAACTAAATTCGCATGCTATAATAATTGTGATTTTATTCAGAAATCCACACTACAATTTACAATAATTGTGATATTATTCTGTATATTTACGCACGTTCCTTCGCTTGAGCATTAGGTAAGTTCAAGATAATTTTGGTGTAGTGCTGAAACGTTGGATTGTTTCTATTCCAGTAACTGGCGCATTGCTGGCGAAGGAAGGTGAGATTATGTCAGAATTTTCTTATATTTTTTTTTACACTCGGGGTGATTGTGGGGAGAGTTTAAAATTTTCTGTTGAACGTACAGAAGCCCCTTTGTGTGTTCATCCTTAAGAGACGTTATTTAAGTTTTACATGTTTTCCCTATTATTTATGCCGAATTCGAAATTGGAATTATTTTACTGTATTTTAACAAACGAATGTTGGCACATCAACTCATATGAGTCGAGATAGGCACATCAACATTTCAGCGCTGGACTTAATTTAGATTTCCACTAAAATTATTTTAAACTTAGTATATTAGGATATGTGTCTGTAAATCTAGGATAATTTTGAAATTCAATACTGCAAGTTCTTTCTTTCCTTTTTTACTCGGGAAATATATTATTTTTTGAATTAGGCAAAGTTTGTTGCCTTTCATTCTTTTATGTTACTTATTCATACAGCATAGACTCGTTGCACCACATACAATGCAGTATCATAATACTGAATTAATTATTGAAATGAATACAGAAATAAGAATATGAATAAAAATGTCTGGTGACGTAGGATTAAGAAAACTAAGTGATTTTAAGTAAGCAAAAATTAATTTGAATCAAAGTCAAATCAATGAGCTGATTTTATATTGTTACAACTCTTAAGTAACAAACGTAAGTAGCAGAAAAGAGGCAAAACCAACATGTATTATTAAACGTAAAAAACAAATTAATTATCAACGTTCTGGATGACAATGAGAGATTAACTTACAGTATCATAAAATAAATCCAAAGAAGTCTTCATAAGGTCTATGACAGTCCTAAATGAATTAAAAGTTCCTTACAAATTTCAAACCAGAATCATACTGGTCCAGCAAAAACCCTGACGAAGTCCACAATTCCTTCAAATAATTTATAACAGTTCCAAAAATAATATAGTCTAAATAATGAGCACTTTATATTTCAACTAAAAGTCAAAACAAATGTTTTTTCTATTGAATTGTTTCTAAGTACAATATAAAACATGTATTCAGACTTACAATATGAACACAATATGTTTCAATGACTCCAAAAGTCTCAATGAAACTGACTGCCGAATTCTCTCCTTAAATGATTTGTATATTAGTACAGTAGTTAACAATGTACCCCACGTGGCAGCATTGATAACTCCTTTTGCGTCTATTGTCCTATCCACATAATCTAGCACAGCAAAATGAAAGTTAGTTATTCTTAAGACGTTGAAATTAAATTAACCACTGTGAAATATAGTCACGAGTGCTATTTAAGTCTTATTATGAAGGATATTATTAATGATTTTGAACACATATATAAACATATATGCACAGTTCCTAGGTAATATTATAATTTTAACTGATTCAAATCGCGTAGGTCAAACGGAACTAAATATGGTCTATAGACATAACAGCAAAAAACATGAATTATGAAAATTAGATGAAAACTTGTACCAGGAGTTACACAAAAACCCAGATTTTCAGATTTGAATTTGTAGGTTTTGCCATTTAAAATGTTTATGAATGGTGGGAAGAAGAAACGATGTTACATATGTAAGTCATTTAAATCTTTATCGTTGGCATGGAGAAGTCTAGGTGCAAGTGTATAAAATATCTTACTGGAATCCGTATGAACAAGGTGTTTTGTGTTAAGTATAACAAATAGAGATAAACTTTTAAATTGCTACAATTGAATTTCAAATTAAGTTACACTATTATTAGATTTACCAAAACCCTTAAGTGAAATATTAAGTGGGTTTCTTTTTCCTTGGAAACGCCCAAGAATATGAACGAGGTTTTCCCAAGGTAGGGAACTCCAATATTAGATTGTTTTCGGAAAGTAAACTAAGTTCTGATTATTCATGAATGACAAACAATAATCTCATGTTTAAAAAATGAAGCTTCATTCGTAAGAGGAGGGGAAATGTTTAACAAATAATATACAATGTGCTCATTCAGTTACACAGAAAATTTGTAAAACCGTTTACTTGATTTAAAGTAAACCATACACTTTAAAGTCAACAAAGTTTTTTTCATTCAAATAAATAAACTTGAACATATCATTACATTAGTAGAAGCATTGACCAACAGTTACAACCATCCTAAGCTAAAGTTTAGCTATACTAAAACTAAACTTTTTCTGCCTACCTATGTGAGAGTACAACAAGAGTAATTTTCACATAAATGGAGGGATTGGAGTTCAATACTATCAAAACTTGTTACTACCTTATACAATTATGATAGAACAACGTCGTCATAAGATATAGATGTTGATATCATGTTGGTGTTTTGTTTTGGTTGGCATTAACATGTGTTTTCTTGTCATAGTACGAGTTTTCTTAATGATTGTTTACTACTTGAGACCAGAAAGGTGTTATATTGTATTCACCTGTGTTATTCATTATCGTTCACGTCTCATTAAATGACGATACCCCTGTATGCCACATAACTTTAACAAAGTGTAATATTAGACATACGCCCGTATTTCATATAAAAGATCCAGCAGTCGACATAGATGTAACAGGCCAGGGAATGTCAAAAACCCTAATATTACAGTTGAACCAGAAGCACTTCAGTGCCACACCACACCATATGATTTGATACGTCGTTGCATTATACTCTATGATTCAATTGATATCCATTACTGCATTCAAGCAAACGGGACATAGACTAGCAAATTTCTCAGTTGTACCTGCTGAACGCACCTGGTTATAAGTGCGTGTTCTGGAAAGAGCGGCAAAACACACCCTATAACAGTGACAGTTAAGTGTTGCTTGTGGAACGCTATGCGTTATTTTCCACTCCCACCATCCTTAAAAAGCATCACAAGACCTATGTCGTTAAAGCTGCATTTTGTGGTTATTTGGAAGATGTCCGCAAATTGGCGTCTAAGGAGATACATTTCCTGGAGGCCTTGCATCATGAAAACAGCACTCGTTCCAAAATAGTTCCCGGAGAAATTGGAAACATTACCAAATAACACTCTCGACGACAAAATAAGCATAAAGCACAATATACAGTCACATTGCTGTTCTCCAGGATCAATTGAATCAAGAAACACAGTTTTCTGATCACGTTCTCAACTGACTGACCTCTGTCAATAGAGAAATTAAGTCATGTTCACAGCGTTCTTGTTACCAATCCATTTTTAGAAAAATTTGAACATGTTGCTGCTGAATAGAAAAAGACCTTGCCTCGTCGATCCAAGGAATAGACGCGTCGTTTCTGCTGTCCTCCAAATTACAATCGACACCCAACACTAAATGTCCAAGGCACCCTTTGTTAAGGATGTTCCTCTTCAGAAACTTGGACATCTTCGCACAAAAAATGCGACAGGTATTGTTCGAAAAATGTAATCACTAACAGTTTTAGGCGTGAATGGCAAATTCTACGTTTTGGACTGTTATGAACTTAAGTTCTGAAGATCGGCACCATGGTTAGGAACGGAGACAACGAGATTGATTCTAAACGTTTTTCTGAATGAAAGTTTCGCAATGCGCTCAGCGCTATATATCCGTCTTCCTGTACACATGTCATTCAGTAATATTTATGAGATTCTTCTTCTCAACACAAGGTCCTTGATCGTTCACAAGAATTACGAAAAGAGTAGCTTCTTACTTCAGAGCTATCTCTTCATCCATATCTTTCAAATAACTGGATGACAAACCTCATAACATCACGTACATTATATTATAGTCAAACCATTATATATGTCTTGCTTCAATCTTCGTCCGCTTTAGATTTCTTATCAAAGAGGACAAACACGACATCAGCCATTTAGCTATTTAAAGCACCTGAGATTGGGTCCTCACATAAGTGAATATGGTTTGTCTACCTCAAGAACATGCAAGAACATCGTCACGACGTTGACGGCAATCATTCAAATGAATAGAATCTCAGCCCTATAAAACATTCGTCTTCTTGATCTCAATGTGACAGGGAAAGTCATCAGTTTGAGTCACTTATTCATGAGACCATGGCAGCTACTTATGCTGTCCAGGTGGCCACTGAAGGTTTGCCCATTGAAACAGACAGTCCAGTTTTGGAATACACAATGCCGTATCTCAACAGAAGAGATAACCTCACTAGGCTAGCAGCCCGCATACCCTTGTAACGTCTGCTTCTGAGAACAATTTGTTTTGATGAATTGACTATTGCACCACAATCTCAGTGCGTCAGCATTCTACTCGACTAAAATAACTCAATTACGTTGTGAAAATATTAGGAGGCAAGGTACGTGTGTACAAGACTAAATTGCCAAACATTTCTCTCCGTCTCGCGTATATTTTTCTGTGTGTTAGTCAGCGGTAAATCCACATTTAAATCGGACAAATGTGTGGCAGGATCATTATTCTTTAGTAATGTTTTCGTGATGCACATATTATGCTGTTTTGGGATACTTAATCTGCTGTTTTTCCTTTAATATTTTGAATATTAGTAGTCTTTTAATTTTGTAGTTTACATTATGAAGATAACCAAAGAAAGAATGCTGAAGAAAAAAATCCATGCCAACGCATACATCTGTGACTTGATTGTTTAAAATAATACTTCCACATGTATTGTACTAAATCAAAGGCCTTACAATTTTAATACTAACGCCGTGTTTTTGTCAGAGTGAATAACATTAATGGAAGACGAAACAACAAACATTACTAAATCAGTACTACAACCTCTGCGTGCACAAATAAGACACCTGTCAACATAAATTTTTTACACGTGTTTCGCCTGTGCGCGCATCATCAAAGGAAGATACAAACAAAGCGTGAGGATTGCTAACTATATTGAAATAGTGTTAACACTCCTTTTGTTTTGATGCCTCTTGTACAGGGACTCTTGAACTACCAGAGAGGACAATACATAATGAGTAACATGAAGAATTAAATCAAACCTCCAGAATTGGTATGCTAACCAGGTCATTGTGATCATCACCAGAGGGGACGATGTAATCAGTGCACTGTACTTGTGATCTTTGCAATCCATTAAGTCAGTCCATGCTGAACAGATAATTGCTATTCACGCAACAATAAGTGAAAAACAGGACCTTATCTGTGGTTTTGCGAAGGCTCTTCTTGTTTGTATCATGAGGCGTAACACGATATAGATACAGGAGCTTGTAAAGTGTGAGCTTTAAAAGCCTGCTGCTATTAGAGTATATACTTAGTGTTTCATTCGTAAATGTGTGTTTCAGCAATCGTTTCAGTATTTTACAGGGTTTTGCAATTATTTTGGTAAAACAGTCCGGGATAAAAATTAATGTTTTCATGATGATTTTTTAACAATATTATACTCGAACGAACGATCTATTTAAGCAGGTAATTCTTGTTTATTTGCATATTTTATTATTCTTTCCTTCATTTTCCACATTACTTTAAGCTTATGTCTCGATTCTCTATTACACATATCGATTTTAGGCAATTGGTGGAAATTACAGTTAACGGATCAGTTTTGACACGTGCGCATTGAAAGAATAATACATGGGTTATAATAATTTTCTCAAAGGACTAAAAAAACAACATAATCTAATATTTTATCAGCAATTAAGAGTAACAAATAATAGTACTAATTCTAATATCTAAGAACGAAACACAGGAAGAGTAATGGCTAGATTGGTAGAGTCATCATCATACTTGTCCAATTTTTTGCTGCGCCTTTAAACTCGTGGCATCAACAAAAAATACAATGGGCATTGGTCCTGTACGAAACTGTCAGATGCTACAGTATCTGAATTTTGTTATTTTACACTGAAGCATAAAGAAAAAAAATCTTTTTCTTACATCTCTGAATAAAAGTCAAAACTGTCAACATCAATTTGTAAGTTTGAATTGTGACCCGTTATTTCCATATGAGTTTCATGATTATGGTGAATATCCATAAATTAGCACCTAAAATGTGACTGACAAGGATAATAAAGGATACATTTTTTAGTAATGCCTATTCTAGATAATATCAAAGCCAAAATTAAAGTTATGAATCTCTTTTCATAGTATACTCCTTGTAATTTGTCTAACACAATCACTGCGACTCTAATATCAACATGGCTGATCACATTTGGAATAAAACAATCAGTAACGTTAACATATCGCTCCAAAGTTCCTTTTTGTAATGCATTTTTCTTGAATTATAACCAACAAATGTGGATATATCTCTCTGATCTGTTTACAATTTTTGTACATGTCACACGGGTTATGTAGCCAATATGCAATGACTATTTTAGCAATAAGTGTCAGTTTTATAATTTGATTATACATACCTCTACGTGGCACATATTCACTTAATTTGGATTCGTCTATATCCACAGAACTTTGGAATGTCATTTATACACCCTGAGAGATGCATTGACACAATAAACGTTAAAATACGTAGACAATTTTAGAAAAAATGAATGTAAAAAGTGTGATCCAGTACAATGCGGATTGAATGTTGAGCTGTGATTTCATAATTAAAGGTACACATAGTGATAAATTCGTACAACCCTCGATTGTGATGATTCCACTCCGATTTTATTTTGATCAAAGTTTAATACATGGCCACCATTTTTAGTATCCTTTGCGAGACATAATTTTCGTTAATATTTATTACTTATAGTTCAGAGCATTCAATAGTGACGATTGAATAGACCTAAAAGATAATTTGTGCTGAATTTGTAAAAGAACCTTATAAGATATTTAATTTAAAATTAGTAAATGTGCACAAATAACATGTGACTTGTACTATAGTCAGAAACCTAAACATAACTCGTATACATTATTCCTTATGAATAACATAAAATCTAGGCTATGTATTTATATGAAGAGCTTAATTTATATGAATGACTATTAAGCAAACATTAAAAGTTATTATGTTAATTTAAAAAACTATAACAGGGATCATAAAGGTCTCAATAAATGAAATTCAACCATTTGTCAATGACTTTTCAATGCCAAGCTGCCAGTATTCAAGGACAACTCATGGCATCAAGTGTTCTTCTTCAGAGGAGGAAATGTTTATAGTTCACTATATGTCTAATACTTTATTACACATTTCCCTTTCAATTGCACTCTCCTAGAGTCCCAGTCCTATTGAATTCGGAATCTTCAAAATATATTACATCTAGTTGTATGCATATTAATCTGTTGATTATTCTGAGTTTAATCTGTCCCTCACCAGTGTATGACCCTGCTGATGTTACGTAACGGCTCGTTCTAAGTAACATAAAGAGTAAATACAACAAGCCTTTATAAATTTTAAAGATAACATTTATTTTCCTAAAAAACATGAAATAATGTAAATAATTTAAGCAAGACTTACGGTTTACAGCAGGGACGGGCAACATACGGCCCGCGGGCCAGACCCGGCCCGCGACGGGATTTTGACTGGCCCGCAGACTGTTTCCGGTCGTACTTGATAATGTGGCCCGCGGTTAGAATTCAGTTAGAATTAGATTTAGAATTTACAATACAATTTTTACCATGGATTTTTGCCAAGAAACGTAAAGTTGACAGTGAATGTCGAGCATTTAATAAATATTGGATGCCTAAGTATTTTTTCACAGCAGTCGGCAAGAAAGCAGTATTGCACCAGATAATATGCCATTGTGCTGTCATTTCTGATGATACTCTCTTCTAAGTTGCAGTATTTTCTTTCTATCCAGGAATCTTTTGCCTTTTGCATGATTCATAATCTCATTTCCCTTTTTCAGTTCTCTTCTTTTGTCGCATAGTTCATGGACATATATTGTGATCCAATGTTTCTTTATTTGACGATATTTATCAATGATCTCTCTAGCTGTGTTAGTTAGAACTGTGTTGAATGTAGTTGATAATGTCTCTAGGTCGGTGTTTTAGACATCCAGGCTTATCAGTGGTGCAAAATTACCAATTATCATTGCTTGGAAGGCTTTTACGTCGTTTGGATATTTCAATTTCACAAGGTTACATCTGATTCTTGTTCCATTAGGCGTTTTGATCTTTTATAGGTGGAGGATAAACGTTGTCATTAATAAGCTATAGTCATTTCCAATATCTGGTGATGGAAACCGTCGTGTTCTCGTGATATTTAGTCCTGGACAGAATCGTTTATTCACCAAGATATTGTTGATATGGTTGTGATATTCTCCATCTGGATTGAACCAGGTTAATTTTCTAGATGTGTTATGAGGGCCAAATGTGTTGGCTAGCACACGATTGTTGTAGATAGAATACTGCAAGAGCATCAGTCATCTTTCATTTGCTTCTGCAATGTCATTGCAAAAAGGAACTTCTCTCCCTCTATTTGCCAGTTTTTCTGTACATCAACCCACACCTTTGCATCTTGCTTCCTTGTACAAACATGTTCTTGTTGGGTGGGTTGTCAGTGACATCTTGCAGTTAGCTATACAAATTATATAGTTTGCTGCCATCATAGTTAGATATGGGTGCGTGGGCATGTCTGACTTATGTTAAGGGGAGTCGCCCTCAGGCTGATGGTAATGAGCCTATTTGAGACAATTTCCTTGTGAACAAGAAATCGAAAAAAAAAAAACAAAAGTCTCGAGGTAAAATTTTAAATCACTCTTTTACGCAGAATCTCTAAAATTGAATGACGTTGAATGACCAAGGTGAAATATTGATGATTTTCAAGGTCTTGAATTGTGGTGTTCATTTCTCAATGACTTTTCATGGGCTGTACTGACCGTTATAACCCTGCCATATGAACATTCTTGGTCATACACAAGTTACTACAGTTTATATTATGCATGATTTATGAGGTACTATTGAAAAACGAACAAAACAACTTTCAGATGTATCAGTTGTTTAAATCTTTAGGTTCAAGGGTATCGAAATTCAAAATACTGAAAGATAAAATTGAAACGTTATCCCACAATTTCAAAAGCTGATGAAATGAACCGTATAGACTAAAATGAAAAAGAAGAAAACGGACTCAGTAAATACATAAGACATGGGGTTTGAGCAAGTTTTGAAGATGGAAATTATGTTTTCGTTCTCTTATCCTTTTCTATAAGTGATCTATTTTCTCCTTAATATGAATCACAAACAACTTACCTCCGATTTACAGCCAATGACTGAAGTTTACAGCGTTCAGAGACTGACGGAACTATGTCTGAAGCAGTAATCATATCATAGCAATGATTAATGACCATTAGACATTGCACGGCATGCACGCACTTATGTCTGATTTAGAATCTGTCACTGTATTCCCATATGTAGAATGACACTTGTATCTAGCGTCTCTATAGATGTACTTGAAATAAAGTAATAGTATTGAGAACAAAGTCTCAGTTTCGTCATAGAAGCATCCAAAACAGAAATTATAGTTGGTAATTGTAAAGATCTACAGCGGGTATAATGTCCGTTTTGAAATGGACTTCTTCAGACCTACACGTAGTGAATGGATATGCTTTCAATAGCCAGCGTCTCGCTAATTCAATTGCGTTATAGATCGCTTGAACACATCAGCCATCTGTCCTCTGTACAATTCTTCCAGAAATAACACAAAAGTGCCTTTTCGACCATTACAACGTATGGGTATAAATTGGCTAGGTTTAAATAATATCGACTACACAGCAATACCATTGACACATACATCTGTAAATTACTGAATACCAAGGAAAGTTACCTAGGTGATGCTATGCCTACAAGAAGCATGGATTTGTGTGATCTTCCAATTTATATAACTTGAGTGACTCCGTATTTTCTAAATCATGTTTCTCAAATATGCACTCGCTCTTTGCCTTTTGACTTGTGCCAGAGAGAGAGAGAGAGAGAGAGAGAGAGAGAGAGAGAGAGAGAGAGAGAGAGAGAGAGAGAGAGAGAGAGAGAGAGAGAGAGAGAGAGAGAGAGAGAGAGAGAGAGAGAGAGAAAGAGAGAGAGCAAAACAAAGGCACGTTTAACTTAGCATCATTCTTCTACACAGTAAGTTTACTTTCAATGAAATAAACTATATATTTTATCACAATTGCTTATATAAAGCAGAATCAGTGTGACAAAATAAATATCATGTCCATCAGATGAAACTTTCCGACTCCATGTTATTTCCATCTGACAGAACGTTCAACCCCATGATAATTCCATCAGACGGAACGTTCCAACCAATGTTTTCCATCAAATGGATCTTTCCGTCACTATACTGTTTCCATCATAAAGAACGTTCCAGTCACACGTTATTTATATCATAAGGAACTTTCTAAAGCATGTTATTTCCATCAGATGAAACACTCTGAACACATATTATTTCCATCATATCAAAATTTGCGACCATATGCTATTTCCATCAGATATAACTTTCCAACCCTATGATAGCACAAAATCTTTGCTTGAAATTAATTTCATATTGATTTGCTTTTTCCTATCTGTATACAGCAAATGAGGATTTATTGCAAGCAAGAAATTCTTGACATAACGATAATATTACAATACTAACGAATTACAGGCAAACCATGATATACGTTGAAAACGTACAAATATTTGACTACGGACAGGCAAAAATGCCACTTTCAGCTCCAATTTCTGCTGTGTTAGAACAGTGAGAATGATAGTCCTAAATAAATCTTGTAATGCTCAGTCTAATCAGTCTAAATTAATAACATAAATTAAATCGAGTCTAATCAAAGACTGCCAATCGTTTAGAATTATTGTTTGAAACGGACTATATAGGGTCTATGTTGAACAAATGGTATTCATTCAGATAAAGAATCACAAAACTTTGATTACATGACACAAGACTTGCTAAATCTACTATTCTTGTAACAGAAGATCTACATCTATCTATCCGAGTATTTTGTTGAAGCTTACCAGATTAAAAAACATGATACTACAAAAACTAACTACTTTGATCCCATATGGTATTGTATTTTCTAATTAGGATGTAAATATTATTTGATCTTGTTTTCATTTTTTTAATGAAATAATTTACTCTCAGTCATTCTCAATCAAAGCCGTGAATAATTTCTACTAATCTGATCATGCCAGGAAGAAAAGGTTTTTGTACGTTTCTAAAGCTACATACTTGCAAAGAATCCAGGTTATTGTCTAACATCCATCTGCCTTGTAGAAATGGTGTGATATTTTCTCAGATATTTTATTAACTCCCTACAGAATGGTATTAGGTGTGAATGTATTCCAGGAAAACTATTTTGATGATCTAAATCCTCGAAGATTAATCATCACATTATGAGGCCGCTTATATCTATTTGATATTATTTTGTGTGTATATAACATTAAGCACTGCTCTAAAAATACTTGATTTCATTATACTTATTACGAGTGAATATGCAAAAAATAACTCCAAAAGACTATTTTATGTCTTATTTTTAGATATTTTTAGATTTTGTCGATTTCCATTTTCAAGCTTATATATTACGTAAGACATGTTATTTGTATACTGATTAGCTGAATAAACTTCATGTCCTGTAGTTATAAATGTAATATTGGCAAGATGGTTTTCAAAAATTGATCGTTCAATCATCACATTGGCATCAAAGATTTCATGGTTTCTCTTCCTCAAAATATACTCTCTTCCTCAAAATGTATACGGCGTTAAGCTACGAAGTAAATTGTATTATTATTAGTTACTAAAACTATGAATGTAAAAGAATTATTGAAAGCTTGAGTTGTCAATATTCGTTCCAAGATAAGGTCAGGATATATTTAATTAAGATAACGTGCATTAATATAACTAAATGGTCTAAACTTTGGAAAATTCCAGACTCTCAGTTTTCAAAATTGTTGGCATCAACTTTAAATTGTTGGTATCAACGTACAAAGATTTTGTTTTAGCTATTGAAGAGAAGATGTTTCTGAATTTTAAATGGAATTATGTTCATTCAGCTAGAAATAATAACCACGGCTTCTTTATATATGTATGTCTCTTTCATCCATTTATACGTTTGTTTGGATAAGGATTTATAATATTGTTCTTCTCTCCATTTGTATGTTTGAAAAAGAAAATATAGAAATGAGTATGCGAGGCATATGTAGGAAAATAAATAGGACAGGCGACAGGCAAAAGCCTGACCGAAAAAGAAGGGCATATATAGATATTAAGATATAGATTTTTATAATTTTAGAAAAGTAAAATATTCTGCCATCTGCGTTTGTTTGTCACGAGAAAAAAACTACTGCGCTCATCGGGCACGCGTTCGATTATAGGCAATAATTCTTAAGTCATATATCATATTCGTTATCACATACAAGTTTTGTAAAATCTGATATTTAAGTAAGCTTGTCAAAAATTGACACTATGCTACAGATACATGGATTTATTCTGTGTTTCTCAGTGTATTAGTGGATTTTCCAAAAGCTTTTTATTGTAATAACTCAATGAAGTAAATTATCAAATTTATCTCATAAAGTGATCAGGAAACATTGATAACAGAATGACCCCCAAACATAAAATTCTCCCTATTACAGTAGTACCAGGTTCAAATCTCACAATGAGAATAATTTTGGTCTTGATGGTCTTCTGCTCATTTTTTTTGTTTGCAAAAACTTACGGATTATAATTATTTTAATTTTGATGATCCTTGTGTAAATATACAAAAAGCACGGCAATAATATAACCGAGGAATAGATAACAGTTTCGATTGGGATACTGTAAAATGTTTTCACCCAAATATGATTTACATATTTCCAACCAATACATTGGATAATAACATAAAAAAACTTGCTTGGTCCCAGCGAATAAAATATATATATTATCATCTTCTAGGTGAAATATGTCAGCTTATTCATTTAATGCAATATCATATATCTATTATTTTATGCAGATAGCGACTATTTACTTTTGCAACGATGCTTTCCTTAGTTGTCAGTGGTGATCAATTTTAGCACATTATCTAAAGTTCATCTTTTCGCCATGAAGACCATTAGAGTGAAAGATCATAATCTTACAAATTGCTTTACCAAAATCTTCTGTCAATGAACATTGACAGACAATTATTTATAGAAATATTAATTGCATTTGTACACTGGATGAACATTGTATAAACTATTGGTTATTATTAAGCTTTACAGTTGATTCATTGTTTCTCCAGTTTAGAAATGTTTCTTGAAATGGATTTGTAATTAAAATGCATTTGTTTCATATATTTAAACGATTTTGTCTTTCGTTTAAACTGATGTTCGTTGCCATCCTTGCTCGTATATTATTTATATAAGTATCAGTTATTACCAAAGCTCTTGATGCATAGTTAAGCTACATGCATTCCAGACATTAGAAATAACGTATTTCAGTCAAACTATGTAATATATTCAGAAACTTTGCTCCTAAAATCTTCATATATGTCCAGAAAATTTCCATAATCGCCTAGTTTATTATTTGTTATGTAAAATATTGATACTTATCTAGTAATACACCTGTCATACTAATCTATGAACATTGCTGCATCCACTAAATCACATCTTCACATGACTAACTGGCATATTACTTAACAAAAGCTACAATCTGTTATCGTGTGTACATTTGTTTACCCTCAAACAATTATAAAAATGGAAAAAATATAGAAATCTGTTCAGGTTTCTTTTGTAGTAGTCAGCTTTGTTTTCGTTTTAATTTTTTCTTATTATTATTTTCTTCATCCTTCTTTCTGTCTCACTTCATGAAATATGTGCTTATGTCAACATAGCGTAGTCAGGTTATTGTATGTAATTTAGAAATTAAAATTAAAACACATTACTGTAAGAAAGAGTACCAACTTTGATTTAGACAATAAAATGGTCAACAATAAAATAGAATGAAATAAACATCAAAAATGTAAATAAACATACAACAGAATTCATATCATCTTTACACCAGTCTTCCTCCCTTCCATCAGCCCATTATTTTCAAAAGGTTTCCTACTTTGCAGACTCAGTGCCTCAACGGTTTAAACATCAAACGATACATTTAAATGTAATCTAACATATGCGTAGCTCACTAGTGAACATTGTGAACTGATTGACAATATTTAAACAATGAAAGGACATGCAATCATCTGTTGTACTACTCAGATGCCTTGGCTTAAATATCATTTGTTACCTTTCTTAATTTCCGCCTAAGTACCTTGCTCTTTTGTGAATAAACAAGAAAAACACATGCATTTTCCTTCAAAAAGCGCTTTCCTTAGCATTCATGAAGCTATTCAGTAATTTTACATGGCATTGACTATATAAAGGCGACATAGATGTCAAAGATAATCCATAAAAAAATCCATAACATCTGACTCAGTAGACATTCACGCTTTGACTCATACACTTGCAACAAAACACATAATAAAAGAACTTACTTTGTGTAGAAGAATATTCGATATGAAATCTGTATTTAAGACACGTTATTCCGTGTGAATTGCCATGAATCGATACCATCTAACAACTAGAACTTGACATCGTGCAGTAATCTTAGTAGGGAAGTTTCAAGAGAACATCTTGTCTTGAAGTGTATTGATTCAATTGAAACAAGATTGAATAATCTGCGATTTCGACGTTATCCTGTTTTTTTCCCCATTTCAACCACTGTCACTTTTTGTAACTTTTGTTGATATCAGAACTCGACTAGACTTAAAAGAAACGCAGGAACATTCACTTCAACATAATAACATTGTTTAGATACGCCACTTCGGTATGTGGAAATACCCAACTTATCTTGTTTTAAATTACACGTTATTGAGTTTCTATATATCCTGAAATTTATTTTGGACAATTAGAGTAAATATTGTATCAGCAAACGCCACCTCAAAACTATCCTCTCATGATGATGACAACTGATGTCTTTGTCTCCGTGTGTGTGACTGGCATTTTTTTTCTAAGGAATTTATAACCAATTCTTTGGTTAGATTCATGCAGTGCTGATAATTTAATTCAATATTGTCGATCTTTAGTCATTTTCTGTGTATTTGTTAAGAAGATAAGAATGTGTAAACGATTGCTTTTGACGTTGTAATAATTATTGAATAAAACTGTTTCTATCCTGAAAGATACTATTTAAGGAATCTTGAAATCTTGCTTCAGGTTCACTTGTTATATAAATTTCATGATAAGAAGTGAGACATTTTATATTTGTTTTTTCTCATACGAAAGGTTATTATTATGGGTATCGAATAGCTTAGTGTTCTAAAGCGCTGACCGTTAGGGATCACTGCCATCTCACCTGTGTTTGCGTGAGTTCGAGTCCAAACTCGGCTAAAGTGGGTAAGTGAGAAAGCCTGCCAGCAGCTTCTTGTTGGTCGATGGTTCCTCATATGGTTTTCCAGGGTTCTTCCTCCACCATTAATACTGGCCGCGATGTATAGCCTATCTTGTGCTGACCTAAAACCTATAGCAACAACAACAACAGCAGCAATTATTATTATATGTTTACAAAGAAAGCAAACAATTGATGAGCAGAATAATAATCGTACAGGAACATAATATTGCAACATTTACCTGTCCCAGTACGTTTCGGGGTACACATAGAAACATGTAAACGTATAGGTCCACTATATTTGACCGTTATGTCAAAATAGATATGTATTGTTCCACAAATGTAAAATTGGCAG